>CAWUFW010001958.1:1745000-2345000 GCA_963921515.1 Calotriton arnoldi | reverse complement strand
TACTCTTTTAACATGGAGACTAGTGTTTACTTTTCTTTCTCTTACTGTAAAGTGTGAGAATTTTGTAAAGTGAACTATCTGACAATCTTGCTGGTGTGAAAGGATAGGTTGTAGGGTGTTATTTTCTTTTAACACACTTCAAAATATAAATAGCTACAAATGAACTTTACAAATATTTCATAGTAAAAAGTTAGGAAAGCCAAATGAAGCATTTTTTTCTAGTTCTGAAGTGTGATGGAAACAAAAACTTTAACAGGATCAAAACAGATCAGGACGCTTTACTTGGTGATGTGCAAATGACAAATATTAGCTGAAACCCAATTATCACACATTGTCATTTGCATGCTAAATAGTTTTATCAGTAAAACTGTATGTCTGTGCAAATATAGTGGTCATTTCAATTGAAAATGTGCTGGCTGTGACTGATAGTGTGGTAGCATATCAAGAAAGGTACTTCCTATATGTACTTTTAGGTCCAAGAGTGAGGGGGAAAAACACAGTTACTGTAAAGATACTCTTGTCAGACCTATATTACTTTTCTAGTGGCCTACAGTGGGCTCATTACCCGGGCAGTTCCCCAAGATAGACGCTTTCCAACAATCAATTATTCAAAATTCATAAATTTTAATTACAATTTTTTTAATATATAAGCAACATTTTTTTATATTTTTATGACATTTTTAATATATTTTGTTTTTAAAATCAGTCTGTACAGACTTGTACACTTAGTTCCAATTATTCAAATAGTGAAAAACATTTCATATTTCACAGGAGCAAAGTGATATTATTTACAAGTAAAATATTCCTAAAGAGCATTACAGAGGAACATATAAAGATCACTATATGACTTCATAAAAATAACCCCACAAACAACCATCAAACAGTCACTCTCACCAATCAATACACTCTCACACAAGCAACACACTCACACACAGATAACAATCCTAGGGAAACTTCTGTTTCTTCATATGACATACACTATTGGAAATTCTGTGGAATGATTCAATCTAAAAAATGTCCACTGATGTGTTGTCTTTGGAAGATTTCCCCATACGGTCGGTCAACGCACGTTTCGGTAGATAAACATTAAAACCACCTTCATCAGGACCATACTTGGTAAGTAGTAATTCAAAAAGGTGGGCGGGGGTTCTCTGTGGAATAATAGAAAAGAAAAAGGTTGTTTTCCAAATGTTCTGTGCTAGAGGGGGCTACCCAGGATTAACTAAGTCAAAAAGTTGTATCGATTCAGAAAAAATGGCATCCTTTGGTGCAGAACCATAACACATGCTACCCACTGAAATCCAAAAAGTGGTCACCGAATTGTGAGTACATAGCTCTGTTCACCAGAATGAAACCCATAGGAGTGCTTCACAGTGCTGTTCCATGTCTCATATCTTGACATGGAGTAGACCCATGAATGTGCAGGAAAAATACAGAGAAGTCTCAAGCCAGAATTAAAAGAGAAAAGACAAGAAAGAGAGAGAGAGAAAGGAAAAAGGAGAAAGAAGAAAATAAAGAAGAAAAGAAACAGATAAGAATGAGGACACAAAGGGGCCGATTCCGATTCGGGCCGGAAATCTCTCCGACCGAGCCGGACCCGGAGAGATTTCCGACCGAATCGGACCCATGCAGTCCGACCGAACGAGTACGATGCGCACGTATGCCATCGGACTCGAGTCGGTCGGACTTCCATTGAAGTCAATGGGAGCCTGTCGTACAACGCGTACGCGGGCTCCCATTGACTCAATGGGTGCGATGCGGACAAGTGCGCCCCCTACAGCGTGTACGCGGCGAAGCGATTCGTGCCGTACACGCACAGGTAGGGGGGACCCATGGGTCCCCCCTGTGTGCGACTCGCGCGGCTACGCGTACAGGGGGGTCCGACACGGACCCCCAAAGTACGGCTCCGACACCTCTTTTGAGCTGGAGTGCGCGGCTCGGTCGGACTGCTCGCGGCGCGCATCGTACTTACCCGGCCGGGGAACGTCTCCATTGCGCGGTGCGAGTCGAGTCCGAGCGAGTTGGTCGGTGTGGTTAGACCCGGGAACGAGTCGGTCGGAGCGGTCGGGACGCCCGGACGAGTCGGTCGGCGAATACGCATCGTACTCGCTCGCCCGGACGCGCGTACGAATCGGTCGGGAAATAGGGCTCCGAATCGGATCCGGTTAAGCCGAATCCGATTCGGAGCCCTACCGGCCGAGATCGGAATCGGCCCCAAAGTCTTTCATTTTGCACCTTATTCTACGAAGAAGAAAACTCTTTATACACATCGGTACATATCGATAGCTCGCAGATCGCATGCGATGGAAATGACACAGTGCCAAAGTGTCATGCGATTCAAAACAATCAATTCCTTATAAGTCTTAGTAATGCAGCTGTATCCAGCTCTGTAAAACAATATTAATCGAGTGAGCTAGACTGCAATTCACTATAGATAGCTGCATGCGGTAATTGTCTAGGCCTCTTGTGATTTTACCCTCATGCTGTACAGAGAACCGCTCCTCCGTCTAAGAGGCTAAATCGTCCATGGCCAATCTTATTATTGGGGCAGTACCACAATATGACAATGTATTATTTCTGTAGGGAATACAATAAAGGAATTTATAAGCCATTGCGGAAAAGGCCCCTAGATCTTAACTACTTGCAGTTACTTATATATAACCTATAGTATCTTATTGGCGCACAGGTGCTTCATAATATATGCAATAAAGATGATTAAGATTAGTGTCCCATCACTGCATGACCTAAATATACATAAATAATCACTTGCAGTGGGTCCCATCACAATACCAGAAAAGATTGCTGTGGCATGCTGAGTGGGCCATAGCCTAATGCTTGAAGACAGTACCACTATGGAGGTATGCACTAGTACACTCCATTTTGTCAAACAACGAAAAAAGATGGCATGCCAAATGAATTAACTAATAACCAAAATGCCTGGACCCATATGTGGCTAGTATACTCCCCAATGAATCCACCTACTGTCCGTAACGGAACTAACCTTTGACAGTACACCTTGGGGCATATTCTCAAGGAACTATCGCCGAGTTAACGGCACTTTATCTCAGCCAAAGTCGCGATAAAATTATCGCCCCATTCACAAGCTGGTGCTAACAGCCGATACCACCAGTTTACTTGCGAAAGCATCCGCAAAAAACATCGCCACAGGAGACCCCGGCAACTATCGCTAATGAGATGCAGAGTAGGCGTTCCCGAGCAAAAAGCCGCAACAACACCACACCTCAACATTCTCAACGACCAGCCACATCGGCGGTAAGACCACAAAACAGGTGATAAGGCGCGTTAGCAGCAGGAAATTAACACCTGCTCCGACCTGGTGTAAAGTCGGACGACAACCTGCACCATCAAAGGGAGCCCAGCCCAGAGCCACACATGAAGAACAACAGATGCCATGGAGCCACTCACCATGCATCCCGGAGCCCTGAGAGGGCAACAACACCCACCGCCACTACCCCCAGGACCACCACCCCCCCGGCCCCCCCCGGACCACCACAGAGGCAGCGCAGACAAAGACAGCGGACCTTCAGGAAATGCACCAGCCTCACAGACCTAACACCAGACAACGTCAATGCCCACTACAGGATCAAAAGGACAACCATCCTCCGCATCCTGAACATCATTGCCCACAGGCTGACGGTACCAACACAGCAGACAACCAACATCCCTCCGCAGACAAAGCTGCTGGCTGTGCTGCACCTGTTGGCCTCTGGTACCTCCCAACCAACAACCGCCAGAGTCGGATGAGTCGCACAGCCAGCCCCATCCAAGTTCCTCACACCTGTCCTGGATGCCATCATCAGCTAGGTACCCCAGTACCTATACGTCCCCCACAATGCGCAGGAACAGCTGGAGACCAAGCAAGGACTATACTCCATAGCTGGATTCCCGCACGTGTTGGGGGCAATCGACTGCACACATGTCCTACTTGTGCCCCCTGCCGACACCGCACACAAGTACCGCAACAGAAAGCACACGCATCCCATCAACGTGCAGGCAATAGTGGACCACAGGGGATTCTTCACCAATGTCGTAGCCAACTACCCAGGCAGTGTGCAAGATCCCTTCATCTTCCGACAGTCCAACATCAACCAGCGCTTCCAGGATGGCACCTATGGAAATGCACTGCACGTTGGCAAGTACCAAATGAACACACCACACCCCTCAACTCCACAACCATGCAACTCACAACTCTGGCTCTGCACACGTCACAAAATCACATACAACATGCCAAACAACATGCCCACCCACACGACAGCACAACTTACTGTGGCAACCTTGGTTAGCCATGTACATGAGCCATCAACGGCATGGCACCTCAGCCACACAATACCGGAATGTGGGGAGAGGTGGGAACCAGGCATGTGCGAAGGAGGCAAGTCACCCATGAATGAGAATGTACACAATGCCAAGTGTGGCGGAGATGTGCTGGACAGACTGCAGTATGCAGACAACAGACATATCCATGTCTACATGCACTGCTGGTGTCTGGAGTGTAGTGGACAGTGGATGCAACCATGTCACCCCAGCCAGTGGGGAAGCCCAAGGAAATGTAGCTTGTGACATCCCCCCCTGTAAGCGTGTGCGGAGTGGGCTGGCCCGGCGTACGCCAGGCCAGCGTAAAGGTGTGAATAAAAAGTACGTAGCTCTGGGCGTGGTTCTCCTCCGGAATGCCCAACGTGTCTGCCAGGGTGGCACATCCCACCTCGCCACGAGGCCGACGCCGTCGCCTTGAGCGGTGTGGGCTGCGATCCTGTGTGCCTGCTGCACCCCGGGCCGCTGGTCCCCGAACCCGTCATGCCCGCCCCTGCGCAGCCAGACCTCACTGCTCACCTGCCGACACCGGCGTGTGTCAAAGAGGGCCCACCACGTGCCGGCGCAAGCTCCAAGCCCGAAGCCCGCGACCTTGGCAGCCTCCTCAGACCATCACGGCCTCCGCGACACAGGCCCGCTTTACTCCGTTTTCGTTGACGTACTCCACCGCTGCCTCCGGCCTACACTACGGTCGAGTAGGTCACACATGTGGAACTGAGTCTTGATTTCTGCATGGCGAAGTTCATATCATTGTACGCAACGAGATGAGTAAGAGGAAGACGTGGTTCAGTCCGGAGGAGAAAAGGATCATCATTACGGAGGTGATCGAACACTGCCGACAACTGCTCTGGTGTCACTAACTCTGTGCATCGCGGTCCAACGACACGTGGCTGTGGGCCCCTGCTGACCGCTGCCTCGGGCCTACACTGCGGTCAAGTAGGTCACACATTTGGAACTGAGTCTTGATTACACAATGGCCAAGTACACACTTTATGACAGAGTTTATATCACTATACTCCCTTAGATGTGGTGACACAAAGTATGTGCATGGCATCCCAACCACACGTGTCTGTGGGCCCTTGATGACTACGCATTCGGCCTACACTGCGGTCGAGTAGGTCACACATTGGGAGTTCAGTCATGAATCATTTATGGAAGACTTGACATCATTGTACTGGCCTCATCGCAGACTGCATCCCCTTTCACCTCCGGTGCCACTAAGTCTGTTCCCCGACATCCATGGACATTTACTGGTTGAACTTTGGTGGTGACTGAGTCTATGGACTGGGGCTTGTCTTCATCATCATGTCGGTGATACTGACTTTTGTGGCAAAAACGAGGCTGTACATTCCACTCCTCCATTTGCCGCTTCCGGTCGGCTCCTGCCCTCTGCATCATGCCCTGGAGGACACCTTGCACTGTCCCCCCCAAACCTCTGCTACATTCACCTTCGACATCGACGAGGACCCGCTCACCTCGCGTGGCCCTATCTCACTGCACCGCAAGTCACCGTCCCGTGGCGGTGTGCCTGTGTCGGCCGCAGTGCATCCGGGGCCACTAACTCTGTGCAGCTCAAGTCAATGCCCCTGTCTGATAGCATATTAGATGGCCTCTGGGTCGATGGACTGGGAGTCATCAAGGCCATGTGTCTGTGGCCCTGTGCTGTCCGCTGCCTCCGGCCTCAACTGCGGCCCACCTGGGCTCACACATCAAATCGAGTCCTGGCCTGCCCGGACGTCGCATCACCGCAGGATGCACTCGCCACCACTGCCAGGACCAACTCCAAACAACAGGTGCCAGAGTCGTAAGTGTCTTACTGCCAGACTATCAGAGTTGCTCACACCAGTCGTGGGTGCCATCATCAGCTTGTTCCCTGCTCAGCTCTTCAGGTGCCACTAACTCAGTGCACCACAAATCACGGACCATTCTGCTTGCATGTTGGGTGAACACTGTACTTTCTCCGGCTACCACCATGATGCTTCACAGTTGTTTCTGTTATGCTGGTGTTTTCTGTTTCTGCTTTCATTGTGATCACTGTTCAAGTTGTTGCCAGCACCAACGACTCCATGCTTACACTCACCCCACATACATCCAGCACATGCGTCACTGTACATGTGACCATGCCAATAAAGGTGTCGAGCGCAGGTGCCCGTAGCCAGTTCACCGAACTATCTGAGTGTGTCCGTGTGCTCATGATGTATGCATTTGTGCCCCGGGCACTACAACATCACATTGTGCCATGTACAGAGGACGCAGCCATGTCACCACAGGCAGCCGGTGGGACATTCCACATATAGCTTTGTCGTCCCCCACTCAATACGTAAGGGGAGTGGACTCGGCCGGCGTATGCCAGTCCAACGTGGGGGTGTGGATGATCATCCCGTGGCTGTGGGTGTGGTTCAGTACTGGAAATGTGCAAAGGCATGTGTCTCTGTCGCAGTGTGGGTCTCCGTTGGGGAGTGTAGGTGGGCCCTGATGGGACTTAGACACCCACGTATGTGATCTAGTTCGGCTTCCATGAGGTAGTGCCCCACCCACACATGTTCGGCCACCCCCTTCTGGCAGTCTGACACCTGGCCTTGGAATGCGATGTGTGCTTCGGTGGGCTGCTGGGAGCCAACCGGGGTGGTGGGTGTGTCCAGCTGTGTTGTCTGTGCAGGGGGTGGGGTATCCTCGATGCAGCGGTGCTGCCCTGCTCCTGGAGGTTGATTGCCTAAGATGTCCATGGACTGTTGGGGGGCGTAGGTGTCGGAAGTGTGGTGGTCCTCTTCAGCATCACTTTAGAGTTGTCTGGTCTGCTCTGCTGGAGGTGTTGTTTGTCCCTCTGCAATGTGTAGGGGAGATGCTTGTTGACATTGTGTTGGCATGTATGTTGCCGCATTGTTCAAATTTACATACAGACTTCATGACAATGTACATTGTGACTGTTTGGGAGGGGCGGACTATTTGATGCGGGACAGTGGACATTTGGACTACATGACGTAGGTGAGGTTGTACACGTACATTTGCATCTCACAGTTTCCTGCTATGTCAGATGTGATTGGCCATTTTCTACGCACAGGCGGACCCAGTTGTGTCCTCTGTTCTGCAGTGTAGGTGTTGGACTGTGTACCACATTGTCGTCCATGTGGGTGTGCTGTCATTGCTATGTGTGTGTGCTGCATTGTGTGGGAGTCGCACCTGCAGCTGTGATTTTGCTGCCCCTTATCCCTTGGAGGCGGTGTGCCTTTGGCTTTTGTGCTTTTGAGGTGCTGTGATGGTGGCGACTTGGGTCATTTGTGCTCTTGGACGGTTTTTGTACTCTTGTGCATTGTTTGTCTACAGATGTGTTGTTGACGTCAGTGGTTGTTTGTGCAGGTGGATGTGTCAGAGTGTGACCTGCTCCTTTCCGGATATGGTCCACACTCAGCCACCTCAGTCTCGTGGCGTGCACAGTGTCATGGTGATTGTACTCCAGCCATGCTGCTGGTCATGTGGTGTCACTTGCATTGTCAGTGTGGCTCTCACATATGCATCTTTGCTGTGTTTCGCACGGAAGCATGTGTGTGGTGTGTAATTGGTGATGTGTGTGGTGGGACCCCTTTGGGCACATGGTGAACGGGGGCCTACTTGATGTTTGTATGTGTGCTGCAGTGTGCCACGGGGATCAGGGACATGACCCAGGGTCATTGTGGGTGTGCGGTGTGCTACACGTCGTTGTGCATGTGTGCCATTGTGCCCGTCGCCCCCCCGTCCCCACAGTCCCTGTTCGTTACTCACCCTGTTGCTGTTGTGTCAGGTCATGTCGAGCAGTGTCCAGACTCCCGACTCCTTGCACCGTCTCCACACTGATGACTGTGGCCGCCATTTGCTCCAGCTCCTCCTGTGGCGCAGTTGCTGCCTTCCTGTTGGCAGCGGGTTTCTGCTTGGTTTGGCTTTTCACATCGTGCCAGCGCAGCTTGGCCTCCTCGGCACTCCGGCTGCATTCACAATGGAATGCCATTTTTCCGTCTGTGTTGCCAATGACACGGTGGAGGTGTCGGACAGTTGTTGTTGGTGCTCGGTCACCTCCGTGACGACGATCCGGTTGTCATGCGGACTGTACCCCGTCTTCCTCTTCTCCTTGGCCTTCCCCGACCCCGAGGGTCCTTGCTGGTGGTCTGTGGGGCTTGTGGGGTTCACGTTGACCTGGGCACTCGTTCCGGGTGCCTCCATGTTGCTACGCAGTTGATTTTGTTTATGGTGTGTTTATCTTGTTCAGCTTTTATAGTGCATTTTCCCGCATGACGCGTGGGGATTGCAGGCCTGTCGCTGGTTATCGCTGATTTTTGTATCGCGGTTGGCCTCATCGCAACTTTATTCGGGTTTCGCATTTTTGCGGCGTCGTGTTAATTTTAACGCGGTCATTTGACGCGTTATCGTGGGGCTATCGCATGGTGCCGCCAGGTTGGGAATACTACGTTAACACAGCGTTGTTTTCCCGCGATGGACTGCGATGTGCAAAGTTGCGTTAAGCTAAACTTGCGGTGGTTATCACACGTTCTTGAGAATATGCCCCCAAGTCAATAAAGTTTTTAGAGCAGACACGTTTAGGTGGACATTCTATCGGTCTAATTAGAAAAGGGAGGAGAGAACATGTAAGACTAAGTGAGCCGCCGAGTAGGCTAAGTAGCTTACCATGACATAGAGGAGCAGCTCTTAACTCTGCACATAACGGGCAGCAAAGGCACATAAACGATAACATTACACCAATGACCTATCTGCATTCACAAGGTGCAAAGCCCACCCTATGTCTGCCTTTACACTTACTGTAATCCTTCCTGTTAGCGGTTAACCACACAGCTGCTACCCGACCTGCTCCGATACGCACAAGTTTGTTAACCCCTTCGATGCGCGTGACGAGCTCAGCTCGTCATGCTGCGCGGTAGCGCAGTGCGCATGACGAGCTGAGCTCGTCACGACCACACCCGCGATCGGAATGTCCAGCACACAAGCTGAATTCCGATCGCGGTCAAGGGGTTAATGGCGGCCGGCTATATATAAGACGCTGGTTCTACTATGGAAGCGCATCAAGTGATGAATGAACGTGTCATGCATCTTCTGACACTAGCCCTGACGTGAGCTCTTTTGAGGAACGCCTTCCACGTCTAGAGTATTGACGCCATATTGGAATAAAGTCTATATTTAGATAGTGAGTCGGGGATACATCAGTTGATGTTATACGAGCCAATCCTCCCCAATTATTCATAAATTTCAAACGTGGAAATAACCCCCAAGACTTACCAAAAACTTATCGCCCTACAGAAAAAGTCAGTATGTATCTCTTTGTATTAAATGTTTGGCTAGATCTTCTTGATTCTTATATTATGAGCACCATCTTAGAGTGTTTAGAATGTGTACAAACCTTACCAGCAAATTATCGCCCTACGAAAAAGGTCAATAGGTGTCTCTTTATACTAAATGTTTGGCTAGATCTGTCTATTAGTATACTATGAGTGCCATCTTAGAGTGGTTTGAGTGTATACAAAATTCTATAGCCAATGTCTAATCGGCACCTATTCATTTACCCCACCATCAGTGGCACACCAGAATGGAACATCGTGTGCACACTAACCATATTGAGGCATATTTAATCTATTTATCGAAGTGACATGGGCACTTGTTGCACTCTACTTTTGGTATTGTCATGTCTGTCAATGGTAACCCACAGAAATACCTCATAATGACACCATCTAGAAGTTTTCACAGTCGGGAGAACCTCACAATGGAGGGTCTGGTGTATATACATTGCACATCGATGGTGCTGCGTGTCAGTGGTAAGACATTGCCTCATAAGGAAAGACTAAGTTAATATATCTAGATATAAGGGGTCCCCCTCATGTCACTATCCACAATATCTCTTAATTAAGACCTTTACGTACTGTATCTAAAGTAAAAATCCAAAAGGTCTCCATTTCTCTGCGGATTTTCTCTGTACTAACTCCTGGTTTTGTTTTTACTTGCTCCAGTATAACCCATTTTAACTCATCTCCAGTATGTGTGAGGTCAAGGCAGTGTCTGACCAAAGGTGCCTGCAATTTATGTGTTCTAATCGCCGATTTGTGTTCCGAGAAACGGGTATGCAATTCTCTCCCCGTTTCTCCTATGTAGCCTAAGCCACAAGGGCAGAGAATGAGGTAGACAATATTAGAACTCCTGCAGTTTGTCATATCTCTCAACTGTCCTATCTTTCCCCCATAGTTCCATTGCTGTGTAGTAATGGCGGAATCACAGGCATGACAATTGCCACATCTGTGGTTTCCTTTAACGGGCAGGAGAGCATCAATCGCTGTTTGTTTTTTGCCTCTCTTAGATGGGAATCTGCTGTGCACTAGTTTATCTTTAAGATTAGGATTCCTCCTGTAGGCCACAGTAGGTTTCTGTAATGGTCCATCTTCTGTGTTGATATTGAGGATCTTCCATTTTTGTCAAGGATTTGTATTATTTTATAGTTGATATTGGAATGACTAACTACACATTCTAGTTTTTCTTGTTGTTGTTTCGTTTGTCCTGAAATAAGCGCATCCCTGTTGCAATATTTCGCTCGCTTAAAGGATTGCCTTACTAAGCGTTTAGGGTAGCCTCTAACTAGTAGTCATTTTTGCAATTGCTCTGCATGCTCCACATACTCCTTGATGTTGGTACAGTTACGCCGTATCCTTAAGAACTCTCCAAACGGTGAAGGGGGACAATACAATCAATCCTATACCAAAAAGCGTCAAACACTCACATTTTCAGACACATATTCATCTGACTCTGACGGTGACTGTCCGGGAGTTAGTGAAGGAGCTACTTATAACCCCAGAAATCAGAGAGGCCAACAAGTAGATCGGTACTATCATCAAGCACAGTCCCCTTTTTTACAGAGGGGCCCGGCCAGGGGCCGCAACAGATACCAGAGACAGGAGAGGAACCATTACCAGCAGATAGAGCCACAACATCCACAACCATATTTGAGGACAAGAAGTCAGCAGTATTGGAGAACATGAAGCGAGAATGTGATGGCAATATAGATACCATCCAGATTTTTAACTTGTCCGGTTATGACCTCACGGAGGAGGAAAGCACCCTCCTCAGTAAAGGCTTGTCCTTTGTTCCGAGTACTCGGAATAATTTATTCAAACTAAACCAAGACATCTTCGCCTTTCTTCGCAAAGTGAGATTAAAATTTTTTTTCATGCAAAACACACAGTCAGAACAAGAGACAAACCTTTCCGGGTGCAGGCCCCCTTCTAAATTCACGCCAACTCTAAAAATGGTGGGCCCAGAGGTGGCCATTTTTGGAAAATCAGTAATCAGAGACCTTCAAGGTATCACTAAGTATGTTCCACCGGTTACACCTAACCTGACCGCTCAGGAAATAATGCATTAAGACAACTACAGAATAATGCTAACATCATGATCAAGCTGTGCGATAAAGCCGGAGGCCTAGTGGTCATGGATACTGAGCAGTACATGGCTAAAATTACTTCCATGCTAGAAGTCCCAGAGCACTATAAAAAAGTAAACAGGATAGTTCTAGAACAACTGAAGAAACAGATAGAAACTGTTACATTCAGATCTCTGATGGATGGACATATCTGTAAGAAAGAGTGCGATTTCCTCAACAAAACAGATGCCGTGATTCCTGCAATATATGGAGTTCCTAAAACACATAAAGATATCCATGACCCCCATTGCGACCTATCATATCGTCCATCAATTCGAGTAGAGAGCCACTTTCTAAATATGTGGATGCCTTTTTATGCCCACTTACAACTCAGAATGCATCCTATATTAGAGACACTGGGCACATGATAGCGAAAATAGAACTTATGCCATTTAACAAAGAGCTGCAGTTTCTGGTCACCCTAGACATAGAGGCATTATATACCAACATTCCCCAGGATCTAGCCATTGAATCTGTGGCATCTCTTCTGGCTAGAATTCCTGGGAATAGACCTGACTCATTTATCTTAGAATGCCTGGATATTGTCCTACACAATAACTACTTTGAATTCGATGACATTTTGTATCAACAGATCAAGGGGACCAGTATGGGGGCCTCTTGTGCCCCCAGTGTACCTAACATCTTCATGGGAGAATATGAATATAAGCACATTTTTAATGAAGTGGCACCATTCTATGAAAATATAGAGTGTTGGCAGAGGTTTATAGATGACATTTTTTTTGTCTGGACAGGCGAGGAAACCGAACTCTTAAATTTCATCACATGGTTAAATCTCAGTGATGAGAACCTCAATGTCACGGCCAAATACTCCAAGAGAAAGTCGAATTCCTCGATATATGGATCACAGGTGAAGGAGGCACCCTACAGGTGAGTCTGTACAGAAAACCAATGGCAAAGAATACTATATGAGAACACATCAGTTTTCATCCCCTTGCCAAAAGGACTCCATACCGTTTGGAGAGTTCTTAAGGATACGGCATAACTGTACCAACATCAAGGAGTATGTGGAGCATGCAGAGCAATTGCAAAAACGACTACTAGTAAGAGGCCACCCTAAACGCTTAGTAAGACAATCTTTTAAGCGAGCGAAACATTACAACAGGGATGCGCTTATTTCAGGACAAACGAAACAACAACAAGAAAAATGAGTATGTGTAGTTAGTCATTCTAATATCAACTATAAAATAAAACAAATCCTTGACAAAAACTGGAAGATCCTCAATATCAACACAGAAGATGGACCATTGCAGAAACCTACTGTGGCCTACAGGAGGAATCCTAATCTTAAAGATAAACTAGTGCACAGCAGATTCCCATCTAAGAGAGGCAAAAAACAAACAGCGATTGATGGTCTCCCGCCCGTTAAAGGAAACCACAGATATGGCAATTGTCATGCCTGTGATTCCGCAATTACTACACAGCAATGGAACTATGGGGGAAAGATAGGACAGTTGAGAGATATGACAAACTGCAGGAGTTCTAATATTGTCTACCCCATTCTCTGCCCTCATGGCTTAGGCTACATAGAAGAAACGGGGAGAGAATTCTGTACCTGTTTCTCAGAACACAAATCGGCGATTAGAACACATAAATTGCAGGCACCTTTAGTAAGACACTGCCTTGACCTCGAACATACTGGAGATGAGTTGAAATGGCTTATCCTAGAGTGAGTCAAAACAAAACCAGGAGTTAGTACGGAGAAAATCCGCAGAGAAAGGGAGACCTTTTGGATTTTTACTTAAGATACAGTACGTAAAGGTCTTAATGAAGTGATATTGTGAATAGTGACATGCGGAGTGTAGGAGAGTAGGATCTGCTTCTTATAGTAACCCCCACTTTTTGCTGATGTCTCACTGTTTTTGGCCTAGTCTGACTGGGATCCTGCTATTCAGGACCCCAGCCTATCTGCTTTCTCCTGTAAATTGATTGCATGTACTTTAGGTACACTCCAGATTGGATTCTGGGGTACCCTTATCAGTCCCTAGTATATGGTACACCATGTACCCAGGCCTCCCAGGGGCTGAAGCATGTATTGTGCCGCCCCTGAGAGGCCATTCAAAATGACACCACAGGTCTGCTACTGCAACCTGTGTAAGGAGGTGCATGCACCCCTTACTTAGATATAGGTTACCTATATCTATTCAAAATCACTGCACATATAAACCTATCAGTCACCCCTATGGCAGGCCTTATCAATCCTGAAGGCAGTGTGCTGGGTTTTACATGAGAGGGTGCCCCTGCATGAGCAGAGCCCCTCTACAGCCTTCGGAATCTATTCCCCGGGGTTGTCTGTGATGCAGCCAACCATATATACTTAAGTGCATTATAACCTCGCGGTAAATGCTAACTTTAAAATGGCTGCTTAGAAACATGTCGTGTTTGGTGTCAAACACCTTGGAATCATACCTCCACACCAGTAACTGGTGTGGGAGGTATGATTCTTCCCTTGTAGTACCACTACTATGGGGCACCGGTCTACCCGGTACCAGCTTTCTTGACCTGGGCAGCACAAAATGGATGCTGCCAGCCACAGACACGAGTCTGCCCTCCTGCTGCTGAGCCAAGCTCAAGCAGAGGAAGGCCTGACAATAGGCTTCCTGTCACAGGGAGGTGTGACCACCTCCCAGACAGGCTTAAGTGTATTGGGGCTGGGTGGGTGCACTCTTAGAGTGCCAGAAAGTCTGCACTGGGGGCACATTTGGTGTCCCCGTGCATATTCCAGCTCAAACCGGTTGCAGGAGCCAATGGCTCCTGCTCTGGCGCGAAACTGGACAAAGGACATGGGTGTAGCCACCCTTCTGTCCTGACCCTCCCATAGGTGGGTCCCCAGAGTTAGTCCAACCCCTTCCTTGGGTATAAAGTAGGAAACCTGACTACAGGACTTTAGATTTTACCTGGACTAAACTCTGCAAGCATAAACCAAGTACTTTGATGGTCTACACTTCGCTGGACGACAGAAGAATCTCCCTTGGAGTAAAGGAGTTACTCTCCTGCAGCAGCAGGCACCTAAACGCATCTGACTGGTTTGCATCTCCTGAGCTCCTGAGGACTCCAAAGACTTCTGCAACACAGGAGGTGGGTTCCCGAGCGTCCCTGAGGTTGGTCTGCTCTCTCAGCAATCCTAAGATTAGTATCCCTCGTGGGGACCGTGCAACCCGAACCCCTGTGCACCATCTACTTTTGCAGCAGCATATACTTTTCGGTGATCCCTGAGCCTGTGCTTTGGACTACGTGTAGTCCCAACCCCTAGCAGCCTTTTCACTAAAGATCTCCGGCCTCCATTCCACGAGTGCTCCGTGGGCTTGTACTTTGTGATTCTGCTTGAGGTCCCTTTGCAATCCCTGGTCCATTGGCCTGTGGGTCCTAATGAGGGTCACTTTGACTTTCCTTGGGCTTCCCTGGTTGCTCCAGACGTGCCCTGACTCCCCATAGCTTGTAGAGTCTCCTGGACCTTGCTGGTCCATACTATCACATGTTTCCTCTGCCCATGTGGGTTGCCTTTGCCAAGGCTTGTTGGTGTTCAATCCGGACACTGACCCCTCAGCACTCGACATCCTTTGTGGGACAGCTCACCTCCGGACTTTGGTCATCGTCGATGTCTCCTGGTCCCCGTGGCTGCAGAGTCAAGCATCTGATCTTCGCACCTGAAGCACCCGACATCGGTGGGCATTCGTCTATCGAGCCCTTGGTCACATGAAGTAGCCCAGACTCTGTCCCCTCTGCTTTCAGGTTCTTCATACTCTGAATCCAGGCTTGGATTCCCCCGGACACTTTTCATCTTCCCGGCAGCAGCACTTCTTCGCATCACGCCATTGAAAACGACGAGGGTTTCCGACAACACTTGACCCCTATGCACCCGGCTCCTCTGGGATAGGTAACACAGGTACCTCGGTACTCCCAAGGGTGCTGGCCTTAGAACCTTCTATGTTCCAAAGGGTTTGCTTGAAGTCCTCTCCGAAGTGTCCTTAAACTGTAACTTTCCAACCGCGACTTTCCCATAGAGTTGTACGGAGCTCGCGTCTGTGTTCCCACACTGCAACCGTCCTCCGTGGGCTCCCTGTGTCACTCCTGTGGGTGGTTCCTTGGGGTCCCAGCGATTCTACGTGCTCTAGGCACTGTGTCTATTGAAGTAGTGGTTGTTATACCACTTTCTTAGTATATGGTCTCGGTCTCCCTGGAGCCCGCTGTGTATTGTGCTATTTACTGTCGCTCTATTGATTTAACATTGTGGACTGTACATTCTAATCTCGGGTAGAGATTAGTAGAGAGTGTTTTAGTAATAAATACATATTTTTATATAACACTTGTGTGGTTCTCCTTTCATTTAGTCATTCAGGAGGTGATATTCTGGTAAAACAAGCTGCTTTACATTCCTTCAAGATTAAGCCTGAAGGCTGCTCTCCATAGCTACCACTAGGATAGCTTTCATAAAGGTTATCTTTGACCTAATCATCAATAAGGGTCGTTTGGACTGGTGCAAGGTGCCCACTTTAATTAGTGGACAGGATATACCAGGCCAACTTCTCACATTGGTGTGCAGCGGTTGGGATTCAAGCTTGCTATTGTTTTACCAGATAAATCTCATTGAGTGATTAACTGAAAACCACTAAAAGTACTAGGTACATATAATCAAGATTAGAATAAGTAAGTTCTACTGAACTTGGAGTTGGGTAAGTCAAGGGTCTAGCACACCCTTTCTCCAACTCAAGAGAGTTTAGTCTCCACTAGGGTAGGTAGGTGCACACACCACACCACACTAGTATGTCTTCTGTAGGAGAAGCCAGTGGCTCTCTGCCTACTAGATACAATGGGCTCACCTTTCAGGATCTGAAAGCCATGTGTGCCTCTAGGAAGCTGAAGACAGGGAGAAATGCAAACACCCAACGTCTTATAGAGATGTTACTCCTAGATGACCTCAGAAAGACCCCAGGGTCTGATGAAGTAGAAAGAGTGGGTGGGACAGGAGATGAGGAAAGAGCAGGAAGTGAACACTTCTTTGATCTGGACTCACACCCTGGCCAGGAGGATCAAGATGATTCCAACCTGGAAAATCCAACTCTTCCTTCAGGTGGGGGAGAAGGTCCCAGTGGCCCCCTCTTTACTCGACCAGGAAGAGTACAGGGTCTACCTAGAAGATCCAGGACTCCCTCTGTGGAGTCTAATCATTCAGGTACTTCTGTAGGGACCTCTGTATCTCATAGGAGAGAATCCTATTATGATAAGAAGTGCCAATTACTGGAACTTGAGAGACTCAGGATCAGGCTCAACAAAGAGCAATTGGCCATAGACAGGGAATCCCTAGAGCTCCAGAGAGCAACCAGAAGATTGGGACTAGAGTCCCATGGTGGCAGCAACAGTGTGCCTAGAACTAGAGAGTATTCTCATGATCATAGGAACCTGAACAAGATAGTCCCTCCCTATCAGAGTGGGGATGACATCCACAAATGGATAACTGCACTAGAGTGGGCCTGTAAAGTACAGACGGTCCCTCAGGAGCAGTGGGCAGCTATCTTGTGGCTCTCCTTTGCTGACAAAGGTAGAGATAAGCTCCTCACTGTTAGAGAAGAAGATGCTGACAATTACTCAGTCTTGAAGAGTGCTCTCATTGATGGGTTTGGCTTAACCACTGAACAGTACAGGATTAAGTTCAGAGACACCCAGAAAGCACAGACTCAGGACTGGGTTGACTTTGTAGATTGTGCTACTAAGGCTCTGGAAGGCTGGTTACTTGGCAGTAAAGTGTGTGATTTTAAAGGATTGTACAATTTAATTATGAGGGAGCAGATCCTTAATAATTGCCAAAATCAGTTGTTGCATCAGTATCTGGTGGACTCTGATCTGACCTCTCCCCAAGAATTGGGAAAGAAGGCAGACAAATGGGTCAGAACCAGGGTGAAGCAGAAAACTCAGAACCAAGGTGGTGACTCTAAGAATCCAGATTCTAAAACCTCAGATAAGGGTGGGGATAAGGGTAAAGACCAAGGGGTATATTCACAAGAACGTGTGCTAAACATCTCCAAAAAATGTTAACGCAACTTTACACATCGCAGCCTAACGCGGGAAAATAACCCCGTGTTAACGTGGAATTCACAACACGACTGTACCATGCGATAGTCCCCCAAAAACGTGGCCAATGTCCGCGATACAATCACCGCGATGGAGATAAAAACACAAACCCCAACGTGTAAAAATACGCGATGTGCCCAAACGTGATAAGAAAACAGTGACAACCAGCAAAAGGCCAGCAACACCCACGCGTAATGCGGGAAAAAGCACAAGAACAGCATACGGAAAATGCCACTAAAAACGAAATGAACTGCGGAGTACCACGGATGCACCCTGACCGACTGCAGAGGACAACATGATCCCCACAATCCCCACGGAGGAACTCCCAGGAATACAGGGCTCGTGGAAGGGCAATGAGAAGAGGAAGACGGGGTACAGTCTACAGGAAAACCCAATTATCGCCACGGATGAGACAGAACACCACCACCAACTGTAGGTCACCTCCAACGTGTCATTGGCAACAAAGAGGCAAAGATGGCACACCACCTCGGACCATGTGAATGCCGTCGCATGGCAGAGGAGGACAATGGAAGAGCATACGAGGCGCTGGACTGATGTGAATGGCAAAACCAAGCAGAAACTCCCTGCCAACACGAAAGCAGCAACGCACCCCGGAGGAGGGGGGCCAGCAGAACACCAGGAGCTGAATGACATGGAGAAGATGGTGGCCACAGTCACCAGTCGGGAGACGGTGACATGAGTTGGTGATCTGGACACTGCCCAACATGACTCAACATCACATCAACATGGTGCATAGTGACCTGGGAGTGGGGGGACGGGTGGAGATGGGCACAATGGCACACATGTACAATCAAGCAGGGCACACTGCACACCCACAATGACTCTGGATCATGTCCCTGATCCCACGGGAACACTTCAGCACACACACAAACACCAAGTAGTCCTACGAACACCCTGTGCCCAAAGGGGCACCCACCCAACACATCAACAGTCACACAACCAACACATGCCCATGTGCGAACATGCAAACATGCACATACGTCAGCCACACTGACAATGCAAGAGATACCACATGACGAGTAGCTTGGCTACAGTCCTATCATCATGGCATTGTACACAGCACGACACTGAGGTGGCTGAGTGTGGACAACACCCGAAAAGGAGCAGGTCACACTCGGACACAACTACCTGCACAAACAAACCCTGACGTCAACGACAAATCTGCGGACAAACCATGCCCAAGAGTCACAACTCGACAAAGAGCACAAGTTACCCAAGTCTACAACATCTCAGCACCGTAGAAGCACAGAACTGACAGCACACCGCATGAAAGGGATCAGTGGCAGACAAATCAGAGCCGCAGGAGCGAATCACCCACCGTGCAGCATACGCACATGAGTATAAGTGCACCTCGACATTGACAACATCCCGGTACAAACAGCAACACCTCCACAACAGAACACAGGACACAACTGGGGCCGCAAATGTGCACAACATGGCAAATCACATCTGGCACAGCAGGAAACTGTGACATGACAATGTACAAGTACAACCTGTAACCTGCAAATATGATTTATTCACACATGCTGTGCTTGTGGACATTTTATACTGTCCCATGATTGCCAGGGACGGCCACAATGTGACGTTCTCATGAGAAGAAATTGTTAATGATGGTGTTCCTATGGGCCATTCCTGCCGCAGCTGCAGTGGGATGTGGGCCACCTGCCCCATCGTCCCCATCATCGTCCGGTACTTCTGGAACTGGGATCCATGGGGCATTGGTGCGTACACAGATGTTGTGCAACACACAACATGCAACGATCATCTTGCACACGATGTCCGGGCTGTACAGGAGCTTTCCACCTGTGCCATCCAGGCACCTGAAACGTGACTTCAACACGCCAAATGTGCGTTCAACGATGCCCCTGGTGCGTATGTGGGCCGCATTGTACTGCCTCTGGGCGGGTGTGTTCGGGTCTCGGAGGGGTGTCATTATCCAAGGGCAGAGTGCATATCCTTGATCACCTGGGACAGTGCAGAGAGAAAAGAGTCAATACTTGGTTCGGCATGATGTGATGGCAGGCCCACTGATCCAGTGACGCCTGTGCTGGCTGTGTGTGGGGTGAGTGTAAGCCAGCCCTCAGGGAGTAGCTGGTGCTGGCAACAACTCCAACAGTCATCAGGCACTCAGAAATGCAATGTCAGAACAACAAGGGAGCATGACTTGAGTCGCACAGGGTTAGTGGCCCCGGATGCACAGCAGCCGACACAGGCCTACCGCCACGGGACGCTGACCTGCAGGAGACTGGGGTAGGGTCATGAGGGCAGAGCAGGGTCTCGTATGTCTCAGAGGTGCCTTCCGCGGAGTGTCTCGGGGAGAATGGGAGGTGTACCCCCAGGGCATGATGCAGAGGGCACATGCCAGCTGTGTCCGGCAACATGGCGGATATGAATGCCACAGACTCATGCCAGACACCAAGTCCGTACCTGCCCGTTGCTGATGACAACCCCCAGGCCACAGGCTCAGACACCAACGATGTTCCGCCGGAGGCTGACGGTCACTCACGGCGCACAGGGTTAGTGGCACCAGGTCAGTCCTTGCTACTGGTTGACCTCCTCCGTAACCGTGATCCGTGTTTCCACCGGACTATGACGCATCTCCCTCTCAGTCCACCCCCTGCGTACACTGGCATGGACCCTGCCATTGATGAATGATGACTCAGTTCAAGATGTGGGACATGCTGGACTGCAGTGTAGCCCGGCTGCAGCGGTGGAGTATGTCAACGAATGGGGACCCCTGGGGCCATGTGTCACGGAGGACAGCGATGGCCTGAGGAGGCCGCCAAGGGCACGGGCATGGGTCTTGGAGCTAGCACCGGCACGTGGTGGGCCCTCTTTGACACACGATTGTGTCGGCAGGTGAGCAGTGCGGCCTTGGAGCGCTGGGGCAGGCAGGCCTGGTCTGGGTATCAGCGTCCTGGGGTGCAGCAGGTGCACAGACTCGCAGGCCCCGCTGCTCACAGCGTCGGCCTCGTGGCGGACTGCGAGGCGCCACCCTGGCAGTGACGTTGGCCTTTCCGGGAGAGAACCACGCTCTGCGCCACAGAGTTTTTGTCCACACCCCTGCGCAGGCCTGGCGTACTCCGGGCCTACCCACTACGCTCACGCACACAGGGGGGGACGCAGCGAGCGACATTTCCGCGATCTGACCCATGGCCTGGGTTGACATGGTTGCGTCCACTGTTCACTACTCTCCAGTCACCAGCAATTGATGTCTGCATGGACATATCTGTGGTTTGCATACCCATGTCTGTCCAGCACATCCACGCCTCACTTGTCGTTGTGTACATTCCCATTCACGGGTCACTTGCATCCTTCGCACATGGCTGCATTCCACATCTCCACACGTTCAGCTGTTGTGGGGCTGTGGTGCCATGATATGGCTGTATTGTGTGCAGGGGAAGCCCAGGATCACCATGGAGTTGTGTTGTCGTGTCTGGTAGGTGGGCATGTTGATTGACATGTTGTATGTGGTTCGGTCACGTGTGCATTCCCACAGTTGTGCGTTGTGTGATGGTGGCTTTGAGGTGTGTGGTGTGTTGATTTGGCACTTACCAACGAGCAGTCCAGTTCCATAGATGCCATCCTGGAAGCGCTGGTTGATGATGGACTGTCGGAAGATGTAGGAATCGTGCACACTGCCTGGGTAGTTTGCGACAACATTGGTGAACATTCCCCGGTGGTCCACTATTGCCTGCACATTGATGGAATGCGTGTGCTTTCTGTTGCGGTAGTGGTGTGCAGTATCCGCAGGGGGCACAAGTGGGACATGTGTGCAGTCAATGGCCCCCAATGCGTGTGGGAAGCTAGCAAAGGCGTAGAAGCCTTGCTTTGTCTCCAGCTGTTCCTGCTCAGTGTGGGGGAAGTGAAGATACTGGGGTATGAAGCTGATGATGGCATCCAGGACAGGTGTGATGAACTTTGATAGGGCTGGCTGTGAGACTCCTCCAACTCTGGCAGTTGTTGGTTGGAAGGTACCAGAGGCCAACAGGTGCAGCACAGCCAGCAGCTTTGTCTGCGGAGGGATGTTGGTGGTCCGCTGTGTTGGGACCGTCAACCTGTGTGCGATGTGGGTCATGATGCGGATGATGGTTGTCCTTTTGAGCCTGTAGTGGGCGATTACTTCCTCGGGCGTTAGGTCTGTGAGACTGGTGCGTTTTCGGTAGGTCCGCTGTCTTACTCTGCGCTGCCTCTGTGGTGGTCCGGGGGGAGTGCGGGTCCGGGTCCTGGGGGTGGTGGCGGTCCTGGGGGTGGTGGTGGTGGGTGTTGTGGCCCTGTTGGAGCTCCGAGCTGCATGATGAGTAGCTCCATGGCATCGGTTGTTCTTCGGGTGTGGCTGTGTGTGGGGCTCCGCTGCCTACTGCAGGTAGTCGTCTGGCTTTACACCAGCAGGAGGCAGGTGTTAAATACCTGCTGCTACCGCGGCTTATCGTGTGGTTTTGACTCGCATCGCAGATCTGGCAGTTCGTTGTGAAAGTGGTGTTGTGGTGTTTTCGTGTGTTTTTGCACGGGAACGCCTACTCTGCACCTCATTAGGGTTAGTTGGTGGTGTCCTCCCTGGGGATATGTTTTGGGGCAGTTATCGCGGGAATACTGGCGATGTCTGCAGTTTGCACCCGCTTGTGAATGGGGAGTTAAATCTAGCTCCACTTTTGATGAGTTAAGGTGGAGATAAATCGGAGATAAGTCCTTGTGAATATCCCCCCAGAAGTCTTCACAAGGGCCCCAAAAACCTGCATCTGGTGGGGAGTCACAATCCAACAAGGCTAAAGGCAAAAAGAAACCTTGGTGTTATATCTGTAAAGAGAAAACCCATTGGACAAAAGATGCCAATTGTCCAAGGACCAAGGAATCTACTCCAGCCACCACTGCCCCTAAGGCAACTGTTCCCCCTAGCTCAGTTCCAAGTGGTGGTACACAGAATAAGGGTGTAGTAGGGTTGACCCTGGGATCTGAGATGAATTCTGGCCTAGTCATAATTCCAACTCAGGCTGTGTTAGTCTGTGATGGAGGCATGGATATTGCCTCCTTATTTGTCAGTCCCAGTAATCTGGGCAAATACAGACAACAGCCTTTGATCAATGGTAAGGAGGCCATGGCATATAGGGACACAGGTGCAAGTGTCACCATGGTGACAAAAGAACTTGTGGGCCCTGACCAGATCATACTTGGTGAGATGTACCAAGTGACCAATGCAAGCAATGTCAGGACAGACCATTCCTTGGCAGTTGTGAATTTCACCTGGGGAGGGGTAACTGGCCCTAAGAAGGTTGTGGTAAGTGCAGACCTCCCTGTAGAATGCTTATTGGGCAATGATTTGGAGACTTCCGCATGGGCTGAAGTGGAACTCAGGACACATGCAGAAATGCTGGGCATCCCTGCAGATGTGTTTGCCATGACTAGGTCACAGGCAAAAATGTCTTCCACTGAACAGGCCCGGATCCAGGAATAATGGACCAGGTGCCTTCCAAGAGAAGGAGCAGTAGGGGTAAGGCAGTGTCTTCCCCCCTTCCTCAGAGTGAGGATCAGTCTCTTGAGGGAGATGATCTTAGTCCTGAAGAAGGAACTGTCTCAGAGGAACTTGAACCTGATCAGGTTGAGTTCTTGGGGACAGGGGGCCCTTCCAGGGCAGACCTGAGCCAGGAGCAGCTGAACTGCCCCTCTCTTGAACCCCTCAGACAGCAAGCTGCTGCTGAGGCTGCTGGGAGTGCCAATGGGTCCCATCAAATTTACTGGGATGATGGACTCTTATACTCATAGGGTAGAGACCCCAAACCTGGTGCCATCAGGAGGTTGGTGATACCTCTGAAGTTTAGGGGCTTCCTATTGACACTGGCACATGATATCCCATTGGCAGGACACTTAGGCCAAAACAACTGACTGGGGGTGAGTGTTTGATTTGCTCTAGCGCTCCGTCCATCATCCCCTTTGGTATCAAAACAAGACCTGGGACGGACTTGTTCCTCACTTTCATTGTCCTCATATGTCAGAGGACACAAAGGAGGTTTGTCGCTCCTGTATCACTTGCCAAGCCAGTGGTAAGGCAGGTGGTACTACAAAGGCCCCCCTGATACCACTACCTGTTCCCTTTGAGAGGGTTGGGATTGACATAGTTGGTCCCATGGAACCTCAGACTGCATCTGGGCACAGATTCATACTAGTGGTGGTGGACCATGCCACTAGGTATCCAGAAGCAATTCCACTTAGGACTACCACAGCTCCTGTTGTGGCTAGGGCCCTCCTGGGAGTCTTTTCCAGAGTGGGTTTTCCTAAGGAGGCAGTATCAGACAGAGGTGCAAACTTTATGTCTGGTTACTTGACTGCTATGTGGAAGGAGTGTGGAGTAAATTACAAATTTACCACCCCCTATCACCCACAATGCAATGGGTTAGTTGAGAGATTCAACAAAACCCTCAAGGGCATGATTAAAGGTCTCCCTGTAAAGCTCAGGCGTAGATGGGACATCCTTTTGCCCTGCCTTCTCTTTGCCTACAGAGAGGTTCCTCAGAAGGGGGTTGGTTACAGCTCTTTTGAACTTCTGTTTGGACATCCAGTGAGGGGTCCTTTATGTCTAGTGAAGGAGGGATGGGAGTTACCTCTCCAACCCCCTAAACAGGATATTGTGGACTATGTACTTGGTCTCCGCTCCAGGATGGCTGAGTACATGAGGAAGGCATCCAAAAACCTTGAGGCTAGCCAGGAATTGCAAAAGGCCTGGCATGACCAAAAGGCTGTTGTGACTGTTTATCAGCCAGGGCAGAAAGTATGGGTGTTGGAGCCTGTGCCCCCGCAGCCCTCCAAGACAAGTGGAGTGGACCTCATACTATCATTGAGCAAAAGGGAGAGGTTACCTACCTGGTGGACCTTGGAACTCCCAGGAGCCCCCATAGGGTGCTCCATGTGAACAGGCTCAAACCATATGTTGACAGGGCAGACATGGGCTTGCTCAAGGCTACTGATGAGGGACAGGAGGAAGAGAGTGATCCACTCCCTGACCTGCTCTCCCAGAACCCTGATGATGGTTCAGTTGATGGTGTAGCCTTGGCAGGCAGCCTCACTGACCAGCAGCAAACTGATTGTAAGCAAGTCCTGAATCAGTTCAGACATATGTTTTCACTGACTCCAAGTCAGACTACCTAGTGCACTCATGAAGTGGACACAGGTGACAGTCTGCTTGTTAAAAATAAGATTTACAGGCAACCTGACCATGTCAGGGACTGTATCAGGACAGAAGTCCAGAAAATGTTGGAACTGGGAGTAGTTGAACCCTCAGATAGCCCTTGGGCTAGTCCAGTAGTCCTTGTACCAAAACCTCACACCCAGGGTGGTAAGAGAGAGATGAGGTTCTGTGTGGACTACAGGGGTCTCAATGCAGTCACTAGGACTGATGCCCATCCAATACCCAGGGCAGATGAACTTATAGATACTATGGCCTCTGCCAAGTTTCTGAGTACATTTGACCTGACAGCTGGTTACTGGCAAATCAGGTTAGCTGAGGATGCAAAACCCAAAACAGCATTCTCAACCCCTAGTGGGCACTACCAATTTGTGGTGATGCCATTTGGCTTGAAGAATGCACCTGCCACTTTTCAAAGGTTGGTGAACAAAGTCCTTACAGGTCTGGAGGTCTATAGTGCAACTTATCTAGATGATATTGCTGTCTTTAGCTCCACCTGGGAGGATCACCTGGTCCACCTGAGAAATGTTTTGGAGGCCCTGCAAAAAGCAGGCCTCACTATCAAGGCCACCAAGTGCCAGATAGGGAAGAGTAAGGTTGTATACCTAGGCCACCTTGTGGGTGGAGGTCAGGTTCAACCATTGGAGAGCAAAATCCAGACCATCATGGACTGGGTTGCTCCCACTACCCAGACTCAGGTCAGAGCTTTCTTGGGCCTGACTGGGTACTACAGGAGGTTTGTCAAAGGATATGGATCCGTAGTGACCCCTTTGAATGATTAACTTCCAAAAGAATGCCTAAGAAAGTTCAGTGGACAGTTAGCTGTCAAAAGGCATTTGATGACCTGAAGCAGGCCATGTGCACTGCTCCCATTCTGCAAAGTCCTGATTATTCCAAACAATTCATTGTTCAAACTGATGCACCTGAATTGGGGGTAGGGGCTGTGTTATCACAATTGAATGAAGAGGGTCAGGATCAGCCAGTAGCTTTCATAAGCAGAAGGTTGACCCCCAGAGAGAAACGTTGGTCAGCCATTGAGAGGGAAGCCTTTGCTGTGGTTTGGGCTCTGAAGAAGCCGAGGCCATACTTGTTTGGCACTCACTTCATTGTTCAGACAGACCATAAGCCCCTCTTATGGCTAAAACAAATGAAGGGTGAAAACCCCAAACTTTTGAGGTGGTCCATTTCCCTACAGGGGATGGACTATACAGTGGAACATGGACCTGGGAGTAACCATGCCAATGCAGATGCACTCTCAAGATATTTCCACTTAGAACATGAAGACTCAACTGGTCAAGGTTAGTTTAATGTCCCTACATTTGGGGGGGGGTTGTGTAGGAGAGTAGGATCTGCTTCTTATAGTTACCCCCACTTTTTGCTGATGTCTCACTGTTTTTGGCCTAGTCTGACTGGGATCCTGCTATTCAGGACCCCAGCCTATCTGCTTTCTCCTGTAAATTGATTGCATGTACTTTAGGTACACTCCAGATTGGATTCTGGGGTACCCTTATCAGTCCCTAGTATATGGTACACCATGTACCCAGGGCATAGGTACCCCAGAGGCCTCCCAGGGGCTGAAGCATGTATTGTGCCACCCCTGAGAGGCCATTCAAAATGACACCACAGGTCTGCTACTGCAACCTGTGTAAGGAGGTACATGCACCCCTTACTTAGATATAGGTTACCTATATCTATTCTAAATCACTGCACATATAAACCTATCAGTCACCCCTATGGCAGGCCTTATCAATCCTGAAGGCAGGGTGCTGGGTTTTACATGAGAGGGTGCCCCTGCATGAGCAGAGCCCCTCTGCAGCCTTCGGAATCTATTCCCCAGGGTTGTCTGTGATGCAGCCAACCATATATACTTAAGTGCATTATAACCTCGCGGTAAATGCTAACTTTAAAACGGCTGCTTAGAAACATGTTGTGTTTGGTGTCAAACACCTTGGAATAATACCTCCACACCAGTAACTGGTGTGGGAGGTGATTCCTCCCTTGTAGTACCACTGCTATGGGGCACCGGTCTACCCGGTACCAGCTTTCTCGACCTGGGCAGCACAAAATGGATGCTGCCAGCCACAGATACGAGTCTGCCCTCCTGCTGCTGAGCCAAGCTTGAGCAGAGGAAGGCCTGACAATAGGCTTCCTGTCACAGGGAGGTGTGACCACCTCCCAGACAGGCTTTAGTGTATTGGGGCTGGGTGGGTGCACTCTTAGAGTGCCAGAAAGTCTGCACTGGGGGCACATTTGGTGTCCCCGTGCATAGTCCAGCTCAAACCGGTTGCAGGAGCCAGTGGCTCCTGCTCTGGTGTGAAACTGGACAAAGGACATGGGTGTAGCCACCCCTCTGTCCTGACTCTCCCATAGGTGGGTCCCCAGAGTTAGTCCAACCCCTTCCTTGGGTATAAAGTAGGAAACCTGACTACAGGACTTTAGATTTTACCTGGACTAAACTCTGCAAGCAGAAACCAAGTACTTCGACGTTCTACACTTCGCTAGACGACAGAAGAATCTCTCTTGGAGTAAAGGAGTTACTCCCCTGCAGCAGCAGGCACCTAAACGCATCTGACCGGTTTGCATCTCCCAAGCTCCTGAGGACCCCGAAGATTTCTGCAACACAGGAGGTGGGTTCCCGAGCGTCCCTGAGGTCGATCTGCTCTCTCAGAAATCCTGAGACCAGTATCCCTCGTGGGGACCGTGCAACCTGAACCCTTGTGCACCGTGTACTTTTGCAGCAGCATATGCTTTTCGGCAATCCCTGAGGCTGTGCTTTGGACTACGTGTAGTCCTGACCCCAAGCAGCATTTCCACCAAAGATCTCCGGCTCCACTCCACGAGTGCTCCGTGGGCTGGTACTTTGTGATTCCGCTCCAGGTCCCTTCGCGATCCCTGGTCTGTTGGCCTGTGGGTTCTAGCGAGGGTCACTTTGACTTTCCTTGGGCTTCCCTGGTTGCTCCAGATGTGCCCTGACTCCCCATAGCTTGGAGAGTCTCCTGGACCTTGCTGGTCCATACTATCACTTGTTTCCTCTGCCCGCATGGTTTGCCTTTGCCAAGGCTTGTTGGTGTTCAATCCGGACACTGACCCCTCAGCACTCGACATCCTTTGTGGGACAGCTCACCTCTGGACTTTGGTCATCGTTGACGTCTCCTGGTCCCCGTGGCTGCAGAGTCAAGCATCTGATCTTCGCACCTGAAGCATCCGACATCGGTGGGCATTCGTCTATCGAGCCCCTGGTCACGTGAAGTGGCCCAGACTCTGTCCCCTCTGCTTTCAGGTTCTTCTTACTCCGAATCCAGGCTTGGATTCCCCCGGACACTTTTCATCTTCCCGGCAGCCGCACTTCTTCGCATCACGCCTTTGAAAACGACGAGGGTTTCCGACACCAATTGACCCCTATGCACCCGGCTCCTCTGAGATAAGTAACACGGGTACCTCAGTACTCACAAGGGTGCTGGCCTTAGAACCTTCTATGATCCAAAGGGTTTGCTTGAAGTCCTCTCCGAAGTGTCCTTAAACTGTAATTTTCCAACGCGACTTTCCCATAGAGTTGTACGGAGCTCGCGTCTGTGTTCCCACACTGCAATCGTCCTCCGTGGGCTCCCTGTGTCACTCCTGTGGGTGGTTCCTTGGGGTCCCAGCGATTCTACGTGCTCTAGGCACTGTGTCTATTGAAGTAGTGGTTGTTATACCACTTTCTTAGTATATGGTTCGGTCTCCCCCTGGAGCCCGCTGCGTATTGTGCTATTTACTGTCGTTCTATTGATTTAACATTGTGGACTGTACATTCTAATCTCGGGTAGAGATTAGTAGAGAGTGTTTTAGTAATAAATACATATTTTTATATAACACTTGTGTGGTTCTCCTTTCATTTAGTCATTCAGGAGGTGATATTCTGGTAAAACAAGTTGCTTTACATTCCTTCAAGAATAAGCCTGAAGGCTGCTCTCCATAGCTACCACTAGGATAGCTTTCATAAAGGTTATCTTTGACCTAATCATCAATAAGGGTCGTTTGGACTGGTGCAAGGTGCCCACTTTAATTAGTGGACAGCATATACCAGGCCAACTTCTCACATGGGGGACCCCTTATATCTAGATATCTTAACTTAGTCTTTCCTTATGAGGCAATATCTTGCCACTGACACGCAGCACCATCGAAGTGCAATGTATATACACCAGACCCTCAATTGAGAGGTTCTCCCAACTGTAGAAACTTCTAGATTGCATCATTATGAGGTATTTTTGTGGGGGACCATTGACAGACATGACAATACCAAGAGTAGAGTGCAACAAGTGCCCATGTCATTTCTTTAAATAGATTAAAAATGCTCAATATGGTTAGTGTGCACAAGATGTTCCATTCTGGTGTGCCACTGATGGTGGGGAAAATAAATAGGTGCCGATTAGACATTGGCTATATCATTTTGTATACACTCAAACCACTCTAAGATGGCACTCATAGTATACTAATAGACAGATCTAGCCAAACATTTAGTATAAAGAGACCCCTATTGACCTTTTCGTAGGGCGATAATTTGCTGGTAAGTTTTGTGCACGTTCTAACCACTTTAAGATGGCGCTCATAGTATACTAATCAAGAAGATCTAGCCAAACATTTTATACAAAGAGATACATACTGACTTTTTCTGTAGGGCGATAAGTTTTTGGTAAGTTTTGGAGTTATTTTCACGTTTGAAATTTATGAATAATTGGGGAGGATAGGCTTGTATAACATCAGCTGATGTATCCCGACTCACGATCTAAATATAGACTTTATTTGAATATGGCGTCAATACTCTAGACGAGGACGGCGTTCCTCAAAAGAGCTCATGTCAGGGCTAGTGTCAGAAGACACATGACACGTTCATTCATCACGTGAGGCGCTTTCATAGTAGAACCAGCGTCTTATATATAGCTGGCCGCCATTAACAAACTTGTGCATATCGGAGCAGGTCGGGGAGCAGCTGTGCGGTTAACCGCCTACAGGAAGGATCATAGTAAGTGTAAAGGCAGACATAGGGTGGGCTTTGCACCTTGTGAATGTGGATGGGTCATTGGTGTAATGTTATCGTTTACGCACCTTTGCTGCCCATTATGTGCAGAGTTACGAGATGCTCCTCTACGACATGGTAGCCTACTTAGCCTACTCGGCTCACTTAGTCTTACATGGTCTCTCCTCCCTTTTCTAATTAGACCGATAGAATGTACACCTAAACGTGTCTGCTCTAAAAACTTTATTGACTTAGTGTACTGTCAAAGGCTAGTTCCATTACAGACAATAGGAGGATTCATTGGGGAGTATACCAGCCACATATGGGTCCAGGCATTTTGGTTATTACTTAATTCATTTGGCATGCCATCATTTTTCGTTGTTTGACAAAATGGAGTGTACTAGTGCATACCTCCATAGCGGTATTGTCTTCAAGCATTAGGCTATGGCCCACTCAGCATGCCACGGCAATCTTTCCTGGTATTGAAATGGGCCCCACTGCAAGTGATTATTTATGTATGTTTAGGTCCTGCAGTGATGGGACACTAATCTTAATCATCTTTATTGCATATATTATGAAGCACCCGTGCGCCAATAAGATACTATAGGTTTTATATAAGTAACTACACGTAGTTAAGATCTAGGGGCCTTTTCCACACTGGCTTATAAATTCCTTTGTTGTATTCCCTACAGAAATAATACATTGCAATATTGTGCTACTGCCCCAATAATATGATTGGACATGGACGATTTAGCCTCTTAGACGGAGGAGCGTTTCTCTGTACAGCATGAGGGTAAGCTCATAAGAGGCCTAGACAATTACCGCATGCAGCTAGCTATAGTGAATTGCAGTCTAGCTCACTCGATTAATATTGTTTTACTGAGCTGGATACAGCTGCATTACTAAGACTTATAAGGAATTGATTGTTTTGAATCGCATGACACTTTGGCACAGTGTGATTTCCATCGCCTGCCACCTTCGAGCCATCGATATGTACCGATGTGTATGAAGAGTTTTCTTCTTCGTAGAATAAGGTGCAAGATGAAAGACTTTGTATCCTCATTCTTATCTGTTTCTTTTCTTCTTTTTTTTCTTCTTTCTCCTTTTTCCTTTCTCTCTCCTTCTTGTCTTTTCTCTTTCAATTCTGGCTTGAGACTCCTCTGTCTTTTTCCTGCACATTCATGGGTCTACTCCATGTCAAGATATGAGACATGGAACAGCACTGTGAAGCACTCCTATGGGTTTCGTTCTGGTGAACAGAGCTATGTACTCACAATTCGGTGACCACTTTTTGGATTTCAGTGGGTAGCATGTGTTATGGTTCTACACCAAAGGATGCCATTTTTCTAAATCGATACTACTTTTTTACTTAGTTAATCCTGGGTAGCCCCCTCTAGCACAGAACATTTGGAAAACAACCTTTCTCTTTTCTATTATTCCACAGAGAACCCCCGCCCACCTTTTTGAATTACTACTTCCCAAGTATTGTACTGATGAAGGTGGTTTTAATGTTTATCCACCGAAACATGCGTTGACCGACCGTACGGGGAAATCTTCCAAAGACAACACATTAGTGGACATTTTTTAGGTTGAATCAATCCACAGAATTACCAATAGTGTATGTCATATGAAGAAACAGAAGTTTCCCTAGGATTGTTATCTGTGTTTGAGTGTGTTGCTTGTGTGAGAGTGTATTGATTGGTGAGAGTGACTGCTTGATGGTTGTTTGTGGGGTTATTTTTATGAAGTCATTTAGTGATCTTTCTATGTTCCTCTGTATTGCTCTTTAGGAATATATTACTTTTAAATAATATCACTTTGCTCCTGTGAAATATGAAATGTTTTCCTCTATTTGAATAATTGAAACTAAGTGTACAAGTCTGTACAGACTGAATGTTAAGAACAAAATGTATTAAACTGACATAAAAATATTTTAAAATGTTGCTTACTGTTGGAAAGCGTCGATATTGGGGAACTGCCCGGGTAATGAGCCCACTGTAGGCCTCTAGAAAAGTAATATAGGTCTGACAAGAGTATCTTTACAGTAACTGTCATAGTGTGGTAGCACACAATGCTTTAGTAGTATATTCGTGACAGTGTAATACTAAATGCTACACCAGCATCATTCTCCATGCTGTTTTCTCTCCTGCTGAGTGGGCATGGCTCATTTGTGACCCTTGTTCTTTGTGTGATGCTTGGGTTTTCAGAATCCCCATAAGTTCAGTGATGTAGCATTGATGGCAGCACCCCCAGTCTGAAAATTGTTCCAGCACCATTGATTAACTCCTTAGATTCATAGGTTCTCTTCTGTGGCATCATAGTGTTGCCATCAAATAGTCTATTGAATAGACCCTCCACCTCACACTTTTCAGCTGCATGTCAATATATTTCCCAATAAATGCAATACATGGTTCAGCAACTGAATTGAAAAAAAATCACAAAGTATGACCATTTTTAAACAAAAAGGGAATTGAGTATCTTCATGTTTCAAACAATGCCATGACCGGTGTCATCTCAGATATGTATCATGAAACAAAACAAGGTTTATCTGCTGCTAATTTGGGTATGACTGGTCAAATGGAATATGATATAATACCCGGCAGGTTTGCTCAGTGAGTTAAATTGTCACTGCTAACATGTAGTGTTATCTTCAAGTTGTGCGTTTGAACCCTGACAAGTCTAACTCAGCTTTTTATCCTTGCAATAAAGTGGTTACATTGAGTAGCATTATATTGGGTAACAGTAGCACCTGTCACTTCACTTAGAAACTGCACATTGACACTAATAAGAATGATAAAAACAAGGTGTTATTTTTTATTGGTAAAATTCTTGCGTGCTTCATAACTCAGTAATATCTTTGACTGAAATAATACCCATCTTCTTTTTTCTAGTAACATCTTCATTCTAATTCTACAATCAGTCAGTTTTTCATTTGGCCAATGACCCTTACTCTCAGTGTTATGCCCATTTTCGTTTTCTGCCTGTACCAGATTAAAAAAAAGTGCAGCAAGTCTATTTGGTGGCTGTTAAATAGAATAGAATTATATATTTTTTTTTAAGTTGTTGTTGTCTTTCTTCACGCATGGTAATTCATTCTCATAGGTTCTCCGCAAAGGAACAAACTTGTGTTACAAATGCCAGAGCGGGGATTCTTACATCTCAGGCTTCATATATAGTCATTAAATAACCCCTTCATTGGAAGTATGGACCTTTGTTCGACGACAAGTAGAATTAAAAAGGAGCAATCGTTTACATCAAACACCATGAACAGTGAAGTCCATTAGGGACTTCACAAGAATCACGAGAGAGAGTAGGTATTAGTGAAAGGGTTTTATTAACAAATTAATTCAAATTGATTTCTCATTCAGTAAGTATTAATATTTAGTCATCATCATTACATATTCAAATATTATCAGTATTTCAAAACAAGATGAAATGCTACATTATTAAGAATAACAAATAAAATGGAGAAAATACAAGTGTGTTCCATAAAGGAAATCCCTAACCTAAATTAATAGAGGATTAGACATTCAAGGTCGGTTTCCTCAATGAGCAAAGTAAGATGTCAGCTTCAGAAACCCAAATGAAGAGTTCTGATGAGAGAATAAAATGCATAGGCATGAAGTCTTCGCACGTAAGCGACTGAAAAAATGCAAAGCTGGAAAGTGTTCTCAGCTATAAATCAGCAGGCAGATCTATCTCTGGGTGAAAAAGAGAAAAGCTCATAGGGGTCTCTCCTATCGAGTCCTGCTCTCCACCTCTCTAAGGAACAAAAACTAATAGAATATTACCAAAGCATCTTTGGGTAACAAATATTACATTCCTCATACCCAACAACCAATCAATTCTCAGCAAACTCTGGTAGTAGGTAAACAGCCTAGTTTCTCATGTCTTCATAATGAAGCACTGAACTGAGTCCTTGAAATGATACACTAGGCACATCTTGTGGTTTAGACAGTTCATCCCACGAGTACTCTTTCCTCCCATCTCCTCTCCTCTCGGTGAGAACCTCACTATCGGTTGTCTAAAACATAACAAATACCTATTCACTAGCTAAAAGAAGGCTTCTGGAAAGTTGCAGCAGCTGCAGTGGAAGAAAAAACCATCTTGTGCAAGACAACAGTTTGAAGCGAAAACAGGCCTTTTAACCCTAACTTGTAACATCAACATTTAACATGGCATCATTAGATAGGCTAACTTAAGTCAGCACATTATGGTTCTTCATCTGTGTGCTTACAATGCCTAAGTATGTTTCCTAATAGCAAATTTGCATTCATTATACTTGTGCTATTTAGCATAGATTTTTGTACTTTTCATTTAAATACATTTAATTTGAAAATGAGGAAATTCACTCCATCACAAAGAGAAGATACAGGTGAATGTTTTATAGAACCATATACTTTGATTGATCATCGGGGTACTTTTTATTTTTCTTTGACGTTTGTGTTATATTACTATGAGGTTATTTAAAACAGTAGCGGGTAGAGTAGAGTGCAGAAAGAGTCTCTTTTAAAAAATGCCACCAAAAGGAAACCCAAGTCCATTAGCGAATGATTCCCTTACCCACAATATCCTATCCCCCCCTACCCCTTTCAGCTGCACTGACTAACTGCTAATTCATAATGGACAGTGGGAGCATCTGGATTGAGGTAAATTTGGATATGCATTGCTGCTGCAAGTTAGTCATTTTTGAGCTTCGGGTTCTGATAATTAATCTAATTATTCAATTAAGGCAAACCAAGACTACATCACCCAGAATGTATTAGGCTATGAGGACATGCACGACAAAAAAATCCGAAATTTGTTTGTGCTTTTGAGACCTTCTTGTAGAGAAGACTAGTTACTTTGGCGTTCTTTTTTGATGATCATGTTGTTTACAAACTTATTTAAGTTCTGTCTATTAAAACTTTGAAATAATTCCACATTTATCTAATTGTTGTTTATACCTTTCCTGTGGATGCAATTTGGGGGTAAATATATCTTGTCCAAAATTCAGTATTTGGCATCCTGTACAATAAGGCTGTTATAGAGATTAACAACACAGTTTTATAAGTAAGATACCAGCACATAACCTTACATCTAAACGACATACTCAAAAGTGATCCATCTAAGGACGCCTTGCCTCTGAAATAGGCTCTATGGAATTCATTGCTTTCCTTGTGGATCCTTCTTCTGCAAAACAGCAAGATAACCATTATAATAAAAATACTTTTGTGTATACGGAGACTGCTATATATCTCATTGTGCTTTGTGTCTAGATGTGTTATATATTGGCTATGTACTGCAGCCCTGGATTAAGTGTAAAATTATAATAGTGTGAGGTTCATGATTTCAGGGGATAATTTTTACAGCAAATATGAGGAATTTATAAGCTGAATAGAGTGGAGCTTTAAATTTCAAATGGTGCTACTGCTTAATTCTGAAAATTTAGAATGAAATTCAGTACCAGAACTGGAAACTTTTTACTCTGGGAACCGATATATTGGGGGCCCAGGTTTGGCAACAAAAAGGGGGTTGAGTCACGAGGGGCAAAGTCATGAAAAGACAACTTATAATTTTTTTTAGAAGTCTGCCACAAAGAAATAGGCAATAAGGAGAAACGTGTGAGTAAATCTGTTCTGGCTTAACTGGTTGCATAGGCTGCATTTTAAAATATCTTATGGGGTTAAGGCACCTGCTGCACAGAGTTTTGTGTGCCCACATTAAATCTCAGGGAATAATAATAATTGCAAAATAACTCAGGTGGTTAATGCACAAGCTGGAGAGATCTGTGTTTTATCTACTCACAGTTTTGACCCATGAAGTAGGCTAGAGGGTTAATGTGTCCTGAAAAGTGGATGTATGATGGAACCATGAACCATGCAAGCCATTACCACGCATGGCTTTACAACACATTCATCACAACGGCCGCAACACTACCAAGCAGGTCCAAATTTGCGTTGTTAAGGCTTGTATGGTAAAGGCATATGCGTGGTAAAAACTTACCAGGTAAGTGTAACCCCCCCAAAAAAAAAAAATATATATATATATCTATATATATTCACTGAAAAAACCATAGGTTTCAGACACGTTATAGTTAGAAATTAGCATTTAAAAAACCTTTGAAATTCACTGAAAAAACCATAGGTTTTAGGGACAGTTATAGTTAGTTGGACATTGCACTCGTACAAAACCCGTGAAATTCCCCCGTTATAGTTAGTTCAGCTAACTATAACTCGCGCCCCGCAATGCACTGCTGATGACGTCAGATATTACATCACTCATGACATGGTCAGTGACATCACTGATGACATCACTGATGACATCTCAAATGACATCACTGATGACATCATCCAGTGACTGTGTGTTTCTGTAAAGTTTAAATATGTTTAATATATATAGGGAAAGGCGTATTGAAGAATGAGTGGGTGTATAAGTGTCTGAATGGATGATTTAGTACGTGCGTGACTGACTCTACAAGTGAGTGATTAAACGTATCTTACTGAATGCATGGGTTAGTGACTAAACTGTGTGAATGTCTGTATCCGTCTGTTGGTGTGTAAGTGGATGCATGGATTTGCGAATAGCTACATGAGTGTCTATATGGGTTATTGATTGGTTCTATGAGTATCTGTATGGGTGCCTGAGTGTTTGTGTGGATGGGGTGTGTGCGACTGTGCATAGATGTGTGAGTGGGTGATTCACTGGGTGGATGGTTTCAAGAGTGCATCTGTGATAGACTGTATGGGTGGGTAAGTGTGTGTAAGAGTGTGTTAGTGAGTGAATGTATGTCCCAGTGGTACATGTGTGAGTAACTACATATGTGAAAGGCAGTATATATGTGTATTGGAGTATATAAATAGCTATAAGAGTGAGTGATTGTGATAGTGGCTGTATGGATGAGTGTGTGCTTGTATCAGTGATTGTATAAGAGCATAACAATGTGCTAGTATTTGTATGATTAAGTGAGCTGGTGTGTGTATAACTGTATAGGTGAGTAAATGGCAGTGTGTTTAATTATTTGCATGACTGACTAGGTGTGTGAGTACCTCTATGGATGAGTGGCGGTGTTTGAGTGTCTATATAGGAGTAAGAGTGCATATGATAGTCCTGTACTGAGTGACCATAAGTATGAGTGACTGTACGGGTGAGTGAGTGGATGTGTGTGTGTAGACCTAAGAATCAGTGAGTGGGTATGTAGTTATTGGTGTTGGAGTGTCTATGGTTTTGCGAATGGCACTCTGTAATTTAGATTGGGTGTATCAAAGGTTATATTAGGGTGTGAGGAGCTGCATCAGATTATCACGTGGATGATGTCATCAGTGATGTCATTTGAGATGTCATCAGTGATGTCATCAGTGATGTCACTGACCATGTCATGAGTGATGTAATATGTGACGTCATCAGCAGTGCATTGCGGGGCGCGAGTTATAGTTAGCTGAACTAACTATAATGGGGGAATTTCACGGGTTTTGTACGAGTGCAATGTCCAACTAACTATAACTGTCCCTAAAACCTATGGTTTTTTCAGTGAATTTCAAAGGTTTTTTAAATGCTAATTTCTAACTATAATGTGTCTGAAACCTATGGTTTTTTCAGTGAATTTCAAAGGTTTTTAAAATGCTAATTTGTAACTATAACGTGCCTGAAACCTACGGTTTTTTCAGTGAATTTCAAAGGTTTTTTAAATGACAATTTTTAAATGTATTAATTTTTATATTAATTTTTTTCATACTGATTTACTACATTTTTAGAAACAATTTCTTTTACATATTTTATTTTTTAAATTACATTGTAATTACATTATACATTACATTACAAAAAATACTTTCTCAGAATGAATTACTTTAGTTTAAATACTTTGCACATAGGCAATAGACTTTTAAGTACAGTAGTTACAGTTGTTGCAATGGGCAACACATTTTCAAACACAATGCAACATTCAGCTCAATGTGAATTTCTAGTTAAATGCAATTAGTTACTTTATGGATTACTTTTCTAACCACAGGACTGGATCCTAGATTCAGTCCTGGTACATCTCCTGTAAACAGTTGAGTAAAAGCGTTTTGGTTACAGTCGTGATTTTTAAGGAATATTATTGTATTTTAAAAGTTGACACTTAGAAACTTTTTCTCATAGAATCACCAATGTTATCCTATGGAAGGAAATTCACTTAGCAGGTAAAAACTGTTATCGTTACTTTTTCTTACTCAGTGTTGGATCCTGGATCCAGCACTGGTGCATCTCCTGTAAACAGTTGAAAGAATGCGTTTAAGTCATACAGGCGATTTTTAAGGAATATTTGTAGTTTGTGAAAATCGACACTTTGAAACTTTTCTGCTGAAAACCAGACAATGGATTCCTATGGAAGAAAATATAAGTTACTGGTAAGTACGGTTAAAATTACTTTTCAGGACCAGTACTGGGCTGAAAGATACAGCACTGAGGTCTCTCCTTATAACAGGTGAGTAAATCGGAATTCGTATTTCGGCTGATTTTAGAGGAATATTTGTATGTTTCAAAAATCAACACTTAGAAACTTTTTCAGCAAAAAGCAGGCAATGATATCCTATGGAAGGAAATTCAAGTTACTGGCAAGTACGGTTAAAATTACTTTTGAGGATCAGTACTGGGCTGAAAGATGCAGCACTGAGGTCTCTCCTGATAACAGGTGAGTAAATCGGAATTCGTATTTCGGCTGATTTTAGATGAATATTTTAAAGTTCCAAAACTCCACACTTAGAAGAATTTCCAAGTGAAACCAGTCAATGTTAGCCTATGGAAGGAAATTCAAGTTACCGGTAAGTACGGTTAAAATTACTTTTCAGGAGCAGTACTGGGCTGAAAGATACAGCACTGAGGTCTCTCCTGATAACAGGTGAGTAAATCGGAATTCGTATTTCGGCTGATTTTAGAGGAATATTTTAAAGTTCCAAAACTCCACACTTAGAAGAATTTCCAAGTGAAACCAGTCAATGTTAGCCTATGGAAGGAAATTCAAGTTACTGGTAAGTACGGTTAAAATTACTTTTCAGGACCAGTACTGGGCTGAAAGATGCAGCACTGAGGTCTCTCCTGATAACAGGTGAGTAAATCAGAATTCGGATTTGGGCTGATTTTAGAGGAATATTTGTATGTTTCAAAAATCAACACTTAGAAACTTTTTCAGCAAAAAGCAGGCAATGATATCCTATGGAAGGAAATTCAAGTTACTGGTAAGTACGGTTAAAATTACTTTTCAGGACCAGTACTGGGCTGAAAGATGCAGCACTGAGGTCTCTCCTGATAACAGGTGAGTAAATCGGAATTCGTATTTCGGCTGATTTTAGAGGAATATTTTAAAGTTCCAAAACTCCACACTTAGAAGAATTTTCAAGTGAAACCAGTCAATGTTAGCCTATGAAGGAAATTCAAGTTACCGGTAAGTACGGTTAAAATTACTTTTGAGGATCAGTACTGGGCTGAAAGATGCAGCACTGAGGTCTCTCCTGATAACAGGTGAGTAAATCGGAATTCGTATTTCGGCTGATTTTAGAGGAATATTTTAAAGTTCCAAAACTCCACACTTAGAAGAATTTCCAAGTGAAACCAGTCAATGTTAGCCTATGTAAGGAAATTCAAGTTACTGGTAAGTACGGTTAAAATTACTTTTCAGGACCAGTACTGGGCTGAAAGATGCAGCACTGAGGTCTCTCCTGATAACAGGTGAGTAAATCAGAATTCGGATTTCGGCTGATTTTAGAGGAATATTTGTATGTTTCAAAAATCAACACTTAGAAACTTTTTCAGCAAAAAGCAGGCAATGATATCCTATGGAAGGAAATTCAAGTTACTGGTAAGTACGGTTAAAATTACTTTTGAGGATCAGTACTGGGCTGAAAGATGCAGCACTGAGGTCTCTCCTGATAACAGGTGAGTAAATCGGAATTCGTATTTCGGCTGATTTTAGAGGAATATTTTAAAGTTCCAAAACTCCACACACAGAAGAATTTCCAAGTGAAACCAGTCAATGTTAGCCTATGAAGGAAATTCAAGTTACCGGTAAGTACGGTTAAAATTACTTTTGAGGATCAGTACTGGGCTGAAAGATGCAGCACTGAGGTCTCTCCTGATAACAGGTGAGTATATCGGAATTCGTATTTCGGCTGATTTTAGAGGAATATTATAAAGTTCCAAAACTCCACACTTAGAAGAATTTCCAATTGAAACCAGTCAATGTTAGCCTATGGAAGGAAATTCAAGTTACTGGTAAGTACGGTTAAAATTACTTTTCAGGACCAGTACTGGGCTGAAAGATGCAGCACTGAGGTCTCTCCTGATAACAGGTGAGTAAATCAGAATTCAGATTTCGGCTGATTTTAGAGGAATATTTGTATGTTTCAAAAATCAACACTTAGAAACTTTTTCAGCAAAAAGCAGGCAATGATATCCTATGGAAGGAAATTCAAGTTACTGGTAAGTACGGTTAAAATTACTTTTGAGGATCAGTACTGGGCTGAAGGATGCAGCACTGAGGTCTCTCCTGATAACAGGTGAGTAAATCGGAATTCGTATTTCGGCTGATTTTAGAGGAATATTTTAAAGTTCCAAAACTCCACACTTAGAAGAATTTCCAAGTGAAACCAGTCAATGTTAGCCTATGAAGGAAATTCAAGTTACCGGTAAGTACGGTTAAAATTACTTTTGAGGATCAGTACTGGGCTGAAAGATGCAGCACTGAGGTCTCTCCTGATAACAGGTGAGTAAATCGGAATTCGTATTTCGGCTGATTTTAGAGGAATATTTTAAAGTTCCAAAACTCCACACTTAGAAGAATTTCCAAGTGAAACCAGTCAATGTTAGCCTATGGAAGGAAATTCAAGTTACTGGTAAGTACGGTTAAAATTACTTTTCAGGATTAGTACTGGGCTGAAAGATGCAGCACTGAGGTCTCTCCTGATAACAGGTGAGTAAATCAGAATTCGTATTTCGGCTGATTTTAGAGGAATATTTGCACAATGGTGAAGGGAGGGGCGGGGCCTGAGGTGACATCTGTGCAAACGTGCCCCGTGGCGCGTTTTAAGTTGGGGGATTAAGTCCCCTTGAATCATGAGGGTCCCTACGGGCCAACTAGCCCACCAGGAACCTCCAGTATGCGCCAGTGGGCTGCGTTGCAGAGACATGTACAGAGGCCACACCCCTTTTACACCTCTCTGCAACGCAGCTCTGTGGCGCTTTCTGGACGTACCTGTTGGGCTAGTTGGCCCCCAGGGACCCTCAGGATTGAAGAGGATTTAATTCCCCATCTTAAAACGCGCCACAGGGCCTGTTTGCACACATGTCACCTGAAGCCCCGCCCCCTCCCTTCACCACTGTGCAAACGCGCCCGTGGCGCGTTTTAAGTCGGGGGATTAACTCCCCTTGAATCCTTAGGGTCCCTGGGGTGCAACTAGCCCACCATATACCTCCAAAGCGCCATAGAGCTGCATTGCAGAGAGGTGTAAAAGGGGCGTGGCCTCTGTACACCTCTCTGCAAGGCAGCTCCCTGGCGCATACTGGAGGTTCCTGGTGGGCTAGTTGGCCCCCAGGGACCCCCAGTATTCAAGGGGAATTGCTCCTCTCTGCAAACGCGCCAGGGGGCGCGTTTGCAGAGTGGTGAAGGAAGGGGCGGGGCCTACGGGCCCGATCGTTTTTTTGCCGATTTAAAAAAAAAAAAAAATTTTTTTTTGCCAGGGGTGCTTGTGGGACCCCTGAGCAGACCTAGGGGTCAGGGTGTTTCTACCCTGCCCCTTTGTGCGCTTTGCGCACTTGTTTCTGTCCCTCGGTTCTACCGAGGGATAAAATGGCTGCCAACACTTCCTGATTTGGAGTGTTGACAGCCAATTAACATAAAGCTCGTGCTCGGGAGGATCCGCGGCCCTAGATATATCTATCTTTTTACTTTTGATTTTCTCAGCAACTACTGAACGGATTTACACCATTTAACAAAAAGGGTTCTTTCTGAACCAAGAACTACCTCTTTGCCAAATTTGGTGTAATTCCGTTCAGCAGTTCGGGCTATAGCCGTGTCTAAAGTTTCCTATGGAAAATTGCATGGGGAAAACGCGTTTTGGGACCCCCCTTTTTTCTCAGCCCCCGCTTGACGAATCCCCCCGAGACTTTCAGGGTAGGAGCGGACCGGAGCGCCCCACAAAGTTTGAAAATTTTGCGAAGATACGTCAACCGGCAAGAGAGTTATTTCAAATAGAATGTCGCGGATTTCCTATGGATAATAGGTTGTAACTATAACTATATATACTGGCGACCGCCAGTAGATAATATATATATATATATTCCAACCACGACCAGTCCATGAGTGAAACAGGTAATGATACAGCACAGGATACAAGTTCCTTCAACCACTGATTTTATTCCACTGCTTTAACCAAAATGACGCATTTCGGCCGAGGCACCGGCCTTGTTCACATAGCTTGGGCGCCATATTGAGTTCCCTTAAATCGTACAGAAAGCGAAAGGGGGGGTGTTAATTATCACAGGGTATAAAGCGGCGCTTTCCTAGTGTTGTGAGTTAGCTAATAGAGAGTTGCCACTGCGGTGCATCAGGTGAGGGAAAGACCCCTAAACCCTCCACTAAGGACACAGGTCCAATTACAATAAACAAACAGGTCCTGTGCACACGCATACAAGTGATTTACAAGTTTTCAAAAAATTGTAGTTCAAACAAAATGACAAAATATATTTTCTTTCTTTTTTTCTTCAAGTGTGGATTTTAATCGTGTGTTGTTTCACAGGCCAGCCAACACGTGTTTCGTCATCGGGTGTATAACCCTTGCCACACTCCTAGTCCTCATAAGTGCCGTGTGTACGCCTCATTTTGGCCAAAAAAACAAGTATTGCGGCGTTCTACGCCGTAAGGAAGCACTGGCGAGTGCGCCATGTATATCCTTGCTCCGGGTACCATGTCAAAACCGGGAAGTGTCAATACTTGTTTTTTTGGCCAAAATGAGGCGTACACACGGCACTTATGAGGACTAGGAGTGTGGCACACATAGCCTGACGCAAAGACAGAATCCGGGCAAATTTTGCTTCCGTTGAGATTGACTCAAATGATGACGCAGGAAAAACATATTTGGAGTTACTGCTAGGACCCACTGGGTCGGAATTATCACCAGTTGAGAGGTCCAAAGAATCTTCCTATCTTCTTGAGCCCTGAAGAAGTCAAGGGTTATACACCCGATGACGAAACACGTGTTGGCTGGCCTGTGAAACAACACACAATTAAAATCCACACTTGAAGAAAAAAAGAAACAAAATATATTTTGTCATTTTGTTTGAACTACGATTTTTTTAAAACTTGTACATCACTTGTATGCGTGTGCACAGGACCTGTTTGTTCACTTAAATAGTGTCACACAGATCACATGATGCATGGACATAAAAGAAAACTGCAACTGCATCTTTTCTTAAAATTATTGGGGCATATTATCAAGGGCTTTATCGCCGCTTTAGCGGCACTTTTTGCCGCTAAAGCGGCAATATTTTTAACGCCCTATTATCAAGCTGTCGCTAACAGGCGTTAGCGACAGCTTTCCGGCGATAGCGGCCGGGTTTTACATCGCCTTGCATGTCAGCGATAATTATCGCTAATGACATCAAGGTAGGCGTTCCCAACTAAAAGCGACAGAAAACAGTCGCTTACATACCTATCGCCTATTAGCAATACCCGCAAAGCGATAAAAAAACGCGCGCTAAACCCGATTAGCGCTTGTTTTTTAGAACTGATAAAAACATGACTTAGCAATGAAAGTCAATGGGAGGTGGATTGTAAGGTTAAGTCCCCAGAATTAGCGATAGGATTTTATCGCTGGATTTCTCGCGTTAAAGCTGGGTTTCGCCGCTATGGCTGGATATTTTATCGCAATGGAGATAAACCTGGCTAATAGCATGTTATTTCCGCGGTAATATCCAGCGATAGCCGGCGATAAAAAAAGGCGCGCTAAGCAAGGTTTGCGATATTTATCGCATGTTCTTGCTAATATGCCCCATTGTTTTTGTATCAACCCGCTAATGCTGTCCATGCCCACTCTACTAAAATTAAAATGCCATAGCTACTGCAAATAATGAGTGCTATACTGCTTATGGCTGCACTTCTTCGATGTTTACACTCTGAAAACCACCGGTTAAATACCAACAACAAATGTCGGGTCTTCATAGTAAAACCCCAAATAATGCAAAACACCTCGCAGCACACATACATAATGCAGAGATCTAAAAACTCGGGTCGCGATCTGTACATATTGAGCTCAGTAATGTAAATACAATGTGCCCAGATTTCAAATTAAACACCGAAGGAATGGAAAGTACATGTATTCTGTATACAATTTTTATGCTCATTTTGAAATATTGTCTCTACTTATTCGACAGACGATGTGCTTCACAAATGCAACATTGGGAAGAATTCTTTCTCCCCACCAGGTGCTGCCCTAATTCAACACGAGCACATTTTTATTTTCAGTCCACTGCCTTTGCTTTAGTTTTTAGCGATGCATGGGAGTGCATATTAGAAGTAACTTAAGCACTCAAAATGTCAAACGGTGCATTATTGATGTTACTCAGGGTTAAACTTCCTTCATTTGTCCTGCGTAACCCTGTGTTTATGTATATATATATATACAACACACACACATATATATATATATACACACATATATATATATATATATATATATATATATATATATATATATATATATATATATATATACACATATATACATTTTTTAAAGAAAGAGTTGCTCCTCCTGGGAACTCCGCCCGTAGTACGGTGGCGCGATGAAGCCGGTAGAGCAATGCCGGCATAAATATGAGTCCACAATTGCAAATAAGCACGCGCTCTCAGATTCCTATTAAGGGTTTTTAATGTTCAAGGTTACGCGTTTCGGGAGCAAGCTCCCTTGATCACACACTGAACCAAGTGTACACCAAGTGAATACATAGACTCAGTACAGGGAAATGAAATCAACATAGGACTGCACGATACCCAGCTACCTACGTAAAAAGTGGCGGCCATATTGGAGTGACTAAATTCAGATTAAAAAGGCAATAATTCCTTAAAGAATAACAGCAGATATGTTATACCAAAAACGAAAATCCATTTCAATACATGAATATCAAATTAAGATGAATAAACATAAATCCACATCATGCTGAAATACAGCTAGCTCAAGACCGGAAGGCATACCGACAGAGCGTGTGAATTGCATTGTTTCTGGTCGCCAAGTGGCAAGAGAATTTCAAGTACCATGCAGTTACAGTAGACCAATACTAACGTCAAGTGACATAGTCATACAAATCCATATACTGTACAATAGTCAAATAGCAAGCGTGACTATAAGTGAAAAAGTAAGAAATTCCCAAGCAGGAAATAGAAAGGCAAAGAGAAAGAGAAAGGATAAATGTTATAAATCATCTTATCTTTAAAACATTAGTGCTCTAGTCGTGGAGACGAAGAAAAGGTTAGGAGGCCCGTGAAGTGTCCGCAGAATATCGGTGGGCCCCTTCCTTTCCTCCTGTGTAGAAAAATAGAAAACACAAGAATATAAAAAACAAGATTAAAAATGTGCAAACATTTTAAACAAATTGCTAGACTGTTCATTAGTTGCTTATATTAACCAAATTACTTTAAATCGAATGCAAAAATAGCTTGTACAGTCTAACTCATGCAGCTTGCTGATTCGGGAAAACAATATCATAAAAACCTATGTTGGTGTAAGCCAGTTATTCTTCCATAAGGTGCGTTGCTAATTCCTCGTCCAAATTGTGCCCATTCGGGTACCTCGTCTCGAGCTCAAGTATCCATTTAGATTCTTTTTCCTCAATCTGAGCTCCCTGTTCCCCCTCTAAAGCTAGTTGTCACTTGTTCAATAACAAAGTAGCTGAGAAGTGAGCTGTTAGCGAGGTGAAAATCGGCAAAGTGTCTTGCGATAGGATAATGCGGATCCCTATTGTTTATGGCCCTGAGATGTTCTAGGACCCTTTTCTTAGCCATATGTGTCGTGCTGCCAATATACCTTTTGTTACATGGACACACTAAAATATAAATGACATGTGTGGTACTGCATGTCAAAAATTGTGAAATGGTATTTTTCTTCATAGAGTGTGGCACACTGTATTCTTTCACCATATGGCTATTTTTACAAGCTTTACAGTGTCCACAAGGGTAAAACCCTTTGAGATTGTGTGTGGAAGTCTTAGGAGGTATGGTGATATCCCCATGCATAAGCAAGTCCTTCAGGCTACGACCTTTGCGATAACTAATACTCGGTCTCTCGCTAAGGGTGGGGCCCACAATGCTATCACTTTTGAGGATATTCCAATTGTCTTGGAGAATTTTTTGTATTTTCCTTGACTTGTTGTTATAAGTAAGGATAACACGTGTTACTTGGGGCTCAGTTTCCTTGTTTTTCTCCTCTAGTGTACTGGGTCTGTCGATGTCTTTAAGTTTGGAAACTGCTCTCTGGAGTACCCACTGGGTAACCACGTTCCCTGAAGCGTTCTAACATAATTACCTGTTCTGCCAGATAGTTCTCATCCGTATTGCAATTCCTTCTTGCTCTCAGCATCTCTCCATAAGGGATACTCCATTTCAGAGCATCCGGGTGATGACTGAGAGCATGAAGAACGCTATTGCCAGCTGTGTCTTTACGGAACAGTTTAGTTTCAAGGGTGCCATTGACCACCTTAATTTTGACATCCAAAAATTCTATCTCTTCTCTGTTTATATTCTGAGTGAGAGTTATGTTGTACCTATTGTCATTTAGTTTGTCAATGAATTCAAGAGCTTCTTCCTCACTGCCTTCCCATATGAGAAAAAGGTCATCAATGTACCTCAACCAAGCCTTAACTTTATCAAGATACATAGAGAGACTAGTATCCCTCATAATTTCTTCCTCCCACTGTCCCAAGAACAGGCATGCAAAACTTGGGGCAAAGCAAGTACCCATAGAAGTTCCGAGTATCTGTTTAAAAAGTTCCCCATTAAACAAAAAGATGTTATTACGTAAACAGAGACCCATCATTTCAATCAACATATTAGTATGATCAAAGTACATGATATTTCTGTCATTAAGGTAATTCATGCATGCTCGAATGCCTTGGTCATGGTCTATGATGGTATAAAGACTGGAAACATCCATAGTGATAAACATAAAGTTAGTCTGCCATTCTATTTCATCTATTTTTTCAAAAAATCTTTCGTATCCCTCACATATGATGGAAGGGAAATGACATACCCCTGCAAGAAAAAATCCACATACTTTGACACATTTTCAAAGACACTCCCCATAGAAGAAACAATTGGTCTCCCTGGTGGATTCGTGGGGTCCTTGTGCACTTTGGGTAAGAAATAAATAATAGGTAATTTGGGATAGTCCCTTTTCAAAAATAGGTACTCCTCCCATGTTATAATACCATCCTCCTGCCATTTGTGCAGTTTATCCCAAGTCATCAGGATACTGTCATTGTATGTTTTGGTGTCGGTTTTCATATAGAACATGTTGTTCTCAAGTTGTCTGTACGCTTCAGTCATATACATGTTTCTGCTAAGTAACACAACGTTCCCTCCTTTATCTGCGGACGGATTACAATCTCGCTATCAGTAGCCAAAGATGTAATGATAGATCTTTGTGCCCTGGTCAGGTTACTACCTTCAAAATTTGATCTAGTCTTCTGATGTTTGCAGTCCATGAGGGCTTTCGTAACTACTTCATGAAAAGTATCAACATTGTCATGCGAGAGGTTAGGGTAGAAAACAGATCTAGGTTTGAAGGGGGTTTTTGCAGCCCTATCAGTAGTTATATCAGAGTTTTCAATTGTCGCAAGAGAATTTTCTACATTGCTGATGTTATCTAGATCCTGTAATATACGAAACATAGTCATATCACCTACTGTGAGACTGGTAGGATCGACATCTACCCCTACATGATGTCCTCGTGTGATGTCACCCTTTAGAGTATGCCATTTGGTCAGTTTAAGTTTTCTTATGAATTTAAAAATATCTATTCTGGTATTAGGGTAGTCAAAGGTTTCGGTGGGGCAAAAAGATAAGCCTAGGCATAGTGTTTTCTTTTCCAGTGCAGAAAGAGTTCGGCTTGTAAGATTAATAACAGTTTTATTTACCATATTGTCGTCCATCATGTTTATTTCCTGTTCCTTAAGCCACCACGTCTGGTTCCCATTGGCTTTGTTGCATTTTCTTTTTTGTGCCCTGTATATAACTACTGATAGGGCTGCAAAAACCCCCTTCAAACCTAGATCTGGCTACTGATAGCGAGATTGTAATCCGTCCCGCAGATAAAGGAGGGAACGTTGTGTTACTTAGCAGAAACATGTATATGACTGAAGCGTACAGACAACTTGAGAACAACATGTTCTATATGAAAACCGACACCAAAACATACAATGACAGTATCCTGATGACTTGGGATAAACTGCACAAATGGCAGGAGGATGGTATTATAACATGGGAGGAGTACCTATTTTTGAAAAGGGACTATCCCAAATTACCTATTATTTATTTCTTACCCAAAGTGCACAAGGACCCCACGAATCCACCAGGGAGACCAATTGTTTCTTCTATGGGGAGTGTCTTTGAAAATGTGTCAAAGTATGTGGATTTTTTCTTGCAGGGGTATGTCATTTCCCTTCCATCATATGTGAGGGATACGAAAGATTTTTTTGAAAAAAATAGATGAAATAGAATGGCAGACTAACTTTATGTTTATCACTATGGATGTTTCCAGTCTTTATACCATCATAGACCATGACCAAGGCATTCGAGCATGCATGAATTACCTTAATGACAGAAATATCATGTACTTTGATCATACTAATATGTTGATTGAAATGATGGGTCTCTGTTTACGTAATAACATCTTTTGTTTAATGGGGAACTTTTTAAACAGATACTCGGAACTTCTATGGGTACTTGCTTTGCCCCAAGTTTTGCATGCCTGTTCTTGGGACAGTGGGAGGAAGAAATTATGAGGGATACTAGTCTCTCTATGTATCTTGATAAAGTTAAGGTTTGGTTGAGGTACATTGATGACCTTTTTCTCATATGGGAAGGCAGTGAGGAAGAAGCTCTTGAATTCATTGACAAACTAAATGACAATAGGTACAACATAACTCTCACTCAGAATATAAACAGAGAAGAGATAGAATTTTTGGATGTCAAAATTAAGGTGGTCAATGGCACCCTTGAAACTAAACTGTTCCGTAAAGACACAGCTGGCAATAGCGTTCTTCATGCTCTCAGTCATCACCCGGATGCTCTGAAATGGAGTATCCCTTATGGAGAGATGCTGAGAGCAAGAAGGAATTGCAATACGGATGAGAACTATCTGGCAGAACAGGTAATTATGTTAGAACGCTTCAGGGAACGTGGTTACCCCGAGTGGGTACTCCAGAGAGCAGTTTCCAAACTTAAAGACATCGACAGACCCAGTACACTAGAGGAGAAAAACAAGGAAACTGAGCCCCAAGTAACACGTGTTATCCTTACTTATAACAACAAGTCAAGGAAAATACAAAAATTCTCCAAGACAATTGGAATATCCTCAAAAGTGATAGCATTGTGGGCCCCACCCTTAGCGAGAGACCGAGTATTAGTTATCGCAAAGGTCGTAGCCTGAAGGACTTGCTTATGCATGGGGATATCACCATACCTCCTAAGACTTCCACACACAATCTCAAAGGGTTTTACCCTTGTGGACACTGTAAAGCTTGTAAAAATAGCCATATGGTGAAAGAATACAGTGTGCCACACTCTATGAAGAAAAATACCATTTCACAATTTTTGACATGCAGTACCACACATGTCATTTATATTTTAGTGTGTCCATGTAACAAAAGGTATATTGGCAGCACGACACATATGGCTAAGAAAAGGGTCCTAGAACATCTCAGGGCCATAAACAATAGGGATCCGCATTATCCTATCGCAAGACACTTTGCCGATTTTCACCTCGCTAACAGCTCACTTCTCAGCTACTTTGTTATTGAACAAGTGACAACTAGCTTTAGAGGGGGAACAGGGAGCTCAGATTGAGGAAAAAAGAATCTAAATGGATACTTGAGCTCGAGACGAGGTACCCGAATGGGCACAATTTGGACGAGGAATTAGCAACGCACCTTATGGAAGAATAACTGGCTTACACCAACATAGGTTTTTATGATATTGTTTTCCCGAATCAGCAAGCTGCATGAGTTAGACTGTACAAGCTATTTTTGCATTCGATTTAAAGTAATTTGGTTAATATAAGCAACTAATGAACAGTCTAGCAATTTGTTTAAAATGTTTGCACATTTTTAATCTTGTTTTTTATATTCTTGTGTTTTCTATTTTTCTACACAGGAGGAAAGGAAGGGGCCCACCGATATTCTGCGGACACTTCACGGGCCTCCTAACCTTTTCTTCGTCTCCACGACTAGAGCACTAATGTTTTAAAGATAAGATGATTTATAACATTTATCCTTTCTCTTTCTCTTTGCCTTTCTATTTCCTGCTTGGGAATTTCTTACTTTTTCACTTATAGTCACGCTTGCTATTTGACTATTGTACAGTATATGGATTTGTATGACTATGTCACTTGACGTTAGTATTGGTCTACTGTAACTGCATGGTACTTGAAATTCTCTTGCCACTTGGCGACCAGAAACAATGCAATTCACACGCTCTGTCGGTATGCCTTCCGGTCTTGAGCTAGCTGTATTTCAGCATGATGTGGATTTATGTTTATTCATCTTAATTTGATATTCATGTATTGAAATGGATTTTCGTTTTTGGTATAACATATCTGCTGTTATTCTTTAAGGAATTATTGCCTTTTTAATCTGAATTTAGTCACTCCAATATGGCCGCCACTTTTTACGTAGGTAGCTGGGTATCGTGCAGTCCTATGTTGATTTCATTTCCCTGTACTGAGTCTATGTATTCACTTGGTGTACACTTGGTTCAGTGTGTGATCAAGGGAGCTTGCTCCCGAAACGCGTAACCTTGAACATTAAAAAACCCTTAATAGGAATCTGAGAGCGCGTGCTTATTTGCAATTGTGGACTCACACATATATACATATATATATTTTTTAAAGAAATATATATATATAAATATATATATTTTTAAAATATATATATTTTTATATTTACATATGTATGTATATATATAAGTATTTTTTATAAATACATATTTTTAAATAAATATAAATTTATATATATATATATATATACACACACACACTTGCATGCACCCTTGCCACCCCAAAACCCATATCCACCCTAAACCCTAAAAATACCCTTACCACCCTAAAACCCATACCCACCCTAAACCCTACACACCGATTACCACCCAAAAAACCCATTCCCACCCTAAACCCTAAACATCCCTTACCACTCAAAAACCCATACCCACCTTAAAACCTAAATCCTACAAACACCCCTTGCCTTCCAAAAACCCATACCCACCCTAAACCCTAAAAATATCCTTGCCACCCAAAAACCCATACCTACCCTAAAAATACCCTTACCACCCAAAAACCCATGCCCACCATAAACCCTAAAAATAATCTTGCCATCAAAAAACCCATACCCACCCTAAACCCTGCAAAATTCCCTTGCCACCCAAAACCTCCAACCCACCCCAAACCCATGTACTCTTATCCACCTTAAACCATAAAAAAACTTTCCCTAATATATATATATATGTAAAAAAACACGTAGAACACTTCAAACTTAAAACCATTAATACTTGCATATACTTACCTTTAAAAATTTTACAACGAATATGCCTTTACCATTCATGACTTTACAACGAAATTTGTTGTAATGGCATGCGTAGTAAAGGCATATTCGTTGTAAAATCCTTCGTGGTAAAGATTTGCATGGTAGTGCCACCTGTGTGGTTAAGCCTGCGTGGTAAAGGCATGCGGGGTTCTGGCTTCGTGGTAAAGGCTGTTTCCCTTGCAAAGTACAAATTGTAACATGCATATGACACATTTTTATTGTATATAGATAGGTAAGCATGTCAATGCTTTTGACACAGAGATTTTTTCATTAGTACAGGTAACCTCAAGCATCGGGTTACATTTTAAATGCAGACTTTGTGATTCTCCCAGCAATGCACTCTTAATATAAAATCCCTAACAGAAAAGATGATGTGCGACTCCCACACCTTGAAACCCACATTGTCTTATGTAATATAATATACATTTATTTACACACTTGTATGAGTTCTTGTCTATATATAATGAGTGTGTGTGATGTAAAGCAAGCTGACACCCTACATTGGGATGAGTAGGGTAAAAAAATAATTAAATACAAAAATTGTAACTGCTATTTAAATTGTTATTTGTCTACCTCAGAAACCTTCGGCAACCTTCTTGTTGCGTTTGAGAATACTTACTGGAGTGACTTAGCCTTTCACTGGCCCCGGGTTCCAGCAATGGTTTCTGCTTAGGAGTCACTCTGAGGCTAAGGCAGCTCTCTGTATCAATAGTCGAGGAGGAGAAAACTGGGGCCGGGCTGCTCAGGGACACAAAAAGAAATCCTTTCACCAGTTATGCCTGCTTCCTTGAAATGACGTGGAAAGGTGTTTGGGTCACAGGCACGTCTATATTCTACAGCTGAGGCACACATCAGATACAAATTGAATGCCCTTTCTGGCATTTATCAGAGTGTTGACATTGTCACTCTAAAAATATGCTCATTTTACACATTGAAAATTGACTTTCCTTTATATATAAGCCAAGATAACTTCTACTTTGTTTTAAAACATCATCACATTGTGTCACTTAAAAGCTGATCTACCTCCTAAGGTGGAAAATATACCTGTTATTACAATAGCTACATTTGTAAAGCATTTGTTCACATTTTTGTGCGATATAAATCACTTTAGCTGCTTTTTTATAGTGCTTACACAAATTAATCCACTTCAGAGCACTAATAAACAACAGAACATGATACCACGCCTCTGATGTCCCTGGATAAAGCAGCTGAACTCGTACGGCATGGTACACTCTCTTTAGTGTATGACAAATAGACACATTTTACATGATACATCATCACTGAAATTAATTTAATGAGACCCATATATAAAGGATAGCATAAGGTGCACATCTTATTAAAGCAATCGTTGCATTACTCAATTGCGGTTTTATTGCATGGTAATATTATTGAATATTTATATACATATACATAATTTTTAAATGTAGATTCACGTTTTGCCTCAAACATTCCCTGCTGCTTTGCAACAACGCACATAAATATTTATAGACATGACTGTGTGGTTAACGCATGAACAGGCCTACTATATCCCATAAATATATTTACATGTGTATATATAATAGATTTACCAAAGCTTGTACATCAACTTTTCCTAGGAAATAGACCCATTTCCATTGAACTGAAGTGTAGATAGGGTTGTGACCACTTTCTATAACGATGTGCTATCATTGTTTGCGATAACTAACAGCTTTCTTTTTAGGGCTTGTTTTAGCCATCCGGGTCAAAGGTAGGGAAGGTTGGGGGGGGGGGGGGGGACAGGCAGTGGTTGATTGGTGCTAAACAAAATTAATAAATGAGCTGTTAATGCATGCTTCATTGCATAGAGGTATTTTCATTTGGAAATCAGACCCATAAGTCAGGGCATCCTGTGGGCTGCACAAAATATCTCACGATGATGTAGGTCACATATGACGTGGCACGGGCCCCACCAATAAAGAGGAGGCCGTGCCTCCAATGAGTACAACGTCTTAAAGAAGCACATTACATTACATTTACAGCTAGGGGCTTATTCACACGCCCCTTACGCCACCGGTGCAGCACATTTTATGAAGCTCTGGCGACGCAGAGTGCTGAACCATATGTACGAGGCCACGCAAAGCCACTTTGCATGGCTGTTCATGGCCTCGTAGATATGGTGTAAGGCAATGCAGTGCAAGTCGCTGCATTGCCTTACACTGCATCAGGGGGGCGTTCCATGGGCATTGCAGTGTGTTTTCCTATGCAACACCCCTGGGTTTGACACATTCTCAGGCTTGAAAGGATCTGTAAACCTGGGAATGTGTCAAAACTGTACATCTCCCTGGGGGAGGCGTAACGAAGAGAAATATCTTTATTTCCACTTTTCTTTCCTCTTTCTATGTGTGCTGCATTTTGCAGCACACACAGAAAGAGGAAAAAGCCTCCATGGATTGTTTTTGTGCCGGGAGGTGTCCATTCCTGCACAAAAACCATCCTGCCAACAACGCAGACACCCTTGCACCATGGTGCAAGAGTGCCCTGCGTTGGCGCTTGGCACCAAATTGTGCGCTGCTGCAGAAAGAAAGGACAGGAATGCACTGTATCTTGAAAAATACGGTGTATTCCTGCCCTTTTGAATTGGCATGGGGCAGCACAGCCAATAGACTTGTGGTCCTGGTAACGTTTAGCGACGCCAGAGAGAATTGTAGCTCCCCGCCGCCCCCAAAGAAGGTGGGCCTGGGGCGAACTGCCCCCCCCCCCTCCCAGCTACACCACTGGCTGTTGAAATGAATTGGTATAGGGCAGTGCTGCAAATCTTTTTGCTGCGCTGCCCTACGCCAATTCGGAAGGGCAGGAATGCACCGTATTTACAAGATACGGTGCATTCCCATCCTTTCTGCCTGCACTGGGGCACAATTTGGTGGCTAGCGGAAACGCAGTCACCCTTGCAACATGGTGCAAGGGTATCTACGTTGTTGGCAGGACCTTCCTGCACAAAAACAATCCATGGAGGCGTTTTCCTCTTTCTATGTGTGCTGCACAATGCAGCACATATAGAAAGAGGGAAAAAAAGGAGAAATAAACATATTTCTCCTTGTTACGCGTACTGTTGTGACGCATTCCCAGGTTTACAGACCCTTTAAACGTGGGAATGTGTCAAAACTCATGGGTGTTGCATGGGAAAACTCACGGCAAAGCCCATTGAACACCCCCGACACAGTGTAAGGCAACGCAGCGACTTGCGCTGTATTGCCTTACACCATATCTACGAGGCCATGAAAAGCCATGCAAAGTGGCTTTGCTTGGCCTCATAGCTATGGGTCTGTACTGTGCGCTGCCGGTGCGTCACAAAAAGTGGCGCACTGGCGTCGCAAGGGGCTTGTAAATATGCCCCGAGGCGCCTAGTTCCTAAGCATTCTGTGGTATTCAATTTGTGTCAAGTTCTCCATAAAACTGATAAACGCTGTAAATATTACTAAAATGGTTCGTGTTGGTGTACACCAATAGAAATGTGCGCATCCCAGGGCCGAATTTAAAGACAACCATATGCATATCATTATGCATCTTTTTATCTACCGAAGAATACAGTTCATTTTATGAATTTACCTTCGAGGATTATACAATCTTGTATACATGAGAACTGACTTCAAATTTCCTCAGTGTGGGACATGAATGTGGCTGTATGAGATAAGAGAACTGTTGCCAAGGAAAAATAATAGATTCATGTTATACATCTGAAAAAGTGAATACTTAACATGTATACCACTTGAAGCAACAGTAGAATAACCCGTTGTATATCTTTTGGTAGTGTATATAGTGGCAGTGTGTCGCATGGATACGTCGAAATATGTCTTCCAGTGCAGTATGTTGTAATTATCATATACCCCCAGTAGGTGGCAGTGTTTCCCAGTCGTAGAACATTATCAATCTTAGACCAAGAAACTGCATAGAAACGGAAGTTTGTTTACAATTAAACAGGTCTTTGAGGCAACGTTGGGTTAAGAAACTCATTTCAGTTAAGATTATTTTTGAGTGTTCAATAGTGCTGTGTGTTAGGTTGCTTTACAACCAATACAGTTGGAAATCAGGCACAAGGAAGTGCATTTGACAGTGCAAATCAAGATCAGTTAAATTTTTGCACCAACCGGCAAGGATTAAAAAGAGTGTTGCAAGTACTGGCTGGCGCAAAAGTAAACTTTAAAACACGCGACTGTTGCAGAAATGAGATTTCCTCCAAGGGGTGAATGCCAAAAATCTGGTTTGCCTTGATTAATGAATGTAAATGTAATTTAGCAACCGCTGAAAAGTGTGAGTGATCGTGTAATATTGCACTGCACCAGGTTATGCATCATGTGACCTGGTCCAAGAATCATCAGGGCAGATGTATTAAGGGTAAGACATCAGGGAAGAGCCATATATATTATAAATGGCCTGCTGCTGCTTTCATCCCCTGCACTGGCGCACAGACAGGCAGCCTAGCGCCATGAACACCCTGGGGGCTTATTTATGAGAGCCCTGCGTCACTTTTGCACAATGTACAGTGGTACATGCGTGTCGCAGGGCCCTCAAAAAGATTTATGAAGCCACAGCAAAGCCACCCTGCGTGGCTATGAGTGGCCTCATAAATCATGAGTAAGGCAACGCAGTGCAAATTGCTGCGTCGCTTTACTCTGCGCCCGAGAGGCATTCCATGGGCATTGCAGTGGGTTTTCCCATGCAGCACCCATGGAATTTGATGCTGCCCCAGATTTACGAAAACATGCAAACCTAGGGAAGCACCAACTCCGTACACCTCCAGAGGTGAGGTGTAATGAGGAGAAATAACTTAATTTCTCCTAATTTTTTCCTCTTTCCATGTGTGCTGCATTCTGAAGCACACATAACAAGAGGAAAACGCCTCTTAGGATTGTTTTTGTGCAGGAAGGTGCCCCTTCCTGCACAAAAACAATCCCGCCTGCAACGGAGGCACCCTTGGTGCAAGGGTGTCTACGCTGGCGCTAGGCTGCCGAAATGGCGCCAGCGCAGGCAGAAAGAACAGTAATGCAGCGTATTGCTTAAATGTGGTGCATTCCTGACCTTTCACTTTGGTGTAGGGCAACGAAGCAAGGTGCCTTGCTGCGCTGCCCTACACCAGAATGCCACAAATGAGGCCCCTGGTGTAGAGGTGTGATGATGATGCCTAGTTTAGGGTCTGTACTGGAAGCATCCTCTTCCAGTCCAAAATCCTATGCCTAGACAAAGTTGAATACATTCCACACTGTGCATATGTGCTGTACAGTGCAACACATATGCAATATGTGAAATGTTTGAAGAAACAAAAACATTTCTCCGTTAGTGCCTGCCTCAAGAAGGTGTAATTTTTTCATGCAAAGCCCAGTTTGACTAGTTTAGTAGATTGGGCTTTGCGTCAAAAACTGTGGGTGCTTACAGTGATCTGTCCATTTCACACCCACATAGCTCCCCTTGACACAAAGTGGCACATAGCAGCGCAAAGTGATATTTGCCCCCCAAAAAGTGCATAATTGCAGCAAAAAATATCTTTTGAGCAGGAAAGTGCATATACATCTGCTGTTGGTGCTGTACCTATTCTGTACTTGTTCTACTTCTGCTTCCAGCACTTTGCCAAGTCTGTGTCTGATGAAGGGCTACAGGATGTTGCCTATGCATGAGAGTAGCCAGACAAATAAAATACCATATCATCAATGGCAATGAACATGCAAACAAACGAGCGAACCCAGTAATCCCTAAAAGGTTTGAGTGGTGGGTTTCCTCCACTCATTAAAATATTAAACTAATAGGGCCCAACGGTGCATTTCACTTCACTTTGCAAAGCAGATGGACATAAAGCTAGTTGTTTTCTAGTACGTTCTGAGTGGACACTCATGAAATAATCTAAATCATCTAGGGTTGGATTGGGGAAATCACTCCTTCGCAGGGAAAGTTTGCAAAACTGTGACCATAATATGCATTCTTCGACACAATTTTCAAATTAATTGGCTAAAAATTTGATCGATTCGTAGAGGACTCTCAAATATTCTAATGTATTTTTTTATTATTTCTTTATGAGAAAGCGGCAAAAGAACAGAATAACCAACATACTACAAATTCCTGGCATAGAATAGAATGATGTAGTAGATTCTATGCAGTGCAGAATGCATGAACATTTATATCACCATGTGAATAGCTTTAAAGTCTTGACAAGTACATCCGTTGCTTAACTGGACCACAAATGTTGTCCAGTTGGTTCCTGCCCATGCCCGCGGCCACAATGGACGTTCCCAATGTGCTGTAATCCATAAAACAGTTTCACTAAAAACAGAATGGGATCGAATAGAAACCAACATTATCACAAAACACGGTCTAGCAATTAATATAGCATTAAAAACCACCCCTTCATACTCTTGGAGACCTTTACCAGGTTCCCTAGCACAGCTAGTTAGCAGGTGGAGCCAAGTTTAAACAAGCAAAAATACTAGTTTCATAATAAAATATACAGGAGGCGTACACATGGATAGGAGCCGCCCTCTCCTCTCTACACCCAAATCAGCCAGAATCTGGTCAACAACCCCATTTGTGGAGGCTCTTAAGAGTATAATACAGATAGATCTTCATTCGTTGTAAAATGTTGAATTTTAAGAATAGCTGGTTAACTGTTTATGACTTTGCGACATAGTCTACCAGCTCTGCCATAGTTACCCTTTCTCCATATTTCTCATTCCACCTCTTCACCAATTACAACACACTGTTCTCTTGTATCTTAGTAAACAATCTCAAAAATCTCTCCACAAATCCTTTCAAATTAGTGCTAGGTAGTGCTTCAACAAGAGCAATAGCTTCCATGCTTATATTAATGGCGATATTTGTCATAAGAAACCTCAGAATTGTAGAAACAAACAAACTCCAAATGGAAGGGTACTGAAACAAAGCTGAAGCTCCATAAAGGAACAAAGTGTGTTATTTCTGAAAAACTGACCCATTGTTCATGAGTCAGAGGACATCCCAATATAGTGCTTCAGTCCCCAAAGATTAGTGGAAGAATTATATTAAATAAATTTTGGAATATCTGATATATTTGGGGTAATAACTATTGTTGCCACACAAGAATTAAGATTCCTAGGGTCTTCAACTGAACCCACCTGTAATAAAATGTTCAAAAACAGGGCAAAAGCACGGGTATCCAAGCAGGCAATAAAGACATCATACAGTGGCAAACCATCCTTGCAAAAGCCCTTTACTGGAAATCTTCTAGTGCCCATAGATGCCCAACAATACTACCTGAGATCAAGAAGGGCCCATCCACCTCTGTCTAGCAGGGGTTTTAAATATTTCAGTGCTGTCCTGTTTTTTGTAGCAACAACTAAAGCTACCCCATGAAGATCCAAGTAGGAGCCAAACTGGCTGGATCTAAAGGACTAGGCATTCATCTGTTTTTATGGCACTAGGAGAATCATGCCTGAATTAGTCATGAAGACATTTATTTGGCTTTGCTACTAGTGAGCATACATTTCACTTATTTTAGAGACTTTTGCGACTGATATTTCAATACTTTTATAATATGTGAGGCATGTTTCATACTCCCCATGGTAACAAATCATAGCAAAGTGGAACATGTTTTCAGTTCAAATTCTCAAAAAAATGTCTAAATAACTATAGGTTTTACAGGTAGTTCGAATAATGTTGTAAGCAACATGGCAATATGAAATCCTGCCTTCCATTTCCAAGAGGATTTTCCATACAATAATTTTTTTCATTTTCCATATTTTTTAAATCTTTTATCTCCTTTCATCTTCCCATCTTGCCCCTTCTAAGTAGATTTGCAGTCATATGAAAATCTGCTTGCAAATCGCAGGGTGTTACAATGAAAAGCTATGTATAATCAGTAAACAATAGGTTATTACTCTGGTTAGACAGATATCATAGGCGCAGAAACAAGAGCTGCCGCTCAGATTACCAGAGATATTATAGGTTCAGGTAGAAGACACAACCTTACGGTTTCACTAATCCTGCAGGCTCTGGCCTCAGATACCAGTGCTGATAATAATGTAATGAAAAGATTTCTGAATCACAAAACAACCATTATAGTAGTAGCGGTTCTCTAGAACCAGGAATCAGCATGATCAATTTGTGGCTCTTATTCATTATGAATTATTTGAGCATCATATCAAAATATATTAAGGAAATGAAATATTTTGTCCCCAAATATTACCTTTTCATTTCCTGAAAAACATTCTTCACAAAGGCAAGCTTTTTTGCCCAAATAAATTCAGTTATCACAAAGAAAAGCTTACACATTTTTAAAAAACACCTTTAGTCACCAAATACCAGCTTTTCATTTTTTTGGTTCATCCATTAGTTTTCCCCCAAATACCAGCTCACATGCCCATGTATCACAGTCACATGCTTGTATGTTAGTGTTACCTGGCACATGTCACCGATGCCCACCTTCAGTCAGGATGACCAGTGGTACTCATGAGTGCCAACATTTACCATTGATGTCCACCGCTATGCTTGGGATGTTCAAAATAATGCAAAGAATGTTGAAAAAGGACCTGAGTTTAAAATGCAGGTTCAGTCCATCTCACTCAGGCTCACTTTACTTGGGACTTACAAGTAAATTAAATGTGGCAATTGGGTGTATGCCAATTTTGCCATGTTTTAAGGACATAACACAAGCACTTTGGCACTAGTTAGCAGTGGTAAAGTGTGCAGAGTCCTAAAAGCCAACATAAACTGGTTCAGAGAACAGGAGGCAGAAGTCAAAAAGTTTGGGGATGACCCTGCAGAAAGGGCGAAGTCCAACAAGCCATAATATACCTAGGTGGGCTGCTTCATGCCACTGCCGCCAAGTTCCCAAAATGGCAGCTGTATGCCAAAATGGTCTACCAGACCCGAAATAATGTTAGAATAACACACTAGCATGTGATGTTGGAGTGCTGCTTCGCGATGGCCTAGTCTCTGTTCTTTGCCTGGTCTGTGGCTTTGAATAAAGGTTGCACTGTTTCTTCCTTTCATGTGCCTCTTCTATGTGTAATCAGAGATAGTACTGCTAGTATTATTGAGATACTCCTTACGTTGCCAGGAGGTGACTATGTGGATGAATTGATGTTGGCTTTAGAGATGGGAAGACAGCCAGCATAGTGCCCTGACATTCAATTTTATATATGATAGGAGAGTATTGAACTGGAGTTGGTGATTATTTGTACTTAATGTGGCTGAGAGATTGGGCAGGACAAGCCCATAGGTTTGGCAGTTGGCAGGTCCTTCATTGTTTTATAAACATTTAGTAAACAGGGGATGTAAATCCACTATTTTAGGGTGGTACTCTGTGTCCTTCTGTGGTTGCTTTTCAGAAACACTTTGTATAAAGTTATGTTTTTTACAGCAGGTAGCATTGGGGCTGTCTCTTAACTGGAGTAACCACAGCATGGGCACAATGAAGCGTAGCCTTTCTACACCTCTTTGTCATTACCCTCTTTGAAGTCGTACTCAGTAGTAAACAAAATGCAGGCCTGACCTAGAAAATTCCTCACCTTTTACAACTGAAACTAATCTTAAGCCTCTTGCTAACAGTATTGCTCATGAACGTTTTAAAGGTAGACCTGTCTCCATTCTCTTTGCTTCAATGTCTGAATCTCCAACCTCCACTCACAGCAATGCAGGCAATATACTTCCACTGTCTGGGGAATCAGTTTTCCTCCTCCATCTTGTGCCATACCAAACCAGGGACATCAAAAATGAAACCCACAGGTTTTAATACTCAGACTCACTCACACATAAAATTCAACTACTGTGCATGTTCTACACACACTCTTTACGCACACGTCCACTCAACATACACACAGGATGTCGGCTCAGGGTTCTGGGCATTCACATAACGGCAAAACTTCACACAAGAGAGGTCTGTAGGACACACTCTCAGTGGCTCAGATAAAAAGGTCTGTGCACACTATCAAATCTCATGTACATGCCACTACTGCTATATGTGTCATTCCAAGGACAGGGACAGCTATCCTTTGTCTATGATAAGGGTATGCTTGGTGTACCTCTCCAGGTCACAGTAAAGGGCGAAGACCTAGTATAGTCAGGGATAGGCGTACGCCTCTATGGTCACGTTTAGATTAGTGTGACGGTAGGCTCAAAATAAAAGTCTGGATGCCAGATGCTGCATGCAGTCAGGGACTCGGGCAGGGGAACAAGCCTGTATACCATGCAGGGGACATTGCGTCTCAACTGCATGGATGTTTAGTTTGTTTAAAAGACTTAATAGTGTTTCTTTCAAAGCCGTGCTTGAGATATTTCCTGGGAGTTTTAAGTCCAAGAGAAAGATATTGTCAGATTTAATGATTGATGATGGAATAAAGATGGTGGCCTAAAGGGCAGAGAAGGAGACGTGGCTATTGAGTAGTTATATATTACGGTAATTGCAATGGGTACATGGCCAGGACAATTTATGAATGGTTGTGCTGACATGGGAATATGCCATTTCTAACATAAATTAATAAATTAAATTAAATATAAATCTTGTAAAAGGGGGTCCGAAAATACGCCTGTGCACCCAAAATCTTTACGGTTTCTCTGGATGCCTACATGCAACATACCACCTTTGCATCATGATCAGTAGGCTACCATAATCTCATTTTAGATCCAAACTCTGTATGAAATACCTTGTCATTACCTATTGTATTTCATTACATTCTTATATAACTGTGCTGTACTATGAATGGTGCAATCCATACCCTTGTTTTCCCCATTTCCCTTTCTCATTAGTTAGAACATTCCATTTCCAGTTGGTTTTCGCTAAAGTGAGGTGGAGAGCTTGTGGACGAATAAAGGAGCTATTCAATTAGCAAGCATTCATGGTTTGTCATTTGAAAGAGCATTACTAAAATTACTATGGTCCTACCATACAACCCTGAACATGATCACAGTAGTAACTTCATTCACAACACTTAGAGGGAGACGACCAAGCATTAAACTATGTCCAAGTTGGTTAGGTTGTGGCAGGCGTGTACAGATTGATGCTGCAGACTTTAGAGAAAGAGTGGCCAACCTGTCTTGTATTGATGCATCTTAGCTGTCCTGCATAAGAGATTTTAACCCTCTAGAACTGGCCGTATCAGATGATAACTATGCATAGTCTAAAGCCTTTAGCTGTGTTTGATGGCAAATCTATACAGCACTTTATTCTGCTTGTTGCACCAATATATAACATTCCTTCCAACTAACCCTGCCTCTGCACAGTTGCACTTTTCGACGTCTTTGCACAAACAAGCTTCTGAGGCTAAAGCCCTGATCCAAGCCTGTAGGTGCTACCTCATAAGTGTGCAGCAGAGGAGGTCTCATTGTGGCCCTATAAGGCGGCTTAAGGTTGTAAAGGTTGTAAAGGTCGTTCTGGTATTTGATACACTTTCTTTTCTAAAAGGATGTGCCTTGTATTGATGCATCTTAGCTGCCCTGCATAAGTGTCTTTAACTCTTTAGAATAGGCCATATCAGACAATAACTATACTTAGTATAAAGCCTTTAGCCGCCTATAATTGTCAATCATATACAGCACTTTATTCTGCTTGTTGCATGGATGTATAATACCCGTTCTAACTAACCCTGCCTCCGTGCGGTTGCACTTTCTGTGGTTCTTGCACACACTTGCTTTTGAAGCTTAACCCTTTCAAGCCTTTCGCTGGCATGGTTATTAATCGTTTTTAGCTTCCCCACCTACCTGTTGTACAGTCACCACACTCTTCTCTGCTAGACTCACAAAGCATTTAACAATAGCTTCAGTGTTTTTTATAGTTAGACATCATATTTCCTGTCCTAATCCCTCCTGCACGGGAGTCGTATCTTTGTTTTGACACATCTATGACTTCATTGTGCCCTGTTATAGAGCCTAACTATATTTTGTTTGTGCTGTAGCGAAGGACGGAGGACATAGCTATGTCACTGAGGGAAGCCATGCAGATTAATCGTTAGTCCGTCAAGGTGTCTAAAGCTAGGCAGATAGCACCTTGCTCCCTTGAAACTAAAGAAAGAAGGCAGCTAGTAAAAGGGAACATGTGGACAGTAATGTTTTCTCTTTTTATTTTGCTGTATAATTTGGTGCATGTACTGTACAATAATTATATAAGTTGGGGGTGCTTTACTGTGTATTTTATGTTTTTATTATTGTATGGCTTTACTGTAAAGCTGAATCAATAAACTTAAACTTGAAACTGGAGAAAGAGCGGCCAACCACCAAAACAAATGCAAACATTGGTATGATAATAAATATGGAGTAGATAATCTGCAGTGGAAGGAGGGTGAATTGGTACAGATGAAAAAAACCTACCAAGGATAAGATGATAATTTCCAACTAGATTCACAAAGGAGCAACCGTTGGTTCCAAGAAAAGACTAGGGGCCTAGTTACGAGTTTGGTGGTCCAGAGGAGCGGTGGCAGTCAGGGCCTGCGGTCTCATGGTGGTTCTCACGCCATGGAACTGCTGGCGGTGAGGAAACAAAGCCCTATGCATGGGGGTGCATGCAGGGGGTGCACCCCTGTTCCTGCACGGCATGGACTACACAGTCCATGCCGTGCAGGGACGTGCATCGGCTGTCCCGTGGCAGTGCAGTTCTAAGGCTCACATATGAGCCTTTGTACTGCACCGCTACTGGATGGCCACGCCGCCCGCCCGCCAGACCATGAAATGATTCGTAATCTGGCGGGCAGGTGGCGGTGAGGTTTGGCCATGTGGGAGTGGGACGGTGGTGTGGCCCGCTCCCATACTGACAAACTCATAATTAGGCCCTATGAAATAACTTGTAATTACCTATTGTATTGTAATTTATTACATCTTTATATAATTGTGTTTTACTGTAAATGGTACAATTCATACCCCTATTTTCCCTTTTACCCTTTCTCTTTACTTAGAACGTTCCATTTTGACAATTGATGAGCAACGGTTGGTTTTCCCTGAAGTGGCTTGTGGACGAATAAAGGAGCTACTCCCCCTAATCTCTAGAGTGTTATTTTCCTATTTTAACATAGGTAAAGATTTCCATTGATCGACGCGCCCCCTCGTCTACATGGTGTGCACAAAATAAACTCAATGTAGTATAACACAACATATTATAATGTAGCCCCCTACTACTGCGATATACGAAATAGCCACCCCAGGGGGGACACAGTACACACCGAGCAGGAAATAAATAAAGCATTTTACAAATACTATGAAACACTCTATCAAGCCCCAGCGTGACAGGTGGACGAATCAATAGACGCCTTTCTGGGCGACCTACCCTTTCCCCAACTACACAAAACTGCCAGGGACGATTTGTCAGGCCCTATTACAAAAGTTGAAATTAGAGAGGCCATTCGGGCATTACCACATAACAAGGCCCCAGGCCTAGATGGCCTACCCATAGAATTCTTTGACACCTTCTCGGACGCTCTGATCCCCCACTTAGAACAGCTGTACCAATCTGCGCTGGACACAGGGACCCTCCCTTCTACCACAATGCAAGCCTTAGCAGTGTCAATTCCTAAGTCGGGCCGCTCTGCCACAGATATCTCAGGATACCGCCCACTCTCTCTGCTTGCCACGGAATATAAAATACTAAGTAAAATACTGGCACGCCGCTTACTCCAATACCTGCATAAACTAATTCACATGGATCAATGGGGGTTCGTGCCAGCGCGCAGCACGTCACTAAACATCAGAAGGCTTTATCACGTCATGGGGACCATCTCTGCAGACAATCAGAATGCAGGCTGCATTACAATAGACTTAAGACAGGCCTTTGATACCCTTCAATGGGACAATATGGTCAAATCGCTGGGGAAATTTGGCATACCACCGGAGTACCTGAAATGGGTACAGTTACTGTACACGGCCCCCGCAGCGCGGACCCGCACAGGGAATCACATCTCACACACATACCCAGTTGGTAGAGGCACCCGTCAAGGATGCCCACTGTCACCCCTGCTATTTGTGCTTGCACTAGAACCCCTGGCCATTAAACTGCGGGCAGAGGCAGAACAAATGGGTATTAGGTTGGGGAACACCTCGCTTGTGCTATCAGCGTATGCAGACGATATAATTATATATGGCAAGGATCTGTCCAATGATTAGGGCCGGCACTGGGTATCTTCAGACAATTTGAACTGGTCTCTGGCCTGGCTATAAACGAGGCTAAATCTCAAGCTTTCTTCTTTCACCCTGGCGTACGCCCAGATATGTTGCAGTTTGGACAGCTTTCTTTGAGTGTAGCACTGCATACGTTCAAATATCTAGGCATCAATATTCATAGAGACCCGCAGGATCTAATAGAGAGCAACCTGACCAGAGCGATCAGGGCGCTCTGCTCCCAAACGACCTTTTGGACCTCGTTACCGCTATCCGTAATGGGTCGGGTGGCGATATCAAAGATGGTGGTCGTCCCACGAGTATTATATTTTTTTACGAACCTTCCGGTGATAATTCCTACTCTCATATTTAAGGCATCCGAAACGCTATTATCTGACTTGATCTGGGGGACTGGCCCTCGGCGGATGGGTCTAGCCAAACTCTAATTGGAGACAGACAAAGGGGGATTGGGTGCACCTGACCTCCACACATACTGCTATGCAAGCCAACTACAGTGGCTATCGTACTTGCTGGCAGGACGTAACCTGCACAAATTGGGATATACGGCCCAGGACATTAACCGCGGCGTCCAACACACCCTCCTGCTGCCTCGCTCCAAGACCCCCCAGGATGCCCCTACGCTGCTACGCACAGCACTTGCGTACTGTAGGAAAGCGCTGCAGTACACGCGCCAGCGTACCCCATACTCAAACAACACACCATTACTAGGTATTCCTACACCCACAGGTCTAATTACAAAATAAAACACCCTCAGCTGGTCTGAGGGAGGAGTCACTACAGTGGGGGCACTCTTCAATGCCGGAGCTCTCATGGATCATGAGAACTTTGTAGGGAAAATGGGATCTCGGGCAACCTATACATGACACATGCAGCAATACTTGCTTACGTTAAGAGACACTGGGCCCCTGCCAGAAAAGAACCTCCGACGCACGAACTGGTAAAAGCAATCTATCTAATGGGTGAAGGGCGTCATCTCACAAAATGTCTACATAGAGGTATTAGGGCGCACACTGGGATTTCACTTACTGACTTATGTAACAGATGGTCTGTGGACCTTGAAAAGGAACTGACTGACAGGGAATGGACCGCCCTGTTAGAATATCCTAAAAAGGTGTCACGTAACGCCAAGTTTAAATTCATCCAGCATATGATCCTCCACAGGGCTTACCTCACTCCACACCGTTTACAGTGTATGTTCCCGAACACACAACACCACTGCCCCAGGTGCAGGGTGGAGGATGCTGACATCCTGCACATGCTGTGGTCCTGCCCTGTGCTAACTGAGTTCTGGACGGGCGTCGTCCAGAGCATCAGAACGGTGACAGGCATTCCCATAGGGGAGACAGTCAGAAGTTGCATACTCGGGATGCATCTGCGCCCAAAGTCGCAAAAGGTGCATTTACGCTTCGCTGACCTAGCACTTCTTATTGCTAAGCGCGCAATAACTATGCGGTGGATATTGGCAAAGGCCCTGACAGTTTATTTGTGGCATGGAGAAGTGGTGCGATGGGGTAGTGTAGAGAGTGCTGCTATTAGACGGGAAGAGGCCCGCGGTCTGCGCAAAACCCTGATATCAATGGACTGGGACCCGATACTGGAGGCATTTAAAGCCCTTGAACCTGCGCCTGTCCCTGCAGTAAGCGATGCATAGAGAAATGCTTGTAAAATGGTCCCCGTCCAATTGAATCCGACCCAAGAATAGCTCAAATGCGCAGCGCCTCTACACGCAATATACAGGTCAAGCACGCCAATATGGACAATTGTGGTAACCAGGGCAAAACTGGGCAATACTGATACTAGCCGGAGTAGAGCCAGTAGAGGGGGGTGGGGGGATAGGAAGTTTTGAAGTTTAGGAGTTATTTTAAACGCACTTGCAAGAGCATCTCGTTATTACCTTGTTATCACCCAAGGAAGGCTTATGTAATGTAACATGCACAAAATGGTACGAATTGCTTGCCAATGGTTCAATGCGGATGTTTGTACATGGCATTATGCATGGTATACTATTACAATCGTGTATACAAAGTACCTAACACTATGTATGACTTGAGAAACCAAGAAAACCAAGAAAGTGTGTTTTAAAAAATGTAGCCTAAGGCGACGTGACTTGATGACATGATGTGAAGTGACATGACGTGGCAGGACATGTATGTAATATCATGTTAAGAAATAACAGATTTAGCATCGTTCACGGGCTGGGCAGTAGAAATATGGATTGACCGAAGGTAAGAAGAAACAAAAAATGAACACACGATTTAAAATATTTTCTTATAAAAACTGAAGCTTGGTGAATCAGATTCTCCTTCAGATGTTAAGGGCTACCGAGGACCGATGCTAACATCCGCAGAGAAAAGACAAAAAGTACCTATCACAGCAAATAAACTAATGAACTGTGAGTTAATGTGAGCTAATGACCCGTCCTTTTCATCAAGATTCCCCCAAGTGACTTCCAAAAGGTCATAGAAATACACATTCATTATCTGAAAGTCGTCTCCAGTGGCGTTCTTATGAACTTGCAAGGCGTGTTATAAATCCAGCAAAGTTGCACCCAGGGACATTATCAAGGAGTGATGTGATACTGAAAAAGTGCTACTTAATGCACTAAAGTAATGCGCAACTTGATATGCATAGTTGATACAATCAGCATGCAGAAGTTACTAAAATTATCAAAAGAAAAGAAGCTCCCAGTCCTCTCAATTCTCCATCCTCGCTTTCACTCAGACATTTTTGATAACTCTTCTGTTAATAGGGCCCAATGTGTAATACAGAGATTACTCGATTTTCTTTCAGTTTAAATCACATTTATGTCTATCTGGAACAGTCGAACTCCTAACACTTTTGTTGGAGCCCATGAAAGGTATTTAGCTACTTAAAAAATGAATAAGGCACCCATAATTGACAAACTCACTGCTCACAGGCTTTAGGATGCCAACTGAATTATGCTAAACAAAGAACAACGGGGCATATTAACAAGGGCAGTATCGCCGCTTTAGCGGCACTTTTTGCCGCTAAAGCGGCGATATTTTTATCGCCCTATTTACAAGGTGGTGCTAACATGCATTAGCGCATGTTAGCACCCGTTTACCAGACGCCTCGCTTTGCATCTCTAATGAGAAGCAAAGTGGGCGTCACTGGGCGTACCCCTGATGGACTACCTTGTAAAATATCGCGAAATGTACATCGCGATATTTACAAGGAGTCCCACGCATTTTAGCAGACGTTAGTTTTTGGCAAAAACCGCGGTTTTCGCCAAAAACTAAAGTCTGCTAAAATGCTGACTTACCTATACCTAACAATGGGGGTGGATTATGCTGATACGACCACAGGGTCGTATCAGCAAGGTTATCGCCGTTTTCCATGGAACATCGCTGGAAAACCAGCGATGTTCCATGGAAAACACCGCTATCGCTGGAAAATTATCGCCATTGCGCTATGCTTTGTTAATACAGCGATAGCATGGCGATAATTGCCAGCGATAGCCGGCGATAAAAAAGTTCTCGCTAAGAGCGCCCAGCGATAATTATCGCTGCCGCTTGTTAATATGCCCCAACGTTCTTGTTGTTCCAAATTCAGATGAAGAGTGTTCCCAATAAAACTCATCAATAATGCCTTCATGAAGCAAATGTATTATATTAGGAAACAATAATTCCCTCGTAACGGACATAGAATTGACAATTAAGAGTCAAACTCAAGGTCATTTTGGTTTAAATCTTTTTATTAATCGATAAGTACACAATAGAAAAGACATACTGAATGTGGCGTCAACGAGAGCAAAAGACCAACAATTCTCAGGAAGAACATTCCATGTCAAATTTACAAATTAACATTTTTTCGTGCAATGCAGAGCACAGAGCAAAGGGAGAGATTCTCAAACATTTTGCGCTGAGTTAGCGTCACAAAAGTGACGCAAAACAGCACAAAACGTTTTTTTCTGATTCACTTTCCAGTGTAAAACTTGATTTGCGCTGGAAAGTACCCTAAAAGTAATGCAAAACAGCGCAAAGCACTGCTTTGTGCTACTTAGCGCCAAGGGGATGTTACATGGGTGGTACATGGGTGTTCCCATGCAACTACCCATGCCTTTTGACGCAAAACCCTGTCTACAAACAATAGTAGACAGGGAAAAGCGCCAAAAATTAAAGCCATTTGAAAGGAGGCGTTAAAATGAGAAATGTTTTTATTTCTCCTTTCTTTTCTGACTTTGCTTGCGTGCTGCACTGTGCAGCACATATACAAAGTAGGAAAAGCTTTAAAATGTGTCTAAGCACAGTATTTTGTACTGGAAGGTTACCCTTCCAGTACAAAACCTATGATAGACTCAGGCACATACCTTAGCACTATGGCGCTAAGATGTGTACCTGATGCACGGCAGCTAAAATCTGAACCAGTGCTTGGGCGAGGGGAGGAGAGAGCCATATCTCTGTAGATATGGCGCTCTCCTACTCCCTCCCTGTCATGCAATGCAGCGCAGCATTTTTGGTTGCTGCGCTGCTTTCCATGATTCTTTTGAGAATCTGGGCCAAAGTTGCTGTGCTGCCTTGCGTGAAAAGGAGAGAACAGAACAGTGCCATATCTAGTAAGATATAAGGCTATTTCTCTCTCCCACTACGGGGCACACTTTAGGCTGCCTTGTCCCATCCACACACCCTTGCACTATAGTGCAAGGGTGTGGGTGTTATGGCTAGCATAGATTTTGTACTGGAAGGGTACTCTTCCAGTACAAAATACTATGCATAGACACAGTTTAAAACTTTTCCCACTTTAGAGAAAAGTCCTCTTTCTATTGTCAAGATATTGACACCAAGTTTTGCCATTAAACTTTTTTGGGTTGCAACTTTCTTTGCAATATTTAAGGAAAAGTGCTTGCAAAGCCACATGCTCAACATGGAGACGTCAAATTTTGCTTTGAAAATTGACTCATTTTTCATGATATGACTTGCTGAAAAATTTGGACCTCAACTTGGTTGCCACTCAGGGAAACCTAACAAATCGAGACATTTCTGTAAATAAGACACCAGAGAGTTCAGGGTGGTGTAACTTGCATGGACACCACTATGTTTTCTTACCCACAATGCACTGCAAGCCTCAAACTTTGACAAAAGTCACACATTTTCCTTATGTTTCTCTGAGGAAAGGTTCCAGAATCTGCAGGCATCCACAAACTTTCTATCACCCAGCATTTCCACAGTTCTCCGGATAAAAACTGTACCCAACTTGTGTGGTTGGGCCTATCCTCTGAGATAGAAACTGGTCAAAACTTGAACCATGTGAAGTCAATGTGTTGTCAATGAAGTGTTCACATGGTTTTTGTGTGTGTTAAGTCGGCCCACATGTGGGAGGCAATGTTTCAATCAGGAGAAGGGTGGGAATGAACTGTGCTAAGGCTTTGGCCAATGACTGGAAGTCCCAATGTTTTCTGTCACAATAATAGGGAAAAAAATACCCTTCTTTGACCAACACTTTGTCATTTGCATGGCATTCTGGGTAAGACAACGTTCTGAGATCCATGCAAGGCACACCATCCTGGAATCCTCTAGGTTTCAGAAATGCACAGAGTTGGAAGGATCCTCTGGTTGCCAGCTAACCCAGAGCCTGATCAGTGCAGCCTTTCAATATAGTGAGAGGAAAAAGGGATTTTGCTGGGTGTACCTTTCACTTATTGGCTGGCCGAGAAAGTGTAAACTCATATCTGCCTTTTATGAGGGCAAAAATATTGTCTGATGTAGGAGCGTGGAGACCAATGCAAAGATGATTCAGCACCCCATCCCATTCTTGCATTCATTTTTTTCCCTGGTAGTAAGGTGAGCATTCAGGCCCACTGGGATGGCAGGTTGAGGTATTTGCCACCTAGCTGCCCATCCCATGTCGTTCAGAAAGCCCACCAAACTATCAGGGAAAAAGTGAGAAACAGAATGGGTTGTGACATTTGCCCATCCTGGAGCTGCAATGCATCTACCACCTCCGGGCACCAGACTGTCTTTCTGCCACCAAGGGGAGGTATTGCCCAAAATCTCCCCCCCCCCACCATTGAGGCAGATTGGGGGAAAAACCTTATAATCTGCCCCCCATGTTGAGTAGAAAGACTGCTGGTGCCCCCTTTAGGGAGTAGGGGTGAGGCATGATGCCTGGTAAGGCCGACCCCGTCCCTTCTTTTTTTAAATTTCTCCATTATGTCTTAGTGGTCTTCTGCTGCTCCCCTGGGGGCAGATTGGGGGTAAATCCTCCCAGTCTCTCCCAGAGGGGCAGAAAGACAGCTGGGACCTTTTATGAGTGGGAGGTCAGACTTGATTTCAGGGGGGCTGACACCAGCCTTTCTTTTTATTTAATTTTGACCTGGTGTCTAAGCGGGCTTTCTGTCCCAGTAGCGTTGAAGACAGTTAGGGGTGGGAATCAGGCCCAAAGCCTAATTAAAAAAAAAAAATCTCCCTGGTGTGTAAGTGGATTTTATGGCCACTGAGGGAACATGGAGGGTGGGGGCTAGACCTGATGCCTAGGTGGCCCACCCCACCTCAAACAAATATCTCCCTGGGATTCCTGGGTGGGCCAACACCACCTCTGCTTTTTTTAATTTCTAAGGGGACGTTCGGACACCCTCGGGGACTAGACTCGGATGGATTTTCTGCCCTTAGACAGAGGATGAGATGGTCATGTTCCCCAAAGCAGGAAGGCACCATAGAGGACGTGTACTACTCAACCTTTGCAGTAAAGGAGTTAAATGTAAATGTCAACAACTGATTGGCTAAAGCTGACAATAAGAAAATCATCAGTCACAATTTGCAACATGCAGATATGTGGATACACAGACACATGCAGTGACTTAGTAGTAGTGTGCACAGCTGGCTGTAGAGCAACATGTTAGGATTGAGGACCATGCAATAGAACAACATAAGAGATCGGAGTCCAGAGTCTCTGAGCACCTGATGCACTGCAGAGCCATATGGGTGTCAGAATGAGAAATGTATGGGGAGTGTAATCTATGGAGTGGGCAAGCATTTGACCCTTCAAATACTCTGGTCATTTAATAATTATTGTGAATCTGTTTCATATGGCCAGTAATACCAGAGCAGTGTGAAAATGTGATCTATGTTTGAGAAGAGCATTATGGAAAATATATCTATAAGTTGACCAAGATCAACTGACTGTCCTTGAACTGCTGGCTCTGAGAACCAGAAACAGAGGAGTTGTTTTGGGATTTATGGTCATGGAATGGAATAGATGTATATTTTATAAAGGGAACCAATGCCAAAAAGTGGAAATAATCCCCTGGGTTGTTCTTGTAATTCTGGTCCATCAGATTAGTAGTACTCGATGTATCCGAATAGCTCTATCTATGAGAGGACCAGCAGTAGAAGGGTTTTCAAATGCACAGATCCTTGGTCATTTATTGTATTGCTGCTCTATAGGAGTGACAGTGAAGTACAGGAACAGCCCCAGAATCCATGTCCCTAGAAAGAATTTGAACTGCAAAACTTCGGGATTGGAAATGCTGTAAATATGTGGGATGTTGTTCAATGGAATGGAATAGCAGTATAAGGAATGTTCAGGTTTCAAGGGGTGATCTTCCAATTTCTAATTAAATATCATCAGTCCTGGTTTTTGTGAAATAAAGTGCTGCCAAGTCTTTACAACTCTGGACACATAAGCAAAGCATAGTCATTACATATGATCATTATTCACTAGAGAGGGAATAGATTGTTAGAGGAAATTACCATCTTAATGCTAGTTTTCGTTTGAGTCCGTATAAAATTGTTATTAAGCCCACGCAATTCATGAAATTTTAAAATTTTGCATTATGCAAAATTTGTGAATTTTAAAAAACATTTGCTGGTGTGAAATTTCACAGAATTTATTTCTGCAGAGGAGTGGTATTCAGTAGGTGACACTTTGTCCGTGAACCAATCCCCTTGATGGTGTCTAGTGTGATTTTGTAATGTGTCCCTTGGATAATTGTCAATAAATTTTGCATTATTGTTTTTTTTTAAATCTTGCAATTTTGCACCGTCTATTTTCATTGCTGTGAAGGGTGGTGCAACTTTATGAACACCCATCTATTTGGACAGAAATATAATAAGGTCGCAATTATTATAATTATTGTTATCAGATAGAAAAGGGCCACTGAAAATTGATTGCTAATATTTTGCCATTCCTCAAGGACCATGGCAGGCACCACAAGTTACCAAATAAGTAGGTAGTCTGAGTTTCATTATAAGGCACACATTGGGGCTGATGAGCAAGATAAAAGTCCTCTCTGGGTAAGAATACATGTGTTTAAGAAGTCTATATTACACACCCATTAGCTATCTGGAAATGCAAAAGAAGAAACATGCGATCTATGAGTGCGGATATTACATATGAGTAGAAATCATATGTGTACAAGGTTTGACCTGTTTGCATGAATTCCGCACACTTACATCCTGACTGAGTGGAAACAAGTGGAACATTTGAGTTGCAGAACAAACAAGAACTGAAATTTACTTAAAAATTAGAATCCATCCTCGTAGGAGGTTGACAACAGGTATCAAAGAGCACACCTAAATGAGTAAATCTACACAAGGAATGCTAAATCACTGTGGGGCACATACATCAAGCCTTTTCCAGTTCGCAAACGGGTCGATTCGCAGAATTGGGCCCTTTGCGAATGGAAAAAGGCCTTTTCCTATGCATGTAGGTTTTGGCATTCCCAATTTAGGTAATCACAATTATTTGCGATTACCTAAATTGCGAATGCATTTAGGGAATCGCAATTTGCGAATCCCTAATGCTGATGCATGTAGCCTTTCCTAAATGCGAACTGTGCATTTAGGAAACGCTAATTACAATCAACTTCAAGTTGATGGTAATATGTGCATGCTTTGAAAAATGCACAAAAATGCATTTTTCAAAGTGCCATGTAGAACATACATGCCCTTAGGGCATGTGTGCTTTACATATGCACACTTACCTTTTTTGTGGGGTGCTTCAGGGGAGCCTTAGGCCCCCGGGCACCCTTGGATTTCCATTCGCTATTTGCGATTACCAATTTGGTAATCGTAATTAGCGAATGCAATACCATTCATTCCTACAGGCAACTCAAGTATTAATCATGGGTAACGGGGCCCTCCTTATTGGCACTACTTCTCTGATCGGCGTTCGGAGAAGCAGTCCTGAAGATGGTCTTATAGATGTTTTCACACCGGAGACCGAAACGTCGACAATGAAACCCATTTTCTTTGTAATTATTATTTCAGGAATTGTTCATTGTTAAGCCAATGATGATTTCCCTGTCTTCTAATATATAAAATGGGTTATGACAAAAGTGTTCATGAGAAAAGAGGTGCATTAAATGAATGTCCATCTCAGTCGCTTTTGTATATATATGTTAATTGTAATATGTACCCTTTTATGCAACACAGCTTCTTTACATAAATTTGTACTTTAACAAGTATACACCCGTCTTGCATTGCTCAACTCTGTTGAGCTACTTTTTGTCTTGCAATTGATTCACGTTAGAATGAAACAATTTGTTTTGAAATTCAATTGGAATAAGCTACTAATCAGGGCTTAAGATAATTCATTTCTGAAATCACCTAAGTTGTTGATACGAAAAAGAACCCCTTGTAGGCATTGTTACCTGACATTCAGTATGCCTACTAGTAGCATTTAATTTGCAGGCCATGGGTACATGGGCTACCACTTTACCAGGGACTCAGAAGTAAATTAAATGTGCCAATTGGATATAAGCCAATTCTACCTTATTTAGAGGATAGAGCACAAGCACGGATTAGCAGTGGTAAAGTGCCTAGAGCCATAAGACCAACAAAAACTTGATCAGCAAAAATAGGAGGGGGTGAAGGCAAAACGTTTGGGTGAAGACCACCCTAAGGAGGCTGACAAGTCTTGCACATGGGCTTTCCATTTTTTTTTTTTACTTCTGGTTGTTCGTATCTATGTTTACTTTTAATTGTGTCCTGTGTGAAAGTCTGGTGTCAGAGTAGCTACAATAATAACCATTAATGCAGCACACAGTAATATAGTAGTCGAGGTTATACTGAAGATTTTAGGTTAAATATTGTGTTGCAGTCTAATTACATTTATGTAGCACTTCTTACCCCCGACGAGACACCAAACCATTCAATGTACTATCAAAAAGTATTTTGTTTCTGTGTTTTTACTTCTGTAGATTAGGCAATTGACCCAGAAACACCGTGTATATTAATGTTTCAATGCTTCAAGTTCATTTCCACCTAATCGAATACAATGCAACAATTGGGTCCAAATTAATCAGCACTTTGCAAGTTTTTCGCAGAAGTGATTCAAACTGGCGCAAAGTGTTGATTTTGATTTACTTTCCAGCCCAAAATATAATTCCCCTAGAAAGTAGCCCCAAAGTAACACAAAGTAGAACTTTGTGCAACATTGCATCAATGGGAGGCACCATGGGTGGAACATGGGCATTCCGATCCAACCACCCATGGGATTTGACCAGGTTCACTGGAATTATGCGGCAAGTAACCACCTAATTATATGGAATGGGTTGACTGCATTATGTGGCACAATAAGGCAAATTATTAAAGTATTATTTCATTATTTGGCAATGTTTGCACATGGTGATACTGTCTGGGCAAATATATCATCTTATTCGCACCAGTTTAACCACCAAATGCAAAAATAGGCAACTGAATAATGACCACTTAATCTTTGCAAATGCAGATGATAAATTATTTGGCAAATGCGGCAAGTCGATAATTATGCAAAAAAGCCACAGCTGCAGAATGACATAATTCCACTGGCACTGGTTTTGATGCAAAACCAGTCTACTAACATTGGTAGACAGGGATTTGCACAAAAATGTACGGCTCCTCAAGGCAGGTGTAATGTTAGAGAAAGTTTATTTTGTTATAGCTTTTCTAGCTTTGCATGTGTGTTGTATGGACAGCACAAATGCAAAGGTGGAAGAGTGTTATGTTAAAGCATAGTATTTTGTAAAAGAAATCTCTTCAGTACAAAACATAAGCATGACATCACGCACACACCCTTCCTTTGTGGGGCAAAGATGTGTGCATTGGCTCAAGGTGGCTTAAAGTACACCAGACCAGGGAGAGAACAGAACACCACCATATCTTAATAGGTTTGGTGCTGTACAGCTCTCTCCCTGTCACTCAACATAGAGAGCCAACTCTGGTTCCTATAATGCAGTGTGTGAATTCTTTGTAAATTTGCCGCCTCGTTTTTGTTCAGCCTTTTGGTAACACATTGACTCTTAAATATTTAAGTAGCTAGTTAAAGGGAACAAGAAACATGTATGTAAATATTTGGCGAATAACAAATATTACTAGTACCCACCTTTATGGTGCTAATTTTACTCACAGCGGAAGTATGACTGGATATATGAGGGTTTAGCCATGAGGCCCTCTGATCATGTTATGGTTCAATAAACTCACTGAGCCAGCCTCCTGAGTTACAAATTGACTTGATTTTGAGGTCTTACTAGGAAAGCACTTCACATAAACAGAGTAAGCAACTTGTTTATGCACTACAATGGCCCTCCTCTACATTCAATCAATCAATCAATCAACATACCTGTCAACCTGAACAAAAATATCACTGTGTAAGGAAGGGGCGGGGACTTGGAGGGTGCGGGCCTCGCGCCGAGAAGTACCTAAGAGGCACTTTTGCCCTCACCCTGCCCCCAAACTCCCTCCAAAAACAAACAAAAAGCTAGCTGAGGCTGGTGCCGATGTCCTGAGATTTTTCACACCCCTTAGTGGACGCCAGCAATTCAAAGCCTTGGAAAACGAGCTCAAAATCCACTATTTACCGTGGTTATCAGTTCGTTTTCCCTGCCAGCAGATATCGTATGTCACACAGTGTCACCGCATGAGTTGGCAGGTTTGAATCAATCCAGAATTTGTAAAGTGCGACAAATCACCGATGAGGGTCTGAAGGCGCTGAATTGTAGACAAGGGGAGATTACGTGATTTTGCCCAGAATCACAGGATGTTGGCACCAAAACCGAGATTTGAACCTGGTTCCCACAGGCTCCAAAGTCGGCAGCTCAGGCCGTTACGCCACACCCATTAGGTTCAAACCAGAAAATGATGTGTTATTTTGGCTACTCCAAGGATGGCATGGTGCTAATTACATAGCTTCCAAGACACAGGAATGCAAAGATGACGATAATCAGAAAAGTAATGTTTGGGCTATGCTGTAAAATTTCTCATTCCTTTATGCCAGCAACAAGTCTGATTTTTTTCCCACCAGATTTGGATATTCTTCTTAAGCGAAGTGATGGGGTTTGTAAAATTTGACCCATACGAGACAAATAGAATTTGCCAGTATAACTTTAATATTGCACCTCTAATTGTCAATTTCTTTTGAAGCAGAGTTTATAATAACGCGTATGTACTTACAGATCTTATACATTAGGGTGGCTGTTACTACATGCACACTCTTTGACTCTGCCCTGCCTAACTCCGCCCCCTTGCTAGCCTGCCTGCTGAACCACCCCCTTTGGTCCCTCCCCCGCTCGAATTTAGGGTTAGTTATTGTTTTCGAATTCCAACACTGCATTCCACATCTGCCAAAATGTATCTGCATGTGTGCATGTCGACCCAGGTTGGAAAAGTCTTTGATAAAGATGCTGGGGCTGCCCAGTAGCAAAGGTAAGGTGGATTAAAAAGCACAATCCAGCTCTAGAAGGAAAGAAAAGACAAATGACAATAAACACAAATCAACTACAATAAACAAAATAGAAGCTATGCTACCATAACAAAGCACCAGCAGGTTGGCAGATAAAATAAGTAAACAGCCATGGGATCACTGCCCCAAAGGTGACAATAGAAAATAAAAACAACGAGACAAACAAACACAAAGTACACATGTCAGAGCAGCGCCTTCAATATATGAGACTAAGGATGGCGAGGATACACCTTCATGCCTAGGGAACACTACATTACAATGCATTATCAGTCCACAAACCATCTACCTCTCCTATCACACACTGACTGGATGCTGGTCTTTGACCCAGTACAGTGCTCTACTGCTCTCTGGCTAGGTTCGCACAGTAGTAATACCACATAAATACATATATACTGACTCACATTTATAGAAAGATGCACATTCACTGGGGTTCACATACGCATGTACATACATGCAAATGCAAATTAATATAAACACATTCTGAATAAAATACTATACCTATTTGCTCTAAAACATGAGCCATTTCTTTAGTGGGCATCTCATATCACATAGGCCACACCATTTACAGCTAAATGGCATATTTTCAGAATCAGTCCATCTGAATGAACCATGGCATGACAGGAAGAGTGACAAACACAACCAGAAACGCTTGAGTGGGGGCGGACTCTGCTCATGGAAGGAAATGACAGCTTCTGAATGGACCCCTGGCAATCCCTATAAGAAAGCAACTCCGAAAGCATGGAAAACAACACCAAAGACTACAGGAGCAGGAGGCAGATGGTGTGGGATTTGCTGGTGCATGACCCCGCAACACAGACAAATTATAACAGGCACACCATTAAGCACTGATGGTCTGGCATGAAAGATGCCCACCCCCTGCAGCCTAACACACATGACCCAGTCCTTCAGAGGAGGTATAAAGCATACCGTCCACAGTCACCCTTTGTGGAGGGGGGACCTGGAGGAGTCAAAAAGAGATTGAAGTGGTAGTGATGTGTGAAAGGGAGGAGGTTGAGATGGCCTAGGGGGATCACCGATTTGTCCAAGCAGCAGAATAGCCCAGAGGAAACAACTTAGCCACAACTACAACATGTTTGAGATGGCCTGGCGCTTGCACCAGCAGCAGAGTTGCCACAGGGCAACAAGCCCCATTCCACAACTGCATCATGCTAAATTAACATACACCAAACCGCACCAATAAAATTATCGAGGGGTGAATGGTTTCTAGCACAATAACCCACAATGTAACAAAGAGCACTGGGCTTAATGATGGACAGAATGTTTGATCTGATCCTAGATGGCAGCAGAAACTGCATAACTAATCTTTTTTGAATGGGACACCTACAACATCCTTTGCTGCATCTGCAAGGTTAACCCCAAAAGTCAAAGTCACCATAATGAGGGACTGTAGGCGACTAAGTGAGGGACCTACCAACGGAGAACCATCCACTTTGACAGAAAGGGATCTACAATGTATAGGAAAAGATTGGGTGCAAATAGTGTACTCTGGCATGCTAGAAATACAGAGAATAACACATAAGCCCCAGAGGAATGAGGGTCTTAGAGAGTTGCATTTGTAAACTCGCACTACAGCTTGCACTTCTGCGGTCAGAAAGCCCTTTCAGTTAACAATCAGGGCAGTGACACTAGACTGAGGATTCTTCATGTGAATTAAACTATACCAGCTGGACATAGGATGGGCCCAGAGACCCTGCTCCGTTTCTTTCTGTATATTGTGTTTGGAGGACCAGAGAGACTCTACAGCAACAACATACTAGTTAAGTCCTGCCTACTGCCAGAGTCACATACATTCACATATGTACCCCTGAATTCTTGACATAGCCTCTGGAAAAGCTTGCCTTTACCTACTTTTTACAGAGGTTGTGGGTGGAACCAAAGCTACTGCGGTCCAGGGGGGCCTCTATGCAGGATGTATGCCTGCATAGTGTACTTAAGAAGATATTGTCTGTAGGAGCAAAGTTGGGATCGATGAACAAACAGCTAATGGACCTAGCATCTGACATAAAAACATGAGAATGGAAATGTAGTCCTTCCACATCAAATTAGAAGGAGTGGAGAACAGAGTGGCTGCAACAGAGGACTATATGGATAAGACTACTGAATGGTAGCCTAAACTGTGGCATCTGAAATGGAAAGTTATTGAGCTGAAAGACCACACAAAAATCGACAATGTCCAATTCTACGGAATCCTAGAGAAGCTAGAAAATGGAGATGTAAAGATGTTGCTGATCGATTAATTCCCTAGACTACATGGTGGATTCTTTACTTCCCCAACTGAATTGCAAAGAGCCCACAGAATCAGGCCCCATTTATTCACTTTCGGAGATATCAACAGGCCATGGCCAATGATAGCCTGCTTCTCATGAGCAAGTCAGGCAGGGTCTACTTGCAGCACACAAGACCAGCCCGTATGAGATGGATGGTCACAAAATACAAATTGGTGTGGAGTTTTCTGTAGAAACAAACACCAAAAGGAAAATATTTCTGTCTTTGAGGCCTAATTTGAAATGAAACATCAAATGCAGTCTACTGGAACAGGCTGTTATGTGGGCAACCATGGATGCGAAGTCCAAAGATTATTTAGAGCCAGAGGACCTTGAGCATTTTTATACAGCCTTAAGCACCCTAATATGGGCACAAAACACCCACCACCAAGAACAGACAACAGTGTGCGGCAGGGAGAATTCCAATTACAGTGACCGGGCAGAATGCAGGAACACCCTTTTAGGAAACAATCGGAAATGGAAAAAGTGCTCAAGACTATGGAAACACTAACACAAGACTAGGATGGAGACAAATTGAGATCCCCTTTGAAGGCATCAGAAGTGACAGGGGTTGGAGCCCACGCATGAACCTCACTGGCTGAATCTCAGACCAGATGAGTATAATAAGAAAAAGTAATACCTCAAACTTTCATGAAGAACTGTTATTAGTCTTGAGCTAAATATTATTCTTGATATTGGGGTCTAATGAGCTTAGAAAACAATGTTAAAAACGTATTGAGAGGCACCCATACTGCTAACAGTAATAAGAACACTTTATTGGTGTCAAATCATTACTAGGGGGACAGCCTTGGTTTGAATGCTCTAAGTGCTAGATGAATTAGGGGTGAGGAGTGCACCGCTGATTACATTTCACTTACTGGTGTGGGAGTGATTTTGTGCACCATGGCCGTAATAGTAATAATTTCTGATTTTACCTGTTTTAATGCTCTAGCTGTATCCAATGCAAGCTTAGCTACTAGAGTGACAGATGTCTCCTTCTCATATCATCATTTATTGCCACACCTACAGAAGGAATCATAGAACTTGATAGATCTAAAACCACCTTTCCAAAACTCTGCGTCACTCTTTTCAAGCCAATTTCATCATTTACTTTACTCATATGTTAAATTCTAGGGAACACTAAAGCAAGATAACCAGACCTAACCCAGTTAAATAAGCCATCTTCCCACAAACATTATAGATTCCTCTCAAAATTGTGTCTCCACCCAAAAAATAATTTCCACTCACCACATAAGATCTTTCACACAAACCTTTCTCCCACATATTTAGCCTTACCATTTTTTTAGCTTTGTTCTACACCCCACACACAGTTCACCCTTTTGTTCCTTCACCATTCTCAATTTATGATATATATTCGACCATCTAAATTATTCCTCTACCTTAGTTGTTTCATTATGGCATTTACCTCTTTCCAATTTTCCACAACCTTTACTCCCCTCTCATTATATTCTCTCATAAAATCATTTTCCTCTTTACTCAAGCCACACACCTAACCTGATTTAGTAATTTTAGTTTCATGCTTAGTTTGTACAATGACCATTACCATATTTAATATCCTTTTTATCTTCCTTTACAGGGAATTATCTAAAGACAGGTTGAAATCCGTTAAATAGGGAGAAAGAAAATAATCATTATTAAATATAGTGTCATACCTATTACATCACACAGCATACAAAATGATCAGGTTCATCCCTCTCTAACAGAAGTAGGACGAAAAGTACAGATGTTACAACCCCTAATCTTCATTATATTTATATATTCATGAATCATCTTAGCATGAATATTATCCTGAAATTCACCAAGTTCTCTATATGCTCTGACATTTCATAATTCACTTTTCTTTTTTCTTTGCTGCATTTAACTCAACATTCAAAGAAGTATGTCCCACCAGAAATAGTAAGCACAACAGCAGTCCAACTAAAGGTGATAATATTATTAGTATAATCACTAAACCAACAATTTTGTTGCACTTGCTGTTCTCCATCTTCTATTTGAGACAAACAAATTATGAAGGAATTAAAAAAATTCAGTCAACAAAAATGTTCTTTAAAACATCACTAGTTTTCTTCTTTTCTTCTTATTCCTTTTAAACAATAATCAAAACAAAAATTCAAAAGAATCTTCTTTGCTTATTCAAAAGTCATTTCAGTCTTTGGTTCCAAGTCTTTTATCTTATTCAGCAACTAGTATACCTCAATCTTGTCTTAATTGTCTCTTCATTATTTCAGAGTGGTTCTTCTTCTGTCTCTTCACCCTCAGATTCACTCTCAAATTCATGCTGGAGACATTTCACTGAATTGTAGCTAACTCTTTCTACTTCTTCTGATACAGTGGCTAAGTATACCCATTCAGGTGAGGCATAGTTTCTATTTGGAACTCTCCTTTTTGTTGACCATTTATCAACAGGTGATTCACTCCCATTGGTTTCAGAGTCTAGTTGTCTCTCAAACTTTTCTGCTCACAATGCTTCTTTTTGCAAGTTCTCTTCTGTTGAATATCGTCTTCAACTTTCCCTTGTTCACCAACAGTCTTTGTCAGGTTCTCTTTACTTTATGAAAAACTCGAGCTTGAATTGAACCTGAACTGGTACTTGAATCTTGAGCGACTTGGGCTGTACAGTTCATTGCAAGCTGCTTTCTTCCTCTTGGAGTTCTTGTAACTTGAAATTTCACCTGTAATTTCTTATTGGTCAGATCAGAGACTACTTCTTCATGGTGCCACTCCTGCTTCTGGCACAGTAACAGCCCTTCACTCTGACCCTTACTTTGAGACTGGACTTTAGACTTCTCAGGTTCTTCATCAGAGCTCTCACTGACCTGAAATTTCACAAGTTCATTGTTCTTTTCACGAGTTTCAAGATGTCCACACCATTTCCCTCCCGCCCCCGGATCCATGCTGTAAACTTGAGCTTGATTCTGAACTTCACCTCATTCTTGATCTGGTAGATACGTAGCTGATCAGCTGCTGTTTCTCCCACTTCTTCCTGTTTTCACCTTTTTTGTGTGAGCAGCGTGGATCCACTGGGGTCCTGCAGCACACCTCACTGCAATGTTGGCCATCAGTATCACTTTATAGAGTCCAGGCTACCTCTCCTCCAAACAGTTCTTTGTAATGTGCTTCTGAACCAATATCCAGTCTCCAGGATTCTCATTGTGAAAGGTAATGTCCTCTTTCGCTTCTGTTGTCACGTTCACCTGATGAGAGACAGATTTCTCCATGTGAGAAGTTGGCCTGGCATATGCTGTCCACTAGTTCTAGTGGGCACCTTGCACCAGTCCAAACGATCTTTATTGATGATAGGTTTAAAGACAACCTTTATTGAAAGCTATCCTAGTGGTAGCTATGGAGAGCAGCCTTCAGGCTAAGTCTTGAAGGAGTGTTAAGCTGTTTGTTTTACCAGTCTATAATCTCATGAATGACCAAATGAAAGGAGAACCACACCAGGTATATATATAAAATATATGTATTTATTACTAAACACTACCCAATAGTGTCTTTATGAGGCTAGAGGTCAAAGTACACAAGTTACAAGTCAAATAGCACAGTAAATTAGCACAATATACGATTAGCCCCAGGGGCGTACCAAACCATATATTATGAAAGTGTTATAAGAACCACGACTTAAGTAGACACAAGGCCTAGAGCCTGTAGAATCGTTGGGACCCCAAGGAACCACCCAAGGTAGTGACGCAGGGGACCCACGGGGGCCGTGTGCAGTGTGTGAAGACAGCCGCGAGCTCCGTTAAAGTCTATGGGAAAGTCGCGGTTAGACTTTTACAGATTAAGGACACTTAGAAATGGACTAGGACCAAACCCTCTTGGACTTAGACAGTTCTAGGGTCAACACCCACGGGAGCACCGGAGTACTCGAGTTACCTCACCCAGGGAAGCCGGGTGCATAGGTGTCAAATGGTGTCGGGTCGTGTCGTCGATTTCAATGGCAGCCTGCAGAGAAGGTTGGTTCGATTCCCTGAGACAAAACGCCAGGACACGACGGATTATCACGCGGCTATCTGTTTTTACCAAAACTAAAGGTGTGAAGCACGTGTGCCTTGTTTGAAATACAATAACGGATATCATAAATTAAGTTCCGTTTTGATTTCTTGCGGAAAGTTTGATCTACAGCGATATCCTTGTGTGTATACGCACGAACCAACTTAGGATCACGCCCACCAAGTAGGTGAAGATACGGTGGATTTAACCAGACCATACGTAACTTTTAAAGTCCATCTGGAAGGATCACTTAGAAATGGACTAGGACCAAACCCTCTTGGACTTAGACAGTTCTAGGGTCAACACCCATGGGAGCACCGGAGTACTCGAGTTACCTTACCCAGGGAAGCCGGGTGCATAGGTGTCAAATGGTGTCGGGTCGCGTCGTCGATTTCAATGGCAGCCTGCAGAGAAGTGCTGCTGCCGGGAAGATGCGATGTTTCCGAAGAGATCCAAGCCTGGATCGGAGATGAGAAGAACCTGAAAGCAGAGGGGACAGAGTCTGGGTCACTTGCCAGTGACCAGGGGCACGATAGTCGAATGCCCACCGATGTCGGGTGTTTCAGGTGAAAGAGGTGAAGCTTGACTCTTTAGCCACGAGGCTCAGGAGGCATCGACGATAACCAGGAGCTGGATTCGAGCTGTCCCACAAGGGATGTTGAGTGCTGCAGTGTTGGTGTCCGGATTGAACACAACAAGCCTTGGCAACAGCAACCCACGCAGAAAGGAGAAAGGTGCTTCTGTGCAGACCAGCAAGGTCTGAGGGACTCACCACGCGGTGGGAAGTCAGGGCACGTCTGGAGCAACCAGGGAAGCCCAGGGAAAATCAGAGTTACCTTCACAGGGACCCACCAGTTGACGGACCAGGGATCGTAAAGGAGCCCCAAGAGAAAATGCGGGAAGCAAGCCCACAGAACACTCGTGGAGTGTAGGCTCACAATCTTCGATGCAGATGGTGCTCGGGGCCTGGGCTACAAGTAACCCAAAGCAGGACTTCAAGAGACGTCGGGAAGTTGATGCACTAGCAAATGTGCATGGTGTCCAGGAGTTCCGGTTCCACGTCACTCGTGAGGGCTGTGGGTCTCAGCTTTGCTGGGAACTCGGGTCGGCTTCTGAGAAGTTTGGAAATCCTCTTCCTGGGCTGCAATTACTTCGGAGTCCGGCGGGAGCTTCGGAGATGCAGACCGGCAAATGCTTTGTTGGTGCCTGCCAAGCAGGGGAGTCACTCCTTGACCCCAAGGGAGATTTCTTCAGTCCTCTAGTCTTGAGTAGAGCGTCGAAGTTCCAGGATTCAGTTGCAGAGTTTCGTCCAGGGATATCTAAAGTCCTGTTGCCAGGAGTTCCTATCTTATACCCAAGGAAGGGGTTGGACTAACTCTGGGGACCCACCTATGGGAGGGTTTGGAAAGAGGGGTGGCTACACCCATTTCCTTTGTCCAGTTTTGCGCCAGAGCAGGGGCTGGCAGCCCCTGCAACCGGTTTGAACTGGGGTATGCACGAGGACACCAAATGTGCCCCCAGTGCAGGACTTCAAAGCACTCTTGGAGTGCACCCACCCAGCCCCAATCCACTAAGGCCTGTCTGGGAGGTGGTAACACCTCCCTGTGACAGGAAACCTATTGTCCAGGCCTCCCCTGCCGGAGTTTCGGTCAGCAGCAGGAGACCAGACTCGTGTCTGTGGCTGCAGCATCCATTTTGTGATGCCAGGGCTCTGTTTAGTTGGTACCGGGTATACAGGTGCTTTCATGTCTCTCCCTCTAGAAGGGTGGGATCATACTCCCACACCAGTTACTGGTGTGGGGGTATGATTCCAAGGTGTTTGACACCAAACACGACATGTTTCCGTGCAGCCATCCCAAAGTTAGCATTTACCGCGAGGATATAATGCACTTAAGAGTATATGGTCAGGCTGCACCACAGACAACCCCGGAGAGGAGATTCCGAAGGCTGCAGAGGGGCTCTGCTCATGCATGGGCACCCTCTCACATAAAACCAAGCACCCTGCCTTCAGGATTGATAAGGCCTGCCATAGGGGTGACTGATAGGTTTGTATGTGCAGTGATAGGGTGAGATATAGTGAACCTATATCTCAGTAAGGGGTGCATGCACCACCTTACTCAGGCTGCTGTAGCAGTCCTGTGGTGTCATGTTGGAAGGCTGCCCAGGGGTGGCATAATACATGCTTCAGCCCCTGGTAGGCCTCTGGGGTACCTATGCCCTGGGTACATAGTATATCATATACTAGGGACTTATAAGGGCACCCCAGAATCCAATCTGAAGTGTACTTAAGGTACATGGAATCAATTTAGAGAGGAAGCAGCTAGGCTGGGGTCCTGGATAGCAGGGCCCCAGCCAGACTAAAGTCGAAAAACAGTGTAACATCAGCAAAAAGTGGGGGTAACCATAATAGGCAGATCCTACTCTCCTACACAACCCCCCCCCCCCAAACGCAGGGACATTAAACTAACCTTGACCAGTTGAGTCTTCATGTTCTAAGTGGAAATATCTGGAGAGTCCATCTGCATTGGCATGGTTACTCCCAGGTCTATGTTCCACTGTATAGTCCATCCCCTGTAGGGAAATGGACCACCTCAAAAGTTTGGGGTTTTCACCCTTCATCTGTTTTAGCCATAAGAGGGGCTTATGGTCTGTCTGAACAATGAAGTGAGTGCCAAACAAGTATGGCCTCAGCTTCTTCAGAGCCCAAACCACAGCAAAGGCCTCCCTCTCAATGGCTGACCAACGTTTCTCTCTGGGGGTCAGCCTTCTGCTAATAAAATCTACTGGCTGATCCTGACCTTCATCATTCAACTGTGACAGTACAGCCCCTACCCCCAACTCAGATCGGTGTTTGCACAATGAACTTTTTGGAGTAATCAGGACTCTGCAGAATGGGAGCAGTGCACATGGCCTGCTTCAGGTCATCAAATGCCTTTTGACAGCTAACTGTCCACTGAACCTTTTTGGGCATTTTCTTAGAGGTTAAGTCATTCAGGGGTGTCACTATTGATCCATACCCCTTGACAAATCTTCTGTAATACCCAGTCAGGCCTAAGAAGGCTCTCACCTGAGTCTGGGTAGTTGGAGCAACCCAGTCCATGATGGTCTGGATTTTGCTCTGCAATGGTTGAACCTGGCCTCTACCCACAAGGTGGCCCAGGTACACAACCTGACTCTGCCCTATCTGGCACTTTGTGGCCTTGATAGTTAGGCCTGCCTTCTGCAGGGCCTCCAAAACATTTCTGAGGTGGATCAGGTGATCCTCCCAGGTGGAGCTAAAAACAGCAATATCATCTAGATATGCTGCACTATAGGCTTTCAGACCTGTAAGGACTGTGTTCACCAACCTCTGAAAAGTGGCAGGTGCATTCTTCAAACCAAAGGGCATCACCACAAATTGGTAAAGCCCACCAGGGGTAGAAAATGCAGTTTTTGGCTTTGCATCATCAGCTAGTCTGATCTGCCAGTTGCCAGCTGTCAGGTCAAATGTGCTTAGATACTTGGCTGAGGCCAAAGTGTCTATTAGCTCATCTGCCCTGGGGATTGGATGGGCATCAGTCCTTGTGACTGCATTGAGGCCCCTGTAGTCCACACAAAACCTCATCTCTCTCTTGCCATCTTTGGTGTGAGGTTTAGGCACCAGGACTACTGGACTCACCCAAGGGCTATCTGAGGGCTCAATGACACCCAGTTCCAACATTTTCTGGACTTCTGTCCTGATACAGTCCCTGACCTGGTCAGTTTGCCTGTAAATCTTACTTTTAACAGGCAGACTGTCCCCAGTGTCCACTTCATGAGTGCACCAGGTGGTCTGACTTGGAGTCAGAGAAAACATGTGTCTGAACTGATTGAGCACCTGTCTACAATCAGTTTGCTGCTGGGCAGTGAGGCTGCCTGCCAAGGCTACACCATCTACTGACCCATCATCAGGGTTCTGTGAGAGCAGGTCAGGGAGTGGGTCACTCTCTTCATCCTGTCCCTCATCAGTTGCCATGAGCAAGCTCATGTCAGCCCTGTCCACATATGGCTTCAGCCTGTTGACATGGAGCACCCTATGGGGGCTCCTGGGAGTTCCCAGGTCTACCAGATAGGTAACCTCTCCCTTCTGTTCAACAATTGTATGGGGGCCACTCCACTTGTCTTGGAGGGCTGCTGGGGCCACTGGCTCCAACACCCACACCTTCTGCCCTGGCTGGTAAACAGTCAGCACAGCCTTTTGGTCATGCCAGGCTTTCTGTAATTCCTGGCTAGCCTCAAGGTTTTTGGTTGCCTTTTTCATATACTCAGCCATCCTGGAGCGGAGACCAAGTACATAGTCCACTATGTCCTGTTTAGGGAGTTTGAGAGGTAACTCCCAACCTTCCTTCACCAGACACAATGGACCCCTGACAGGGTGGCCAAACAAAAGTTCAAAAGGGCTGTAGCCAACCCCTTTTGAGGCACCTCCCTGTATGCAAATAAAAGGCAGGGCAAGAGTATGTCCCATCTTCGCCTAAGCTTTTCTGGGAGCCCTTTAATCATGCCCTTTAAGGTTTTGTTGAACCTTTCAACTAAACCATTGCATTGTGGGTGATAGGGTGTGGTGAATTTATCATTCACTCCACACTCCTTCCACATTGCAGTCAAGTAACTGGACATAAAGTTTGCATCTCTGTCAGATACTACCTCCTTAGGAAAGCCCACTCTTGAGAAAATTCCCAGGAGGGCCCTTGCCACCACAGGTGCTGTAGTGGTCCTAAGGGGAATGGCTTCTGGGTACCTGGTGGCATGGTCCACCACCACCAGGATAAATCTGTGCCCAGATGCTGTTTGGGGATCCATGGGACCAACTATGTCAATTCCCACCCTCTCAAAGGGAACCCCCACCACAGGTAGTGGAATCAGGGGGGCCTTTGTGGTGCCACCTGCCTTCCCACTGGCTTGGCAGGTTACACAGGAGCGACAAAACTCCTTGGTGTCTTCAGACATGTGGGGCCAGTGAAAGTGAGGGACAATTCTGTCCCAAGTCTTGTTCTGGCCCAGGTGACCTGCTAAAGGAATATCATGGGCTAGTGTCAATAGGAAGCCCCTGAACTTCAGAGGTATAACCAACCTCCTGGCTGCTCCAGGCTTGGGGTCTCTACTCTCTGAGTGTAGGAGTCCATCATCCCAATATATCTTATGGGTGCCACTAGCATTCCCAGCAGCCTCAGCAGCAGCTTGCTGTCTGAGGGGTTCAAGAGAGGGGCAGTTCAGCTGCTCCTGGCTCAGATCTGCCCTGGAAGGGCCCCCTGTCCCCAAAAACTCAACCTGATCAGGTTCAAGCTCCTCTGGGACAGTTCCTTCTTCAGGCCTGAGATCATCTCCCTCAAGAGACTGATCTGCTTCCTGAGCCAAGGGGGAAGGAAATGCCTTAACCCTACTGCTCCTCCTCTTGGGAGGCACCTGGTCCATTGTTCCAGAATCCAGGGCCTGTTCAGCTTTTGACATTTTGGCCTGTGACCTAGTCACAGCAAAGACATGTGCAGGGATCCCTAGCATTTCTGCATGTGTCCTGAGCTCCACCTCTGCCCAAGCTGAGGTTTCAAGATCATTGCCAAGCAAGCATTCGACTGGTAGGTCTGCACTCACCACAACCTTCTTAAGGCCAGTTACCCCTCCCCAGGAGAAGTTAACAACTGCCAGAGAATGGTCTGTTCTGACATTGCTAGCATTGGTCACTTGATACATTTCACCAAGTATAATCTGCCCAGGATCCACAAGATCTTTTGTCACCATTGTGACACTTGCTCCTGTGTCCCTGAATGCCAAAGCCTCTCTTCCATTAATTAAAGGCTGCTGTATGTATTTGCCCAAATTATTGGGACTCACAAAGGGGGACATATCCATGCCCCCATCACAGACTAGGACAGCCTGAGTTGGCACTCTGACTAGGCCAGAGCCCATCTCAGTACCCAGGGTCAACCCTACTACATCCTTATTCTGAGTACCTCCACCACCAATTGTAGCTGGACTAGGGGGAACAGTTGCCTTAGGGGCAATGGTGGATGGATTAGAGTCTTTGGACTTGGTGCAGTCACTTGTCCAGTGAGTTTTCTGCTTACAGATTTTGCACCATGGTTTCTTTTGGCCTTTTCCTTTACTAGATTGGGATTCCCCACCAGATGCAGATTTTTGGGGACCTTGTGAAGACTTCTGGTCTTTACCCTTTTCCCCACCCTTGTCAGAGTTTTTGGAATCTTGCTTCTTCTGGTCACCACCTTGGTTCTGTACCTTCTGCCTCACCCTGGTTCTGACCCATTTGTCTGCCTTCTTTCCCAATTCTTGGGGAGAGGTCAGATCAGAGTCCACCAGGTACTGATGCAACAGCTGATTTTGACAGTTATTAAGAATCTGCTCCCTCATGATTAAATTATACAATCCTTTGAAGTCACATACCTTACTGCCCAGTAACCAACCTTCCAGAGCCTTAGTAGCACAATCTACAAAGTCCACCCAGTCCTGTGTCTGTGCCTTTTGGGTATCTCTGAACTTTAACCTGTAGTGCTCAGTGGTTAGGCCAAACCCATCTATCAGTGCACTCTTCAGGACATGGTAATCATCAGCATCCTCTTCTCTAACAGTGAGGAGCTTGTCTCTACCTTTGTCTGCAAAGGAGAGCCACAAGATTGCTGCCCACTGCTCCTGGGGGACCCTCTGAACTTTACAGGCCCTTTCCAGTGCAGTAATCCATTTGTGGATGTCATCCCCACTGTGGTAGGGAGGGACAATCTTGCTCAGGTTTCTATGGTCATAAGACCTTTCCCTATCCCTAGGGAAGTTGCTGCCACCATGGGACTCTAGTCCCAACTTTTTCTTTGTCTATGAAGCTCTAGGGGCTCCCTGTCTATAGCCAACTGCTCTTTTCTGATTATCAACTGAACTTCCTCATACTTGAGCAGTCTCTCTTTCCTTTCATGAGAGGATTCCCTCCTATGAGAGGAAACAGAGGTCCCTACTGAGGTGTCAGAATGGTTAGATTCTTCAGAAGGAGATCTTGACCTTCTAGGCACACTCACAACTCTTCCTGGTGGGACAAAGGGGAGGCCATTCTGGTCCTCCTCCTCATCTGCAGGAGGAGCTGGATTTTCCAGGGCAAGATCATTGTCATCTTCCTGGCCAGTTTCAGAGGTCAGGTCCTGGGTTTCTTCACCCCTGGTCCCTTCCTCATCTTCTGCCCCACCCTCTCTGCCTACCCCTTCAGACCCAGTGGGTCTTCTGAGATCATCCAACAGAAGCACCTCTATGAGGCGTTGGGTGTTGGCACTTTTGCCTGTCTTCAGCTTCCTAGTACTGCACAATGCTCTCAATTCCAAGAATGGGAGGTTGTCATACTTGGATGTTAGAAGCCCATTGGCTTCTGGCAGGGACCCACTGGTTCCTGGCCTTGAAGACATCACTAGTGAGGTGTGGTGTATGCACTACCTACTCTAGTGTGGCCTACTAAACTCTCTTGAGTTGTAGAAAGGGTGTGCTAAGCCCTTGACACACAACTCTAAGTTCAGTAGAACTTACTGTATTTCTAAGCTTGAATTTATATGTACCTCAGGTACCTTTAGTGGTTTTCAGTTAGTCACACACTTGAGATTATCTGGTAAAACAAAGGCAAGCTTGAATCCAACCGCTGCACACCAATGTGAGAAGTTGGCCTGGCATATGCTGTCCACTAGTTCTAGTGGGCACCTTGCACCAGTCCAAACGATCTTTATTGATGATAGGTTTAAAGACAACCTTTATTGAAAGCTATCCTAGTGGTAGCTATGGAGAGCAGCCTTCAGGCTAAGTCTTGAAGGAGTGTTAAACTGTTTGTTTTACCAGTCTATAATCTCATGAATGACCAAATGAAAGGAGAACCACACCAGGTATATATATAAAATATATGTATTTATTACTAAACACTACCCAATAGTCTCTTTATGAGGCTAGAGGTCAAAGTACACAAGTTACAAGTCAAATAGCACAGTAAATTAGCACAATATACGATTAGCCCTAGGGGCGTACCAAACCATATATTATGAAAGTGTTATAAGAACCACGTCTTAAGTAGACACAAGGCCTAGAGCCTGTAGAATCGCTGGGACCCCAAGGAACCATCCAAGGTAGTGACGCAGGGGACCCACTGGGGCCGTGTGCAGTGTGTGAACACAGCCGCGAGCTCCGTTAAAGTCTATGGGAAAGTCGCGGTTAGACTTTTACAGATTAAGGACACTTAGAAATGGACTAGGACCAAACCCTCTTGGACTTAGACAGTTCTAGGGTCAACACCCACGGGAGCACCGGAGTACTCGAGTTACCTCACCCAGGGAAGCCGGGTGCATAGGTGTCAAATGGTGTCGGGTCGCGTCGTCGATTTCAATGGCAGCCTGCAGAGAAGGTTGGTTCGATTCCCTGAGACAAAACGCCAGGACACGACGGATTATCACGCGGCTATCTGTTTTTACCAAAACTAAAGGTGTGAAGCACGTGTGCCTTGTTTGAAATACAATAACGGATATCATAAATTAAGTTCCGTTTTGATTTCTTGCGGAAAGTTTGATCTACAGCGATATCCTTGTGTGTATACGCACGAACCAACTTAGGATCACGCCCACCAAGTAGGTGAAGATACGGTGGATTTAACCAGACCATACGTAACTTTTAAAGTCCATCTGGAAGGATCGATTATATAATCATCTTCCTTCTTCTATACAGAATTAGCGGTATATTTTAAATTTAACCTGTTGAGCGAGAGACAAGCTCTATACATGTCCTGATGAAGGTGGTTCTTCAATAATTCATTACCACCGAAACGCGTTGACGCCTGTGCTTTTATATTGGGTTATATCCAGGAACAACCTCATGTCTAATGCAACCAATGAGTGCATAGACGGATGGTGTCTTATACACTTGATTCCGGTTGGGAATAACCTTTGTCTGATGAATTTAAGCATTTCACATATGTTTCTTTGTCTCTCATGATGTTTTTTAATGTTTTTAATGTATGAATTTGTGTTTAAAAAAAAAAATTTATTTCTTGTTTTTATTAATGATTTTTAATAAACCCTGATTATGGTATACATTTGAGCTCTTTATCTTTGTGCAATATATGGTTGCTTTTTGGGTTCAGATCTGTGTTTCTATTGAGTTGGGTATATATGTATGCATGATATAATAGATAACTGTGGTTGATTGTGTACTTGACTGTAGGTGGATTTTGGCGGATGTCCAAGAGAGTTCCCTTTTTGTATTTACCAGTGACGCAGGGGACCCACGGGGGCCATGTGCAGTGTGTGAACACAGCCGCGAGCTCCGTTAAAGTCTATGGGAAAGTCGCGGTTAGAGTTTTACAGATTAAGGACACTTAGAAATGGACTAGGACCAAACCCTTTTGGACTTAGACAGTTCTAGGGTCAACACCCACGGGAGCACTGGAGTACTCGAGTTACCTCACCCAGGGAAGCCGGTGCATAGGTGTCAAATGGTGTCGGGTCGCGTTGTCGATTTCAATGGCAACCTGCAGAGAAGTGCTGCTGCCGGGAATATGCGAAGTGTCCGAAGAGATCCAAGCCTGGATCAGAGATGAGAAGAACCTGAAAGCAGAGGGGACAGAGTCTGGGTCACTTTCCAGTGACCAGGGGCACGATAGTCGAATGCCCACCGATGTTGGGTGTTTCAGGTGAAAGAGGTGAAGCTTGACTCTTCAGCCACGAGGCCCAGGAGATGTCGACGACAACCAGGAGCTGGATTCGAGCTGTCCCACAAAGGATGTCGAGTGCTGCAGCATTGGTGTCCGGATTGAAAACAACAAGCCTTGGCAACAGCAACCCACACAGAAAGGAGAAAGATGCTTCTGTGCAGACCAGCAAGGTCTGAGGGACTCACCACATGGTGGGGAGTCAGGGCACATCTGGAGCAATCAGGGAAGCCCAAGGAAAATCAGAGTTACCTTCACAGGGACCCACCAGTTGATGGACCAGGGATCGCAAAGGAGCCCCAAACGGAAATGCAAGAAGCAGGCCCACAGAAAACTCGTGCAGTGTAGGCTCACAATCTTCGATGCAGATGGTGCTCGGGGCCTGGGCTATAAGTAACCCAAAGCAGGACTTCAAGAAATGTCAAAAAGTTGATGCACTAGCAAATGTGCACGGTGTCCAGGAGTTCCGGTTCCACGTCACTCGTGAGGGCTGCGGGTCTCAGCTTTGCTGGGGACTCGGGTCAGCCTCTGAGAAGTCTGGAAATCCTCTTCCTGGGCTGCAATCACTTTGGAGTCCAGCGGGAGCTTCGGAGATGCAGACCGGCAAATGCTTTGTTGGTGCCTGCCAAGCAGGGGAGTCACTCCTTGACCCCAAGGGAGATTTCTTCAGTCCTCTAGTCTTGAGTAGAGCGTCAAAGTTCCAGGATTCAGTTGCAGAGTTTCGTCCAGGGATATCTAAAGTCCTGTTGCCAGGGGTTCCTATCTTATACCCAAGGAAGGGGTTGGACTAACTCTGGGGACCCACCTATGGGAGGATTTGGAAAGAGGGGTGGCTACACCCATTTCCTTTGTCCAGTTTCGCGCCAGAGCAGGGGCTGGCAGCCCCTGCAACCGGTTTGAACTGGGGTATGCACGAGGGCACCAAATGTGCCCCCAGTGCAGGACTTCAAAGCACTCTTGGAGTGCACCCAGCCAGCCCCAATCCACTAAGGCCTGTCTGGGAGGTGGTAACACCTCCCTGTGACAGGAAACCTATTGTCCAGGCCTCCCCTGCCGGAGTTTCGGTCAGCAGCAGGAGGCCAGACTCGTGTCTGTGGCTGCAGCATCCATTTTGTGATGCCAGGGCTCTGTTTAGTTGGTACCGTGTATACCGGTGCTGTCATGTCTCTCCCTCTAGAAGGGTGGGATCATACTCCCACACCAGTTACTGGTGTGGGGGTATGATTCCACGGTGTTTGACACCAAACACGACATGTTTCCGTGCAGCCATCCCAAAGTTAGCATTTACCGCGAGGATATAATGCACTTAAGAGTATATGGTCAGGCTGCACCACAGACAACCCCGGAGAGGAGATTCCGAAGGCTGCAGAGGGGCTCTGCTCATGCATGGGCACCCTCTCACATAAAACCAAGCACCCTGCCTTCAGGATTGATAAGGCCTGCCATAGGGGTGACTGATAGGTTTGTATGTGCAGTGATAGAGTGAGATATAGTGAACCTATATCTCAGTAAGGGGTGCATGCACCACCTTACTCAGGCTGCTGTAGCAGTCCTGTGGTGTAATGTTGGAAGGCTGCCCAGGGGTGGCATAATACATGCTTCAGCCCCTGGTAGGCCTCTGAGGTACCTATGCCCTGGGTACATAGTATATCATATACTAGGGACTTATAAGGGCACCCCAGAATCCAATCTGAAGTGTACTTAAGGTACATGGAATCAATTTAGAGAGGAAGCAGGTAGGCTGGGGTCCTGGATCTCAGGGCCCCAGCCAGATTAAAGTCGAAAAACAGTGTAACATCAGCAAAAAGTGGGGGTAACCATAATAGGCAGATCCTACTCTCCTACACTCCATATCAGCTAGGCCTGTTCTGTAATCTAGCATGATGTCACCAGTAATCAAAACTAATGCAATGGAAGGAATGCAAGCAAGTCTTATTGCCATTACCATGATCACCCTATTGAGAGATAAAACAGTCATTTTGTCAGGAGTGCTTCTCATGCTCATCAAAACAAGAGGAAGTGCATCGGGCTACTTTAAACCAGTTGAAGCACATACCTTTGCCAGATTATTCTTTAGAATTCCATTAGCTCGTGTCACAATTCCTGAAGATTGAGGACAATAACTACAAAGAAATCTTTGAAACGCTGTGCAAATTATGTGCAAAACCTCAATTTAAAAAAAAAAAACTGTATCAATAAAAGGATAGCTGATCTCCAAGTGGTATAAACTTTCATCCATTTAGAAACCAAGCAGGCAATGTCTAAGATGTACATTAAACCATTGCAAAATGGCATCTCAACAATTTCTGCTTGGAGTCTTCTAAGTGAGCCTTCTTCTTTGCCAATATGATTCATTACAGTTAATGTTTTCTTGCCCTGATTGTTCCTTTGGAATGTCAAACACCTCAGACAAATGGCTTCAGCAACATTTCTAAATCCTACATTTTCTCAATATTTTCTGAAAATGTATATCATACCGTCCCTTGCCACATGTGTCTGCCCTTGCATATATTTGCCCATTGGGTGCTATAATATATCTGTGAGGATATATATACCTTCAGCATTAAATACAAATCCTGATAATTTTTCTTGTAAACCAATCTTTCCCATTTATTTTTGTCATCATCTAGGACTTACACCTGAAGATCTCTAAACTCTAGCTCATTTAAAGAGGCCTGAATCGAATTCATGAAGAAACAATTCACATTTTCTGCATTCTGTATAGTGCTTATTCTTGATTCATCATTTTAATTTTCCTGCACAACTGTTTCTTCCTGTAAAGCACAGTATTTTGCCATCTAGTCTGCGTATTTGTTGCCAAGTGTGACTAAATCCTTCCCAGCCTTATGGGCAAAACATTTGACCACCACAATTTCTTTTGGCTGTTGTATTGCTTTCAACGAATCTGATATCTATGCATTGTTCTTTATGGGAGCTCCAGAAGATGTCATAAACCATATTGGCTTTCTGTATAGAAGCTCTTGTCAATGCTACAAATTCTGCCACCAGGGATGAGGGTACATTTTGCAGAAAGGATGCTTCCAGGGAATAGAACATACTCTCAATCTTCCATATTGGTCTCTCAAACAAGAACCATCAACAAATAGCATCAGATCATCCATTTCCAAAGGAGTTTCTTTATTGTCTGGTCTTGGTTTGATACATAACTCAGTAACTACAATCTTTTCCATTTCATCATTTCTTCACAACTCTTATCTAAAATAGGAAGGAGGGTTGCTGGATTCAAATAAATACAAATTTATATTCCCTGCAGCAAGAATTACCTGCTCATAACGAATCAGCCTGTTCTTTGTCATGCGCTGAGTTCTCGTTTGTGTCAACAAAATCTCCACCGAGTGAGGGACATATGCAAAGTATGACCCATCGCTATGCCTTCATTTTGTTCAAATTTTCAATAAGAATGGGGTTTGCCTTCATACTCCACCCGCACCTGGGCAATATGAACAGCAAGAAACAAAAAAGATGCGGCGGAAATAATCTAACAAGAGAAGCAATTTATAAACCTGAAGGAAACCTAAATTAATCCTTCGGCGGAGAACTATTCTCTTTAGACCATATATCTTGTTAAAAAGACACTCACACCGAACTGAGATCTAGATGCTTTAACTATATGCATATATTTGTCAAAAAGAAAAACATCAAATATCTACATTTACATACAGAAAAAGGTGATACAAAACAATTACAAAACCTACATTATATACATATGAATCAACAGTCTTATATTGTCTTTTGTCTCGCAAACGAAATCCTTGTTGCCCAAATTTCTTAAAGGGCTGCGATAAACAATTTTTTGTAAATAACTATGGTTCGCAACCCAGATCAGCAAGAAAACCCGTATCTCAACACCAAACTGGGGAGTAATACATCTAAACCCCTTTCATTTTACATGGCTCCATGCGGTTCGTCTAGGCATTTTGTTTTATGTTCTGTGCATGGAGCTGTTTAATCCACCCTTAATCTTTTCAATCCTACTCCTATCCAACTAATTCACTACTCATTTTCTGTTAGTGTATCTGTGTGTGTTTTAGTGATTGTGTATTTTATGTTTTTGTAATTTTTTGTGTTTTTGGTGACTTTTTGTACTTTTTTTGGTTTTCCCTTTAAGTCTTTAGTTTTTCCTATCTTCTTTCTCCTATTTCATCTCTTTTTTTTTTACCACCCAGTGCCATGGCAGAGCAGGGTGAGAGAGGAAGCGGCGGCACCAGTGCAGCTGCTAGCTGCACACCTTATAGTCATCAGCACTGCCAAGGGGTTGTCGCCCCATGCCATTTTCTGGGAGGTGGGAATGGCTGCACTTGTTCTTTACATGCGGCGCCACCTCCCCTCCATGCTGGCAGCAGGCGGCAGGCCTCGCAGTGGGTACGGCCTGCGGGTGCATCGGCTGCTGTGGGGGAGGGTGCACTGGTGTGTTCACTGGAGCTCTGGGTTCCAGAGCATACAACAGCAGTTAAAGCACACTGGCCCTATATCCTGGACAGGGCGCAGGTCCTGCTCAACCTGCTGGACTTGCGAGTAATTATTTATTTGTTGTGTTCTATCTATGCTAATATTTTTTTTCCAAATAGCATGCTGCTCACACTCAGAGGTAAGTTAAGTTTACATTACAAATATTATGTGATCCTGCCAGGTGCTCAGCACTAATCGTACTCATTGGCGCTTGCTTGTGCTGATTATTTAAAAAGTCATTCAGACTCCTCTGTCCTGTCACTAAGATAATGGTAGCAGTAGTAGTAATATCAGTGAGTTAGCGTTTTCTGTGCCTTTCTTTATGTCCCTTGTACAGTTTGAAGCAATCTCCCAGTGATGTGTAGCATGCATCTGTGCACAGAAAAAAAGGGAGACTGAGCTGGCCCATCAAAGGGGGGCTGAAATTGAGAATGAGATAAGAAGCAAAGATCATTTGTTGAAATGCATAAGAAGTTTTAAAATGTAGTTTAGGTTTAGGAATTTTGGAATAGGGCTTAGGTTTAGGAAATTAGGAATAGGTCAACTTTTTACTAGTATTGTAGGTGATCTGATTTAGAAAAGTACAATGTTACTGTGTTTCCCTTTGCCTGTCAAAATGTTTTTCAGGAGATTATTAACTGTAACACTAATCTATTTTATTTTATCTTCTTTATTTCTTACATCAGCATCCAGGGGCAAGAAGAGGGCTAGCAGCACGGAGGTGGGTCATGGAGCTGGGGGTGCACCACCTGTGACACATTGGGTGGAAGTTCCACCACCACCACTACCACCAGCACAGAGGCCACGGCCGACTTCAACAGATCTGCTGGCCCCAGTAAGTCCTCCCGTTAATATTATTATTATTTCCCTTACTGCTCCACATTTAGAATAATTTTTCCTTTTTATTTTATTTTCTGTGCCTGTCTCCTAATTTTGTCCAACTCCTCTTCTTTCTATCTAATGTGTTTTAAATTCATGTTATTCCTGCATTATCTTAGTAATTTTCAATATTTCCAGTTTCTATAGTTGACTTTCTCCTGACTGTACTAGTCTGTCTGTATCTTCCTTTCTTCTGCTTTGTCAGTAAGCTTTCCCTCTCCCCTTATATAGCTTGTGGACTAGTACTGTAAGACTAAGAGAATCGATTTTTTGACTGGTATTCTATTGTGAAGATTGCATGCCCAAGTAAGCTATTCTATACATGTTTGTTGATAAGGCTTTCTTTTTCTTGCTCATGCTGAAACAGTAAAACTAGAGAGTGGTCATGGTCATGAGTGGATCCCCCCAATGTTGTTTAGGTATTATCATTCATGTATACAGTAGTATACCAGCAGTTTTGATGACAGTGCAGCATGGCTGGAAACTAGTATGAGGACGGCCCCATTGCATTTGCCAACCGAGACCATATGTCCTTCATTGACAAATTATTCCACCCCTTCATTGCACTTCAATGACTCATAGTCATAATAGCTCTGCCCCTCCATTACGGAACATTTTTGATTGGCTTGACTTCCTGGCTTTTCAAACATTGGCAATCAACAATATGCCCAACATGATATTTTTGATAGAGGATACTGCAACTGAACTGTAGTGATGTATTGTGGATATATTTTGTTTACAAAAATAATAATAAGGGGAGGCGTATCTGACATCTAAAATGAGTACTTTTTCTAGCCACACAGACCATTAGTGCCGGGGAAGCAGCAGCACCAGCGGAGCACATGCAGTGGTGGTCAAAGGGGAAGTCCCAACGGTGGCAGGGACGGGCGGTGGTAAGTCACATTGCTTGCTTATTGACAATTACTAGTATACTCACTGCAAGCTCATTGTGAACCCCCCACTTTAGTAGCTACAGAAAGGGTTTATTTCTTCATGGTCTCTTCTATCTGCAACTCAGCAGACAAAAGCTCATAATGAACACTAAAAATGATGGATTGAAGGAAAAGGGAAAAAGAATGGAAGGAGAACGGATGGGTGAAATGGTACATGAGTGAAAGGATGTGTGGGTGGGTAAAAGGATGCATAGGTGGGTGATAGGATGGATGAAATGATATATGGGAGAAAGGATGTATGCCTGGGTGGATGAATGGGTTGATGGGTAAAAGGAATGCTCGAGTGGGTTAAAGCAGGATGGGTGAAAAGGTGAATGGGTGAAAGGATGTGTGGGTGGGTAAATAGATGGATTGGTGAAGGATGGGTGAGAGCTGTAGATAGATAGGTGAATGAATGAATAGATGAATGGTTTTCAATGGTGAAAGACTGGATAAGAGAATGTAAAGCCTAAATGGTGGGTATCAACAGGTGAAGAATACTAGAACAATGAAAGGATGAATGGATAATTGCTTGGATGAAGAAACAAGGGAGCTCTTCTGAAGAGGGGCATGCTCACCTACTTCGCTTGCTTGGAATGGTTTCATCAAAGCTTTGGTTCAAATTGGGGGGATATTTCTGTCTACTCCCTTGACTCACTGTATTTGTTAAGCAATCATCAATCATAACCCCACTGCCCATGGCATTTTGCCAGTGCCACCCATGACCTAACTGCTGCATGGTTCAATTCGTCACTGCAGTGTTGGCTGTGCAATGTGCATCTGCTTCAGTTAATGCGCCATTTACATTTTCAATGTATGACAAAGCGAAAACAGGATATGTTTACCATCCCTCCCAGTGCCCATTTAGTCACCTCCAAGTCCTTCACTCCTTCATCATTTCCTAAGTTCTGTCCCAGCCCACCAAAAAAATTGAAAAATCCATCCTTGGCATGTGCCACATTTTTCTGGCCAAGTGATTTATATATTTTATGGCTTCGATAACGGATTTACGTCTGTTCACATTTTTCACATTTTTCCCTTTCAACTTTCGTCAACTACAGTGACTGACTAAGCCACAGCTTAGGCACATGATGATGATCAGGGACACCCACTGTTCTGTACTAAAACCTCTGCTTACCCAGCCTAATCCCTCTAACTTACCCTGCAGTAGAGTAAGTTAAGTTTCCTTTCCTTACTGCTAAGCGAATGTATTTGTTGTAAATAATTATAAATTGTAGCAGAGGGCGAGGCCAGGGAGTAAAGTGGGAGTAAGTGCCTTGAGTTTTGTGGATTGGATAGTCTGTGATGAATGTACCAAATACAATCTATATATCCCGTTCCTTAATCCTTTCCTTGTACTGCAATGCATAGTTTTTCTCACCATCTACTTAAGGCAGACAGGATATCCACATTTTATACGTGACAAGTGTGACGTTGTATTATTACTATTCATCTGCCTCTTTGGAGTCAGGGGAAAATTGAAAGGCATTTTGGAGAAGAGCAGGGCCATTGGAATTAAAGTAAGATAATTGTTCATTACAGCTGCCCCAGCTGCAGACTTAAGAAAGCAACAAAGTACCGACTACCGACGTGCTAGCTAGCATGCCTGCATTAATTTAGCACAATAAGAATACTTGTACTCGGGGGCGCTAGAGGGCGCACGGCAAGATGGCCGCACCCTAGTGTAGCTCTGCCCGGCTGAGCTTCAATCCGCCCATTATCCGCCAAAGTTAGCTGCATCGAAACCGATTCACCGCACGAACCACATTGCGGTATCGCACTGCTCACGTCGGGGGAGTTGTGGAGCCCCGGGCGCTACCATAGGCCTGGAAATTTGATCTGCGTTGCCCCGGTTGCGACTGGACAAGAAGGCAGCCCCCTTGGAGCCTTGGTGAGAGGGCACCCTGTACAATAACGTCGCTATGACGCGAGTCATTTGGTGCCTGGGGTGAGGAGCGGAGAGCTGCCGCCTTGGAGCCTCAGTGAGAGGGCTCCCTGTGAGACATCATCGCGGAGCCGCGAGGCGTCTGGTTCCTGGGGCGAGGAGCTGAGAGCTGTGGCTGCGGGGCGGCCGAACCTGCAGAGGTCCCTGAGCCTGCGGAGCTGGGAGACGCCGAGCGCCTGAGGCGAGGCCGTGAAACACCCGGCTGAGAGAGGCACGACACGCTGGGCTGCGGACTACTCCTGGACCCGACCATCATCCCTGAGATAGCGGCGCTGCTCCCGGGGCTGGCTGAGGTAGGCGGCACGCGGCCTGGCCGGGGCCTGTAGCTGCGGCGGTGGCTAGGGGCCTTAGCGGGGGTCGCGGGTTGCTGGCCTTGGCGGGCGCCTGGGGGCATGAACTTGGAGGCGCTGACACCCCTGGCGATATGGAACATGCTGGGACTGGTGATTAACTGAAAGGCTGAAGCTTGATCTGGCGAGATCTGCAGTCCTGCCCCTCACACGGCATACGGGATGATTTGGGCCTGCGACGGGGCCTATTCACGCTGCATCGCTGCCAGGCCTGCTTGATCGTCACTGGAGGACTGCTCCGCCTGTAGGCGTCTGGCATATCTCAGTTGATTTGTGGTGGTCGCTGTGTTCTGGACCTTGAGGTGAGGTGAGGCGGCCGGGCGACTGCACAGGCCCGCTGCAGTAAGATTCATTTATACACCAGACTGGGGGCATAGTATCCTGCACTTGCAATTGATGGGCTGAGGGCTCGTAGGCCCCTGTGACTGCTGGTTTAGGTCCACTGCACGGAGGTGTGTAGATTGGGGGGCGCTGAGAGGGTCCGCTGGATCACAGTACCCACCTGGTTTCAGGGGTGGGTTCCCCACCTAGAAACGCTGGCGAGGCGGGTGTTACGGTGCGCCTTGGCAGCCGCGGACTGGGGGGGCTCACTTGCGGTTCTCTACTAGCGCTATAGGTGCGCCGGCCCTGGGACTGCGTCGTGGGAGTCAGGAGGAGTCCCCCCATCTCTGCACACTTCACCTGGGTGTTGGGCCTGGTCATCATGGCGGCAACCATGGGAAGGACTGATAAATCCCAACCTCGCCTCACGTTTGAGGCGCTCAAATCCACTAAAACGCAGCAGAAAGCGGCCTCTGATTCAGAGGCGGACGCGCACAATGATGGCCCATCCTCACTCGAAACAACGTTGATGGCGATGCAGAGAAGTCTCCAATCCATAGAGGGGACCATGGCAGACGTGAATCATCACTGGACCATATGTCGGCGCAGCTAGAGAAGCAAAATACCCGCATGGGGGAGGTTGAGCAACGGGTCTCCGCGACGGAGGATGGACTGAGTGAAGTAGCTGGGAAGTCCTTAAACATGGAAAAAGTTCTGTCCCTCATCCAGGCCAAGAATGAGGATTTAGAGGCCCGGTCCCGGCGCAATAATATTAGAGTTACGGGGCTACCTGAGTCGACAAATGTGGGCAAAATGGAGACCTTTATGGAAAATCTTATCAAGGACATTTTTGGCACGGAACAATTGTCCCCTATGTTCATAATCGAACGGGCCCATCGTTCTCTTGCAGCGCGACTGGTCCCAGGCACTCCTCCCCGCCCAATTATCGCAAGACTGCTAAATTATAGGAATGTGACACTATTTTGCGTATGGCCAGGGATAAGGGCAACATTGAACACCAAGGCAACTCCCTGGCATTTTTCCCCGACTTCACGGCCATAGTGCAGGCTGCTAGATGAGAGTTTGTGGCGGTAAAAAAGTTCTTGCAGGCGGAGGGGGTCCCTTATGCCATGCTCTATCCCACACGCTTGCGGATTGGTCCCGATGGTGACTCCAAAATCTTCACCAATCCAAAACTGGCCCTTGAGCATGCCAAACAACTGAAGCGGATGCGGCGCGAGTCCCAATCTACAAGAGATGACGAAGAATAATGCGGGGGTTGGGGTTGTCTCCAGTTGACTTACCATATTGAAATGTTTGATGTCCGCCCTTTTGTAATTGTATATTACTGTGCCCTTTGCTTGCTCTCTCCCAGGTTGACTTAACTGTGCTTTCCCCGGATTTGCGAGCTTACTCAGTGATACCTGCTCATGCGGCTCTATACAATGTTTTGGCACAGGTACTAGACCTGCTCAGCCACCTCCTATTTGATAGGAGGACAGTAGCACTCTGATGCCCCCCAGATGGGAGAACCCCATATGTACTTTTTTGTTTCTTGTTCCTTGTTGGGGTAGGGTTGGACAGAGAGGGGATGGCTTTGGCGAGTTGGGTACGCTGAAGTGGGTGGGGGTTGGAGGGGTGGGGCTGGGTGGGGCGAATGGCACTTTGGTCTTTCAATACTGTGGGATTCTATTAGTATTATGTTCAGGTGGGCACGCGTTGTTGGCTCTGTGTTACCTTTAATATCGCTGAGGTGCACAATATATGAGTGGTAGAGTAAGGTTCTTGACTTGGAATGTGCGAGGTCTGAACACTCCTAAGAAAATCAGATCGGTGTTTGCATACCTAGATAGGATGGATATTCAAATTGCCTTTTTACAAGAGACACACCTCACCAAAACCTCAGAATCTAAGGTGGGAGCCTGTTGGGCGCAGGTCAGGTTTGCTTGTTAAACAGGGGGTCCCCTTCACTGTTATTCGTGCTGAAACGGATGAGCAGGGCCGGGTGGCGCTGGTTCACGGACAGCTGGGGGGAGCGAGTGTTTTACTTGTCAATGTGTATGGCCCAAACCTTGACGACCCGTCCTTCTTTACAGATGTCTGGCGCCGCATCTCTGGGCTCCCCTCTGTGGAGATAATCTGGGGTGGCGATTTTAATGTATGTTTGGATGTTGCTGTGGACCGTTTGGGAAGCGTGACTGTGCGGCCCAAGCGGGCCACAGCGGTCTTGCTTGGGCTCCTGGAATTTGCGTGATGTTTGGCGCCTGCAGCACCCGGGGGTGCGGGAGAGTACATTTATATCATCAGTCCATGGGACGTGGTCCCGCCTGGATTATTGGCTTCTTACCGAGGTCGCTTGCACATGGACAGTGAAGGTTAGTCATATGGCTAAAACTCTCTCAGACCATTCCCCGGTAGTGATTGAGCTACAGGTACCTACGTGAGAGAGGCCTCCTTTTGCATGGCGCCTGCAGCCGTCCTCCCTGAGTGACCCAGTTTTCAAACACACTGTAGGCGAGGCAATCCGAAACTACTTTAGGGAAAATGAAGGCACTGTTGAGAGCGCTGGGGTCTTGTGGGAAGCGTGTAAGGTGACTATTCGGGGGTCTGCATGGGCGCACAAGCGGGTGTGCTAAGAGATCTACAGCGCCGAATTCTTAGATTGGCTACGAAGATCTCTACTCTGGAGCGGGAATATGAGAGGAACCCGTCCCCGCAGACGCTATCTGTGATCCGTGAACTTGTGACCGAGCATAATGACACTGTCGACCAGGAGCTGAGGCACAGATCCAGGCGGAGCACGGCTCGGTATTACGGGGAGGGGGCAGACCAAGTCGCTCGCTGGCACGCAAGTTAACGGCTCCTAGAAGTCAGGAGATGCTTGATGACAAAGGGGAGGCACCCTACACCACGTCTGAAATTAGCGAGGAAATTCTCAGATTCTATACGAAGTTGTATGAGAACAGACCCATGGCGCAGACGGAGGACATACATTCATACCTCGATGATATCGCTCTTGGGTGGCTGTCTCTGGAACAGCGGGAATACCTCACACAGACGTTCGACGTAGAGGACGTAAAACTCGCTATTATGTCACTCCCCACATCTAAGGCCGCAGGCCTTGATGGGCTCCCTAGTGAGTTCTATAAGGCCTATGTCGACGACCTAGCCCCCCGGCTCCTGGATGTATATGCGGAAGCGTATGAAACAGGACGCCTTCCACCGTCTCTAAAGGAGGCTCTCCTGGTAATGCTTTTGAAGCCTGACAAGGATGCAAATCAGTGCGATTCCTATAGGCCTCTCTCGATTATAAACATCGACGCCAAGATTTTGGCGAAGATGATCGCTACTAGGCTCCAGCCGCTTGTTCCCCTGCTGGTCCTTCCAGACCAGTCAGGGTTTGTGCAAGCCCGGTCGACCATGCATAACCTGCGCACGGTCTTTTCCACACTACACTATTTTGATCCTGACTTTCAAGCTGTGGCAGTGCTGCTTGATGCAGCTAAGGCATTTGACTCCCTCCAATGGGATTATATGTTTACCGTCCTAACTAGAATGGGCATCCCCCCGTTTTTTCTTCAGTGGATCAGGGTGCTTTACACCGAGCCCATGGCAAGGGTGCATGTCAACTGCTGGGTATCGCGGGCGTTTTCCATTGGTAGAGGCACGCGGCAGGGGTGCCCCCTGTCACCGATGCTTTTTGCACTAGCGCTCGAACCATTGGCATGCAAACTGCGTCAGAGGCATGCTTCGGCTGCTCTGCGCTTCAGACAGAGACCACTAGTGGTCTCATTGTATGCCGACGACATGCTGTTGTACGTGCGCGAGCCCGCCACCTATCTCCCGGAGTTACTCCGTGAATATGTCAGATTTGAGGGATATTCCGGCCTGGTGATCAACTGGGCGAAGTCGACAGTGTTTCCATTGATGGCCGGCACTCGGGAGGTAGAGCTGGACTTCCCGCTGACTTGGACTCAGGACCCAGTGAAATATTTGGGAGTATGGTTGCATAGGGATCCTGAGCAGGTTATCTATATGAACTACGGCCGAGTTATTACACGGATCACGGATCAGACGGAGAGATGGGCTAGGTTGCCGCTATCGCTTGCTGATCGAATCGCAGTGGTCAAAATGTCTATACTGCCCAAACTCCTATATTTGTTTGTTAATATCCCCATCAGGCTGAATAATTCGCTGTTTGGGACTCTCCAGTCGACCCTGCTGACATTTGTATGGGGAGGTAAAAAGCAAATGTGCAGTTGGAATACTCTTGTGCAACCCTTTAGCCGCGGGGGGTTTGAGGCCCCTGCCATGAGATTATACTCCCTGTGTTTGCAGGCCCAATTTACACATTATTGGTTTTATCCACAGTGGTTTCTGCCCCACACGGCGCTCGAGTCTGACGCGGTGCTCCCGATACCATTGGTTGCGGCAGCTCTTTCGGGCGGTGGAGGAGGCCCTAGGTCGGAAATTAATCCTGTCCAATGCACTGCATGGGCTTGGAAGGCTCTTGCAAAAAGAACACAACTGGATTACCTCTACGCCCCGTCTCTACCTATAGCTGCGCACCCGGATATTTCTGCGGCGCGAGAGCAACCTGCTTTGCGTGCACTGAGGGCAGTTGGGATTGTGCGGATGGGGGACCTGTATACACAGGGCCGCTTTCACTCGCTGCAGGAGATGCAGGGGGGTCAAGACCGCGGCTTGATGTTGGGGTTTACATACGTGAGGGTGAGGCAGGCTGTTAGAGCCATTTACCCTGACTACCCATCTGATCCAACAACGTTTCTTGCACTGCGGGCGGTGCTAGCAGGGGAGGAACGCAAGGGCCTGATCACTAAGCTATACAACGCATCATTACGTGAGCGGGAGTCGGGGGAGCACCCCTCCTATCTCAGATGGAATACAGCACTGGGGTTCACGCTACCACCTGAGCAATGGAAGTTCTGCTGTGAGTTAACAGGACGACTGACGGCGAACTGTAATCTCCGAATAATTAATTTTAAGTTTATACATCAGCTATATTACACCCCACTTCAATTATGTAGATTTGGTCTGCGTGAGACTGCTTGCTGCGTGCGGTGTGGACAGGCGGACGCTGATTTTCTACATTTGGCATGGCACTGTGCTGCGATATTTGCATTTTGGTCCAATGTAGTTCAAATGCTGACCGGTGTGGTGCTGGAGCCGGTGAGATGCGCTCCGGAGCTGTGCCTGTTGGGCAGTGTGAAGAGCCTTAAACCGGGAAATAGGCGAATTGTCGCTGTTTCGACTCTGTTGGCAAAGAGGGCTGTGGCGCAGTGTTGGGGTGCAAAAACTACTCCCACTGTAAAAAAATGGATCCGAGATTTGGTTTATTGCAAGGAAACGCTGGCTACTTATGCAGAGGAGCTCCCTGAGGCCTCGCAGCCTAAAGATTTCTGGGCCCCACTGACCATGTATTTACTGAATCACCCAGATGTACAGTAAATTAGTAGTAAGGTATGGTGCCACTCTTGAATAGCTTAAGCCAAGGCCACACGTTAGTGTTAACACCATTGTATGTCTGTGATGTCCAAGATCCCACAATTAAATAGCGTGATATTATTCATTGTGCCGGGAGGGAAAGGAGGGAGGGGGGCTACTAAAGTTGGGGTACCAGGACGGAGCATTTGAAGGGCAATGAGATGGGGGTACTCAAAAAAGGTGTCAAAGTCACAGAGGTATTGGGATCCTGGTCCCACAGTGAGGGGGGTCAAAATCCCTTCTAATGTTTACTGTACAGCCCTTATCAGAATTTGTGCAGCCTGGCTCCTTCTGTAATTAGCGAATCCACACAGATCTATAAATTATGATTGGTAAAAAAAATGATACTGTTTTGACAAATTGGGCGGTGCATCTGCATTCTTCTTGGAATGTCCATCTTGGGTGCCTGGCCAAACCGTTTTGGTAAGGTAAGCAGGAGTATTATGGAGCTTTTGCCTTTTGTGCAGTAGAAGAAAAGTCCTGAGGATTGTAAAACAGAAACAATATTGTAGAGTCAAGGAGAAAGACAAAAGGTAAGCTTCATGAGGAGCGTACCAACTACTAAGACTCAGAGGCAGAGCAAGAGCACAGACTGCTGCAATCATTAATTTTATCACTCATGGCAGATTGATTAACTGAAGTGAAAGCAATTTACAACAAATCACAGACAAGTAGCTGCATGTCCCGGGCTGATCAATCTCACAACTGTCCTCATAAATATTAGCCCAGTGCACGCATCATGTATTGATAATGTGGCATCACAACACAAGTCTGTCTCAAAATCAATAGCCACCCCTGATCACAACCACATAAGAGGAGTTTCACATTTGAACCAGTACACACTTAGCAGCATTTCCCAAATCAGTGCATCTCTCTCCAGTCCACAGAGCTGAGTAGGCCTCAGAGTCATCATCATATTGGTTTACCTTTGATGTCAATAGACTCGATCAATACCTTCTTTCTTCTGACTGTTGAGGTGGTCCCACCCTGAATCCTTCCACCCTCCTCTTCCTGACTCCGAGTAATGAATCAGTCCAACTCCATTCTGACCCAACAGGATAGACCGGTATTCCATTGCTGTTGAAGAACAAGAAGAGAAACATAATTGGAGTAACTTTTTGGGTAGATTTCTGTTTGTTAACTAAAGTGACTGATCTTATCTCTGTCTCTGAAGAACCAGAAAAAAGAGTGGCACCTGCAAGTAAATCTCGCTAAGTGTGGAAGGGCCAATCACCTTCAGGAAAAATTATCACCCATCATGCCCCAAACATTGCAAATCATCGAAATCAAGTATACAAATTAGTAGAATACCCTCCCTCACTGTCTGCCATCACATGAATCATCACTCACAATCACTCAATATTATTTCACTCGTTGGCACAATAGTTAGTTACCTGTTCCAATCCAAGCACATTGGTACGTAGGTCAGGTAGGTACACATTTGCAACTTCTCTTTGATGCAATCAGAACATTTGAATTTGGCAGTCTAGTAAATCAAATGATCTCTACTGTGGCAGACCTGCTGGGAGATGAAAAAAGAAGGATAGGCATGGGAGGGAGGCAGGCCTTCAATGTCCTTGAATTTCCTCACTGTACACTGGTCTAACTCGAATCCAGCCATCCATGTGCCTAAAGATGGTGGGGCTGCATAAGTCAGACACAAACATAATGTTCCAGTAGCTATATCCTTTTTTTTTTATTTGGGCAAAACAGTTTGACACAAAATAATTAAAAGGTTCTATGGTGGCCTCCTCAGTCAAAGAAGTAGAGTTCGTCCTCAAACTCAAGTGGTTTGCACAGACGTTGGTCAGATAACACTCTTGAGTCTGACCAATCACCCTCATCCTCCTCCTGTGATCTTTAAGGAACAGTGTTATTGTGTGGTATGAAGTGTTGGTTCATCATGGTAAATCTCTCCACATTTTGAGGTGAGAGACTGGGCCTTCATACTGTAACGACTGTGTCAGTTGCACTGAACACATGCTCAGCAAACACACTGGCCACCAGACAGGCCAGATACTTTATTGCCAGCGTGCTGAGCTGTGGCCATTGGCGCATCTTCGCATACCAATACATCAATAGGTTTTGATCCACATAGACCTCTCTTGGGTCATCCAGATACCCATGGGGCATCCTCTCAATGGTCATTTGTGCTGCCACTTGCTCAAACACTTTTGCCTTCACCTCTGCACTGGACTTAAGCCCTACCCTTTGATACCAAGTCAAATACAAAGGTTGTGGCCCATTCTTGTGTTCCTTTTGTTGTTGCCACCGGTGTTCTTGTTGCTTGTGTTGGCTGCTGTGAGACAACAGCACTTCCCTCTCTGAAAGTTAAAATCAGAACCCCAGAACTTCTTTCCGTGAGTAAGACTCTATGTTCCAGCCGTTCTTCTTCCAGGACTCTGGCTTGCTCAACATTCCACGTCTTGTATTTTGAAACATCCCCTTCTGAAAAAGGAATAAAAATGGCCAATATTTTTTTGCAACATGGATCCAGTATTGTGGCACCGATGTACTCTTTGGATGACATGATGTCTCTTTACAGCCTTGTATTCTCAGTCAAGCGAAGGATCAAGCTCTGAAACAAGGTATACGGATCTTCATTTTCATCATTCACAGCTGCAAACCTGTCAGACATGTTTTTTAACTGGTCCTTTAGCAAATACAAAAAAAACAAATTGGAGAGAGAAAGAGGAGGAAGCTACAGAGCTCGTTCGTCTCCCTGGTCATAAATCCATCTAAACAAAGAGAACAAGCATAGAGCTGCGCTCTCGAAAACCCAATCTCCGGGGTTTTGATGCCATTAATTAACAAATGAGATCATAAGTACAGCGTTGTAGATACTTGGATCTATAATAAGATTTTGTGAGTGTGTTGGAAATCAAGGTAAGGATACACGTACAGCTGTTTTAAGTCTAGTTTAGCAGTTATATACTCTTTTGTAAAAGTCGCAAAATCGCAAAGTTGCAAGGCACCTACTTCGAACACGAGTATTTCTCGTGTCATAAGCGGCGCTTATTGTCACACTCTATATGTGGTAGAGTAAGCAAAAATAAACAATTAATCAATATAACAGAAAAAAAGTATGCGTTAGCTCGAGCGTGTAGCGTGCTGGAGCATTTTTACTCACTGCATCAAGGTCGGCCGCCTGTTTTAGAACCTATTTGTTCCTCTCTCGGGATCTCGGCGAGACTGACTGGTTGCTTTGCAGTGTCTTAAAAAGTGAGTCAGTAAACCGGCTCCGTCAACATGCGCGCACGTCGACAAAGTGGTGGAGCCTCTGATAGGGTAAGGCAGGCGAGCCCATTTTCAAGATTACCTCCTACCTGACTAGGCTCCGTCAACGTGCGTGCATGTCGACAAAGTGGCGGAGCCTCTGATAGGCTAAGGCAGGCAAGCCCGTTTTCAATATTAACTCCTACCTGACTAGGAAAGTTAGTCATACGTGGCAAAGAGTATGATCAAAGCGCGACTTGCAGATAATTACAAAAGGGGCGCCCTTGACTGGAAGGAAAAAAATATATGGCCTGGTCAGAAATTGTAGTAAGGTTAATCTCATTTTCAAGAGTAACTCCTACCTGACTAGACGGGTTAGTCATACGTGGCAAAGAGTATGATCAAAGTGTGACTTGCAGATAATTACAAAAGGGGCGCCCTTGACTGGGAGGATGAAAAATATAGCTTGGTCAGAAATTGTAGTAAGGTTAAGGAGGTGGCAAAGGATTTTATACGTCATTGAGGAATATTGGTATAGTCAATATCCACCAGAGATGATGTTCTTGCCAGTAGATTTTCTCAGTTTTTTTAGAAAAAGGAACAACATGTGGCCGATAAATTTGATTGATTGTTTGGTCTTTTGTCCTGCTAGGAGTGGATGTTAGCAGGACGTCACAATAACTCAACTGTATTTTGGGACCCTTAGGCCAGGTCTTATTATCTTCCGGAAAGTAGGGTATTCCATAGAATGTCGTCATTCAGACCCTGTTTATGTGTGGAAAGACTGTAAATCCACCTCTGTTTCTTTTCCAGGAGAGCTTTTTGTGGGTCATCAAGGTGTGTGTCCAGTTGTTCTATGATAACCCATTTAAGGTCATCAACTGTATGATTGGTTCTTATTAGGTGGTCCGTCATTTTTGTTGTATTTCGTTTGCATCTGATATTGCTTTGAGGTTCACTAATCCTAGTTTTTATTTTTCTGCTCGTCATTCCAATGTAACGTAGTCCGCAGGGGCATGTTATCAAGTAGACAACGTTGGGGGAATTACATTTGGTGTGTTTTTCAGCAGCCACATTTTATTAGGTTCCAGGTTCAGGGTTTTTGTCCTGTGTGTGGAATTGCATGCACTACAATTACCACACGGGTAGTGGCCAGTTACATCTGGTAGGCCCCACACATTGCATATTGTGTTCTCTCGTGGTCACTTTTTCGGGCGTGTGGAGACCAGATGGTCTTTCAGGCTTCTTTCACTTTTGAAGGAGAAGAGTGATCTTTCCCAATTCCATGTTCCCTTTTTGGAGAATCCTCCAGTGCTTGTTAATAATCTTTTTCATCTGGTTGGAGATAGTATTATAGGTGGTGACGCATGTAAGAGGTGGATCTGTGATGTTCTTTTCAGTATTCTCTAGTAGTGTGTCCCTGTTTTGATTTCTGGACCTTTTTAAGGTCTTTGCAACAATTTTTTTGGGATAGTCTTGGGTCCTTAGTTTAGTTGAGACATCCTTCGCTTGTGCTTTGAAGGGAGTTGATTCCTGAAACTATTGGGCTTCCCGGGTGTGGTATCCTGTTTTTATGGATTTTTGGCAGAGTGTAGAAATGCGGAATCCTTGGCTGTTTTTTACGTAAGAAGTCTGTCTCTGATAAGAAGAACTACAAACCACTCAACAAGGATCTATCCCCATCACTCAAAATCAAAATCGGACATCTGCTGGAAGAGGCAGAGTCGAATGGCTACATCACTAAAAAATAGGCAGACTTCTTACATAATAAACAGCCAAAGCTTCCAATAGTTTCAGGAACCAACTCCTTTCTGGAACCTTTATCCAGCTACTGTGATTTTTTCCTAAAACCTTTAGTCCAAAAAACATCCACCTACCTTAAAGACACAAAAGAACTTTTACAACTACTGAGACAGGTAGATTTCAGGCCTGGAATTGACCTACTGGTTACCCTAGACATTGAGAGCCTTTACACAAGTCTCCCACAGGGCGATATCATCCAGGTGATTAGGAATACCCTGGACACCATTACCTGGGACTTTAACGCAACCAAAGAGTTTGTAATTGAATGTGCAGAGCTGGCCCTAAAAGAGAATTTCTTCGAGTTTGAAGGAACACTATTCCTTCAAATATACTGAACATCATTGGGCAGCACCTTTGCCCCTATTGTGGCAAGGTTGTATGTCCATGACTTCGAAAAAAGACACATCCTAAACATCAATAATCCCTTCAAACAAAAGATAAGATTCTGGAAGCGGTATACCGATGACATTCTGTTGATTTGGGAAGGCTCTAAGACCACGTTCCTGGAGTTCCATGACTGGCTGAACAACTGCGACAATAACTTGAAATTCACCTACACAATCGAAACAAACAGTATAACCTTCCTGGATATAACCATTTTTCATGAGGATGCCGGATTGCAGACAAAAAAAAACACTACAAACCAACAGCAAAGAATACTTTGCTAAAGTTCAACAGTTTTCACCCCAGGGCTCTGAGGGAAAACTTGCTCCTACGGCCAATTCCTCAGAATAAGAAGGAATTGTAGCAAATTGGAGGACTTCAAAGCACAAGCGAAGGATCTCTCAACTAAACTAAGGACCCGAGACTATCCAGAAAAAATTGTTGCAAAGACCTTCAAAAGGTCCAGAAATCAAAACAGGGACACACTACTAGAGAATACTGAAAATAACATCACAGATCCGCCTCTTACATGCGTCACCACCTATAATACTATCTCCAACCAGATGAAAAAGATTATTAACAAGCACTGGAGGATTCTCCAAACAGGAAACCTGAATTGGGAAAGACCACTCTTCTCCTTCAAAAGAGGAAGAAGCCTGAAAATAACCCTGGGCGTAGTTCGCGTAGTAGCGCTACGCGTAGCTATGCGAAGTGCACTTTGCACTACGCGAGCTACGCGTAGCACTACGCGAACTGCGTAGTGCGGTAGGAAATGCTGTTCGCAATGATTGCACAGTGCCGGATGCTTGTCCGCACTGTGCAATCATTGCAAACGGCATCTTGCACAGTGCAAGCGGTCGTTTCTGCCGCTCGAGTAGATTTGTACTCGAGCGGCAGTTTTCTCAACGCGGACTGGTAGTTTCTCATCGCGAGCGGTCGAGAGCATACGCGACCACTCGCAATGAGAAACCTGACCTCCCCGCGTTGAGAATCTCGCCGGGAGGTTTATTTTCCACGCTCGCGATCGGCAACTTGATGTTGCTGATCGCGAACGAGGAAAAAGTCTCGCCGGGATGTCATTTTGCTCGCTTGCGGTCGCCAACTTGACGTTGAGGACCGCAAGCAAGCAAAAAATGCCCGCTACGCATTTTTGCACTGTGCTACGTGCAATTCGCGTAGCGCGTAGTTGCGCAAACTACGCAAACTACGCAAGCGTAGCGTAGTTTTCCGCCCAGGCCTACCTGAAAGACCATCTGGTCTCCACACGCCCGAAAAGCGACCACGAGAGAACACAATATGCAATGTGTGGGGCCTACCAGATGTAACTGGCCACTACCCGTATGGTAATTGTAGTGCATGCAATTCCGCACACAGGACAAAAACCCTGAACCTGGAACCCAATAAAACGTGGCTGCTGAAAAAACACACCAATTGTAATTCCACCAATGATGTCTACTTGATAACATGCCCCTGCGGACTACGTTACATTGGAATGACGAGCAGAAAAATAAAAACTAGGATTAGTAAACATCAAAGCAATATCAGATGCAAACAAAATACAGCAAAAATGACAGACCACTTTATAAGAACCAATAATACAGTTGATGACCTTAAATGGGTTATCATAGAACAACTGGACACGCACCTTGATGACCCACAAAAAGCTCTCCTGGAAAAGGAACAGAGGTAGATTTACTGTCTTTCCACACATGAACAGGGTCTGAATGACGACATTCCATGGAATACCCTCCTTTCCAGAAGATAATAAGACCTGGCCTAAGGGTCCCAAAATACAGTTGAGTTATTGTGACATCCTGCTAACATCCACTCCTAGCAGGACAAAAGACCAAACAATCAATCAGATTTATCAGCCACATGTTGTTCCTTTTTCTGAAGAAACTGAGAAAATCTACTAGCAAGAACTATACCAATAGTCCTCAATGACGTATAAAATCCTTTGCCACCTCCTTAACCTTATTACAATTTCTGACCAAGCCATATTTTTCATCCTCATAGTCAAGGGCACCCCTTTTGTAATTATCCGCAAGTCACGCTTTGATCATACTCTTTGCCACGTATGACTAACCCTCCTAGTCAGGTAGGAATTAATCTTGAAAATGAGATTACCCTTACTACAGTTTCTGACCAGGCCATATATTTTTTTCCTTCTAGTCAAGGGCGCCCCTTTTGTAATCATCCGCAAGTCGCGCTTTGATCATACTCTTTGCCACGTATGACTAACTTTCCTAGTCAGGTAGGAGTTAATATTGAAAATGGGCTTGCCTGCTTTAGCCTATGAGAGGCAGCGCCACTTTGTCGTCGTGCACACACGTTGATGGAGCTGGCTTACTGACTCACCTTTTAAGATGCTGTCAAGCAACTAGTCGGTCTCGCCGAGATCCCGAGAGAGGAACGAATAGGTTCTAAAACAGGCAGCCGACTTTGATGCAGTGAGTAAAAATGCTCCAGCACGCTACACGCTCGAGCCAACGCATACTTTTTCTCTGATATATTGATTAATTGTTTATTTTTGTTTACTCTACCACATATAGAGTGTGACAATAAGCGCCGCCTCCCTCCAGGATTTATGACATGAGAAATACTCGTGTTCGAAGTAGGTGCCTTGCAACTTTGCGATTTTGTGACTTTTACAAAAGAGTATATAGCAGCTAAACTAGCCTTAAAATAGCTATACCTGTATCCTTACCTTGATTTCCAACACGCTCACAAAATCTTATTATAGATCCAAGTATCAACAACGCTGTACTTACGATCTCATTTGCTTATTAATGGCATCAAAAGCCACCGCCTGCGCGCACCATTTTATGAACGATTCGGCGCTCACAAACTCTGCATGTCTGAAAAATCGCCCACTTCACACACTGACAATATTTTCAGTAGTCAATCATGCACCACTTGAAATACATGCAAAGGCTGGGTCCATGTCCCACTGAACCCACTGGTTTTAATAACCATGCTATGTCTCCTTTTCCTTTTTCCTTTACAGGTACAGAAACTTTGACAGTACAACCTGTAAGTTATGTCCGTCACTAACCTATACTCACCTTAGCGTGTGAGCATAGTTCACGTGAGCTCAGGGTTTACTCTGAGCCGCGGGTCCTGATAAAAGCCACTTTCATTTTCACATGTGGCTAAAACATGTAGATCACATCACATTAATTCACTTTTCACATAATTTAAGGAGACGCGCAAGATCATTGTCTCACTCACGTCCATTAAAATTTTAAAGTTTTAATCCTGCCCCAGGGACCACATAATAAAAGTATCAGGGACCTTGTAGGTAGTTTTAACTCACACTATCACGATTTCCACCCATCACAAAAAAACAGCTCTGCTGTAATCAGGCGTCGAAGCACACCTAGGAGGCACTCGGCCTTCTAGGTGGAAACCCGATGATGAAGCATGCCACCATCTACGGTGGTGGGTGAGGGTTGTTCTAAAAAACCAACTGGTTCCCTGTCAAGGAGTCTAATATTCAATTAACCCCGGAGATTGGGTTTTCTAGAGCGCAGCTCTATGCTCGTTCTCTTTGTCGAGATGCCTTTAGCAAATACAACAACGGGATAGCTTGGCCCATTGTACTGTCCTCCTTGTTATCTTCCCGTGTGAAAACCTCAAAAAGAAATAGCATCTCTGGGCCTCATTTACAAGCAACATGGTGCATCGCTGCGTTAAAGCAGGGATGCGTCAGTTTTCTTGCGCCTGTGGGAGAAACCCTTACGCCACCATAGATGCGCCGTATTTACAATACGGCGCACCATGGTGCAGGGTTTTTTGGTGCATTGCTGGAGTTAGTGAGAAAACTGACGCAACTCCAGCAATGTGTCAAAATACAGAGGTGATGCGTCAGTTTAACTGATGCATCACCTACTGAATGGGGACCAATGTGTTTGAGCATGAAAATGCAGCAAAGTCACCTTGAGCTCAAACATATTGGTCTTGGATGTGACGCATACGAGTGGGCATAGTGCCCACTTGTATTTGTGACATCAGCACGCAATGTCACAAATTATGACATTACGTGCACATACTTACCATATGTGTCCCACTTACCTAGTGACTTGATTGCATATTGCAAACAAGTCACTACAGCTGATTTGGTCCCCAGGCGAAGGGATTGTGATGCATTGGCAGCGCAGCAGCAGGATACGTAAAAAAAAGTGGTTAATACCACTGCATCAGTTTCAAGGAGGCGTTTCTGACAGAATGCCTACCTTGCATAAATTCAAATCTGAGGTGGTGCAGGCGATTCTCACGCAGGTGAAAACTGACGCAGCCTGTAAAAAAGTACAGCATCTGTATCCATGTAAATATGGAGCAGATGCGACACCTCCGTTGTGTCAAAAAAAGTGACACAATGGCGGCTCAAGGGGCTTGTAAAGAAGTCCCTCTGTCAGGCATTTGAGTAGTTTCCATTTTTCCATCCCATTGGTCATGATTTTAGTTACATGCCCTACTCTTTGTATGATATACTCATTGATCGTTTGTACTGCTCAAACAGACGCTGCAACATGTAATAGGTTGAGTTCCAAAGTGTTGCCACCTCCTGTATGAGGGCGTTCACTGGTACTCTTTTAGCACACTGAATGATTCTCAGCTGCTTCCAGGCTTTAAAAGAATGGCTGAAATTAGTGCAGATTCTTCTGCAGATGGTCAGTAAGTTGCTGACTTGGTCTTCTTTTTTCAGAAAGTCTTGCACAATGAGGTTGAAGCCATGCCCCAAACAGAAAACCCTGAAATACTTTCCATCTGCCACGGCCTTAACTATATCACTGCCATTGTCCGTGGCAACAAACTCAATTCTGAGACCTCTTGGTCACAGCCATACAAACACCTCGCTGTTAAAATCTTCCAAGATGTTTGCAGCTGTATGGGTTTTCTACATGCCGCACATGGCTACTGTTGCATGTTGCTGAATGCCCTTAAAAGTATCTTCAGCACTGAGACCAGTACCCCCACAAAAGAGATCCAGTGTGCACTGATCCACATGTCATCAGTGGCTTGACAACTGGTTAACATGTCTGTCGTCTGGTGGATAGTGTGAACAGCACTCTGCTGTAAAGCTTGTCCAACCAATTCCAGCACATCATGATGGAGTGCTGGAACAGCCACTCTGGTAAAGTGGATGCTGCCGGAAACTTTCCATTTAAGGCAGATGGCCACCACATACTATAAAAAACCCACTCCTTCCACAGAAGAAAAAGGAGGAGGTCCAGCACTAACATTTTAGCCAGCTTCCCATAGTACAAATGTGACTTTGAGTGGTTGCGTTCGTAAGGTCCCTCATACTCCCTAGACATGCCCATAATAGTAGCCTGGATTATTTTCTTTTCTGGTGCCTCTGACGCAGGTGAACTCTGGAGAGAAGATGAACCAGCAGGTGGTACACTCAATGTGCGTCTCTTTGGGACAGTCACTGTATGCTGTTGTGGTGTTTCCGTCTGACTGTTGTGCCATTGTGAGGTTGTAAGGTGGGTGATGAATCTGGTGCACTGCTGGGGACAGGGCTGCTTTGCATAAAGATGTCACCCTGTTCTTCCTCATCACCTTCACCTCCCACTGTGATTGAAGGTGCCAGAGCCAATTTCCCCTCACATCACCTAGACCACCACCACATGCAGAAAGTTGATTAGGGTTCACCTCCTGTCACACTCACCTGGAGTCCACGGGCGATTGCTTCAGGGTGCGAGGCGAGCGTAGTATCAGAGTACGCTCGCGCCACCAAAGAACTCCATTACCCAGGAATCCTGCTTCCGGGTAGGCGCGCGCGCGTGCTGATGACGCGCCTACTACGATTTCTTTTAGCAGGGCGGCGGCGGCGATCAGTGCTGCGAATTCTGTTCGGCCGGGACGCCGGATCAAGGAAGACCCGCGCTACGAGAATCCTTGACCTTTGGAACGCTTTCATACAGGGCGGTAAGGGTGACGCTGTCACCGCTCTGGGGGCATAACTTGTATACTCACGAAGAGGTGAATTGGATCTATGTGTTCTATCGTAGTATCTAACCTTATAGTAGAGGAGGGAAGCTATACCTCCATCAAGTACTGAGTCTGGATTCATGGTGTTTACGCCTAAAAAATACCTTATTACCGGAAGTGTTATGCATTACATTGGCTGTGCTGAAACAGCAGAAGTGTGCTAGGCATGAAAAGTTGTTATACATTACATTGGCTGTGCTGAAACAGCAGAAGAGTGTTAGGCATGAGAAGTTAATGCCAGTACCATTTATTTCGTTTTCTGATGATGAGTATTACTAAATACTTGATGTGCTCTTATGATCTTTCTTCCTAGCAGGGGCTTTGGTGTGAGTTATGCTCAACCCCCTCTGTGATGCAAGTACCAACAATCATTGTGGTGGGTACAGTATGAGTGAGCGTTGAGTGGGAAGCTGTGTATACCCATAGTGTGGTGCAACTCGTGATATGGTGTGTTTTTCTCGTTTTTGCATATAAAGAGCCTTCCTAAGATATGATACCTTCATCAAAGACTTGGTTGCAAGAATGCTCGTTCTTTTTCCTTTACAGGTAGTTATTGCTCAGTATAAGTTATGAGTTTAGATATGTATTACAGAAAGTGAAATAGGCTTATATTGTGTTTCTTGTGTTGTAGGTCTCCCTCCCCGCTGTCCCCATCCTTTCCTTCCCTCGCTTAATCATTCCTACCCTCTGCGCTGTTATAGCATCAGAGAGTGGAGCGATTGAGAGGTGGACCCATTTGAGCGACGCACCGATCCTGGGAGTTTGGAATAAAACCTTGACACCTCCCAGCGGAGTGTGTGATGTTTTTTCAACTGGGTCACTTGGCCTCCAGTAACATAGTATCTACCAAGTTACCTTGATGTACTCTAGCGTTGCACATGGAGCACATTGCAATGTCATCCTCCTTGCTTGCTGATCATAAAGAAGTCCCAAACTGGACAGGTATACTTTATCAGTGGGCCACTGGTGCCACTGCCAATGCCTGAAGAACAGGAGGTAGGCAGGTGTGTTGATAATTGGTTCCCTGCAGGGCGTACTTCTACTAAGCTAGTGGTGGATGCAGGTCTCAGCGAGGGCCTTGCAAATATGTGAGCTGGCACTGGCAGTGGTGGTGGTGACACATCCCTCGGAGCAAGTTGGAAAGGAGGATTAATGTTGGTCTCCTTTGTGCCAGTTTCCACAATGACTGGCTTGTCATCCTCAACTCTTCCATAATTGTAAGGCTTTCAAGAACTTTCCTTCTCCTGAGCCTCTCATGGCATGTCTCTCGGGCTCAGCCGGGGTCTAATCTATGTCCAGATCATCAGAAGGGGGCGCTTGGAAGAGATGGTGGAATACGCTTCCTTTTTCTTGCTGCAGATCTGGAAGCCAATGGTTTTAAAAGAGGAGGTACTTGCTCAGCAGGAAGCTCAACCTCCTGTTCTGCTCCTACTTCAGGAAGATCTATTAATGGCTGATATCCACTTTCCTGCAACAATTGGGTACTACTTTGTGAAAGAGAAAAATCCAATTCAATGTCACTGCTCATCGGTGTAGACATGATTGCAGTGGCTGCCTTGCTAGAGACATGGCCTTGGGCTTAGGTTCGGTTGGTGTTGCTGAAGTGGGAGTGCTGCTACCAGCTTGCTCCCCGGATACTGGTGCAGCAGGCACACGAACCTCGAAAAAGGTTTGGGCCAACACACCAGTTGTGGAAATCTGCTTCTTCATCTTCTCCCCACTGACCATTTTCTTGGCAGCACCTTTCTTTGGGCCGTCTTGAAGCTGTCAGTTGGCAGTGGCACTTAGCTGCACAAGCGGTAGAGATTGGAGGACTCATGTGACTGCCTGGCAGTACTGTGGGTGATGTATCTTGTGCACCTAAGAAGCAAACAAGCAAGAAAAAGATGGAGTAAAACCTGGTATTGTTGCAGTCTAAATTAGTACAGACAATATAATTTAGTGTGGTTACTTAAGTTATCATTATTTTCCTAATTAATTAACAACAACAGTGCATTCCAAAGTCAAACCACACCACCAGAACATAATATTTAATTTTCAACCTGGATAACAACATACAGATGTAGCTGTTTGCTTTGTGTGCATCTAAGGGAGACCCCTCAGGCAGTCATGGAGGTGCAGGGGAAAATTGAATAATGCTTAAAAAATGTATGCTGGTGTGTACCTGTTGCAGGCAAGGGGTTTCAGGGGGAAATGGAATAATCCTTAAAAAATGAATGCTGGTGTGTGCATCTATGGCAGGCAGGGGGTCCAGGGGAAAATGGAAAAATAATACTTAAAAAAAGAATCCTGCTGTGCGGCGGTGTGCCTATGGCAGGCAGCTGGTTGATGGACGGTGAAAAAATGTAACAATAAAATAAATTAAAATTACAAATATAAAGGGGAACAAAGAAAAAAATAATTGAAATACATGTTTTTTAAAAAGATCATTAAATGAGAAAAAAAACGCAAAAATTAATTGCTGGTGCACTAGGGGATGAGAAACCCAAGGAGCTGCAGGTGAAAAATGAAAAAAATGCATATAATATAAAACACTGTTAATGATTAATATACAAATACTACTATGATCCTCGAGCATAATATTATTAAACTGATATCAGGAAAATGTAAAAAAAAAAAGAACAAATACAAAAAGGCATAGCCCTCTCCTATCAATCTCCCTTTGAAAACTGGTGAAAAGGGTGGCTGCACAAAATGGCCACCAGTCACATGGTCAACCAACAGCAGCAAGCAAGGAGGCATAGCCACAACAAAGATCACAAGCAGGCCTATTTCAAAAGCACACTGGCTGAATAAACATAATGGCCACCAACCACATCGTCAACCAACAATAGTAAGCAAGTAGGCATGGCCACAACAAAGAACACATACAGGCCTCTGGCAAAAGCACACTGGCTGGCTACACTAAATGGCCACTGACCACATGGCCAACCAACAACAGCAAGCTAGGAGGTATGGCCACAACAAAGAACACCTAATGGCATATGGCAAAAGTACCCAGGCTGGCTATACAAAATGGCCACGACCACATGGTCAACCAACAACAAGAAGCAAGAAGGCATGGCCACAACAAAGAACACATAATGGCCTATGGCAAGAGCACACTGGCTGGCTAGACAAAATGGCCACCGACTACATGGTCAACCAACAACAACAAGTAAGAAGGCACAGCCACAACAAAGAACACATGCAGGCCTATGGCAAAAGTGCACTATATGGCTACACAAAATGGCCACCAACCACATGGTCAAACAGCAAGCAAGGAGGAATGGCCACAACAAAGAACGCATGCATGCCTATGGCAAAAACACCCTGGCTGGCTACACAAAATGGCCACCGACCACATGATCAAACAGCAAGAAAGGAGGCATGGCCAGAGCAAAGAACAGATGCCGACTTATGGCAAAGGGGCGCTGGCTGGCTACACAAAAAGGTCGCCGGCCACATGGTGAAACAACAACAACCAAGGAGCCATGTAAAACAAAGAACACACGCAGGACTATGAATACTGACTACACAAAATGGCCCCTGGCCACATGGCATGGAGACCAAAGACAAATGGTGGCTCATGGCAAACACACACACACACTCGCCAGACAAAGGAGGCATTTGTAACACTGAAAAAAAATTCATTCAGCAATGCCAAAAACGAAAATTAACTGAGTTTTAAAAGTGTTACAACAAGTCACCACACATCCTCCCAAGACGTCAAATATTACCCCACATGTACACTTTTTGCACATACAAAAATGTGAAATACAGAAAAAAAATGCATTTTTAATTTAATCCAATGCCATCCCAGCCCTAAATGATGTTTTAAAACAACATATACCACAGAAACTGTTGTTTCATGTACCCATGACTAGTACTGGCCTAGACCTGCACCTGGATGGCCCATTGGCAGACTAGACCACATAGTAAAATAAATTAATATTGCAAATTTAAGAAACATGGAGTAAATGTACTGAGCTGTGCAACATTTTTCCTTTGCAAAACATGAAAAATGAAATGCAAAAATATAACTAGGCCCCTACTGAAACTGCAGGCCATCCACAACAATACATTTTAAAATTTGAATAAAAGTAAAGATACGTCCTAGTGCATGCCCTCTATCAAACAAACAACACTCAAGAATGTTTGAATTTACTTGTGAAATTTAAAAAACAATGTCCTTAAATCCAATGGCATGTATGCAGCAGACAAAGAGAGTGATCCTTTCAGCTCCAAATCCAAATAATTGTACAGCGAATATGCACCAAGTTTTGAGGTAACATCTACATTTAAGGAGATTAGGTTCTACTCTCAAAGCAAGGGGTGGGGAGTTCCAGAGGCGAACACCATGGGCCTGATTCACAAACTTCACTTGTGAGTATGTTTATCACTTTTCGGTATTCGCAAACTTCACTTTTGTAGTCACTTAAACTTTTGTAGCAAATCCAGCAATATACATCGCCAATCACTGGTATTGCAACACCCTCCCATAGAAAATAATGGCAGTGTGGAGTTAAAATAATGCTAAATTAAATGAAATCATTTATAATAATTAAAATATAAATAACTATAGAAAATATATAAAAATAGTACATATTTAGTTTTAATTATAAAATATTCAAAAACCTATTTTGAATTAAAAAACAATGAAACAATTGCTATGTTATTTTTTAAATTCAAAATAGCTTAATAAATAACTTACATTTAAAAAAATAGATGATTAAATAATAAATATGTCCTATTTTTTAAGTGTTTTTTTAACATTAATTTAAATGTATTTATAGTTTTAACTAGTTTAAATCATTTTGTTTAATTCAATATCATTTCCCACCATTTGTTTTTATGTGCCTACTCCATTATTTTCTAAGAGAAGGTATTGCAGTTCCAGCGGTTGGCCATGTGTAGTTCTACAAAAGTTGCTACAAAAGTGTAAGTTACTGCAAAAATGTAATTTACTGCAGTGTCCATTATCATAGCAAAGAAAGGTGTTGGGAAGGCTGTTGGGTGAATGGGGAGAATTGACCTCTGACTGGTGAGTCCTGCAGATGGTTAGCAAGGTGTAGTGCTAGAGGCATTCTTATGGTCTGAAACCATGTGATGACCTTTGACTACCATGATTTTAATTGACTTTTGGTGTTTCATTTTACCCTAGCCTGAATGCATGTCCTGCATATGCTTTTTTCCCCTGAAGATTTCTTCCGTGTAATCTTGCAGTCTTCAAGTGGGAGCTGTCACAGAGTAGAAGAGCTTGCCAAGAACAGAATGTGTGGGATGTGCATTTGAAAGCATGAGAGAGAGAGAGAGAGAGAGAGAGAGAGAGAGAGAGAGAGAGAGAGAGAGAGAGAGAGAGAGAGAGAGGTGTGGAATGTACTTTTTGGTCTCGAAGTGCAGTGTTATGAGCAGTGGTGCTGAAATGTGCATTATGTTGTACATTGAGAGATGAAATATGTGATGCTATAGGCAGTGGTGCACAAATGTGCATTGTGTTGTACACTGGGAAGTATTATGAAGTTCTTACTATTGGCTTTGACATGCCCTCATGTCATCTTGAATTCTGACTCTGTCTTGCTAGAACTTTTTCCTCGCAGACGCAGGCCCCCAGAGTGCTCAAGTTGTTTGGGTCATTCACGTTCAAGGTTGCTTTGTTTTTGAAGAGGAGATTGTTGGATGTACCCTCGGAGGCTTTCATAAGTTTCACTGGGATAACATGTGGGAAGTGTGCTTGGTGCCTTTCTGAGCAGAGATTGTTGTTGCCAGACAAATGTGTGGAATGTACAGCTCTGTCTCGGAGTCACAATACAGGAGCCTGGCCAGCTTCTGTCTTGACCTTGACACAGACCAGTACGGTCAGCTCAGTTTTTGTAATAAAAGAAAGGGGGCGAGGTTTCTTCACCTTAGGCTGAGTAAAAGGTATTAAAGGTGGTGGATCTTGGCAGCCAGTGGGAACTCAGTTGTGGGGCAGACATGTCGTCACAAGAAACTTGGGATTTGGGTCCCGGTCGCGAGTCCCTGCCTGGCTGTCACAGGGCTCCTCCAGCTTGAGTTGGCAAGGATGTCGAGTGAACGACCGGCGAGGTGTTTTCTTTGAGTATTGACCTTGTGATGTGTGTGAGTGACTTTGTATGCACATCCAAGTCCAGTGATTATGTGTCGATGGCTGTGTGCACATTTAAGTGTAATCATCTGATGTATTTAGTATATATATATCTTTCTGAATTCTTGCAGGATGTCCAGTATAGCTTGCTTGTATTCTTGTGTTTTATTTCATATTATTATTCATGCATTTAACAGTTGCATTTGCCAAGTGTGTTATTATTGCTTATTTACATATATATATTCACTGAAAAAACCATAGGTTTCAGCCACGCTATAGTTAGAAATTAGCATTTAAAACACCTTACAAATTCACTGCAAAAACCATAGGTTTTAGGGACAGTTATAGTTAGTTGGACATTGCACTTGTACAAAACCCGTGAAATTCCCCCGTTATAGTTAGTTCAGCTGGGTGAGTGTGTGTATCGGTGTGTTAGTGAGTGAATGTATATCTCAGTGGTAGATGTGTGAGTAACGACATATGTAAAAGGCAGTATATATGTGTGTTAGAGTATTTAAAAGGCTATAAGTGAGAGTGTGTGATTGTGAGAGTGGCTGTATGGATGCGTGTGTGCTTGTATCAGTGATTGTATAAGAGCGTAAGAATGTGCTAGTATTTGTATGAGTAAGTGAGCTGGTGTGTGTATCACTGTATAGGTGAGTAAATGGCAGTGTGATTAATTATTTGCATGACTGACTAGGTGTGTGAGTACCTCTATGGATGAGTGGCGGTGTGTGAGTGTCTATGTAGGTGTATGAGTGCATATGATAGTCCTGTACTGAGTGACCATAAGTATGAGTGACTGTACGGGTGAGTGAGTGGATGTGTGTGTAGACCTAAGAATCAGTGAGTGGGTATGTAGTTATTGGTGTTGGAGTGTGTATGGTTTTGAGAATGGCAGTCTGTAATTTAGAGTGGGTGTATCAAAGGTTATATTAGGGTTTGAGAAGATGCATGAAATTATCACATGGATGATGTCATCAGTGATGTCATCAGTTATGTCATTTGAGATGTCATCAGTGATGTCATCAGTGATGTCACTGACCATGTCATGAGTGATGTAATATGTGATGTCATCAGCAGTGCATTGCGGGTGCGAGTTATAGTTAGCTGAACTAACTATAACGGGGAATTTCACGGGTTTTGTACGAGTGCAATGTCCAACTAACTATAACTGTCCCTAAAACCTATGGTTTTTTCAGTGAATTTGTAAGGTTTTTTAAATGCTAATTTCTAACTATAACGTGCCTGAAACCTATGGTTTTTTCAGTGAATTTCAAAGGTTTTTTAAATGCTAATTTCTAACTATAACGTGCCTGAAACCTATGGTTTTTTCAGTGAATTTCAAAGGTTTTTCAAATGCTAGTTTCTAACTATGCCTACAGAGGTAGTACATGTGAAGAAAGAAGAAAAACACACAGAAAGAAGCAAAAGAAATGCAGAAAGAAGCAACAGAACTCCACAAAGACGAAGAAAAGTGCACGAAGAAGCAAAAGATGTGCAGAAAGAACCAACAGAGGAGCAGAAAGAGGCCTTGTTCCAAAATCATCCTGTGCCCACAACTTTTTCGACGTGTACTGGTGGTAACTGACTGTGACTAACCAGAGCCAGTGCTATGCAAAAACACACTTAGAATACAGTGAAAACACCTACATACACTAGGGAACACTATGCGTTGGGGTACCCCTGTGATTAGCATGACCTCCTCTGTAAGTCCCTAGTACATAATAGGGCAGGGGGATTAAAACTACCTCTTAAAACGCGCTACAGGGCGCGTTTGCACAGTGGTGAAGGGAGGGGTTGCCTGAGGTGACATGTGTGCAAACGCGCCCGTGGCGCGTTTTAAGTTGCGGGATTAAGTCCCCTTGAATCCTGAGTGTCCCTGGGGCCCAACTAGCCCCCCAGGTACCTACAGTTAGGACCACAGAGCTGAGTTGCAGAGAGGCGTTCCGAGGCCATGCACCTTTTTTCACCTCTCTGCAACGCAACTGGAAAATAGGTCCTAACTATAACTATCTACTGGCGACCGCCAGTAGATAATATCTCTATATACATTTGAATGTTGTTCAAATGACATCTGTAAAAGCCTTTCTGTTAGAGAGCATTGCATAACTAAAACCCCAAGCCTTATTCTGAAAAACAGTCTTTGATGTGCTCCATTTTATAAAGTGAAATCCCTTTTTAGGGAGTGTAGTGTAATGTTCATTGCTTCTTCGCGTTTGAGCCACCGTGTGGTATTCTGTATTATCTGGGAGGTCGAAGCAAGACACAAGGGTATAGCTTGCTATTCGAAAGTTAATCTGCAAGTAACACTTCACTGCCACATCCAAAAGCAGATTCTGGATACCAAAAAGTAGTAAATGTACTCAAAAGTGTAAATGTATTCATAAGTGTAAGTTACCATTGTGAATCAGGCCCCTTGGGAGCAGAAAGTGCAGCCAACCTAGGCGTGTAGCCTGGTTATAGGTACCACAAATCTTAGGGTGTTGCTTGATCTCGGTATATGCTAAGCATATGACAGTGTTAGTATTTCTTACATTTTGAGACCTGGTCATATTTCCTCATTTGAATAAGAAGTGAACAAGGGAATTCTAAATTCGCTGGACAGGAACAGGAAGTTGGAGTCTCTGGGACACTTCCTTCTTGTTGGAAAAAAAGTAAAATGAAAAAAGGCTTCTCTCACTGAAATCCACCTGAATTGTCCATTGGAGTAGTATAGTAAGTCGAAAAAGCCATTTTGAGTAGATTTAGCTGCTTCTCGAGTACAGAATCTGCTCGAGGTGCTGCTGAGGTCACTTGCACTTGCCAACGTCATGAACGAAGCACCAAAAGCAGCGCTAGCAGCCGCCAAGACTTGTTGTTTAGCACGCACTGGTGAGCAGTCGCGGCTCCTAGTGGGAGTGCTGCGGGCGGTGGGGCGGGGCGGGGGAGGGGCAGGGTGCGGGGTAGTAAACTCCGGCATACGGCCGACCGGAGTTAAGTACATAAATAAATAAATAAAACGAATTACATTGCGCGCGCTCTGCAACGCAAATGGCGTTGCAGCGCGCGCAATTTAATTTGTTTTATTTATTTATTTATGTACTTAACTCCGGTCGGCCGTATGCCGGAGTTTACTACCCCCCACCCTGCCCCTCCCCCACCCCGCCCCACTGCCCTGCAGCACTCCCACTAGGAGCCGCGACTGCTGGCGAGTACGTCGAGATTTGACGGCCGCTAGCGAGCGCACGTCAAAACAAGTCTTGCACGCACCAAGTGAAAAAAACTCCACTACGCGGCCAAAGGCGGACTTTATCGGGAACTCCACATTGTACGCGAAGCATGGATTTCCCAAATTCTGCAAATTCCACAAGAGGAGTAAGTTTCTCTGTCCAGACTACCCACCATGCCCTTGTGCGTGAATTGGCAATGTAAAACCACCTTTTTCATGACAGAAGAAAGTAAAATTATAATCTGGCATTCCCAATGTTGGTGCATGACACAAACTTTCTCTCAACTCTTTGAATGCTTTGAATCTTTGTCACATGGCACGGGACATTGTATGTTAGTGTGAGTCAGCCTCACTAAAAGCTTTGCAACCAAGGAAAAGTTTGGAATCCACTGATGGCAGTAGCCAGTAATTCCTAGGAACATCCAAACATCCTTCTGAGGGGATGAGGGCTCATTTTCAGAACTGCAGAAACATATTCTTTTGAGATTTTCCTCACACTTTTCTCAATATGGTGTCCAAGATAGATTTCTTTCTTTTTAAAAACAATACTGCATTTTTGTTGGGGAGACCCTATGTCCACTGTCAGCAAAATGATTCAATAGGGCAATCATATCAAGTTAACAATTCTCTTTCATCTTCGATGCGACTAACAATTCATCTATATATTACACCAAGACTGAGTTACAGAGCAACCTCACGTTTTCTACATCGTTCTTCAGGATTTGACTGAGGATTGAAGGACTTTCTATATATCCTTGAGGGATCCTACACCACATGAGAACCATTATGAAATTGAAACACAAATAAGTATTGACTCTCTTCATGAAGAGGTATAGGGAAGAGCACTTGGCATAAGTGAATGACTGTATTCCATTCGCCATCTGAAGGAATTTGAAATAATCACAACAGGATTCAGTACCACAGGACAACATGAGATGTTATTACTCTTTCAAAGGTCATGAACAATTCTCCACTTTGCACTCAGTTTCTGTATTCCCATCATGGGAGAATTGCAAGGGCTACCACGTACCTTACGGAGGATTCCCTGTTCATTCATTTTTTCAATTACTGGCTTCATTCCTTCTACCTCTCTTGAAAGTCTGTACTATTTAGTTCTAGGGAAAATTGCATCTGGTCTCACTTTTATTATTAGCACTTTTAATCATTTCAATCTCTTTCCCTGAAAAATCCCAGACCTCCTCTTTGACAGTATGTCTTGAATCCAGAGGTAGGTACTCTTTAGTAAAAGATGGGAACAACTGAACTTTTGTGATTTCATTTTGAACACTGAACTTTCATCTTGTGTTTTGATGACAGGACCATCCGGTGTATAATAAATCACACAGTTCATTTTGAAAGAAAGTCTCTGCCCAATAAATTCACAGGACTTGAATCACACAGAATAAACTGGTGTTGCCTTTATCCTGCTTGAAGCTTCTGGAGGCTAATTTCCAAAATTTCTTCAGCAACTGCCCAGCCTTGCGGTGTCAAAGACCAGTGAAAGAGGAGAGGAAATGGCCTGGGTGTGGGGAGGTGTTTTTCTTCCCCTCGCAGGAAGACCAGTTAAGGTGGACCTAGGAACTTCATTATCTTGAAAGGGAACCTGTGCTTTCTCAAGTATATGCAAAGATAGTCCTAGAGGAAACAGCCTTTGTCCCCATAGTCAAGTCGGCACCAAACCTAGTTGAGGGAAGCTAACTCCAGAACTGGTTTATAGTGGACACAGAGGAGGGAACTGATCATTACCCTAGCCACAACTTTGGGTGGACATACAGGCTCTGCACAAGGGTAATACGGGTTCTCCATCTTGAATTTTGAGAGTGGGGGCACTGTGAGATTGTTTGCAGTAGGGCAAACAGTAGCTGATGAAAATGGGGTTCATTTGCCCTGTGAACCTTTACCCTATTGCATAGCGAGGATGCAGGAGTCACCCCACCCACTAGCTAGTACCAAGCATAAAGGTGGAACCCCAAAGCACCCCCCTTAAAAATCCTTCTGACATGCAGAAGAGTACTGTACCTGCTGCCTGTGACCTGAGAGGATCCCTGAAGGACTGGACCCGCTCCATCTTTTAGCCAGGACAAAGAAGTGGACTCCAAGGGTCAGTTGGCTGACCTTCTGTGTGGCTAGAGGAACACAACATGCTGCAAGAGGCCTTCTTCCTGAAGTGCCCAGCTAACCAGTTGTACTTGTACTGAACATTGTTGTTTGCCTCTGCCTGACACCTTGATTGTTTTAAGTGGCTTCCCCTGATGTCCTGGGAGCCTTAGATGCATACTTCTGTGTTTGGCTAGGCACCAGAAGAAAGTTTGGAAACTTTTGAAAACATTTCATCCACAGCTTCAGCGGGATACACCAGGAAACATATTTGACAGTAAGGTCCACAGCGTTGGATTGAATTTCAGTTTCATCCCACTCAAAGGTCCCCGCACCTGCAGAAAAATGACTAAATCCCATTCTGCGTTGGAACTTAGAACATTTTCAGCAAGAAATCTCCAAAGCTCCAGAGCGCCATCGGACCACCCTGTCTCAACTATCTGGTCTTCAGTTCCACAGCGGTGGCTGCAGTGACCATTACGGGGAGATTTTTTCTTCTAAAGAGTGATAAAATCACATTCTGCATTGGAACTTGAAAGAAATGTCAAAGTTTTTCTCCAAAAAAGTGACAAAGTCTCTTTTTGAAGTGGGTCTTAGACACTATTTTCAACCTTTTGACTTCCAAACTTTCACCAGGACAAATCCAATTGGTTTATTTGACCCAAGCTCCATCGTGTTAGGCCTCAAATTGTGCTTAGGTCCTGGTCTACCACTTAGATATCATTGGCAATAATTGCTTTTTGACACTATTTTTACTTAAATCTTAAAAATTGCATATGCCTGGTTTACCTTGTTGGATTTTTGTTGTTGTGGTGTCATTTTGTTTATTACATTTTACTCATTTTTGGTTTATGGTTTTTATTACTTGGTGTTTTGTGTTTAGTACTGTTTTGGTACTGTATAAATACTTTACACATTGCCCTAAGTTAGGCTGTCTGGTCTGTGCCATAGCTACGAGAGGGTTGAGCTCAGTTTAATTTAGTGACTTTGAGGGTTCACCCAAATAAGGAGTGATATTATTTCCTGAGGTGGGCAGTCACCCACCCCAAATAATAATCCACTTAACAATCAAAGCTTTGCTGTTAAGATCCAACAATAAAGACATCAAAGCCTTTATATGGGAAAATATGAAACTGAGATTAAAGATGTTCAAATTATTAGCTCATAAAAAATGCAGTAGTGAAAGTTATTATGTGCCACTCTGCCTGTCGAAAATTGTGTATATTTGACCAACGACTACTGATACACCGCTATGGGTCATGATCAAAAAGAACTTACCAAGAGAGGACAAGGGGCATATGTAATACATAGTTGCAGAACGCCAGTATCCCTAATGAAAAACCCTGTAATCATTGACAAGATACTGTCTGAAGGCATATAAAATTAAACAGAGCAATGCCCGTTTACCTAATAGAGCACCCATTTGGAAAAAGCTAGCCTGTGTATAGAAGAATGCCCTGTTATCTGGGAGGCATGGAAAAGAGCTGGAATTGCCACATTTAACAAGATACTATTACAAAGGGATCTGAGATCCTTTGTAGGAAAAATTCAACTCGCCTCCTAATCAAAGATGGAACTCCATACAGTTGAAGCACTGTCTTCTGAGTAAACTAGTGAATATGCCTTGAGACATACAGAGACCCCGATCCTGCAATATCTAGAACTCAGGAGAAAATACAAGAGGATGATATCAGAGCTACATTACACTTTCATACACCAGCTGTATTCCAAACCCTTGGTAGTTCAATTATGAGACAAGTGACAGACCACCTTACAGGAGAAGTATATGTTATATGGCCATTAGGGTCATTATCGACATTGCTAACTTAGCATGAGCTTTGCTGCCATGATGCTACTTTTGCGCACGTTACTACTTGACTTTATTTTGCAAGACTCTGTTTATGCCTTTCACATGATAACTGTCTGCTTTTCGCGTTCTCTGCTAGTTCCTGGAGTTTAGTCTGAACACGATGTGCAAGGTCGATAAACAATGCCCCTTGTTATTCTGTTCTGGTCAGTTCCTAGCCCCTAGACAAAACATGCTAAACACAGCTGCACTGCTGGAGACTCATGCTTTGATATTACGGGGATGCATGTTGTTCAAACACACACTTGGAGAGAGACCTTTCCATGGAGAAGAGCTATGCCATTCCTATGATGTAAACCTTCCATCTAGGCTTTAAGGTATGGGGTCTGCTGACAAAGCCCAGAGATCTTCTTTTATATAATAAAACTTCTTCCAGCCAAGGGGAGGGTGGTTAGGCCTTATAGTCCTTTTTCCACTGTCTGTATATGATGGCATCCCCCTTTATATTCTATGGAATTGTAACAATGCTAATTGTTCTGAGTTTATGCAATTCGCTGCTGGTAATGGCTTGTATACTGCATTATAGAGCACAATAGTTAAAATAAATATTTTGAACTATTACAGTGACTCTGGCAATTCTTATTGTGGACAAGTACGAGTGAGCGAGCGAAAGGGTATGTCTTGCTACCGCGATTCCTGAGAGAGTCTGGAGTGTTGTGTCCTGGGTTGTCTAATCATTTGTAGCTTCGTGATTTTTGAGGAGAACAAATGAGACACTATAGCTAGTCGGTTTTGGGATTTTGGGTACTAAGGTGGTAGGTTGGTACACCCCTATACACCGAGGTCCTGTTTTCCTGCGCATAGTTCTGTGTAGGTCCAGAATCCCCGCAACATGGCCCCCAACGTTTGGTCTGATTCTTATCTGTGAGACTCCTGAGTAGTGCTTGTCCATGAAACCCTCACTTCTGTTTCCGGAGACGGGTGTGACTGTGTTGCCTCCTATATTGTGATATTTTATAGATTTTTTCAAGCTTGAATTTTAAAAGGTCTTTCTCTTATTTACCCCGTTATTGCGCTGCCGCTCATAGGTTGTTTTTCTCTACTATTGATTATGGCGGTTGTCATTGCTCCGCCTAATCAGGCTGCAGTCACGGCTTATTTGACTCAACATGGAGTCCCTAATGCTGGTGTTGCGCTCATTTTTGTTGTAGAAGCGGATGCAGCTTACCGCTTCGAGGTGTTTTATTCTTGGGTCACTTTTCCAGCGGTGGATGGAACAGATAATTTGTTTCATGAATATGCTGCCACGGCCCTTCCTCAGAATTATCGGCCTTATAGGGCTCTTGAAGTTCCACTAACGGCTTGGCAACACCAAATATGGTTTAATGGCGCCCTTCCTCACCCAATTACGCCGGTCTGTTTAGGCCCTTTATCGATCGATGGGGCCATGTGACCCGTTTTGGCTGGGTATACTCCACACCCAAATTATCTCACTGCTACCATCGCAGAACTCCGCGTATTACATACTTCATTAATACGTATACATAGGGCTGTTATACAGTTTATGTCGCGCAACTTCCAGATGGGTCCACCTGGCGTTGCTGCGCAGCCAGCTGGACCTGATGGTCTAACCATCAGTCCCGTTATGGTTAATTCAGTGATGGGCAAGCGTCCGCAGAATAAGGATGAATTCCCTTATTGGCTTGCTGAAAAGTTTGGACAACTTGAAGCTGTTTTTCCAAATACCACTCCTGTGGAGAAACACAGGATTCTAAACATAAGTTTGCCTAAAGGCTTAGTTCCCGAATTGGCTGATTGTAACACTTGGGATAGAGTGTTTACAGCGGTATATTTGATGTGTTATGGCACCCCCTCAATGACCGTGCTCCCTTCTGTGATAAAGCGTGTTCAGGATGAACACAGAGCCAAGGCGGCTCTGGAGTTAGGAATGAGACTGGTGGGGGTGTTCGTCATTGTTTCCGATATGATCTTTGCTAATGTTAAGGGTGATGCTATAAGCTTGCAGGTGGCTAACCGCTTGGAGGCTGTGGCAGACGCAGACAAGCAGCGCTAATTGCCAAAGATTATTGCTAAGGCTTATAAAACCTTAGGCCGCAATAGTCTGGGAGTTAAGTCTTTTACTCAAACGCAAACTCAACCTCAAACTCAACAAAAAGCCCAGACTGATAAAGATGGGCGCCCGTTCTTTCCTAAAAAGAACTGGAGAAATAAAAAACCAGGGCAGCAACAACAGAAGCAGGGTTCGCGTGCTGGTTCACCGACACCTGAGTCTTCTGAGCGTACTTATGACTTGCGCAATCACGCGAAAATTAAGTCTCCTGATCGTTTTCACGTCCCTGATCAGTGCTCTCCGCGTTCTTTACAGGACACATCGGACTCTCAAGTCGGTGGTGGAGAACGCCAGGATCGTGGCAAAGAATCGACCACACAACAGGGACGGGATCAACCTCAACAGTTTGACATCAAAGCCAAACAAGAGGATCTGCCTCGTTTTAGACCCCCGTATCAAAAGAAGAAAGTTGCCACCTTAACAGCGAAATATGCCTCAGACGGTGAGAACGCGACTCCTAGACTGGACCTGGGCAGTGACTCTGCTCGACAGCACAGCGGAGGTTACAATACTGCGGGAGGCACTGCGTCCCTGTCTGGAGGTGACCACAACTGATACATTCATTACAGTAGAAACAACAGATACCCGGGTTGCCCCCCCGGATAGACTTTATGAGGTTGTCTTCCAAATTGAAGGTGATATACAGCGTACAATCACAGCGGTTTTCTGGGAAAATCTCACCTCCTCATACGACATTCTGTTAGTGGAGTCAGATTGGCCTCCACCATTTGTGCTAGCCGCTTCTAGAGGGGAGGACGTGATACTTCCGAGTTTTTTGCGTTACGTCCCTGAGGAACATGCACAGGCTTACGCATCTGAGTGAGCTTTGGCCCTTGCCCCGGCGGTGTACCATAATCAGGTGGGCTGGGATATTGATTCACCAGCACATGAGATACCATTACGGTCTATGCCACAACCACAACCGCAGTATCCAATCAGATGTGAGGCTAAGACTCCCATTTGTGATATTGTAACTCAGTTGGAGTATCAAGGAGTGATTGAATCCTGTGTATCACCGATGAATAATCCTCTTTTTCCGGTATCAAAACCTGATGGTTCATATCGCATTGTATTGGATTATCAAAATTTGAATAGTCATTGTCGTACATTTGCGGTACAGAACACACACAGCTCTGCGCTGGTGAACAACCTTGTTCGTAAAAAATACAAAACTACACTGGACATATCCAATGGTTTCTACAGTCATAATCTGTGCCGTGCCGTGAATTGACAGCATTCACCGCTGTCGGAAATCAGAAAAAATTTACGCGCTTGCCTATGGGGTATAAGAATAGCACTGGGGCTTTTGCTGCACGTGTTGTGTCTTTGTTGCACGATATAGATCCAGATGCATTCTCGTCCGTTGATGATATCTATCTGACGGACGACGAACTAATGCTGCATCTTGTCTGAGTCGATCTCATCATTTTATCGTTTGCCGACTATGGATACAAATTCAATTTTGCTAAATCACACATCGCTCATTTTGCAGTGCTATTTTTGGGCTATGAGCTCAATAATGAAGGTAGGGGGTTGGCCCCCCACTTTCTGGATAAATGTGCACAATTGCAACCTCCCTCTACGCTGAAGAAACTTCAGTCTTTGCTGGGAGTTTTGAAATTCGAGAGGACTTACATCCCCGATTATGCCCAGCGTATCAAACCGCTTTATGCGTTGATACAACCAACATATTCTTCTGCCAGCTGGCTTCCGGAACATACCACTATTCTACAATCTTTGCAATCTGACATGCTTGCAACCAACTACTTATTGACGCGTGATAATACCGCAAACTTGGTGATACGTATAGTACCGGGGACGGTGGGTTTCACTTACTTGACGTTCAATGAGGGGGACACAGTACCTATTGCATACAAATCACATTTATACACTGCGGCGGAAATGCGTTTTTCGAATGTTGAAAAGGTTTTGACGGCGGTCCAAATGGTGATTCTGAAAGAACGCTCGCTGGCGCAAGGAAAATGCATTCTTATGGTCACGCCTTTCCCTGCCTTAGAGACAGTGACTAAGGCAAGTGTACCCAACTCTAAGGCACTACATCCCCATTGGATACAATGGGCTACTTCTTTGACATCGTCTGATGTCACGTTTATCTTTGATCCTGCACTTCAGACACAGGAGTTTTTACAGTATGAACATGTTCATCCTCCTCCGTTGTCGTTGCTTCCTTTGGATGAGTACAAATGTATCATTTATACCGATGGCTTGGCTCAACCGGCCACCAGATCAAAACATGCTTATTCAGCGGCTTGCGCTATTGTGGCTGGTTCAATTGCTAATGGAGAAATTAGGTCTTCCATAGTGCATACTCAAGCACTTGGAGACTGTACAGCACAATTGTCGGAGCTGCGTGCTCTTGTTCTAGCCATTGAGTTTGCCGATCCTAATGTGAATACTCTCATTGTATGCGATTCTTATTACTGTGTTCAATCTTTTAATGACAACTTATTCTTTTGGTCTCAGAATGACTATCGAGACTCTAAAGGCAGCGCAATCAAGCATAAAACGCTTTGGGTTCGAGTGGCAGACCTTAAACAACGTCTGCCCCTCACACAAGTTATCAATACTCTTGGCCATCAGCGTGTGGGAGCACATGCTCTTGGTAATTCTTTGGCTGATTAAGCGGCCAAATCTGCAGTAGCCACGTGTTCCGTAGCAGCCGTTACAAGGTCCATGACTAAGATAGATAATTACATTCTGGCAGCAGTAGCTGCTACGAAGGAGGGAACTGCTTATCCGCAGGGCTTCCCTTCTAAGTACTCTTATCATTTATCTCCCGAACAAGTTCCGTATGCTAAAATTCCATCAGTTGGGGATCGGCTGATTCCCAACATGGACCGCAGACTTGCTTTGATCCTAGCCGCACACGAGGGCATGGCTTCTGCACATGCCGGGGTGTCTGCGACAATCTCTATTTTACAGCAACGTTATTGGTGGCGTGGTTTATATAAACAAACCCATAATTATGTGTTTTCTTGTGACATTTGTCAGCAAATCAAACCGTCTACACTCTCACGTCCATCACACACACAGCTATGTATTTCTAATCGGCCATTCGGCTGCGTGTATCTTGATCACTGTGGTCCTTTCTCTTCTGATACTGCGTATAAATACATTTTTGTTGCAGTTGATTCGTGCACTAGATTCATTTGGGTTTGGCCACAACGCAGTGCTGACGCTCGAAATGTCATCAGAGATTTGCATGTCTTTGTCCGGATGTTTGCCTGTGGCACCTTCCATTCAGACCAAGGTCCAGCGTTCGTCTCTAAGGCATACAAGGACGCGATGAAGTCGATAGGGGTGCTGGTGCAGTTTTCGTCTCCATACAGGCCTGAAGGCAATTCTATGGTGGAGCGAATGAACCGTGACTTAAAGCAATCTTTGACAGCTAGAGTCTTAGGTACTGGCAGGAACTGGCTAGCCCATTTGTATGGGGTTCAATGTACATTTAATAATCTCCCTAGAAGATCTCTGGGTGGGCTGACCCCATACGAAATGCTCTTTGGCATTAAAATGTTTGTGCCACACCTTGATGGTCTAGACGTTGTGGCGGCTGCCGCAACCTTTGACGCAGATAATCATTCTACTATGTTACAGGACCTACAAAAGACCCGTGACAGCTACGCAACTGAACATTTACCCTCTTCCAATGACACGGCAATGCTGATTCCGGTTGCCGGCTGGCTTCCTAAGATTGGAGATCTGGTACGAGAAAAGTTGGAGAACAAGAAAGAATTTGGTCCCTCTTATCATGCACCGGTCCCCGTTCTTGGATTGAAGGATACTCGTACGGTGATTCTACCACCTTTACCTGGTCGCAAAGACCACAGATACATTTCAGTGGACAATGTCAAGTTACACTGTCTGGCCGATTCTGAATAGTGTAACACCTGCAGTTTCTTGCAAAGCTATCTCTTTGAATCCGGTGCCCTCAACCTCTACCACTAATGCCCGTATCGTGGAGGGTGAGATGGAAACTACTATTGACTTTTCGCCTCTTGTGCCTCCTTCCTCTTCCACCCCAGAAGTCGAGTATACATACCCTACCGATGAGTCCCAAAGTTAAGTGCCGAACAGTCCTCGACAACATCACGCTGATGCGGCCCAACCACCTCTAATGAATTTGGGTGCAAGCGGTTATTTTGGGGACCGTGTCAGCTTCTCTTATGACTCATCCACCTCGTCTTCCACTTTGACACTTCCACCGACAAAATTAAGTATTTTATTCGCTTCATTCAAAAAGACTTACCTGGTTCCCCCGTGGACCTACATCTGGTTGGTGCTTGTCCTGATTTTCCTTTTCATGTTGATTGGATTTGTGACAGTATTTTTCTTACTCATCAATGATCATTATTTGCCAGAACGCTCTGCTGTGAATTTGGTCGATGGTATTCTGGCCCCTAATACATCGTCCCATATAATGAAACGTGATCAAGCCCTCGTTAACATTTCTGCCTTCCCGGTTGCTGACGGCATCGTTTGGGATAAAGTAGCATTCGAAATCCATGGTCCGATGGAGGTCCTCAGCATACCATACATGTTTCACATTTCTTTAGGAGACGTGGTGACACCGGACATACATTCCAATGATTGGGATGTGCAAGCAGTACAGTCATTGTTTTCAGATTTAAAATATTATGCTGCTTTTGATGCTGAAGATTTATATTTGAATTCTGCCAATTATGATGATTTATTCTGTTATCAACACTATGGCCATCACTTCTTACACAAGACAAACACGCTAAGACCTGTTTATAATTACACACAATGGGAACATTGTCCAACTACTTTACAGGGAAGTTCTAAAACACTTAGGGATAAGTTCACCTATTTCACGGATTATGACATGTCCAAACCTGAATCCTATTTCTTTAAATAACAGTTGTCGCCGCAGTCTAAATTTATTCTGACCCACACTAAATTAATTTATTCTAATTCCTTTCGATCTGAATTGGCCACACAGGGTTATGATCACTGGAGTGCTACCATTGATTTGAAAACAATATGGGGCACTAAGGCTTGGCAGGTTCAGGGAACTGAGGCTTTACATCGTGCCTGCCTAATACCAGCACAAATGTTATTTTTAAATGATGCGGTATATCAAACTACTTGCTTTGGCTTGGCAACTGCAAACAATTTTAATAATCCATCCATTCCGTCTTTGGCAGAGTATAATAATTGGCGCACACACACAAATTATTCAATCGATGTTTTGCAGACTCTGTTTCGGAATGGTACTTTCAATGTTTCTGAAGTTGACCCTGCCGGTTGGCTGCTGTGGCAAACAAATTCCAATGCATGTCAACTGCGTTTTTATAATGTAACACCTGGTTTCACACACACTAGACCGGATCCTCGTTATCCACATTCACATTCGGTTACCACATATTCGGTGGGTAAACTGTGCCATCCATGGTTGGAGCACTCCACGTTATCGTCAGTTAAACAAGACTTATCACTCTTGTCGAGTGATATCAATTTGGCTGATTCTCTTCTAGGTCCTAGAATTCCTAGAACAAAATGATTTATCTATGCAGCTTACAATGAAGTTTGGAAACTTTCACAGATTGGGGCAGCGCTTCGTCTGCGCCAAATTGATCAAGCTAATTTGGAAAAAGTCCTTGCAGTGGTTGACAATAGCATCAATACCCTATCTTCCGGTATTTATACCTTGGATAATATTGTTTCATCTGTTATTGATATTGTTCAGAATGATGTATCTGTGTTATATCATGGTCAAAATCAATTACATTCAGTTATGCAGTTTGCATGGACGTTGCAGACTCTCAAAATGGGAAAAGTCCCTTGGGATTATTTGAATGCTTCCGCCTTGTTCTTACCATTTAATCTGACTGATAAACAAAGATTTATGTCCAAGAAAGACGCTACATACAGGCTCTTACACATAGAACAATTAGAACACTTGCCATTCTCTGTGGCAGAGAAGGATTCAGCTGTATGGTTAATTCATGGGGTTATCTCTCTCCCTTTCTCGCTGTTTCAATTTAAATCTTGCATGAAACGTTTCCCGATTGGCCGCTTTGAACCCCTGGGTAGTACGTTTCTCCATGAGTTATGGTCCCTACCTTTCACTTACAGGTGTCATCGAGAGGATAAGGAAGTTTTCCTAATAGGGGAGGACTGCGATTCCACAGTTGGACATTCCCTAGTTTGTAAACACGTTAAGTTGCACGACGCTTGTAATGTTTCCGCACCTAATCTTGCTTGCTTTTTAAAAGGGAGTCCAGTCCCAGCAATAATTCCCGCTTTTACTCTGCTTACTAACGGCAGTTATCTTATTTTGAATAACCACGACTGCTGTGGTTTACGGGCAGGAATCCTGTATATAGTAAAAGTTTCACAACGTGTTACTTGTTGTAGCAATGGGCTTTTTCCGCCCCCGCATGAGAAAGTAGATAGTTCAATTTGGCCTTCCATTCTGACTTTGAAAACAGATTTCAACAAATTAAGCAGGCTCAAAGCGCTATTGTTTCAACAAGAAGTGGCTCTCACTTCAGTTCGCGAGACCTTCGAATTGCAGGTGCTTAGAACTTCTAGCGAGATTCAGTCGCTTCTGAACACGAATTTGGGGAACTGATACATCAAATATTCAATGCGTCTGACACTAAAGGCCTTGCTCATTTTTTTTAACTGGTGGGCTACGGCCTTGTAACTTCGTTTTAGACGATATTTGGAGTAATACCGGCCTTTATTCATTCTATTTTTTCCAGTGTCTTCGGAGGATTCCCATTAATACTGGTGCTTGCTGGTGGAATCCTGCTGCTTCTGTTCCTGCTACGCAATGGCTGCTCATCTTGTGGTAATGCACACGCCAGGCCAATTGCAACTGTACCGTGACCGAATGCAACAACATTTTGGATGCTTGCCATTAGCGACACTTAGGGGTCGATTCCGATTCGGGCCGGAAAACGTACCGATTGACTCGGAGCCGGAATAAATTCCGACCGACACGTACCTGTGCAGCCCGACCCGCAAAGTACGATGAGAAGCGTGCAAAACCCGACCGACTCGTACGGAACACAATCCGAACGACCGAGCCGCGCGGAAAACAGCAATCCGGCCGGAAAAACACGCGATTCGAACCGACCGACACGCACCCGGAACAATCCCGAACGAAACATACCCGCGAACTCCTACCCGCCAAGTACGATGCAACGCGTGGAAAACACGACCGAGTCGCACAGAGGACAAGCCGTACGACCGACACGCATAGAAAACTGCGAGCCGAAGCAACCCAAAACACCGCGACCGACGCGTACGCAGCATAGAAAACAGCACAAACACAGCGTGAACGAATCGGAGAAGCCCGTACGAGACAACTGCAGGGTCCGACTCGGTCACAAGAACGTCTCCTACATGCACAAAAAGTACAAAGGGAAAATACACAAAAAAAAGGCCAAACAAGCAATTACAAAGCCAATAAATACTGGGGGGGCAGGGAACAAAGACACACCCACAACTCCACCCATATAAAGGACACAAATCCCTACCATGATCCTTTGCAAATTCAAATTACCTGCCAGCACTGAACAGACAGCAACCACACACCCACAGCTCATCCATCACACAAGCCACACACCATCAGCACCCCAACAAATAGCAACCTCACATACACCCAGCAAAACACACACTCACACACCTTCACCTGCACACCAACACACACATCACTCACCATCACCACCCATCACCATGCCCCCAAAGAAGAATCATAAGTTCCTAGATAGTGAATTGGAAGTCCTGGTAGATGAGATCCTCAGGGTAGAGCCACAGCTGTTTGGTACACTGGTCCAACAGACACCCATGGCGCAGAAAACCAAGATGTGGGAGAGGATCGTCGACAGGGCGAACGCACAATCACCATGTTTGCGCACAAAGATAGACATCCAGAACAGGTGGTATGACGTGCGCAGGAGGGTCAGGGAGCTGTTGAAGAAGGACTACCTCTTGAGCCAACACACCAGCAGTGGCCCTCCTGCCAAGCCAGTATACCTCAGGCCCTGGGAGGAGAAGGTGCGGGCCATCCTACCACCAGTGAGCGTATATGGACTAGAAAACATCCCAGAGCCTGGTGAGTACACAACAAATGTACACAATATTGTGCCACAATACACACACATCACTGTCAAGGGGAGAGTCAAACCATGCACCCTTAGCAAATCCACAGCAACCAAAACAGAATCATCCCAAAATGTGTATGTCAGTCAGATAAACACAACACATGCCATCTCATAGTGATATGTAACTGTGTCATCACATGTACAAACACAACTACAACTACAGCTAGGCAGTGGCACAAATATAACTAACAAACACATCCAGACATGTAGCCACCACTACAACACCACCTCACAGTGAAGCCCACTGAAAGGAAGGAATCCTGTGTATGCTGGGCAAGTCAGTGTAGCCAATAGCATCATGGGAGTCGTAGTCACAGATATTGCCCACCCTCACAATGCGCACATCAACACCACCATGAACCATGCTCACATCACAGGGAGTGGAAAACAACTGACAAGATGGCTGACACTGGCTACTGCTGTGGGGAGCACAAGGTCCTGCTGGCAACTGTGCACCAACCAACAGCAGGACACCACTGACTGACATCTTGCCATTGCTCTCACACTCACACACAGTGAAGTCCACCCAAAAGCAAGTAAGTATGGGCATGCTGGGAAGTGGGGTGGAGGCAATAGCATGATGGGAGTGGTAGTCACAGATATCGGTCACCCCCACAACTGTCCCATCAACACCACCCTGAACCATGCGCACATCACAGGGAGTGGAAAACAACTGACAAGATGGCTGACACTGGCTACTGCTGTGGGGAGCACAAGGCCCTGCTGGCAACTGTGCACCAACCAACAGCAGGACACCACTGACTGACATCCTGAAAGACAACTTGCACTCCCTGCAATGGAAGCACGTTCCATGGTGGGATATCTGGCTGGGTGGGAAGGAGGACTCACAGCCCTGACCATAGTTACCAGCAGCGTTTCTCACACACACCCCTAACACAAACTCTACATAACTCACCTGGGAGAATGCATTGCCACACACTCCAATCAAATATCCCACAAAGAACCACAACCCTGGGTCATGCTGAGTGAAGCACAGGGACACACATGGGACTTGTAGCAAAACTAACCCCAGGATAACATTGTCAGCCATCTTGTCAGCACAGGCACACAACCCCACAGGGAAGCAGAGTCAAAGGGAAGGAAGCATGGGCATGCTGGGAAGGGGGGGTGGAGGTAATAGCATGATGGGAGTGGTAGTCACAACTCAACATCCCCCACCCACATGGCCCAGCAAGCTCACACTCAAGCATGCACACCCCACAGAGAGTGGAAAGCCCCATCAAAGATGTCTGACACTGGTGCTCTGTTGTGGGGAGCACAAGGCCATGCTGGGAACTGGCCACCAACTAACAGCAGGACACCACTGTCAGCCATCTTGCCATTGCTCTCACACTCACACACAGTGAAGTCCACCCAAAAGCAAGTAAGTATGGGCATGCTGGGAAGTGGGGTGGAGGCAATAGCATGATGGGAGTGGTAGTCACAGCTCAACATCCCCCACCCACATGGCCCAGCAAGCTCACACTCAAGCATGCACACCCCACAGAGAGTGGAAAGCCCCATCAAAGATGTCTGACACTGGTGCTCTGTTGTGGGGAGCACAAGGCCATGCTGGGAACTGGCCACCAACTAACAGCAGGACACCACCGTCAGCCATCTTGCCATTGCTCTCACACTCACACACAGTGAAGTCCACCCAAAAGCAAGTAAGTATGGGCATGCTGGGAAGTGGGGTGGAGGCAATAGCATGATGGGAGTGGTAGTCACAGCTCAACATCCCCCACCCACATGGCCCAGCAAGCTCACACTCAAGCATGCACACCCCACAGAGAGTGGAAAGCCCCATCAAAGATGTCTGACACTGGTGCTCTGTTGTGGGGAGCACAAGGCCCTGCTGGCAACTGTGCACCAACCAACAGCAGGACACCACTGACTGACATCCTGAAAGACAACTTGCACTCCCTGCAATGGAAGCACGTTCCATGGTGGGATATCTGGCTGGGTGGGAAGGAGGACTCACAGCCCTGACCATAGTTACCAGCAGCGTTTCTCACACACACCCCTAACACAAACTCCACAAAACTCACCTGGGAGAATGCATTGCCTCACACTCCAATCAAATATCCCACAAAGAACCACAACCCTGGGTCATGCTGAGTGAAGCACAGGGACACACATGGGACTTGTAGCAAAACTAACCCCAGGATAACACTGTCAGCCATCTTGTCAGCACAGGCACACAACCCCACAGGGAAGCAGAGTCAAAGGGAAGGAAGCATGGGCATGCTGGGAAGGGGGGTGGAGGCAATAGCATGATGGGAGTGGTAGTCACAGATATTGGTCACCCCCACAACTGTCCCATCAACACCACCCTGAACCATGCACACATCACAGGGAGTGGAAAACAACTCACAAGATGGCTGACACTGGCTACTGCTGTGGGGAGCACAAGGCCCTGCTGGCAACTGTGCACCAACCAACAGCAGGACACCACTGACTGACATCCTGAAAGACAACTTGCACTTCCTGCAATGGAAGCACGTTCCATGGTGGAATATCTGGCTGGGTGGGAAGGAGGGCCGGATGTCAACCAAATACAACCAATGCAGACCATGTACACACCCCAACATTCACATAGAAAAGCCCAAATAATGCAGGACAATGTGCTACACCAATATCAACCCCTGACTGTGACAACTTAGGACAATGCAATGTACAGGCCCGCATCCAGAGGCACAGTCACAACTGTCAGGTGTGTCAACCATTGATGCCTGCAGAAACATAACATACATTGTGTGTGTCTCCCAAAAACAGGTGATGATGGGGACACAGCAGCAGACGCTGAGGAGTCCCCGTCCCAGGCTCAAGAGGATACGGAGCTCACTGGTGTGGAACAGCCTCTGCCCTCCTCGGATGAAGAAGACCCACCTGGCACCTCCGGAGCAAGTCATCATGCAGCACCAGCAGGACCACCAGCTGCACCCCCTGCACCCACCCCTCCAATGACTGTCAACACACATACCACCCCTGCCGACATGGACAGACCAAGGAGCGCCACCACCACCAGCACAGGGACCCTGGACCAACGTGGGGCCATGGACACCAACACCACCAACAACCCCCAAGGGGGCCCAGGGTCAACTGTGCGTGCCACCTCAGGTACTGCACGTGTCGCCAGGGGTGGTGGGAGGGGTGGGAGACACAGGTCGCTGCTCGCAGAGGGGTCTGGACTGCATGATGACCCACAACTGGCATGCATAGCCGATGCGTACCAGTCCAGCACCGGAGAGCTCAGCCAGGTAGTGGGGCTCCTCAGGGACATTAAACAGCAGCAGGCTGCCCATCATGCCCGCTTGGACTCACACATGTCCCGCGTGGAGTCCAAGTGGGACACACTGCAAGAGATGACGGCGGTGCATAGGGACATATTACAATGCCTCCGCCAGATGAGCAGCAACCAGTCAACACCTCCCTGTGTGCCCACAACATCTGGTGCTGAAACAACTGCAACTGCCACAGGGCAGGAGGATGACTCTGGCGGAGAGTCCCCTGCACCGCAGCAGCCTGCACTTGAGGGTCCCCCCCCCAAAGAAGAGGGGTCGTCCGAGGAAGGACAACTGAGAGGCTGATGGCCATGCACAACCCCCAGGAAGCCAACACCTGTTCTGGATAATCACCTTTGTGCACAAACTGTTCACCCTGTTGACTGCAACACAACTCCCCCACATGACATGGGGAGTACAAGTTGGACCAATGTCTCAGATGACTGTGGACTTGATACAGGACATTTCTGCTACCAGGACTTCCAATTCATCTAGGAACTTTGGATTGCAATCAAAATGTACAGCACTCACCATCATGTGCACTATTCACACACATGTATGACAATAAACACACTAATTCACCATACCTGCCTCTGTCGTGATTCCAACGTGGTTTCTGTCATGGAGATGATGACCAGCGAAATTACACTGTGCATGCAAACTGCTACAGCAAGTACAACACAGGCATGTGAGTCATGGCAACGTGACACATATGAGGGAGACACACCACCAGGGCTACACAACAAATACACACCTAGGCCATCTGACTCATTGCCTACACTGATGTTGCCAGGAAATACGGTGCAATGCACAGACACAACACCTATTCACAGTCTTAGTCAACTAGCCCACTGGTGCAGTAAGCAAATGTCAGTCAAATGTGTGACCACAGACAACGCACATCACAAAGTGAAGCACAGGTTTATTACACATTTGCAACATGTTGTAACCACTACAGATGCAAGGTAATCCCACCTGGCATCGGGCACACAGTCAACAAGTGTAGAAGGAAGGAAGTCCATGGGTGTGGCGCACATCACCTGTAGGGACACGACAGCTACCACCCTGGAAGTCGAATCACGGTTTCGGGGATCACAGTTGACCAAACGACTCTGAAAGTACCCTGTGAAGGACAGAAATGACACACAGTCAAAAGCACTGAAGAACAGGACAGAACTGCAATACTCATGCCCAATACATGTCACAAGATACCCACCCAGAACCAAGTTAGCATGTCAACACTGTTGGGGAGTACAGACTACCTGTAAGGACACATCGCTACACGCATACAGTCATGTAGCCCATGGACACACTCAAACAGCACCAGAGCACCACCAACACATATCATGCAAACTCACATCTTTGACATGACATCTCTGGATACTCACATTCAGCTGAAGAAGTTGGTGATGAGCTGTGTGCGGACATCACCATCATCATCATCATCACTGGCATCGTGGTCCAGGCCAGGATCCTCCACAGGTGGCGGACGTTGGTCATCGTCATCCAGGATGAGAGGCAACTTCTTCCGCACTGCCAGGTTGTGTAGCATGCAGCAGACGATGACAATCTTGCACACCTTTGCTGGGGCATATGGGAGGGACCCTCCTGTCTTGTCCAGGCAGCGAAAGCGGCTCTTCAGGAGACCAAATGTCCGCTCAATCACTCTCCTGGTCCGACCATGTGCCTCATTGTAGCGCATCTGGGCTGGTGTCACAGGGTTCCTGAGGGGCGTCAGCAACCAAGGCATGTTGGGGTATCCGGAGTCACCTACATACAGACAATTGCACATTAGCTGAGTTGGAAAAGAGGGTGGAACACTACATTGCAGAACACACACAATGGTACAAAGTCAGTACACACCAACAAGCCAGGCACTCTGGTTCCGCATCTGTGACATCATCCTCGGGATGCGACTACTCCTCATCACGTAGGCATCATGTGCAGAACCGGGGAAACGGGCACACACGTGTGAGATGCTCATATCAGCAAGACAGACCACCAGTGCATTGACCGAGTGGTAGTGTTTGCGGTTCCTGTATGCCTGCTCTTGGGCCTGTGGTGGTACCAAAGCCACATGTGTCCCATCAATGGAGCCAATGACATGCGGCATCCTCCCCAGGGCATAGAAGTCACTCTTCACGTCAGTGAGTTGTTGGAGTCTAGGGAAATAGATGTACTGGTTCGGGTATATCAACATAGCCTCCAAAACATCACCGAGCACACGGCTGAACATGGTCTGTGACATCCCACCAGCAGTCGCCACAGTGTGTTGAAAGGTACCGGTGGCAAAGAAGTGTAGGGCTGCCATCACCTTCACCTTGGGGGTCAGCGCTGTAGGGTACGGCCGGCCAGGTTGCAAATGTGGTGCCAAGCGCACTGCCAAATCCTCAATCAGCTGCCTGGTGAAGCGGTACCGTCGGATGCTGTCACGTTCCACCATCGTTGCCAGGTCAGGGAATGGTCTATGGACAGCTGGTGCCCTGCAGTGCATAGGTGAAGAAAGAAAGATTGTCAGTCACCCCACATATGTGGCATTGAACACACTCAATATCACATGATACATCATTATGAGGCACAAGTACATGATGTGTGCAGTTCCGTAAGGACATGTATGGCACATACATGGCCAACATCTAACATCACAGTTCAACAAGTGGCATCAATAAGTCCCAGGTTGTGCCATTGGATATTATGAGGCCGTGTCACAGTTCCCATCTCCTGCTGCCACGTTACAAACACACCCCACAGTGACATGTGAGGACAGATGTGCCCCAGGCATCACAGCTCAACGACAGGTAGATTCCCAGGGACCCTGTATTGCCACATGGACACTGGCATGACATGGTGTATCATGTATACACCACAGCAAAACAACCATGACCCCCACAGGTAGTGGTCCCTGTTGCCTCGGCAGGACAGACATGGACGTCTGTGACACACACACGCACAACATCAAAGTCCATGCACAAACAACGTGGATGTGGAGACTGTCTCCCATTGTGCACATGAAATCAGAGACATTGTAAACACAACATGCACACAGACTGTGGAGGACCATCACTATTGTGCCAATGGGTCACCCTGGGTTTAACATACCGTCCCACATGGGACTCAGGGGGTATGTGACATGACATACACATACACCACCGTGAAATGTGACCATGCCACATGCCCAGATATGAACAGTTGCACATCACAGTGGTCATGTACACGAAACACCAAGGATCCTGTCCCCATGAACACGTGCACAGCCTGGGGGTGGCTGCCCCCAAGTGACACCCACAGAACAACATGTGCACCCCCATACACGGAATAGGTAATGCAGCCTTACATGCCTTAGGATACAGTTTGGACAGGCTGTGGTGTTGTAGGTGTGCCCCTCACTCCCTGGGAAGTATGTGTGGCTGGCATATGTTCACCTGTGACAGGCATGGTGACATATGCCAGTGACTTGTACAGGGACGCGTTGGACAGCAATGGACCGATCGGTGCGCACACATTGGCCATTGCATTCAATGTGTGCTGGTACGCGTTGTATTCGCAATACGCGTTGGACAGCAATGGACAGATCGGTGCGCACACATTGGCCATTGCATTCAATGTGTGCTGGTACGCGTTGTATTCGCAATACGCGTTGGACAGCAATGGACTGATCGGTGCGCACGCATTGGCCATTGCATTCAATGTGTGCTGGTACGCGTTGTATTCGCAATACGCGTTGGACAGCAATGGACTGATCGGTGAGCGTATATGGACTAGAAAACATCCCAGAGCCTGGTGAGTACACAACAAATGTACACAATATTGTGCCACAATACACACACATCACTGTCAAGGGAGAGTCAAACCATGCACCCTTAGCAAATCCACAGCAACCAAAACAGAATCATCCCAAAATGTGTATGTCAGTCAGATAAACACAACACATGCCATCTCATAGTGATATGTAACTGTGTCATCACATGTACAAACACAACTACAACTACAGCTAGGCAGTGGCACAAATATAACTAACAAACACATCCAGACATGTAGCCACCACTACAACACAACCTCACAGTGAAGCCCACTGAAAGGAAGGAATCCTGTGTATGCTGGGCAAGTCAGTGTAGCCAATAGCATCATGGGAGTCGTAGTCACAGATATTGCCCACCCTCACAATGCGCACATCAACACCACCATGAACCATGCTCACATCACAGGGAGTGGAAAACAACTGACAAGATGGCTGACACTGGCTACTGCTGTGGGGAGCACAAGGTCCTGCTGGCAACTGTGCACCAACCAACAGCAGGACACCACTGACTGACATCTTGCCATTGCTCTCACACTCACACACAGTGAAGTCCACCCAAAAGCAAGTAAGTATGGGCATGCTGGGAAGTGGGGTGGAGGCAATAGCATGATGGGAGTGGTAGTCACAGATATCGGTCACCCCCACAACTGTCCCATCAACACCACCCTGAACCATGCGCACATCACAGGGAGTGGAAAACAACTGACAAGATGGCTGACACTGGCTACTGCTGTGGGGAGCACAAGGCCCTGCTGGCAACTGTGCACCAACCAACAGCAGGACACCACTGACTGACATCCTGAAAGACAACTTGCACTCCCTGCAATGGAAGCACGTTCCATGGTGGGATATCTGGCTGGGTGGGAAGGAGGACTCACAGCCCTGACCATAGTTACCAGCAGCGTTTCTCACACACACCCCTAACACAAACTCTACATAACTCACCTGGGAGAATGCATTGCCACACACTCCAATCAAATATCCCAGAAAGAACCACAACCCTGGGTCATGCTGAGTGAAGCACAGGGACACACATGGGACTTGTAGCAAAACTAACCCCAGGATAACATTGTCAGCCATCTTGTCAGCACAGGCACACAACCCCACAGGGAAGCAGAGTCAAAGGGAAGGAAGCATGGGCATGCTGGGAAGGGGGGTGGAGGCAATAGCATGATGGGAGTGGTAGTCACAACTCAACATCCCCCACCCACATGGCCCAGCAAGCTCACACTCAAGCATGCACACCCCACAGAGAGTGGAAAGCCCCATCAAAGATGTCTGACACTGGTGCTCTGTTGTGGGGAGCACAAGGCCATGCTGGGAACTGGCCACCAACTAACAGCAGGACACCACTGTCAGCCATCTTGCCATTGCTCTCACACTCACACACAGTGAAGTCCACCCAAAAGCAAGTAAGTATGGGCATGCTGGGAAGTGGGGTGGAGGCAATAGCATGATGGGAGTGGTAGTCACAGCTCAACATCCCCCACCCACATGGCCCAGCAAGCTCACACTCAAGCATGCACACCCCACAGAGAGTGGAAAGCCCCATCAAAGATGTCTGACACTGGTGCTCTGTTGTGGGGAGCACAAGGCCATGCTGGGAACTGGCCACCAACTAACAGCAGGACACCACCGTCAGCCATCTTGCCATTGCTCTCACACTCACACACAGTGAAGTCCACCCAAAAGCAAGTAAGTATGGGCATGCTGGGAAGTGGGGTGGAGGCAATAGCATGATGGGAGTGGTAGTCACAGCTCAACATCCCCCACCCACATGGCCCAGCAAGCTCACACTCAAGCATGCACACCCCACAGAGAGTGGAAAGCCCCATCAAAGATGTCTGACACTGGTGCTCTGTTGTGGGGAGCACAAGGCCCTGCTGGCAACTGTGCACCAACCAACAGCAGGACACCACTGACTGACATCCTGAAAGACAACTTGCACTCCCTGCAATGGAAGCACGTTCCATGGTGGGATATCTGGCTGGGTGGGAAGGAGGACTCACAGCCCTGACCATAGTTACCAGCAGCGTTTCTCACACACACCCCTAACACAAACTCCACAAAACTCACCTGGGAGAATGCATTGCCTCACACTCCAATCAAATATCCCACAAAGAACCACAACCCTGGGTCATGCTGAGTGAAGCACAGGGACACACATGGGACTTGTAGCAAAACTAACCCCAGGATAACACTGTCAGCCATCTTGTCAGCACAGGCACACAACCCCACAGGGAAGCAGAGTCAAAGGGAAGGAAGCATGGGCATGCTGGGAAGGGGGTGGAGGCAATAGCATGATGGGAGTGGTAGTCACAGATATTGGTCACCCCCACAACTGTCCCATCAACACCACCCTGAACCATGCACACATCACAGGGAGTGGAAAACAACTCACAAGATGGCTGACACTGGCTACTGCTGTGGGGAGCACAAGGCCCTGCTGGCAACTGTGCACCAACCAACAGCAGGACACCACTGACTGACATCCTGAAAGACAACTTGCACTTCCTGCAATGGAAGCACGTTCCATGGTGGAATATCTGGCTGGGTGGGAAGGAGGGCCGGATGTCAACCAAATACAACCAATGCAGACCATGTACACACCCCAACATTCACATAGAAAAGCCCAAATAATGCAGGACAATGTGCTACACCAATATCAACCCCTGACTGTGACAACTTAGGACAATGCAATGTACAGGCCCGCATCCAGAGGCACAGTCACAACTGTCAGGTGTGTCAACCATTGATGCCTGCAGAAACATAACATACATTGTGTGTGTCTCCCAAAAACAGGTGATGATGGGGACACAGCAGCAGACGCTGAGGAGTCCCCGTCCCAGGCTCAAGAGGATACGGAGCTCACTGGTGTGGAACAGCCTCTGCCCTCCTCGGATGAAGAAGACCCACCTGGCACCTCCGGAGCAAGTCATCATGCAGCACCAGCAGGACCACCAGCTGCACCCCCTGCACCCACCCCTCCAATGACTGTCAACACACATACCACCCCTGCCGACATGGACAGACCAAGGAGCGCCACCACCACCAGCACAGGGACCCTGGACCAACGTGGGGCCATGGACACCAACACCACCAACAACCCCCAAGGGGGCCCAGGGTCAACTGTGCGTGCCACCTCAGGTACTGCACGTGTCGCCAGGGGTGGTGGGAGGGGTGGGAGACACAGGTCGCTGCTCGCAGAGGGGTCTGGACTGCATGATGACCCACAACTGGCATGCATAGCCGATGCGTACCAGTCCAGCACCGGAGAGCTCAGCCAGGTAGTGGGGCTCCTCAGGGACATTAAACAGCAGCAGGCTGCCCATCATGCCCGCTTGGACTCACACATGTCCCGCGTGGAGTCCAAGTGGGACACACTGCAAGAGATGACGGCGGTGCATAGGGACATATTACAATGCCTCCGCCAGATGAGCAGCAACCAGTCAACACCTCCCTGTGTGCCCACAACATCTGGTGCTGAAACAACTGCAACTGCCACAGGGCAGGAGGATGACTCTGGCGGAGAGTCCCCTGCACCGCAGCAGCCTGCACTTGAGGGTCCCCCCCCCAAAGAAGAGGGGTCGTCCGAGGAAGGACAACTGAGAGGCTGATGGCCATGCACAACCCCCAGGAAGCCAACACCTGTTCTGGATAAGCACCTTTGTGCGCAAACTGTTCACCCTGTTGACTGCAACACAACTCCCCCACATGACATGGGGAGTACAAGTTGGACCAATGTCTCAGATGACTGTGGACTTGATACAGGACATTTCTGCTACCAGGACTTCCAATTCATCTAGGAACTTTGGATTGCAATCAAAATGTACAGCACTCACCATCATGTGCACTATTCACACACATGTATGACAATAAACACACTAATTCACCATACCTGCCTCTGTCGTGATTCCAACGTGGTTTCTGTCATGGAGATGATGACCAGCGAAATTACACTGTGCATGCAAACTGCTACAGCAAGTACAACACAGGCATGTGAGTCATGGCAACGTGACACATATGAGGGAGACACACCACCAGGGCTACACAACAAATACACACCTAGGCCATCTGACTCATTGCCTACACTGATGTTGCCAGGAAATACGGTGCAATGCACAGACACAACACCTATTCACAGTCTTAGTCAACTAGCCCACTGGTGCAGTAAGCAAATGTCAGTCAAATGTGTGACCACAGACAACGCACATCACAAAGTGAAGCACAGGTTTATTACACATTTGCAACATGTTGTAACCACTACAGATGCAAGGTAATCCCACCTGGCATCGGGCACACAGTCAACAAGTGTAGAAGGAAGGAAGTCCATGGGTGTGGCGCACATCACCTGTAGGGACACGACAGCTACCACCCTGGAAGTCGAATCACGGTTTCGGGGATCACAGTTGACCAAACGACTCTGAAAGTACCCTGTGAAGGACAGAAATGACACACAGTCAAAAGCACTGAAGAACAGGACAGAACTGCAATACTCATGCCCAATACATGTCACAAGATACCCACCCAGAACCAAGTTAGCATGTCAACACTGTTGGGGAGTACAGACTACCTGTAAGGACACATCGCTACACGCATACAGTCATGTAGCCCATGGACACACTCAAACAGCACCAGAGCACCACCAACACATATCATGCAAACTCACATCTTTGACATGACATCTCTGGATACTCACATTCAGCTGAAGAAGTTGGTGATGAGCTGTGTGCGGACATCACCATCATCATCATCATCACTGGCATCGTGGTCCAGGCCAGGATCCTCCACAGGTGGCGGACGTTGGTCATCGTCATCCAGGATGAGAGGCAACTTCTTCCGCACTGCCAGGTTGTGTAGCATGCAGCAGACGATGACAATCTTGCACACCTTTGCTGGGGCATATGGGAGGGACCCTCCTGTCTTGTCCAGGCAGCGAAAGCGGCTCTTCAGGAGACCAAATGTCCGCTCAATCACTCTCCTGGTCCGACCATGTGCCTCATTGTAGCGCATCTGGGCTGGTGTCACAGGGTTCCTGAGGGGCGTCAGCAACCAAGGCATGTTGGGGTATCCGGAGTCACCTACATACAGACAATTGCACATTAGCTGAGTTGGAAAAGAGGGTGGAACACTACATTGCAGAACACACACAATGGTACAAAGTCAGTACACACCAACAAGCCAGGCACGCTGGTTCCGCATCTGTGACATCATCCTCGGGATGCGACTACTCCTCATCACGTAGGCATCATGTGCAGAACCGGGGAAACGGGCACACACGTGTGAGATGCTCATATCAGCAAGACAGACCACCAGTGCATTGACCGAGTGGTAGTGTTTGCGGTTCCTGTATGCCTGCTCTTGGGCCTGTGGTGGTACCAAAGCCACATGTGTCCCATCAATGGAGCCAATGACATGCGGCATCCTCCCCAGGGCATAGAAGTCACTCTTCACGTCAGTGAGTTGTTGGAGTCTAGGGAAATAGATGTACTGGTTCGGGTATATCAACATAGCCTCCAAAACATCACCGAGCACACGGCTGAACATGGTCTGTGACATCCCACCAGCAGTCGCCACAGTGTGTTGAAAGGTACCGGTGGCAAAGAAGTGTAGGGCTGCCATCACCTTCACCTTGGGGGTCAGCGCTGTAGGGTACGGCCGGCCAGGTTGCAAATGTGGTGCCAAGCGCACTGCCAAATCCTCAATCAGCTGCCTGGTGAAGCGGTACCGTCGGATGCTGTCACGTTCCACCATCGTTGCCAGGTCAGGGAATGGTCTATGGACAGCTGGTGCCCTGCAGTGCATAGGTGAAGAAAGAAAGATTGTCAGTCACCCCACATATGTGGCATTGAACACACTCAATATCACATGATACATCATTATGAGGCACAAGTACATGATGTGTGCAGTTCCGTAAGGACATGTATGGCACATACATGGCCAACATCTAACATCACAGTTCAACAAGTGGCATCAATAAGTCCCAGGTTGTGCCATTGGATATTATGAGGCCGTGTCACAGTTCCCATCTCCTGCTGCCACGTTACAAACACACCCCACAGTGACATGTGAGGACAGATGTGCCCCAGGCATCACAGCTCAACGACAGGTAGATTCCCAGGGACCCTGTATTGCCACATGGACACTGGCATGACATGGTGTATCATGTATACACCACAGCAAAACAACCATGACCCCCACAGGTAGTGGTCCCTGTTGCCTCGGCAGGACAGACATGGACGTCTGTGACACACACACGCACAACATCAAAGTCCATGCACAAACAACGTGGATGTGGAGACTGTCTCCCATTGTGCACATGAAATCAGAGACATTGTAAACACAACATGCACACAGACTGTGGAGGACCATCACTATTGTGCCAATGGGTCACCCTGGGTTTAACATACCGTCCCACATGGGACTCAGGGGGTATGTGACATGACATACACATACACCACCGTGAAATGTGACCATGCCACATGCCCAGATATGAACAGTTGCACATCACAGTGGTCATGTACACGAAACACCAAGGATCCTGTCCCCATGAACACGTGCACAGCCTGGGGGTGGCTGCCCCCAAGTGACACCCACAGAACAACATGTGCACCCCCATACACGGAATAGGTAATGCAGCCTTACATGCCTTAGGATACAGTTTGGACAGGCTGTGGTGTTGTAGGTGTGCCCCTCACTCCCTGGGAAGTATGTGTGGCTGGCATATGTTCACCTGTGACAGGCATGGTGACATATGCCAGTGACTTGTACAGGGACGCGTTGGACAGCAATGGACCGATCGGTGCGCACACATTGGCCATTGCATTCAATGTGTGCTGGTACGCGTTGTATTCGCAATACGCGTTGGACAGCAATGGACAGATCGGTGCGCACACATTGGCCATTGCATTCAATGTGTGCTGGTACGCGTTGTATTCGCAATACGCGTTGGACAGCAATGGACTGATCGGTGCGCACGCATTGGCCATTGCATTCAATGTGTGCTGGTACGCGTTGTATTCGCAATACGCGTTGGACAGCAATGGACTGATCGGTGCGCACACATTGGCCATTGCATTCAATGTGTGCTGGTACGCGTTGTATTCGCAATACACGTTGGACAGCAATGGACTGATCGGTGCGCACACATTGGCCATTGCATTCAATGTGTGCTGGTACGCGTTGTATTCGCAATACGCGTTGGACAGCAATGGACTGATCGGTGCGCACACATTGGCCATTGCATTCAATGTGTGCTGGTACGCGTTGTATTCGCAATACGCGTTGGACAGCAATGGACCGATCGGTGTGCCCGGCCGGCCCATTGCATTCAATGTGTGCGGTACGCGTTGTAACCTGGGTACGCGTTGAACAGCAATGGACCGATCGGTGTGCCCAGCCGGCCCATTGCATTCAATGTGTGCGGGTACGCGTTGTAACCGTGGGTACGCGTTGAACAGTAATGGAACGATCGGTGTGCCTGGCCGGCCCATTGCATTCAATGTGTGCGGGCACGCGTTGTAACCTGGGTACGCGTTGAACAGCAATGGACCGATCGGTGTGCCCGGCCGGCCCATTGCATTCAATGTGTGCGGGTACGCGTTGTAACCTGGGTACGCGTTGAACAGCAATGGACCGATCGGTGTGCCCGGCCGGCCCATTGCATTCAATGTGTGCGGGTACGCGTTGTAACCTGGGTACGCGTTGAACAGCAATGGACCGATCGGTGTGCCCGGCCGGCCCATTGCATTCAATGTGTGCGGGTACGCGTTGTAACCTGGGTACGCCGTTGAACAGCAATGGACCGATCGGTGTGCCCGGCCGGCCCATTGCATTCAATGTGCGGGTACGCGTTGTATCCTGGGTACACGTTGAACAGCAATGGATCGATCGGTGTGCCCGGCCGGCCCATTGCATTCAATGTGTGTGGGTACGCGTTGTATCCTAGGTATGCGTTGAACAGCAATGGACCGATCGGTGCGCACCCATTGGCTATGGCCTGGCCTGGCAACGGACGGCCCATTGCATTCAATGTGTGCGGGTACGCGTTGTAACCTGGGTACGCGTTGAACAGCAATGGACCGATCGGTGTGCCCGGCCGGCCCATTGCATTCAATGTGTGCGGGTACGCGTTGTAACCTGGGTACGCGTTGAACAGCAATGGACCGATCGGTGTGCCCGGCCGGCCCATTGCATTCAATGTGTGCGGTACGCGTTGTATCCTGGGTACGCGTTGAACAGCAATGGACCGATCGGTGTGCCCGGCCGGCCCATTGCATTCAATGTGTGCGGGTACGCGTTGTAACCTGGGTACGCTGTTGAACAGCAATGGACCGATCGGTGTGCCCAGCCGGCCCATTGCATTCAATGTGTGTGGTGCAGCGTTGTAACCTGGGTACGCGTTGAACAGTAATGGAACGATCGGTGTGCCTGGCCGGCCCATTGCATTCAATGTGTGCGGGTACGCGTTGTAACCTGGGTACGCGTTGAACAGCAATGGACCGATCGGTGTGCCCGGCCGGCCCATTGCATTCAATGTGTGCGGGTACGCGTTGTAACCTGGGTGCGCGTTGAACAGCAATGGACCCATCGGTGTGCCCGGCCGGCCCATTGCATTCAATGTGTGTGGGTACGCGTTGTATCCTAGGTATGCGTTGAACAGCAATGGACCGATCGGTGCGCACCCATTGGCTATGGCCTGGCCTGGCAACGGACGCGTTTTCAAATTTTGAACGAGTCTGATGCTGTAAATTCAGTTGGTCACCCACAACAATGTTGCAAATTCATGGGTGTCATGAAGTTGAACTTTTGAAGGATGCTGTGGGCATGTGTAAGTGGTGCAATTCCATGGATTGGCCAGATTCAGAAGATGCAAACGACTTGGACCTATCACTTTGGACACATGGGACAGTATCTGCCTCTGCAGCACACATATAATGCTGGCTGTTCCCCTGAGAGCTCACTTGCTTGCACTACATGCTCCAGGACGACATCTGCCACCACCACTGCTGTTGTATCTGCACCCTCTGGACCCTGCAATGGCACGTACTGTGGAGAGAGGCCCAGCCTTCAGCACTGAGGAGAACCAGGCCCTGCTGGACAGCCTCCTTCCACAGTACAGCAAGCTGTATGGGAAAGCAGGGGAGCAGGTGAGTGTTCTGTCCACTGCCTTCCTAAATGTGCATGTTGTCTGACTAGCAAGGCTAACAGTCTGCACGACACTGGCTAGCAGGCTCACTGAGTAGTTGTCACCCCCCATAGTGTGTAGTTACATGCACTGGACAGGTATAGTGCAGTGACAGTGCATTTAAACAAGGTTTTACTTCCCAGGCAATGATACCATGTAGTAACTGCTGGCATACTGTCCATGGCCATCGTTGCACTGCCTGTGTACATCATGTGCCCCTGTGATTGAGACATGTATATACAACTGTGTAATGCACAGATATGTTGCATGTGTAGTAATGGCATTCTCACTTTGTCATCCTCACAGGTTGATGCCCACCAGAAGCAGCAGATATGGCTGACCATCGTCCGGGCAGTGAGATCCGTGGGGGTCTACAAGCGCCGGATCCGCAACTGCCAGAAGAGGTGGCAAGACCTTAGGGGCTGGACCCGGAGGATCGCACGGGTCCAGCTGAAGCTGTCGCCTCCTCGCAGGAGGGGCGGACACCGGACCCTGACCCCCCACATGCTCAGGATCCTGGCGGTGGTCTTCCCTGATCTGGATGGGCAGCTGAAGGCCAGAGAGCAGCAAAGATGGGGTGAGTCCATGACTGCATTGTGAACTATGTCTGCCATGCTATGTGCCCTCCTCTGGCCTGGTTAAACTTCCACAGTACATCAGTCATGTGGTCCAGGACCCAAGTCCCTCTATTGTGCACTGCCCACTCCTCATCTGATACCCAGGTGTGGCCCTTACAGTCAGGGAATTGTGTCACTTGGGTACTGTGTCCTTGCAGTTTGCTTGACTCAAGGTGGGGGACAGCATCTGTTTCCCTAACTCTGTGGTGGGCATCATGGGTGGGTCCATTGCTTACACAATGCCTGCGTTCTGACATGTAATCTGTGTGTTACTTTGATATGTGGTCCAATTGCTGAGCTGATCCACCACATGTGCCTGGGGTATCTGGCACACACCCATGCTGCGGGTGGGAACAATGTTTGGGCCCCAGGAGTGTGTATATTACGTGTGTCACACATACTTAGCCAGCTGCCTACTGTCCAGGGCTCATCCCTCATTCATGTGGGGCAGGACAGTCATGCCTACTCCAGGCCATACTATACACTCTGTACTCCCACTCCCGTGTATCAGCTGACACGTTGTGCTCAGTGATTTGTCCCCTCAAGTGTCTGCCTCTGTGTCAGTGTGCTGTGGCTTCGTTGTCAGGACTGCTGGGGTGTTTCTCGGTTGGGGCTCAGCATGCCACCGGAGATGTGACCATAGGAGACGATACTTGTGTGACACATAGCTGTTTGATCACCTGACCGTGCAGACTGGGGTATGCGAATGTGATGTTCAGGCAGCTGTTTCCCATTCACAGCAGATTGTGAGGTGCTCAGGTTCAGAGGGTTGTGTTACAGGTCTCCCATATGTCCAATCGGTATGACCTGGACAGATAAGGGTTCAGATGATGTGGTGTGAGGGGGATGTACATGTGCACTTGTTCAGCTCCAGGACTTGCATTCCCCATGACCTACTATTGTGACACAGTGCAGAGTGTTGTTGTCTGGCTGCCCTGCCCATGTGACTGGAGACAGTGATGTATGACTTAGCAGGCATGCCTGTGCCATGGCATGTGACTTCCTATTAGTGATCCTGCAGGGGAGTGACATGTGCTACATGCTCACCATTGTGGCAATGGCTATCAGGACATGGGTGCATCATGGTGTCTGTCGCTGGTATGCATCACATGCATTCCCTATTTGACTCTGGGCATCCCTTTCATCCGGACACCTATACTGACTCAGTGGCAAGAGTTGTGATGTGTGCATGTTCACATGCTTAACCGGGTTCTCTGCACTGTCCAACTACTGTGTAGGTGGTGCATGTGTCCACACTGGGGTATTGCCATCCAACAGACACCAGACAGATGGGTGCAAGGCCAGGTGGGATGTGAGTGCCATGGTTGACCATCAGACTGACAATTGGCTTCTCCTGTTCTGTTTGGGCACTTTTAGCAATGTTCAACTAAGGATGCCAGGGCTTGCTCTGTAATCTGCTGTACCTACTGTGGTGTGTGCGTTCGGTGCAGGTGACTGATGTCTGTCTGTTTCCCTATTGATTGCAGATACATTCACGGCCACAGGAGGGGACAGCTCCACGGACCAGGAGGAGCCGCAGAGCCAGACTGGGTCAGCAGCCGAGGAGTGGTCGGAGGGACCCAGTGGCACGGAGGGCGAGGGGAGCCACACCGCGGAGTCCTCAGCACCATCCACCTCAGCTGAGGACCACAGCAGCTCGGAGGATGACTCCCTTATGGAGTCGGTGTCAGCAGCCACCACACCCCAGCTAGTGTTGCTGTCCCCGCCACCACCACCACCACCTCCCATCGGCTCCCATTCCCGAGGTCCGTGGAGGCTCCCATGTTCGGGAGCGTGTCTCCTTCGGGCCAGGCACCGCACCCCCTGCCCCTGTGTCCCCTCCTGCCCTGAGTGAGGAGTCTGTGTACCTCCTTCGCCAGCTCCATGTAGGGCAGACAGCGATGCTGAGTGTCCTCCATGCCCACACCACTCTGTTGACTCAGCTGGTGTTGTTAATGGAGGGCATCTCATCGGGCATGTCTGCCCTACAGAGGGGCAATAGGTCCATGGACTCCTCCCTGACGGCAGCAGTGTCCCTCCTCCGACAGTCCCTCACCCCTCCTGCCTCTGCCCCATCCACACTCCCCAGCACCTTACCTGTCCCAAGCACACACACACCGGCACAGGCACACACCAGCACAGACACAAGCAGCACACAGACACACACGCCACAAACAAGACGCACACGCACGCACAGTCAGGGGACTGAAACCACACTCACAGGGGATGGGGCCCAGGCACACACACACGCATCCACGAGCACTGCGCAGTCCTCAGTTGCCTCTCCCTCCAAAGCCCCCTCCCTTGCCTCACCTGCAACCCCAAAGACACAGCAGCTCTTCCTCAGTGACCTCGGCCTCTTCCCCTCCGATCCAGCTGATACAGCATTCAGGGGGAAGAGGAAGCCCACCCACACGGAGCGGAGTGCCCCTCGCCCCCGGACACCCTCCCCCAGGCGCAGACCGACTGACGCCCCACCCGCAAGTCCCCCCGGACCCGGAAGAGCAAGACCCCGCCGCCGCCCTGCAGCTCAGGCACCAAGTCTCCTTCCTCCATCCCTCAGGCCCCCACTCCACAGATGCCCCCACCACACCCTGCCCCAGGTTCCCCCACCCACAGATACACCATCCCCAAAAGGATCAGGCCTTCTCCCCCTGCCACTTGCTCTTCCGGCCCCACACCTCCCGCTACGCTTGTCTGTACCACTGGTGTGGTGAGGGTGTCCTCCCCCTCTGTCCTGCCCACCTTACCTGATCCCCATTCTCCTCCCCTGGAGATAGGCACTGCAGTGGAGGCCACTACCACCCTGTCTGACTTGGGCACTGCAGTGGCGAACCTGTCCACTCCATCTGCACGGTCCACTGCAGTCGTGCCGGCGCCCACACCATCTGAGTCATGCCCCCAGTTGTGCCGGCACACACCATGTCAGACACCTCCACTGCAGTTGTCAGTGGCTCTCCAGCACCCACCACCCCTTCCCTGCCTCCTTCTGGTGAGCCCTGATCCTGTCCCTGCGGTGCCTGGCCTGCCCCCCGTATGCCTCTCCGAGGGGATTGTCCCTGGTTTTCATCAGTGCAGGCATGCGTAGGGTGACATCTGCCACTGTCACCCTGTTTTGACTTTCATGATGGACTGGCCATTGGCCTTTGTTTATTTTTTACATGACTTCAAGTTTTGAACCCACATATGCTGAATAAAGCAACTTTCTGTTCTCTAGTGCTTTTGCTTCTGATGTACATGATGTTGATGATGCTAACCATGCCCTTGCTGCAGTGATGGTGATATTTGGTCTCATGAATATGTAGTGTTACTGTGCAGGAACCCATGTGGTCCAGGGGGACTGTGTCCTATCCTGTGATGTATCCATGTCATCCTTAGCAGCATCTGAGGGTGTCATGTTTTCAATATTTGGCAATGGGATTTCCTACTTACATTAGCAATGTCACATCTGTGGCTTCCACCCCTGCACATCTGTTGTGCTTGCCATTGTTCAATTAGTCTACTTCCCTGACCGTGTGGCCATCTCCACTGGACATGCAGGTTTGGGCATCAATGGGGAAGGACTCATCTGTGTTGTCAGTGCAACTTGCTATACATGTGTGTTGGATCTGTGCTGATGATTTCGTTGACACTCCCATGACCAGGCTGATGTGACAGGAGCCTTCATTTGGTGCTAATTGTTGACTGTGTGACCAAGTGTTCTGCTGACATGATGGAGCCCTACTGAGGCAACATATGGCACAGCTTTCCTCACACAGGAGTGGAGTCCCCTCATGGCAGTGTGTGCTCCTGTGACATCGCCTGCGCCCAAGTTGTGTGTTGTATGAGCATGTCTGTGTGTTCACTTCCATTTTGCTGTGCATGCTGGGATCCCTAGTGATGTTCCTGTTTGTGATGCTTGCTGAGTTGACCTATGTTCCCCCAAAGTCTTCTCCCTGGGTTCTCTGTGATGTGGGTGCATGGCACATTACTGGTCATCAGGGTGTCACCCATAGGTGTGTTTGCTGTCAGGGCTGAGTTTGTGGGCAGACGGTGATGGGTCACAGTCAGGATTCCCCTTGGCACTTGTTGTTTACACCTGTCATGTGATTTCTGGTTTGTGTTAGCTTTCATTGGTTGTGACACGTTGTGTGTGTGACTTCTGGCACTCCTCAGGGTCAGGGCTGCAATGTTGGTAGTTGTCTATGTGTGTTCTTTGTGGGTGACCTTGGCTTCTTCATTGGTGTGTGACTGTGGCTGGGATCCCATTGGTTGGTGTGGTATTGCCGTCATGTCCATGTACAGCGTAGTGTGCAGTGTGTCAGACATTCAGGAGTCTTGTTGAGTGGCCATGTGTGATGTGTTTCTGCACCTTGGTTCCCGCCACCCCCCCTGGGATTGTCATGGGTGCATGTGCAATGTCACCAGTGCATGAGAGCTTCACTGCTGCACATTGTTGGAGGTCGAGGTGTGTGGTGTTGAGTGTGTGCAGATGAGAGTTGTTGCCCGGCTAGACCCCTGCCTCCATGTTGGCCTTGGCTTACTGGCCGTGCTGATTGATTTGTGCTTGTGTAGGTGTGATGGTAGTTTGTTGCTCAGGACACATGACTGTGGTTCACAGTGTGAACGACATGTAGCTTTGTCATCACAGTGGGATTGTAATGCAGCCCAGGGTCACCACATTGTGGGGGCCCTGGGGGTAGTGCTGTGGTGTCTCTGTGTCTTGCTGTGTCAGTTGCTGTTCCTACATGCTTGTGTGACATGTGTGATTTGTGCTCCCTCTCATCTGACAATGCCTGATTGCCCACATAGGGGATTTGGATCCATGAGTTACCTTTGTGTGGCACTGTATGCACATCTGTGTAATTGGTATTCAGGCCTCCTCATGTGTTGTGTGTTTGCCTGGGGACACTGGTACCGCCCCCTCAACTGTTGTGTTTGATGTAAAGTGTGGGTCTGCCTGTTTGTGTTTGTGCATCTGCACCACTGCATTGGCATATCTTTAGTGTGCCATTGGCTGTATGTTGTTTGGTGTGTTTCCCCTGCTGTCCCTGGGACTCCTAGGTCATCAGTCAGCACAATGATCATTGTTTGTGTGTCCCATTGCTGCCATGGTATGGTATCTGTTCACCTCACATCTACAGTCTCCACAGGGTATCTGCATTTGTGTGCCCATTGGTGCAAATATGTGGGTCTGCATTCTGATGGTCACTTCTGTCATTGTGTCATTGATGAATGTTGACAGTGTCAGCCCCCATGGGTGATGTTTGTCTGCACATGGCCAAAGGTATGTCTTATTACACTGCACTGTTTGCCTCCCCCAATCTATGTTTCTATGGGACACAAGCACTACTTTGCCACTGATGTGTTTGTTGTGCTGTGACCAGGAATCATCCATGCAGTTTGGCAGTTGCAGCTTTTTCTTTGTCAACACTTACATTTTGGTCACTGTGATGATGGGGGTTTGGACCCCATTGCCACAATGTTCTAAATGTGCTTCAGCTATGGACCCCACACTTACATTTTGGTCACTGTGATGATGGGGGTATGGACCCCATTGCCACAATGTTCAAAATGTGCTTCAGCTATGGACCCACACTTACATTTTGGTCACTGTGATGATGGGGGTATGGACCCCATTGCCACAATGTTCAAAATGTGCTTCAGCTATGGACCCCACACTTACATTTTGGTCACTGTGATGATGGGGGTTTGGACCCCATTGCCACAATGGTCATGGCCTGCTTGCATTGTGGGGGCCACACACATTTATGTGTGGCACATGTGATAGGGGGTCACATTGTATGTTCAAAGTCATGTTCAGTGTTGTAGGAATTTGACACAGTCTACACACGCTTGTCATGGTGTTGGGGGATGTCTTTATGTTGCATTGTTTATGTTGGTGTGTGCTTGTTGTGTCATGTATTAGCCATCCTGTGAGTGGGGGTGTTGTTGGTGGTAGGCATCCAGCCCCCCATGGGTAGAGGTGGTAGTAGTGGTAGGCATCTGTCACCCCTGGGTAAGGGTGGTAGTAGTGACAGGCATCCAGCCCCCCATGGGTAGAGGTGGTAGTGGTGGTAGGCATCTGGCACCCCCTGGGTAGGGGTGGTAGTAGTGACAGGCATCCAGCCCCCATGGGTAGAGGTGGTAGTGGTGGTAGGCATCTGGCACCCCCTGGGTAAGGGTGGTAGTAGTGACAGGCATCCAGCCCCCCATGGGTAGAGGTGGTAGTAGTGGTAGGCATCTGGCCCCCCCTGGGTAGAGGTGGTAGTAGTGGTAGGCATCTGGCACCCCCCTGGGTAGAGGTGGTAGTAGTGGTAGGCATCTGGCACCCCCTGGGTAAGGGTGGTAGTAGTGACAGGCATCTGGCACCCCTTGGGTAAGGGTGGTAGTAGTGACAGGCATCCAGCCCCCCATGGGTAGAGGTGGTAGTGGTGGTAGGCATCCATCACCCCCTGGGTAAGGGTGGTAGTAGTGACAGGCATCCAGCCCCCCATGGGTAGAGGTGGTAGTGGTGGTAGGCATCTGGCACCCTCTGGGTAAGGGTGGTAGTAGTGACAGGCATCCAGCCCCCATGGGTAGAGGTGGTAGTAGTGGTAGGCATCTACCACCCCTGGGTAGAGGTGGTAGTAGTGGTAGGCATCTGGCACCCCTGGGTAGGGGTGGTAGTAGTGGTAGGCATCCGGCACCCCCTGGGTAAGGGTGGTAGTAGTGGTAGGCATCCAGCCCCCCATGGGTAAGGGTGGTAGTAGTGGTAGGCATCTGGCACCCCATGGGTAGGGGCGGTAGTAGTGACAGGCATCTGGCACCCCCTGGGTAAGGGTGGTAGTAATGGTAGGCATCCAGCCCCCCATGGGTAGAGGTGGTAGTAGTGGTAGGCATCTGTCACACCCTGGGTAAGGGTGGTAGTAGTGACAGGCATCCAGCCCCCCATGGGTAGAGGTGGTAGTGGTGGTAGGCATCTGGCACCCCTGGGTAAGGGTGGTAGTAGTGACAGGCATCCAGCCCCCATGGGTAGAGGTGGTAGTAGTGGTAGGCATCTAGCACCCCTGGGTAGAGGTGGTAGTAGTGGTAGGCATCTGGCACCCCTGGATAGGGGTGGTAGTAGTGGTAGGCATCCGGCACCCCTGGGTAAGGGTGGTAGTAGTGGTAGGCATCCAGCCCCCATGGGTAAGGGTGGTAGTAGTGGTAGGCATCTGGCACCCCTGGGTAAGGGTGGTAGTAGTGGTAGGCATCCAGCCCCCCATGGGTAGAGGTGGTAGTAGTGGTAGGCATCTGGCACCCCCTGGGTAGAGGTGGTAGTAGTGGTAGGCATCCGGGCCCCTATGTGTATATGTGGCATTGGTGATGGCCATCCCGCCCCTATGGTGCTGCTGTTGCTGGTGTAAGTACTTTCTGCATCCCTCTGTGTGTGTGTGATGTGTCGGGTACGTGTAGTTTGTTTTTGTGGTTGGTGTCTGACTTACCTTCTGCGCCGTACGCGTCCGTGCCTGTTCCGGTAGTAGATGTAGAATATTGGTAGGATCGGCACAATGGGATTCATGGTTGGTTCGTCTCGTTCGTCTTTCTCGTTGCTTCGCCCGTCCTCGTCGCTGGCGTGTTCGGTCTCGTAGCCGTGCATCGTGTTGTGGCGCGAATCGGAGCTTATGTGCGCCTCTCCCGGATGCTTTGACGTGCCGTGCGTAGCGACGGGTTCGGCGCGTACGGGAAGCGCATCGTACTTGTCCGGCCGGACGGGGCTGCATTTTGGCTTCCGTGCGACTCGATTCTGCGTTTACGGATCCGGCTCGGTCGGGGAACCGGACCTGGATTGGGTGAGTACGACTGGGTCGGAATCTATGCTGTTATGCGCATCGTACTTGCTCGTTCGGAATACTGTGCGGTTCGGTCGGGAAACAGGCATTCGCATGGCTTTTTTCCCGACCGAATGCTGTTAGGTGCGCCTCCGACCGAGATCGGAATCGGCCCCTTAGTGAGTTATGGACTAACTTTTCGCTTTGCCTACTTTACTTGCGTGCAACCTGTTTTCTACTGTCAACGGTGCCCCTTCTATTGGGCTATGAATTTATGCCTCTCCAATACGTCATGTCCTATCCCGGATTTTAACCAGTTAATGGGTCCCTTAGAGGCCCATGACCAGGCTTGTTCAGGGAATGGCCGTATGACGCGTGTGGCTGCACTTGGAGTCTTGGCTGAATGGGATATCTGTGCGGCTGCGCAGAACCTCTTGCAATGGAGTTTCATCGAATATCACGGAAGTTGCCCGGTTATGCTCTTGGAAGCATGAGATTACGAGGAGCATGTCTGTTCCTTCGACCTACTTGATTGGATGGCATCCCTTTTTTCTCCTTACGATGGGGATGACCTTTTGGAAGGGACTGCATTCTTAAGTTCACGTACTTTGATGGATCTACCACCTCCTTCATAACGTTTTCCCGGAGACGACACATTTTTAATATTTGCCAAAACTATATATATATATATTTTTTTTGGGGGGTTTTTGAATTTTTTCCAATTTGGTTTTTTTCAAACGCTTTTGAACTCTGCTTGGCTTTTGAACTCTGTTTTGGTCCTTTGTCTATATACTATGACCTTACCAAGAGGAGGGTGTTATATGGCCATTAGGGTCATTATCGACATTGCTAAATTAGCATGAGCTTTGCTGCCATGATGCTGCTTTTGCGCACGTTACTACGTGACTTTATTTTGCAAGACTCTGTTTATGCCTTTCACATGAGAACTGTCTGCTTTTCGCGTTCTCTGCTAGTTCCTGGAGTTTAGTCTGAACACGATGTGCAAGGTCGATAAACAATGCCCCTTATTATTCTGTTATGGTCAGTCCCTAGCACCTAGACAAATCATGCTAAACACAGCTGCACTGCTGGAGACTCGTGCTTTGATATTACGGGGATGCATGTTGTTCAAACACACACTTGGAGAGAGACCTTTCCATGGAGAAGAGCTATGCCATTCCTATGATGTAAACCTTCCATCTAGGCTTTAAGGTATGGGGTCTGCTGACAAAGCCCAGAGATCTTCTTTTATATAATAAAACTTCTTCCAGCCAAGGGGAGGGTGGTTAGGCCTTATAGTCCTTTTTCCACTGTCTGTATATGATGACATCCCCCTTTATATTCTATGGAATTGTAACAATGCTAATTGTTCTGAGTTTATGCATTTCGCTGCTGGTAGTGGCTCGTATACTGCATTATAGAGCACGATAGTTAAAATAAACATTTTTAACTATTACAGTGACTCTGCCAATTCTTATTGTGGACAAGTACGAGTGAGCGAGCGAAAGGGTATGTCTTGCTACAGCGATTCCAGCGAGAGTCGGGAGTGTTGTGTTCTGGGTTGTCTAATTATTTGTAGCTTCGTGATTTTGGAGGAGAACGAATGAGACACTATAGCTAGTCGGTTTTGGGATTTTGGGTACTAAGGTGGTAGGTTGGTACAACCATATACACCGAGGTCCTGTTTTACTGCGCATAGTTCTGTGTAGGTGCAGAATCCCCGCAACATATATGGAGGCTGATAGGGTTCTGTGGTAGAAAACATAAAGGAGTCCGAGAAGCCAGAATGAACTTTAGTCTATTCAAGTCCCTGCACAATTGATACTAGAAGCCTCAAAAACTATTACAGCCAGGAGCATTTGATATCTCCAAATACTGGAAATGTACATTGCCCGACTGTGATTTAGTCCATGCGACTTGAGGCTGTCTCAAGCTCTTGGGGTACTGGGCTTTATTTGGAAACATGTGGCGTTACCATATGAATATGCTCTGAGTGCAAATTCATAAATTGGTTACGCTGAACGACATGATTGCCATACCCTGACTGGCCTCACAACCTAGACTCTGGTAAGTGACAGCACTGGCCGCCTCCAAAATCTGTGTTATGCGATATTTGTGGTCACCACAGCTGCCAACTATTGATGAATGGATGACGGAATTACCAAAAAACGGCTTCTTTTGAGTGAATTATCTATGGACTACAAGAGAAGCTGGATGTTCTTCCTGGACATATGGTCAGTAGTCATTTATTCACAATTACTTCCCCTACTAGAGAGGAAGATCCTCTAGGATAATAGATGTAAATATGGGATACCCCCCAGATCTGTGTGCCTTCATGCCAGGCACTCCTCTGAGATTTTCTATTGGCATCCCCACTCATTAATTTAGATATATTTATTACAGAGTATGTTATGCTTAACTTAGTCTCAGAATGATTAAAATATTTTCACCTCCCCTTCTCATAGACGTGTGAACTCACTAGAATACTTCCCACCAGACTGATCAGATACAATCAACTCTTCCTAGAGTGAGAACTGGAATCTTAACCTCTGCACAGCCCATTCCATAATATAGAATGTGCATTGAAAAGGGAGGAGTTGCCTAGTGCCGCCATATAGGTCTAAATATTGCTTCATACTCAAATGTCATAAGATCATGTCTAGAGTCACTCTATGGCAGAGGTCTTCAATCTGTGGGGCACGACCCCCAGGGGGCCATGGAGTCCTGGGAAGGGGGTCTTGCATTCCCCAGCCTCACTTGTGCCTGGATTCCAAAACGTTTGTTTTCATTTTGGAAAAAGACAACCCTCCTGGGACAGCTAATTTCACTTGTTAAAATGCTTCAGCTGAGTCTCCTGTACTGTGAAAAGCTTTCGTGCCAGGGTGCCTGGTCGTCTGAAAGTAATGTAAATGTGCCCTATTAGTTCATCTGCAAGTGCAAAGGGTGCTTGGAACCCCGTGAATCACTCCAGCCTTTGTGATGACAAAGATTTGGGTTTTTTGTGGTAGTGCAGAGTTAACAACTGGGCCGTGAAGTGCTGGATTTTAATCCTAACTGTATTTTCACAGCCCTTAGTACTCTTAAGAAGGTGTTGAAGGGACGGTTATGTAAAAACAAAAAATGCATCACATACGCCCTGGTATTACTAAAATCTACAATTTGGAAGCACCATTTTATCGTAAAGCTGTTTGCACATAGTGTATCAGTCTATCTTATACTGTGTGTAATGCAATGCAAGTATAAAATAATGACTTACATATTCACAGTGCTTTCTGTCACAGGCTGTGACCTCATAGCACTAAAAATACACGTCACTATTCTCCACTGCACCAATCAAAATTTCATTTTGTGGCTCCGTGGTTACACGCAGACCTTTGCAGTGCATTAACTAATAGAGGTTTCATAATGTACTACAGTGCATTTCCCACTGAGTAACAACTTTACAATTGTTTTTATTTATTTTTCATTTACACTGCCCATTATTTTATATGTAGGTACCTGATGGTGAAAGACGTAAAAAACGTACAGAATATTTTGGAACTTATTTATGAGAGGCTTGCGCCACCAGAGCATCACTTTTTTTGATGCTCCGGCGGCGCAAGTGTCTCAACCATACCTATGAGGCGGTGCAAAGTCACGCTGCATGGCTATGCATGGCCTCATAGATATGGAGTAAGACAAAGCAGCACAAGTCACTGCGTTGCCTTACTCTGCATCAAGGAGGTGTTCCATAGGCGTTGCATGGGGGTTCCCACGTAACACCCAAGGATTTTGATGTTGCCCTATATTTACAAAATCACGTAAACCTGGGGCAGCGCCAAAAACCTACGCCTCTCCAGCGGAGGCGTGACGAGGAGAAATGTTTTCATTTCTCCTTGTTTTTTCCTCTTTCTATGTGTGCTGCATTCTGCAGCTCATATAGAAAGAGTAAAACGCCTCTTGGGATTGTTTTTGTGAAGGAAGGTGCCCCTTCCTGCACAAAAACAATCCTGCCTATGTTGGTGCTACGCAGCAATTTGTTCGCCAACGCAATGGGAAAGGACAGGAATGCAACGTATTTCATAAATATAGTGCCTTCCTGCGCTTTCACATGGTCGTACGACAGCGCAGCAAGAAGCCTTGCGGCGCTGCCCTATGCCAATTCCTCGTAAATGAGGCCCTTTGTTTTTAGCTACACCTCTGACCATGCCCCCACGCTCACTTACCTTAGGTTGGCTAACCACTGTTTAATATTATAACCCCACCGTAAAAATGATTTGCTGTGGGGATTGTGGGCATTTATGGTTGTCGATGATGAGCAGTACCAGGTTCTAGAAATTTTTGTCAGGAGGGGGTCCTTACGTCTAAAAGATGTTGACAAGGGGGTTGCGGCATCAAAAAGTTTGAATACCTCTGCTCTATGGGAATGGAGCTATCAATTGTTTGCTTATTAAAAGGTTCTTTACTCAGTTATCCCTTTGGGTGGAAGACACTACCCTGGGCTCATTTTAGGCATATTTCTCTCTATCACGATCTTCGTAGAGTATTTATCTTTAAGACTTATGATTTATTACTTTGTCTTAAGACTAATTGTTATGAAAATGATGTTTCATTGGAAATAATAGAGAACAACAGTCTGCTAAATGTTTAGTAGTGTATTCGTTTGTTATTACCCTTACAGAGAATGATGACGACTATATTAGTGCCCGGAGACCATAGAGTAATGATTTCTGTATATGTTAACTTTACTTTTACTAACATTGGTTTGTAACATTGAAAACCATAAAGAAAGAAAAAAAGAAATGCATGAGCTTATTTAATTGTAAAGGACATGTGTATTGGAAAGATCTTCCAAACTACTTGAAACTACAGACCATGGCTGTGAATGGTTGTGTTATGTGTTTGAATGACCAAATCACAAAATACAAACAACAGTACATTCTCACATCTCCTATCTTCATTACGCCTACATACCTTCTCTGAAGAAACCTCTTATCATTATCCTGTGTTTCCCAAAATATATAACTACATCTGTTTAATGTTAAAGAGTTAAGGATAGTAAGGTAATCAGAGCTGCACACTGGCGAGATTGCAGGACATAAGAACCAGACAGTGAAGATTGAGGAAAATGCTGCCTTGATGAAATAAGTCCTTATCACGATGTACCATACTGGCAGATGCCTTATGGACTAATAATAACCTCACTATACATCAGTGTGATTCTGTCCACCAAACTCACCTTGTAATACTTTTCTTAATTTAACCTCTCAAACTCTTCCCACTTTTAAAATGTCTAGCTCAGGCCCCTTGACCAAAATAGCTCCACACAGATTGTGTTTCAATTTATAACAAATGAAAAGCTCCCCAAACCCCCCACCCTCAAGAATGCCTTTCCCTCCCTCGAGTTGGACTGCCCGACCACCTGCGAGAGCAGCCAATGCTGGGGAACTACACCTAAAAACCTACCACCCTGCCACTCAGAAAACTGTCCTTGAGGATTTTTTCTGCCCCCTGTTTTTTTAAAACCCCAAACCTCTTCCTAAACAAAGCAGCTGCAGTGTTGTGTAACTCCTTCAAATACAGTTCCATACCCATCGTCAACAGATGTACTGCATCATCCCTAAAATAATGCTTATGAAACATATTTCAGCATGTGTTATACTATTTTCCCCAGCCGGGTAGCATATAAGTGAATCACACCACATACGGAGCTTGGTATTACATGTCTTTATTCTCTAGAATGTAACTGTTAATTAAAACGTACTGTGTTATGAATTTTATTAACCACACCCAAACACTTACATCACTAGACTACCGAGTCCATTAGGGAACATAAGGGTCCTGCACTCTGTTATACATAAGACACTATTTCTCCCCCTTTGTTAAATAAAGATACAAACAAAACACATATACATCAATGTTCCTCAATGAGTCATCTAGGCGCTCAAACCACTCTTCCAGATCTCATGGTGTGAGGCTGAGGAGACACAGGAGAAACAGCTGCAGCAGGCATTGGTGAGCTAGCAACTGAGGCAGTCCTGGGGTTCTCTGGTCCTTTGATGACAAAGTCTCACTCCGGATGCCCGGAACCGACAAACTCCAAGGCAGGTGTTTGAAATGGGAGGAATCCCTCTTAATGGACTTTCTGGGACAGTAAGCAGTCAACATGTGTCCCTTACTAGTTACAACTTGCAATGGATTGACATCGTATGGAGCGTCAGATTTACGTTTCTGCCTCTGCCTGACAAGGACATGGTCTCCTTTCAGACACATACTGTCCTGAGCACATTGAAGCTTGTCTGTATAAGTCTTCATGAAGCTTGTCTGCATAAGTCTTCATTTTGGACTTGTGAGATGAATCAGTAAGTCGAACTTTCTGAGCATCAGTTGTTCATTCAGTGGTCCACTGGGGCAGCTTGGTACCCATGGCTCTCCCGAACATCAGGGTGGCAGAGCTTTCGCCAGTTGTAGAATGGAGGGTAGATCTGTAGGCACGACGAGTAGAATGAAGATTGGACTTGAGCTCAAATCCCTCCAGCACAGCACGCTGGACAGCCATTTTAAGAGTCCTCACGAAACGTTCAACAACACCTTCTGCCTGTAACCAAAAAGGTGAGTTTTTCTGGTGCTTGATATTCAAATGACTACGAAAGTCTTTGGATTCCCGACCATTAAATGGTGGACCATTGTTAGATCTTAGAATGGACAGAACACCACAAGCTTCAAATATGGCTTCTAGTATTTCAATCACTCGATCATGAGTGATTGACGAAAAGTCTTCCACCAGAGGAAACTGGGAGTACTCATCTATAATTACCATGAGGTAATAGCCATTTTCAAGGGGTCCAAAGAAGTCAACTGCAATTTTCTTACAGATGTGTCTTGGAAGATTCGACATGTTCAAAGGATGCTTCATTGTTTTGGGAGATAAACAGTTACACAAATGACAAGCCTGGAGCTCTCTCTCAACTAGCTCATAAAGAAGAGGGAATCACAGACAGACCTACATGTGAATGTCTTTCAGTGGCCAGCATTGAGTTTGCACACCCATCTTCTTCCCTATTGCTTGACAGTGACATCGAAAAACCTCTAGACGAAGAACTCAATGACAATCGGCCTTGTTCCATTTCCTTTTGTCTCAAAGGATGTTGCTGTTTATTTCAGTGGGCATGAATGGAACGCTTCGGGAAATTTCTGGCAGCCATTTTGTCTTCATGACGTGACGCACTGGTAGTCATTTTGTTTTCACGTGACGCACTCACTTTTTCTCTCGCTTTGCAAACTGTAACAAAATGGTTCTCTTTCCCACTGCCTTTACATATCTGCCCTATGTCCTGACATTTACCTTCATGTGGAAAGGAAAATCCACTTCGAAGAGACAGATTCTTCTTCTTCAGAGACATCACTTTGTGTTTTTTCTTGCTTTTCATACTCAATCCCGATTTACTCTGGGCTCCTCCGGCCTCCATGTCAGCGGCTTGCTCGTAGCCACGTTCTTTATCTCTGGCTGCTATGAGCACCTCCTCCAGATTGAGCATTTCTCTCAGCATTTGGCATCTGAAGGAATTGGACAGGCAACCATCTATTGCTCTGAGATGAATGTCTTCTTCGTCATTTAATTAGTTGAACTTACAGTGTTTGATGAGCTTTTCAAGTCTTTCAACAAATTCATCCATAGCTTCACCATCTTTTTGTCTCTCTTGATTGAAGATCTGCCTTTCATGGTCAACATTCTGCACTGGATTGAATTTGGTGTTCAGTATTTCTTAATTTGACAGCATGAAGTTTCTTCACACCTGGGCATTTTCTTTATCACTTCTTTCACTCCGTCGCCTGATAAGTTTTTGAGATATTTGATGATTTTTTTGTCACCTGTTTCTTCCAGTGCATTAATGAAGTAATCGAAAACTTCGATCCAGACAGTCCATCTTGCGCCAATATACTGCTTTTTGGCAACTGAAAAAGTGGAAGGTGGTTTTAGCAGCACCGTAGCAGGTGCTCTCTTTGGCAGCCACTGAAGAGATGAAAGATTGCACTATTCCAAAAGCCGTTCATGGTCTCTTTTGTCGGTTTGGCAGGATTCGACAGCCTCACAAGCACAAACCCAGAGCTTGCATCTGGATTGCTGTACCTTGCACTGAGGTCGGATGACTCTCTTTACTCTAGATGTTTGGTAAGTAGATGATTGTTTCTTGTTTCTGAGGCATGCTACGATTTGTGTTCCTTCATTGTAGGAACGTAGAATCTGCTTTTATGGTTACCCCCACTTTTTGCGTGGTGCTCAGCTGTTATTTACTAGTCTGACTGGGATCCTGCTAATCAGGACCCCAGTCTCTCTGCTTTCTACCCTAAATTGTTATGTTCAGTACTTAGATACATCCCAGATTGGATACTGAGGTCCCCCTATCAGTCCATAGTATATGGTACTGAGATACCCAGGGCATAGGTACCCCAGAGGTCCCCCATGGGCTGAAGGATGTATTATGCCACCCATGGGAGACCATTCAAACTGTAACTACAGGCCTGCCATTGCAGCCTGTGTAAGCTGGTGCTAGCACCACTTACGAAAGATATAGGTCTCCTATATAAAAGGTCACTGCACATAAAACCTATAAGTCAACCCTTTAGCAGACCTTTACAATCCTGAGGGCAGGGTGCTTGGTTCTAAGTGTGAGGGTGCCCCTGCATGAGCAGGACACCCCTACAGCCTACGGAGTCCATTCTCCTGGGTTATAATGAAGCAGTCATATACCATAGAGAGGGCACCGCATAATTACACAATGACCATCTTGAAATTGGCTGCAACGAATCCTATCATGTTTGGTATCAAACATATTGGAATCATACTCCCACACCGTAAACGGTGTGGAGGTATGATTCCAAGCACTGGAACGGGCCTCCGTTAGGCTCTCAGTGCTCCCGCTACCAGTCTTCTAGACTCGGACAGTACAACATGGCTGCTGCCAACCAGAGAAACGATTCTGCCCTCTTGCTACTGAGCCAAGCTCGAGCAGGGGAAGGCAGAACAATAGGTATCCTGTCACAGGGAGGTGCGACTACCTCCCAGACAGGATTTAGTGTATTGGGGCCGGGTGGGTGTGCTTGCCAGTGCCACTCAGTCTGCATGAGGGGCACATTTGGTGCCTCCTTGCACAATCCAGTTCAAACCAGCTCTGGGAGCCGTTGGCTCCCGCTCTGGTGCGAAACTGGACAAAGGACATGGGAGTATCCTCCCCCCGTGTCCCAACCCTCCCCAGAGAGGGTCCCCTGAATCATCCAAAACCTTTCCTTAGGGTACTTAAGGGCTTACCTGGGTTTTAGGTCCTTAGATTCATTGTGGGACATGATTCAATTTAGACACCACTTCAACTTCTACCGTCTGGGCACTCTGGACTTTGCTGGACTTCGTTTGGGCTCCACTTCGTCTCCCCTCCAGTCTGCTGCATCGTCTGTGCCTATGCACCATACAGGAACTTTCCAAGGCCTGTAGGCATCCAAGACACCTGAAGGAATTTCCCTTGGAGTGAAGGAGTCACTTCCCTGCATCTGCAGGCACCACAACTAAGCTGACCGGTCTGCTGATCCTGCGCTCCCACAGACTCCGAAAGGCTCAGTAACACAGGTGGTGGTTCTACACATCCCTCAAGGCCTGCCCTGTCCTCTCACCAGGTTTGAGGTCAGCATCCCTCATCGGAGCCACAGAAACTGAACCCCTGTGCACCTCGTCGATTTGCCGTTGCAAAGGCTTGTTGGCTTCCTTCCATCAAGATCTTTGGGCTCCCAGTAGCCCCAACCTCAAGCATTTCCAGTGAACAAGATCTTTGTCCACATTACTTGCATCGTGGACCTACATCTTTGGTGAGCTGCTCAAGGTCCTCTGTGACTCCTGTGCCTCTGGCCTGTGGGTCCTAACGAGGGTCACCTTTGAATTCTTTTGGGCTCCCCTGATTGCTCGGGGCCTGCCCTGACTCCCCTGCTTGTGGTGTGTCTCCTGGACCTTGCTGGTCCTGACATTGTACCTTTTTCTACTCCTTCATTGGTTGCAGTTGCCAAGTCTTGTTGGTGCTCCCGCCAGACACTGATCCCTCACCTCTCGGCATCCGACATGGGACAGCTCTTGTACAGCTCCTGGTCTTCCATGGCATCACCTGGTCCACACAGCTGCAGTTTCAAGGTCACCGTCAGCTCTCCTGCAACACCCGACATCAGTGGGCATTCGTCTTCCAGGTCTCCGGGTCACTCCTGAGTGACAAAGACTGTGTCCCCTCTGCTTGCAGGTACTCTTTGACTTGAATCCACCTTCGGATTCCACAGGACACTTTCTCCTTCTCCAGCAGCAGCATTTTCCTGAAGTCCTCCAGTGGGTTCGACGGCGGTTTCCAACACTACTTCACACCTATGCACCCAGCTTCCCTGGTGTAGGTAACGTGGGTACTAGGGTATCCACGGGTGGGGTGGCTCTCCAACCTTCTGTCTTCCACGGGGTTTCTTCAGGGTCCACTGGGAAGGGTCCTTAATCTTTAAAATTGCAACCACGACTTACACGTTCATTTGATGGAAAACGTGGTTGTGTTCTTACACTGCACACAGTCTCCGTGGGGCTCCTAGTCACTCACCTTGGGTGGTTCCTTGGGTGCCCCGACACTTCTACGTCCTCTGGACATTGTCTTGACACGAGTCGTGGTTCTTATACCACTTTCTTAGTGTATGGTTTGGTCCCCCCATGGGGTCCACTGTGTATCCTATGCTATTTACGTGATTTCTATGCAAAGTATTGTGTGCATTGTGCATATCTCTGGGTAGGAGATATCTGTATGTGTTAGTGAGTATTATATAAGAGATACATATTTTCATAAATACATTGTGTGGTTCTTTTTCACTTAATCTATACCTATAAGATTGCATTCTGGTAAAACAAGCTGCTTTACACTCCTTCCGGACTAAGCGTGAAGGCTGCTCTCCACAGCTACCACTCAGAGAGCTTTTTAAGGTTGTCTAATACCTCCTAAATCACCATAAGGGTTGTCTGGACTGGTGCAGGGTGTCCACTTACATAAGTGTACATCATATACCAGGCTAGCCTCTTACATTCATGCTTTCTTAACCCTGGTTTACCTCTGCCTCTTAGTAATTCTTTGTGCTCATCAACTTCTGATCCCAGCATTCTCGGGCACCTGGCTGTCGCCATTTGTTGTGCATTTCTGTACCTGGTTTCTACTGCTTTTTGCATTATCGTTCTGGATGAATTGATGGCTCTGTGTCGATTTGTAGCATCACACTTCTTATCTCGGTCATAGTAGCAATTTTCTGACTGATGATAAATGAAACTTTCCGTGGGGCCTTCACTTTCTTCGAATGTCTCATACTGGCTGGAGTTGCACTTTGCCTCCTGATATGCCAACCGTCAATTATTCACTTTGACTGAGGCACACATTGCACGCAAGAGCAGTTTGCTGAACCTTCGCAAACTCTCTGGGAGAGCACTCTCGACTCTTCGTGTTGTGGGGTTTATGTATCCCCTATCGCATCACCAGTTGTAGCGTCTTCCCCAACCCAGGAATATAGCATGCTACAACGCATGCGAATACATTGCATGCTATTACAACGCAGTCGTTACAACGACCGCGTTGTTAGTACGCAATACCTTTACATCGCAAGTCATTACAACGACTTGCTATAGGGGGCGTGCTGGACTTAGGAATAGTATTATTTACTATTCCTACTCCAGTTTGAGTTTATATCCAATACCTTTGCGCCCCCTACAGCAAGTTGTTGTAATGACTTGCGATGTAAAGGTATTGCGTACTAACAACGCGGTTGTTGTAATGACCTCGTTGTAATAGCATTGCGTTGTGGAAACAGCATTGTAAACGCTGTTTCCCCAACCCGGTAGCATGTAAAAGAATCATGCCACGGAGCTCGGTATTACACGTCTTTATTCTCTAGAGTGTAACCGTTAAATTAAACATACTGCATTATGATTTTTTTTAACCACACCCAAACACTTATGTCACTAGACTGCGGAGTCCGTTAGGGAACATAACGATTCTGTGCTCTATAATACACAAGAACCTACATGTTCACTCTTCAATTCCTTCACCCCTGCATAAATTCCCCATTTTTCTGTTAACTTTTCTGCGGCCCCTTCAGTTGCTGCTTGCATATAAGCAACTTTCCACAGTTTCCTCTGCATCACTTCATAAAATTGTCATCCTTGCCAACAAAATCTTAATCTCCCTCAAATCACATCTCATATTATTCAACAGAGCAAAACTTTTTAGCTGCACCAAATCATTTTCTCCTAAATGTACCACTAAAAAGTCTAGACAACCCCTAGACTTAAACAACTCAGTTAACTTTAGTAATAACTTCCACAATGCATCCTCCATACCTCCCCATCTTATCTGCACCCCATTGTTATTAAAACCTACCTTCCACCAATGAGGTCTTGTCTCTGATTGCATAGCCATCCACTTTACAAATGAATATCCACAAATCCACACTAACACTGATTCTGTATCGTGGCCAGCCATGCAACCTGAAAGAAAATAGTATACACAATGGTTTCACCATACCCCTTGAATACATTAAATCACCAACTAATCCACCTGCTGTCTCTTTTAAAGAAGTTCAACCCCTACCTACCTAAATTCCTAATATCATTAGAACAACCCTCTAAGACCCACCTCCGTAGCTGCCCCAATATAAAATGAGTGTGTGGAAAACTCCGTCACTGACACACCCAGATTCAGCAAAGAGATTCTCAACTCCCTCACTAAATGAAAATTTGACAACACCAATCAAAAATACTGCCACCTTTAGCTAAACCCACCACTACATAAGTCTGTCAACTGGACAAAGAACAAATCTCCATCCGATAACTGCATAACCGCACACATTCCTCCAAGGCTCTCTGATCCATTTTTACCATTTCTTAAGACAAAGCTACAATTTCCTCCTTTAACCTCCCCTCAGCCCTTCACCAACCCAGACCACCTTTCAAATCAACCAACTCTGATGCCTGAAAGGCCCCAAAGAATACCCATGACAGAACCAGCGGGAACAAAACAACTTCCTAACCTTTCCAACAAACCTCTGGCAACAGCCTAACTAAATGCCTCAATAATTCACTGTAATGGGCTTCTTCCCTCTTCTAAGAATTGAATCCTCCCTTCACCACTCCTGCACAACTGTCCACCCCAACTCACCTGCTGACAGCTCGTAACCCACAAAAAGGTTTCCAATAGAAAGCCACCTGGCTAGATTACCTGCTATCATAACACTGGATAACCCCTTTCCCAATAGGACCCAGGTCCTCCTTTCCCAAAAATCTACTTTCCAACCCCATGCTCCTAAAGCAACAAATTTCAGCCATGTCTGACAGTATGTTCTCCTCATGGAAACTGCAGAGGACCTTTCAAACAACTGGACTTTTCTCACTGAACTATTCTCTACAACTCCTCCAGCAACCTCGCCCTGTGCAAATCTGCCTCTGGCTCCAAGCCTTGGAAGCTTTTCCAGTGTGAATAAGGCAACAGATGTGCAATTTAATTGTTCACACCTGGCATGTGCCTTGCTCTAAACACAATGTTGTTTTGCAAGCAACCCAAAACAAAAACTCTCAACAACTGTAAAACGTTAATAACCTTTGCAGACTTCCTGTTTGCAATATGAATTGCCACCATGTATTCTACATTGAAAAGTGCCTTCTTGTTCCTAATATACCTTCCTCACAACACTAACACCATCAACAAAGGAAAGAAACTCCAAAAAGGCAATACCTTGCCCCTCTGACCTCTATTGCTCCAATCACTGCTTGGCACACATTTTTCCTTGTCAAAATAAACCAAAACCACACCCACTTGCTGCTTCTAAAAATATTTGAACACTCTGCTCCGCCTAGTCACCCAGGCCCATAAAATGTACCACACTGAAATGTCTCAAAAAGGTCAATCACATTCTTAAATCTGGCATTACACCAGTGACTAATGTGGCGGGGGTAACCACTGACTGGCCACAGCCTGGCCCCTACAAAAAGTTCTGCCTGCTGTCAATGGCCTTCAAGGAAAATTCATGTGGCCTAACACCACTTGTATAGACCTGATCTTTATCTTCTTCTCCTGAGCCTGCTTTGCAACAACACAATTATCATCCACTTCTTATCCTTCAGTACTCGAGCTTCCATCAGCACTGAATCAATTTTGATGTCCAGAAATGTAAGTACTGTTGCCAGGTCAACTAAATAACCACTAACGAAATTAACTATACTAGTCAAAAAAGATCACACAGGATATTCCACATAATTGGAAAGGCTTTACCCACACAAACTGTTTCGTGGAACTGGTTTCCAAACAACTCATAATCATCAGGGTGGACAGATGAAAAGCTCGCTTGATGTTGCATTTTGCCATAAAGGCCCCAATTCCCACCCTCTTCACCAGTTCATTGGTGTCTTTCACGTACCTATAATGGACAGTTGAAAGATCCGGGATAAAATAATTTACTTACTGCCTTTCCAGTACGTGTTTTATCAGCCGGAATTGTCTTCTCTCCTTTTTGGGAACAACACTTATCGGAGGACACCATCAGTCTCTCTAACATCCAATCATCAAAGGTCCTTCCTCCTGCCCTCAGCCACTTCCTTCCATTGTTTCTCAAAAATAACCTCAGGATACTCCATCACTGAGCTCAGATTTCCTGCCCACTTCCTTCCCTGCAAAAACAGCAAGGTGATGGATGGAGTGCTTGAATTAATCTCAGCCACTGGCAAGCGCTCGAGTCGCATCCAAATCCATTTTTTTTACACCCACCATGCCACCTCAGTTTGGGCCCAGCCAAATGCAAATCAGTCTTGACCCTGCTCCTCATGTGAACAGTCCAGCCCAAACTGCCAGGACAGGTCCTCTCTGAACCAGAAAGCAAGCAACCTAGGACTGGTTTAACCCTAGTTAGGGCTCTTAAGCAAGGTATAGCTTGGCTCCGGTGGCACAGTGAGCCCAGGACCCACGTCTGGGCATACCAGACACAATTAGGACATCAAAAGCAAAAACAACAAGGTGATGGATGGAATGCTTGAATTAATTTCAGCCACTGGCAATCGCTCTGGCACATCCAAATCCATCATTTTTCGCCCACAATTCCATCTCAGTTTGGGTCCAGCCATATGCAAGTCAGTCTTGACCCTGTCCCTCATGGGAACAGTCCAGCCTGGACTGCCAGGCCAGGTCCTCCCTGAACTGGAAAACAAGCAACCTAAGACCGGTTTCGCCCAAGTTAGAGCTCTTCAGCCAGGTATAGCTTGGTTCCAGTGACACAGTGAGCCCTGGACCCAAATCTGGGCATAGCCGGCGCACTTAGGATGTCAAATGCAAAAACAACAAGGTGATGGATGGAATGCTTGAATTAATCTCAGCCACTGGCAATCGTTCAGACATATCCTAATCCATACTTTTTCACCCACCATGCCATCTCAGTTTGGATCCAGCCATAAGCAAATCAGTCTTGACCCTGCTCCTCATGGGAACAGCTTGCCAGGTCAGTTCCTTCCTGAACCAGAAAACAAGCAACCTAGGGCCAGTTTTACCATAGATAGGGCTCTTCAGCGAGGTATAGTTTGATTCCAGTGGCACAGTGACCCCAGGACCCGTGTCTGGGCATACCCGGCGCACTTAGGGCATCAAAAGCAAAAACAACAAGGTGTTGGATGGAATGCTTGAATCAATTTCAGCCACTGGCAATTGTTCGGGCCACATCACAGTCCATCGTTTTTCACCCACTTTGCCTCCTCAATGTGTATCCCGCAATATCCATATCAGATTTGACACTGCTCCTCATGGGAACAGTCCAGCCTGGACTCTCAGGCCAGGTCGTCCCTGAACTAGAAACATGGAATATAAGACCAGTTTTACCCTATTTAGAGCTCTTCAGCCAGGTATATCTTGGTTCCAGTGGCCCAGTGAGCCGGGAACCACGTCTGGGCATACCCAGCGCACTGAGGGCGCCAAATGCAAAAACAACAAGGTGATGGATGGAATGCTTAATTTAATCTCCACCACTGGCAATTGCTCTTGGCTGCATCTCAATTCATTGTTTTTTGCCTACCATGCCACCTCAGGTTGGACCCAGCCATGTGCAAATCAGTCTTGACCCGGCTCCTCATGAGAACGGTCCAGCCCGACCTCCAAGCCAGGTCGTCCTTGTTGTTTTGCACTTCCTTCCCTGGGCATTCTTGTAGCCAAAGCCCACCCATGAATCCATCAAGCAACAAATTGGCATCCTCCTGTAAGAGTTACTCTTGCAGCCATGCAGACAGAAAATCCACCTTATCCATTGTAAAACCCTTTTACTAATGTATCTTGCAGCCTCTATCCCACCCTGCCTACGTCTGCCAGGGTCCCATTGGCTCTCTGCACTCCTGCTCCTCCCTGGCTTGAACAGTAAATAAGTGGGTGTCTACTCTGCCATTTTGAGTGTTTATGCCGAAATTTGCAAAACTTCCTGTTGCACACACCATTGTTAAAGCGCCAACATACTCCAATCTAGGTGGCTTGACCTCTTCCATAAATGCCCACCCCTGTCTGTGTGGGCTGCTCCTGAAAGGACCGATACACCAATGGCAACCTACTTGTATTGTATGTGGTTGGCGGGGTCTAGTAAGCACCATCTACTACAGCCTAAATCAGCATCCAACTCCCCCACTTATCTTCACTTTAATCTGCTAACCATGCTCTAAATTCTTAATCATAACGAACCAAGGAAAAACCTCCAAACATGATCTGGGCCTTGAAGATGATGTCTATTTGTATTTGAACAGCTCCACACATTGCTTCGGGAACCTTCTTACAAATTAAAAAGGCTGAATTTCAATATTCGATCATGACCAACATCTTAGACCACTCTGACAGCTCTCATCCCTTTTCCTTCTGCACCTCCTTTGCCCGCATTTCTCTAGAAAGCAGTGCTTCCACAAATTCAACCACAGACATTAAATCCTATGGCATACGTACTGCTGACATCATGCAACCTCCTTCTGAATGCTTGACAGGAGGCGGGACCTTGGTGGTTCAAGCCTCGCTCTCTGCCTTCTTCTTACTCATCCTGGTTTCGCACATGGAGGTGGTACCGGTCTTGCAGGTGGGCATCGTCTGCTGGTCTCCAACGCTTATCATGCTAGTCATGAGGTCAGGAGCTGCCTAAAACAACCGTTTGCCACACCGCCAACAGACCTCCTCATGAGTCTCGCCCTCCTAGGAGCCCAGACGTGATCCAAAATGCTGGGGTTCAAAATATCCTCCTGCCCTGCATCCCAAAGGACTTGCAAAGCATCAACTACTGCTTTTGCTTTGTCATCTAGCCTTCTTGTTATGTTATCTAGCCTGGTATCTATAGCCAACACTGACTAACCTGGCCAACCTTAAATCTTCACCTTCCTGCAGGTAACACACCATGACCGCTGCCTTACGGACCTCCTGGACCCTGCACTAACCTAAAATGTCTCCTCATCCCTACCCTCCAGATCCTCCCTCTAATTCCACATGGCACTATGGCCACCCCAACCTACCCGAAAAGCCAGTGAGGAAGAGATCCTTCTGTCGCCTCCCTCAATCAATCCTCATTGAGGGGCTTATTTAGGAGCCTCTTGCGACACTTTTGCGTCACCGCTGCGTCACTGTTTGTGACACAATGGTGGCGTAACGAATGCACCATGTTGCACCATATTTACAAAGTGGCGCATCTAGGTAGATGTGTCACTTTGTAAACCCCTACGCTACATTATACCTGCATCAGGTATAATGTATGCAGAGTGGGCATTCCGTCGCAACAAAGCCTCGTAGAAGTGGCGCAGTGAAATCTATCAGATTTCATTGTGCCATTTGTAGAACGCCACTGCATCAAAACCTTATGCCTGCCTCACAGCAGGCGTAAGACTGACGCAGGCCCTTTCACATGGGGCTTTCCCCATGTGAAAGGACACATTGCTGGAGTTGCCTCTGTTTTCAGACACACCCCAGCAATGCATCACTTTTGCGCCTATAGATACATCAGAAATACTCAGGTATCTGTAACTCCTTGTGACATGGAGTGCCATACATTAAATACAGTGAATCCATCGTGTCGCAAGGAGGGTGCAGTGAAAACTGTTGCATCACTGTTTTCACGAAGCGATGCAACAGTTTTCATAAATGAGGCCCTGAGTTTATTGGGTTGTGACTCATTTACATGTAGTGTGCCACTGTAAACCAACCCTTTAGCCCAGGAGGAATTAACTGTACGACTAGGCATAATACTGGAATTGGAATGTGCTCTGTGGTATCAACAACTGTATTGGCTTCTCTATTTTGATCCATACAACCGCTCATGGCTCTATCACATTCAAAGGTTAAAAAAGATTGCAATCGGATGACTTTGTACATTATGAGTTATGGGTTTATTCATGCTCCATTTAGGTAATTTAGGATCGCAAGCAATTGAAATACAAAGCGCCAGTACATTTCTGGGTGTTCTTTTTTGTCTGTGGTCTTTCATTTCTTACTTTGTTAATTCAGTGATTTATATCTACATTTCCAAGAGATTGAAAGGGCTCGTTTAACAGTAAGAGGATGAAGCGCTCAGTTCGGGCACAAAATGTGTCCTTGACAAAAGCACTGTACCATCTACATAAAGAAGTCAGGGAACTGGTTTGCCATTACCACAGAGGAAATCATAGATACATTTTGTCTAGTTTGACCTGCCAAAATCCATCACTGAAGAATTGAGGGGCATATCTACAAGGGCTGGCGATAAAATTATCGCCGCTTTAGCATCCGTTTTCGGACGAAAAGCGGCGATAATTTTAACGCCCTATTAGCAAGGACACGCTAACGCGTGAATCCATGCTTCTTCGCCCTTTCCTTATCGCCCAGCTTTGCATCTCTAATGAGATGCAAAGTGGGCGTTCCCCAGAATAACGGGAGAAATGTCGTTGGCTGACATTTCTCCTATTATCAAGGGAATCGCTAACAAGCATAGCGATAGAAAAGTAGCGATAACCACGGTTATCGCTACTTTCCTTACGCATGCTTTAATTCTGACTTAGCCATGTAATCCAATGGGAGGTGGATTACATGGCTAAGACCACCCTGCCCTATCAGCAAGGTATCGCCGGTCACAGTGCGATTATCGCTGGTTTCCCAGCGATAATCACACTGTTTTCCAGCTATCGCTTGCATTTCTATCGCTTTGGAGATAAGCGTTGCTGATAGCACGCTATCTCCGCGATAGCCGGCGATAATTATCCTAGCGCTAAGTGCGCTTAGCGATAATTATCGCCGGCCCTTGCTGATATGCCCTTGAGTGCGTAGGGCGCTGACCCCATCCCTCTGCAAACTCCCGTTTGTACAGGGATCAGAATTTTTACCTCAGCTCGGAATCTGGTCACATTGGCTATAATTATGTTTGAACATTCCTGTTGCATGTTAGAATTGATATGAAGCTTTCTGCGGAAATGTTTGATATTAAAAACATATTAACCGAAATTGGCATGAGAAAAACAGAATAACATTAGGACATGGATTAAGCACAGGAGGGGGTGTAATGAATTGTCTAATTATGATTGTGAATTGATGTGGCATCTTTACTTTTGTCCTCAATCCATCCACCTTTCTGGACTCAATATACTCACACAGAGAGCTCTAGAAATAGTTTGTGATTCCTGCTGTAAACAACAAAAAATACTTGAAAACGTAACAGTATTTCAAACAAAACTGTTTCCCTGCATAAAATGCCAGAAAAAGCAAATTTCCTCTGCCAACAGAAATCCCTTTTTTGGCACTCAGGGATACACTGGGTTAATGTTATTCAGAAACCAGATGTGACAAACTCATAAATTGTTTCAGAAGCAGCAAATAGACAGAACACTAAATGCGACCAGGCTCATTCTGCCTGTATGATTGGTGCAATTAATCTATTAAATGTAATTCTCGTGTGAGTGATGGTTGAATCATTACAGTTCTGGAGGCAGCAGGTTTACTGATGCAAAACTACAAGAAAGGAACGCAAATGCATGCAGTCCCAGCAGCAAAATAAATGCTGCTTTCAATATCTAACTACATCAGTAATGGGAAACACTGAAAAGATCCCTATTTGGTGTCTAGTGACCTTTGACCTCTGATAACGCCGATTCTTATCTAATTATCTATAAGAACCTTCTGGCCGCCAAGATCTTTTTACCTGTTGAATAGTGTAAAGGAGAGAATCTCATCAGGTTAGATATCAGCATTCATTTTGTCTGAAAGGACCACTGACTCCGAATTCAAGTTTGAGAATTTATTATCGCCAAAAATAACTGAACGTGCAGGCACCTCAACACGAGGTTAAAGAAATAGATGGGCACTAATACAAATAATAATCTACGCAGGAGTCTCATCCGACTCAGGATAAGAAGAATAGACAGTTCTAGGAGGACCAACCAGACTATGATTGCTCCTATTTCTAAGTTGCTCTTCATGGGCCTAAACAAGCTTAAAATCAATTGCTGTCCCTACACTAACGCTAAGTGACATCCCTGCATAACGATTTTCCCAGGCAAGAAATAATAAAAGGTGTCAGCTGTGAAGACTTCCTAAGAAGTGCAATCACCATATACCTAAGCTCAGCTCTGTCCTTCTCTCTGGTCTCCCCTACCGCTTCTCTGGCCTCCTCCCTCAGGGCACTATCCCTAATACAAAACCATACTACAAAGGTACACGCCTTGTTTACGCCCTCTTGGCCAGGTCTTCTTTCTTGTGCTTTTCCATAGATACGGTGACTTCATCCTGGACGGTTTCGTTGACCTTGAGTCCCAGGCGCCTTCTCCGCTGAAAGTATCATCCCTAAATTCCATTGCACTCCCGTACCATGCCTCCCATCTTTCTAACTTTTGAAAACAAAGAGTTAGTCTTTACTAACGAGACATGTGTCCTTGCACCTGCAACAAAAGATACGGTCAACAGAAACCTTCTACTGTGCTAATTAAATCTACCGTTTGTGCCCAGAGAGCCTTTCCAAGAGAAGCCCTTTTCGGCCTACCTTATAAGCTAACATAAGAATATACCAGGCCTTCTTTAAGCATATATGTAGTCAGGCCCTTACATATAACTTTTAAACACACATCTTACTTTTCCCTATAAGCATATTCATTACGATTCATTTATGCAAACAATGAATTACATGTGCAACTTTAATATGGTGCACGTTTAAACTACTGCAATTACATTTCATACACGAACTGATTCCTCTAAGCATTATGTTCACACAATTCAAAAAGCATTACATTACATCATTATCCTAACACCATTATACTGCTGAGTTCACTTTGTCTCAGTGAACTATTCATTCTTTGCTAAACATGCATGAGTATACAATGAAATATAAACGAATATATGTCTGAATACATATGGGTGCGGCCTATCAATGATTATGATGCACCCCTACAATTCACAAGAACATTTCGCTCTATCAGTTCCCCCTTTGATGACTCCTGTCATCACATCCCATTCTACTCCCTCGGAGAAGGAACCGACCTAAACAGAACTTGTTCCCATCTTCCCTGATCTGAAGTTCTCCATGCTCTTGAGCCTTTTATACTGATTGTCCTGCAGTCTTGCCAATCTCATGTCATTTTCCCTCAAAGCTCTCTTGACTCTGCCTGCTCGATACCACTTGTAGGCCTTGATCAGAATCCACAAGCCAGCCACACAAACCACCAAGATAAGGAGTGGTCTCAGGAAGTACCCAAGGAATCCCTTTCCTAGGTTTGCAAACCAACCTCCCACTTGACCAAAACCCTTTCCGACCTTTTCCCAGGCCCCTTCCTCGGTCAAATCCGCTATCTTTGTGTGGACCATAGTGATGTTACTTATATATTTCTCCAGATCCTTGCTACGGTCTGGTATATAAGTGCAGCACTCTTGAACCTTCAGCATTTTACAGACTCCGCCCTCTTTTGCCAATAGGACATCCAAAGCAAGGCGATTCTGCAAAACCATTCCCCTTATCGACAACATCTCTCCTTCCACCAACACCAACGATTTTGCTGTGTTCATCGAAAATTCATCCACCACAGTCGCTAACCTCCGGATCTTCACATCATTCAAGACTACTCCTAGACTAGGTATCATAGCTCCAAAGATATCCCCCACAACGATTCCTGCACTTGCAGCTCTTCTCGTTCTTGAATGCTCTCCACCCTCCAGAAGATTCAAGTCTTCTGTATGGTAAATCTTTGGAAATATTATTGACAAATAACATGTTCCATACCAATTTGCAGGCAACCTCACGTAAGCATTCTTCCCACATACGTAATACACCGTAGGTATCACTTGTACAGGACCTTGGAGGAAATCTTTTGCTTCATCTGCCATGGTGAAAACGTGATCACAAGTACTCTGTCCCACTGGAACCTTTTCGTAGTAAGTCTGATAACGCCTTATACACAACTTACCCCTCTGCTCCTTATCCAACGCTATAGGACCATAACTTCCCTTGGTCTTATGCAACCGTTCTTCCTCTGTCCAATCTGTCCTGTGATGCCCTAAATCTCGGGATTCAGTCAGCTTTCTATACCTATCTTCAACCTGATCTACAAACTTTCTCTCTACATCCGACATCAAGCAAGTCAGATTGTGTCTGTGTGCGAATGCTGTATCCAATTCCAAACTCGGTATGAAGTACTTCCTCAGTCTGTCCTCGGTCTTATAATAGTCATACTTATTCAAATGCTTGTAAGCTGGGACTTCAGGAAGTACTGCGTCGAAATTGGAAAAGAAATACTCGAACTGATCTCTCTCATAAAACAAACTAAGCAAAAGACTACATGAAATACCATAAGTCAGTGGAAGATGATGATACCTAATGCCCTCATCCACCGAAGTAGGCAACTGCATACACACATAACAATCTTTCGCATCCATCACGTCAACATACTCATACAACAACTTAGCATATGCATTAAGCTTAAAATCACCCTTAGACAAATCGACATGTAATCTACGACTTTCTTCTAATATCATAGCTCTATCAGCTGCCCTGTCTACCCCCTTCTGACTAGGTGTGATAGGTGTGGGTGTCCCTGTCACTGCCTCTACTTCTGGCTCATGCGAACCAGTATATGAGACTACAACTACTATGATTATTGAAATTATCACACTACTTATAAGAATGCCTATAATCCACTTTGCTCTACGATTGGGATTTCCCGGCTCCATGATTTCGAAAGTTCTCAAAAGTCTTGGCTATCGCAAAGAACTCAGAAAAGTCTCTGTCCTTTATTTATGACTTGCTTAACCAGCTCGAGCAACCATGAAATCTCCGGGCTTTCCCTTTCCGATCACAACTTATTTACACAGTCCAGAAAAAGACTTCCTAGTTTTCGTTCCTCTTCTTGTGGAAAGTCCCTAAGTTTATTCTTCTTCCACTTGGACCTAGGTTATCTTCTTCTTTTAGACTTTTATTTACAGTTCATTACTGATCCATAATGAGATCCTCATTAAGCACGACCAGAACGTGATACAAAAGTTCAAGACGCAAAAGCAGCACTTCGTGTGAAAACGGCTCAGCTCCGAAAGGCGGGAATTCGACCCGATGCAAAAGCAATTTTCGGACTTCACTCAGAAGTGGGGGATTCGGAATCGTGAGTGTCAGTGTTCCGTCTATCTCGAACCCTGGCATCCGCAGCACCACCTTCACCACCAGTTTCGGGCTCCGACTGAACACTTCCACTGACTTCAGTCTCCCTGTATTCACCACCCCCTGCATCAAACACAGTGTAAGTCCACTCAGGGGTAGAGTATCTGCGACAAGGCACTCTTGTTCTTTTGGACCTTCGCCGACTGTCTTGTGCTTGGTCTTCGTCGCTTGCTTCGGTTTCAGATACTTCGGACACTGGAGCAAGGTCTCTCTCAGGTGCTAACCTCAGGTTCAGTCGCCTCTGTCTTTCAGGCCAACTTTCAGCACTTCTGTTCGTTCGTCTGCCTTCTCCTTCTATGCCCAGTGCACTACTTCCCCTTTCTGCTGCATTTGACTCTTCTCCGCCCACTGCACCTTCTCTTTCTTCAGTGCCTGAATCAGGGTTCGAACTGTGGAAACCCCTTCAGCTTGCTCTAGTGCACCACCAGCTGTGTCAGCGACCCTTACAGCTTGGCTTGTCCTCTCATGTGGCCCTTCCACATCAGCTGGATTTTCATTTGCGAGAGGAGCTGTTTCTTCCAAGGGTGCTGGAACTCTGCGGGTATGGGAAGCATGCACCCAGTTCGGCAATCCTCCACACTTTACTGCTGTGTTCGTGATAAGTATCACCTGATACGGGCCACGCCAACGGGCATCCAAACAACTCTTCCTCACGTGCTTCCGGACGAGCACCCAGTCACCGGGACACAAGTCGTGGCACAGATCACTCGAGGCTGGAACCACAGCTGCTTGCACCTGCTGGGATACAGAACGGACCACATCAGAGAGTCCTTTACAATAATCGAGAATCAAATCATCAGTGATGCTTATCAAGGCTGTAGTTGGTACTGCTGGCAGTCTCATTGCCCTCCCCATTATTATTTCATGGGGAGACAACCCGGTCCTTCTGTCTGGGACACTTCGCATGCTCATGAGCACCAGTGGCAAGGCGTCGGGCCATTTCAGGGATGTTGAAGAACACATTTTTGCCATCCGGGCCTTCAAAGTTCCATTAACTTGTTCCACCATCCCAGAAGCCTCTGGTCTGTAGCTACAGTGGAGTCTCTGGTCAATGTTCAATGCTGCACAAAGTAACTTCATGATTTCGCTATGGAAGTGCCCACCTCTATCTGATTCCAAAGAGGTCGGGATCCCGAATCTAGGGATGAGCTCCCTCAACAGTAATTTAGCCACTGTCAGAGTGTCACACCTGCGTGTGGGGTAAGCCTCCACCCACCGTGAGAATATACATACTATCACTAGAATGTACCTCAAGCCATTGCACCTAGGCATCTCCACGAAATCCAGCTGTAGTCTATTGAAGGGCCCTCCTGACCTTCCAATATGACTCAGTGTAACTACAGTTTTCTTTCCAGCATTCATCTGTTGACACGTAACACACCTCTGACATACCGTCTCAGCCATTGCTCGGAACCGTGGGTTATACCACGTCTGTCTGAATACCCTCATCATTGCGTCTCTACCCAGGTGTGCCTGACCATGTATCAATCTTGCCATCGGACTCAGCAATTCTTCCGGCAACACAGCTCTCCCATCGGTTGATACCCACACATCCACCTCTCCTCTCTTGCACCCAGCTTTGATCCAGCCCTCTCTTTCCTTGGTTGAGACTTCATCTTGCAATCTCTTAAGCTCTTCCCAAGTGTCTGCCATGGCCAACATTATGCTGAGATCGGTTCCCTCTTGGCTCTCTTCTATCTCCCTGCCTGTGTATATGCATCCTTGTTCTGCGCAGAAGCGGGCTACCTCATCTGCGTAGTTATTACCCAAGGATACAAAGTCCTCCCCCTTCCCATGGGCTGAACACTTTACAACAGCGATTTCTTTCGGATGCTGTAATGCTTCTAACAATTGTCTTACATATTCTCCATTACGAATGGGTGAGCCAGATGATGTCAAAAATCCCCTCTGAGACCATAACTGCCCGAAGTCATGCACCACGCCAAAGCCGTATTGGCTGTCTGTGTAAATCGTGATTCGAATTCGATCAGCGGCCAAACAGGCACGGGTCAAGGCAATGATCTCAGCTACCTGCGCGGAGCGTACTCCTTCTAGGCAAGCGGCGTCGACCACTCCTGAAATAGTACATACAGCAAACGCTGCTCTCAATTGCCCCACACTGTCTCTTAAGCATGAACCATCGACAAAGAATATTTCATCTGGGTCATCCAATGGCTCATCGACAATGTCAGGTCTCGGTTTGGTGCAAAGTTCGGTCACATCGAGACAATCATGGTCCTCACAATCTTCATCATCTGTGTTCGGTATAGGCATCAATGTCGCAGGGTTCAAGATGGAGCACCTTTTCAGAGTCACATTCTCTGCGGCAAGTATGACTTGCTCGTACCTTGTTAACCTATTGTTCGTTAGGTGCTGGGTCTTGGTCCTGGTCATTAATAACTCAACCGAATGTGGTACATGTACAGTCAATGGATGTCCCATTACAATGCTTTCACATCTTTCAATGCTGACACCTGTTGCAGCAACGGATCTTAGACATCCGGGCAACGCAGAAGCTACTGGATCTAAAGTAGCTGAAAAATAAGCAACTGGTCTACGGACACCTCCATGGTTCTGAGCTAACACTGCTAATGCACATCCTCCTCTCTCGTAACAAAACAATGAAAAGGCCTTGTTGTAATCAGGCATTCCCAGTGCGGGAGCCCTGCACAAATCATCTCTCAACTGCAGGAATGACATCAAGCACTCCTCGTCCCATGGTACCGGATCACTCACATCCTTGTGCGTAAGCCTCTGCAGAGGCTTTGCTCTCAAGGAGAAACTAGGAATCCACTGTCGACAATAGCCAACCATTCCCAGAAACATCCTAACTTCCCTCTGTGTAGTGGGTACCGCCATGCTCATTATTGCCTCAATTCGATCTGGTGACACCTTTCTCTTGCCTTTTTCTAATCTGTGTCCCAAGTACTGTACCTCATTCAAACAGTACTGCAGCTTGTTCGGGGACACCTTATGTCCATTCTCTGCTAAGTGGTTCAACAAGGCTACTGTGTCAATTCTGCAAGCATCTTCTGTTTCTGAGGCAATGAGCAAGTCATCTATGTACTGCACGAGAACTGAGTTCTGCGGCAACACAAGACTCTCAAGGTTCTTCTTCAGGATCTGGTTAAAGATCGATGGACTTTCCGTATACCCTTGAGGGATACGACACCATGTTAACACGCGATTCTCTAGCCTGAACGCAAAAAGAAATTGGCTTTCCTCGTGGAGCGGTATCGAAAAGAAGGCTTGACACAAATCGATAACCGTAAACCACTCGGCTTCACATGGGATCTGGAACAGTATTACTGAAGGATTCGGTACCACTGGACAACAAGGGACAACTATCATGTTGACCTTTCGCAGGTCTTGCACGATCCTGTATTTCCCGCTCGGTTTCTGTAGTCCCATTATGGGTGAATTACAGGGACTACCTCTGATCTCCTTCAAAATACCCTTCTCAATGAAAGTCTCGATCACAGGTTTTATTCCTGCAATCGTTTCTATCGATAAATTGTATTGAGGTGTTCTAGGGAAATCAACATTCTGTTTCACCTCAATCCGCACTGGTTCAACCCCTCTGATTAAACCTATTTCGTCTCCTGCGAAATCCCACACCACAGGCGACACTGCGTCTCTCAGATCATGTGGAAGTTCTTCCACAGTCACCATTGGGTACAGATCTATACACAGATGCTGATTGGCCATCTTAAAGTCAGCATCATCATCTCTCGTCTGGACCTCCACTCCTCGTGGTGTACAATAAATCGTGCAGTTCAATTTGCACAACAGATCTCTTCCCAAAAGACAAACTGGACTCGTGTCACATACTACAAACTGATGTCTAGTTTGGAAAGTACCTATCTTTACTAAGATCGGTTCTGTCAATGGGCTGCTCATCTTCTTGTTCGCTACTCCGACAACCTGGATTGATTGTCCCGAGAGGGGTAGGTTAGGGACTACTGCAGATCTTACAGTAGACCGGGTAGCTCCAGTATCAACCAAAAGTGTTGCAGGATTGCCCTCAATCTCTGCCTCTACAAAAGGTCCTCTCTGGTCTACCTCTAAGACCGCTCCAAGTGTGCAGTCTTCCTCCCCCTCAGGCACCGTCAGGATAAAGGGTCTAAGCTATCCTCAGCATATCGTTCGAACAGGGGCATCTGTTGATATGTTCGTGCTCCTTGTGTAAACCTTGGAGCTTGGGGAATCTGAGCTTGAGAATTGTAAACCCCCCTTTCATCGTTCTAGGTCTCGTTATTGTGTTAACCACCTCTTGCGCGGGTGCCTGAGCCCCCTCTTCCTCTTCCTGTACCTGATTAGCTGGGTTCAAAGGACACTCGCGTTTCCAATGTCCGACCTGGCGACAAAGATGACACGCAGTGGTCTTCTTTAGTGTAGCCACGTCCACTCCTGTCTTGGGGTCTACTGGTTTTCCCTTTCCCTGTACCTGCCCATTCTGGTTTCCCTGGAAATTTCCTTGCTTTCTCCCCAAGGTCCCTCCACTAGGCTGATTCTGTGCTGTCTGCATCTGGACAAGCATCAATTTGTCTTTTAGCTTTCGATGTTTTGAATCCACCTCATCACTACAGTATCTCGCGTACCGCAAAATTTCATCTAGTGGCTTGTTCTGCCAGCAGATCAAATGGTGCTGTATCATGAGGCTGATTTCCCCTCTCAGACCCGTTACAAACTTTGAGACAAACTGTCCCATATCCTTAGGGTCCAAAACATCTAACCCACTATACTGTTTAAAAACTTGCAGAAGTCTTTCGTAATACTCATGCACCGTTTCCTTGGGTTCCTGTACAGTCCGATCTATCTTAACCCAATCTATATCCTGAGGTGAAATCTTCGACTTCAACCATGTAATCACCTGCTCATACTTTTTCATGACATCAGGTGATGGACCATTTGTAACCGCCTCTCTTTTCGGTTCTGAAGTCGGCCACTCAATAGCGACTTTACATGCTGTCCACAAATCTCCTGGTACCACTATGTCAAACAAAGTGTTCAAATCAATCCACAATACTTTTGAAATCTTCACAAACCGCTCAACCTGCTTGTACCACTCCACCGGTTTTCCCTCAGCCGAGGAAAATCATTTGTGAATGCAGCCAAATCACCTCTATTCCACGGCACATGCACGTACCCTCCATTCTGTACTTCTCGTAAAGGAAAATTTCCTACACCCGTCGCCCCCCTCCTGGCGGCGGCGTTTCTCCTTCTGCTCTCTTTACTGGTTTCTTTTTGGACCACCTTTCTTCCCATTTGTCCAACAAAATCCATATTCTCATTCCTATGATCAGGTCTCTGGTGTGCGTCTTTAACCCTGTGATTCTTTTCTCCTCCAACTCCTGATCACTGTAATGCAATCTGTGTGGTCCCTGTAACGCTTTAGTTTTATTCAGGTCCACCTCATATCTTTGGCCAAATCCCTCAATCTATCATGTGCCATTCTAGCTTTTCGAGTCACATCTTTTGCTACAAACAGCAGCTCATCTGATCCATAAATTTCTATCCTTTCCAAAGGCAGACCCCCACTGATCATTTCGTCTACCTCTGCTTTCAGCCTCACTACGTCTAGCAACCTTGCCTGTACTGCACTCCTCAGTACATCTCGACAACCTGAACCGTCCCGCTCATCACAGTCACTATTCTGTCCTTGTGACCTATTCCCTTCCATATTCCTGGAACCTGGTCTGTCTTCCGAGACATTTTGTGCCCTATCTCTTTGCATCCTATCCTCTTGGTTCGTTACTGTTGGTGTCCACTCCCTCAAAGCTGACTTAGATTCCCGTAAAGACCTCGGTCTTTCTGGTCCCTCCTCTTCTCTCCTGAAGGAAGAGTCTGCTGTAGCCGGTAACGGCGTACTTGACTCCATTGGTCTTGGGAAATGAACCACCCTTACTCCAAACCCATTCCCACTCTCACTGTTTCCTTCTTCCCTTCTCATCGGCACGGAGCTCCCTTCTCTCACTCGGTCTGGGTCATATACCGGTACTATAGGGCCAATGGTAACCGGTACTGTCAAGGAGTCCGGTAATCTTGTGTTCCCCACAGGAGGCTGTGTTATCATAGACGCCGTTGCCCCCTCCGTTCCTGTGGAAATTCTTCCCACTACTCTCATGCTAGTCTGGTTCTGGCTCTCATCAACTATTGCCACGGCTGGGGTCGTCTTTCCCTCTTCTGAATCTGGGTTAAATGGTGGTGGCCTCTCTGCCAACATCCTATCCAACAGACTGTCATCTAAATCACTATCGTCCTCATCGACTCTTGTTATCTTCCCATTTTGTATTAACAATGGGTACAACTTATCTCCTTCGATCGTGTCTGCTCTCCACCTTTTCTCCAAGGCATCCCATTTTGCATCTTGAAATGCCCTGACCGATTTCTTCACCCTTTCTTGGCATCTGTCCTTCTTCCTATCATACGCTGCCCTTACCCACGCATGTAGTGCCTCAAACTGTGTTGGTCTAGGTAGTGGTCGTAATGAAGCCATTACACTCTTGAGCTGGTACAGCACCTCTAACCTGAAAGTACCATATCGAGGGAACGACAAATCTCCTTCTGTTTCTGTCATTTTATGCCAATTCTCGAGCCAAATTATAGTATGCAACCCTACATTCTTCGCCATATAATGTGCTGGTGTGTCCTCGGGAGGAGCTTCCTCTCCCTCCCGAACAACCACATGTCTATCACCTCTACAAAGTTCTCGTAAAGCTTTAAAACATTTCATGATGAATCAACTTTGTTATTCGTACTCAAAATGTCCGCTTTTACTTCCTGATTTCAATCCTCCAATCCCAGCGCGGTTCACACCAACCGGCCTATCGCAGCGCGGCACTAGTCTGACGTCACGTTTCCTCCGCTCGCAGCAGTTCCCTCCTTTCTAATTCACTTGTTCTCACTCGCATCCGTCCCAATTATACTCTGAAATAATGTTCGTCCTACCGAACAATTACCTCTCTGACCGTCAGTCTTACCAATGACCGATCAGTCTCTTGAGCTTGTTGACCTCAATCTGGCAACCGTCTGTCCACGAACGACCGGACAATCGCCTCTAATACACTCGATAGGATTCAATCACTCGATGTTCTGCACACAATAACCTACGACCTGCGTTGGTTATTCACACACTCACACATGTGTCCCTATCTTCTGTGGGTCTGTCAATGACGTCTCGTGACCCCCACAACTCTGGTCAACGTTCTCAACTCTGGGTGTATTCTACACCACAATAAATCTCCCGGTCCCGCGCGCGCTCACGGTCCGTTTCTCAATCACTCAACTTTCGTTCCAACTCCGCAAGACATCACACAACAATATAACACCGCAATCTACCAAACATCACTCTTTTCATACTCACTCTACTACGAACTGCTACTTCCGCCGCACCGTCACTCTCCGTCAGTTTTCCACGACCTCCGACATCCTTTTCTCGCGGTTCTCTGGATCTGCGTCTCTCGGGCTCTATGGGGCAACTTAGTCTCCTATCTTGCTCTAGATCTCCCCTTACCATCAAAGGTAACCATCCTACTCTGCTACCAACTGATAACGCCGATTCTTATCTAATTATCTATAAGAACCTTCTGGCCGCCAAGATCTTTTTACCTGTTGAATAGTGTAAAGGAGAGAATCTCATCAGGTTAGATATCAGCATTCATTTTGTCTGAAAGGACCACTGACTCCGAATTCAAGTTTGAGAATTTATTATCGCCAAAAATAACTGAACGTGCAGGCACCTCAACACGAGGTTAAAGAAATAGATGGGCACTAATACAAATAATAATCTACGCAGGAGTCTCATCCGACTCAGGATAAGAAGAATAGACAGTTCTAGGAGGACCAACCAGACTATGATTGCTCCTATTTCTAAGTTGCTCTTCATGGGCCTAAACAAGCTTAAAATCAATTGCTGTCCCTACACTAACGCTAAGTGACATCCCTGCATAACGATTTTCCCAGGCAAGAAAGAATAAAAGGTGTCAGCTGTGAAGACTTCCTAAGAAGTGCAATCACCATATACCTAAGCTCAGCTCTGTCCTTCTCTCTGGTCTCCCCTACCGCTTCTCTGGCCTCCTCCCTCAGGGCACTATCCCTAATACAAAACCATACTACAAAGGTACACGCCTTGTTTACGCCCTCTTGGCCAGGTCTTCTTTCTTGTGCTTTTCCATAGATACGGTGACTTCATCCTGGACGGTTTTGTTGACCTTGAGTCCCAGGCGCCTTCTCCGCTGAAAGTATCATCCCTAAATTCCATTGCACTCCCCGTACCATGCCTCCCATCTTTCTAACTTTTGAAAACAAAGAGTTAGTCTTTACTAACGAGACATGTGTCCTTGCACCTGCAACAAAAGATACGGTCAACAGAAACCTTCTACTGTGCTAATTAAATCTACCGTTGTGCCCAGAGAGCCTTTCCAAGAGAAGCCCTTTTCGGCCTACCTTATAAGCTAACATAAGAATATACCAGGCCTTCCTTAAGCATATATGTAGTCAGGCCCTTACATATAACTTTTAAACACACATCTTACTTTTCCCTATAAGCATATTCATTACGATTCATTTATGCAAACAATGAATTACATGTGCAACTTTAATATGGTGCACGTTTAAACTACTGCAATTACATTTCATACACGAACTGATTCCTCTAAGCATTATGTTCACACAATTCAAAAAGCATTACATTACATCATTATCCTAACACCATTATACTGCTGAGTTCACTTTGTCTCAGTGAACTATTCATTCTTTGCTAAACATGCATGAGTATACAATGAAATATAAACGAATATATGTCTGAATACATATGGGTGCGGCCTATCAATGATTATGATGCACCCCTACAATTCACAAGAACATTTCGCTCTATCACCTCAGGTGACCTCTGGCCTTCATCAATCTATCGGAGAGCAAAACATATAACCTTTGTTATTTTGTGCCATTAACCAAGTATTTAGCATTTTTCTCAAAGCTAAATTTAATATCATATATCATAGCCGATTTATGCTTATTTATTTTACTGTGTTGCATTTATTTTTGGTTCTTACAACACTTGTTAAAATTGAGCTACTCATTTAAAGGGAAGAGTGCTGCGTATCTTATCAAGCCGTCAGTATTCTGCCAAATTGGTAATCAGCTCTTTTGTTCATAATACTATAAATAGATCGGTACAGTTTGCATGGAAAAACAGTTAACTCACTAATTTGTATGGCATTAGAGTAATCTTAAGTAACATCGAAAATTACGCCTGATGTTTGTGCCTCAAAATGCCTAATGTTATCTCACACCATGCCACGTAAATAAGGTTTAGATTGAGGGAAAAAAATATTGAGCAAGCAAAGAAACAATGCTTTAAGGCTCTGTTAGGGGCTCCTCTTCCTCGCCTCCTCGTGTTCATTTGGTACAACCTCATTTCCACCAAGAAGTCAAATTTGGGAATTGAGGTTGTAGGTCCTTCGTCCCCCGAGCTCACCTCCGAGTTTTCTATTCTTGAGGGAGCCATTTCTGTTACTATTTTCTTCTCCATAGTATGCCTGTTGTATAAATAGTCAAATTTTCTGATAAAAGTATACGCTCTGCCTGACGCATAGGCTATTCTATCCCTGTTAAACTTATTGGCCTTCTTAGCTTCGATCTAATTTTCATGTTTTTCTAGTTTCTTTTCCATGTTCACTACTGCACTCTTTATCTCCTCTGTTTCTTTTATGAATTCCAGTGCTTGCTCCAATTCTTTAATTTGTTCTGTAGCTTTAACCAATTTTCTTTCCGCTTGTATAATTAATGTGTTCATGAGTTTCATTGAACACTCGAACGTATCCACCTGCCACTGTTTTAACAGATCTGAGTCTAAATCACTTAGGGGCTTGTCGCGTCCCCCGGACCCACAGATACACAGGACACCGGTAGGGTTAGGTTTCTTTATTGCTCGCTTTGTGAGCCGGCTGTGCACATCCGTCCCTGTTCCCCTTTCCGTCGATACTGCCCTCCCCACACCCCTGACCGGATGTGGTGTCCGGTTCCCCCTTGACCCCTCTGTCTCTGGCAGGGTCCTAGTGCCCTTCCCCAGGTCACTACATCTCCCCCTTTGGTCACAAAGAAATGACGAGCACGTCAACCCGTGGATCGGTTGATGGTCATGGATACAAGCCTGTCAGCTGACGTGCCGGTGTGCTTTCGCCCGTTACATTTCCTCAATTAGTCTCTTGGGCCTCCTGCATGCTCTTCTTGAGCCGGTCTCCATTTGTTGCTCTTCCACTGGTCCTTGCTCCTGTCCGTTGCTTTCTGACCCGTTGTGTTCTGCTGTTTCCTCATCTTGGTCCTCTTCATGTTTTTCCTTCAGCCCTTTGAAGTGTGAGATATTCCGTGTGATCCTCTGGTGTTCTGATTCCGCCGTGATCATTGGGCCCTTCACTTTCGTTACTGTCAGCGGGTCTTTAGAGAACATGCTGTCAGATTTCCTCTGCTGACGTTGACGCACTATCACTGTGTCCCCTTCCTTCAGGTGTGACGGGATGGCGTGTCGCCTGGCATCTGCGTAGTCTTTCATCTTCCCTTTCGCCTCTCTGTCCTTAGCTGCAATGCTGCTGTTTTCTGGTGCCATGATTGCTTCTACTTGCGGTAGTCTCGTCCTGCATGTCCTTCCTAGTACTAGCTCCGCCGGGCATCTTCCTGTGGTGCTATGTGGCGTGTTTCTGTAGTCTCGTAGCATCTGACACAGAGCTTGGCCGAGCGATATCTGCGCCAGCTTCGCTCTTTGAACTACCTTTTTGATGCTCCCCATGAACCTCTCTACCATTCCATTCACCTGCGGCCACAGCGGAGTTATCTTTCTGTGAATTACTCCTAGGTAGACCATGAATCGGTGGAACTCGTCTCCTGAGAACGGAGGACCATTGTCTGTTTTCAGTGTTTCTGGTGAGCCCCAGGCTGCAAAAATGTCATCCAATATTGGTAGGGTTGCTGTTGCTGATGTTGATGACACCTGTCGCACTATAGGAAATCGCGAGTACTCATCCATGACTACCAACAGATAATGGCCTGTGTCCAGCGGCCCAAAGAAATCAGCTGCTAGTGTTGTCCACACCGCTCTTGGCAGTTCGGACATCTGTAGTGGTTCAGGCTTGGCTGGTGAGCCCGTCACTTGACAGAGGTGACATGTCATGATGGTGTTTTCCACCATGCGGTCCAGGCCAGGGAACCACACTTTCTCTCTTAGCAGTTTCTTCGTTGCTACCATGCCTCTGTGTGATTCATGAGCCAAATTGACCAGTTGCCGCCTGAGTGCATTCGGGATCACTATTCTGGTTCCTCGCATCATTATTCCTGTGTCTCTCTCAGACAGCTCTTCATGTATTTTCTTTAAAGCCAACATTTCTTCCTTGCATACTCCTTCTCCCCATGTGTAGTTATTGTTGACGTGCTTCCATCTCTGCCTTCTCATTGTCTCCATGGCCAGCTGCAGCGTTGCATCGTCCTCCGTCTCCTTTGCTAGCTCCGCTATTGTTATAGGTGCCGGTGTGTTTTGTTTCAGTATGAAATTTAGGTACTCTTCTGCCATGGATGTCATTGCCTGTGCCTGCGGCAGCGGGTGTCTCGACATGTAGTCTGCCGGGTTGTGTTCCTTCCCTGGCTTGTGTACAATCGTGAAATCGTAGTCCATCAGCCTTATGCCCCAGCGCTCGATCCTGGGTGGCATTTTGGCGGCTGGGCTGCCATAGATTGTTACCAGTGCCTGGTGGTCAGTTATGATGGTGAATGGCTTCCCGTAGATGAACATGTGGTAGTGTTCACACGCCCAGACCACTGCTAGGCTTTCCTTTTCTGGTTGCGAGTATGCCTTCTCAATGTCTGTTAAGCTTTTGCTGGCATATGCGACTATTTTTCGTGGTGAGTCTCTCCCTGGCAGGTGTTGCGCTAGTATTGCCCCTAGTCCTACCGGGCTAGCATCTACAGTCAGTTCAGTGCACAGGTGCGGGTCAAAGTAAGCGAGATGTTCCACAGTCATCACCGCTTTTCTGATGTCCTCGAATGCCTTGTCGCATTCCTGGGACCAGACGAACTTCTGCCCTTGTCTGGTCAGTTCTCTTAGCGGTGTGCTTACTGTGGCAAAATCCTGTATGTATCGCGCACAGTAGCTGGCAAGTCCTAGAAACGATCTCACTTCTGCCACATCCGTTGGAGGTTTTGCGTTCTTCAGCGTTTCTACTTTGCTGGGGTCTGGCCTCATCCCGTGCTTGGAGAAGATGTGTCCGAAGAACACCAGTTCCCCTCTCCCCGGCTCGCATTTGTCTCCATTCAGCGTCAGGCCCGCTTGCTCCAGCTGTGAACACACTTGACGCAGAGCGGTATCATGTTCTTTGTCTGTTTTGCCAAATACCAAAATGTCATCACTATAGTTGAGGCTGTTCTGCACCGGCCTTATCACCTGCCTTATTGTCTCCTGGAATATCTCCGCTGCCGATGATATTCCGAAACTCAGTCGCTTGTATCTGAACAGGCCCAGGTGTGTGGAGAATGTCGTGATGTACCGGGACTGGTGATCCAGCTCTAATTGATGATCCAGCTCTAATTGATGGTACCCTTTGCACAGGTCCAGCTTCGAGAATCGGCAGGCCCCAGTGAGACAGCTGATCATGTCATTGAGGTGTGGCCCTGGGTGACGTTCCCTTGCGATTGCAGTGTTTGGGATCCTCATGTCTACACAGATGCGGATCTTTGAGGTGTCCTTCTTTGGAACTGCCACAATCGGTGATACCCACGGCGTTGGCCCTTCAGCATGTTCAATGATGTCTTGTGCCAGTAAGCTGGTTATCTCTTCCTCAACTTGTGGTTGTAGGTGGATCGGTACTCGTCTGTGATGTTGGGCCACCGGCTTAATTGACTCATTGATGTGTAATGTTATCTGTTTTCCTTTTAGCTTGCCGAGACCCTTCAGTATGGCTGGGTATTCTTGTAGAATGTTCTCAGTTTCTGACATGTGGTATGTCATTGCTAGTAGCCCCATCACCTGTGCCGTCACGTTGCTTAGCAGGCATGGTGCTGGGATATCACCCTTGAGCACGTGTACTTCTTCTTGGTAAGACTTGCCTTTCTATGTTAGAGTTTCCATGAATTTCCCCATGTTTTCTACTGGTCTTCTGGAGCCCCACGTGAACACATCCACGGTCGACGGTGACAGCTGTGGTTTCGCTTTCATTTTCTCGTATTCCGAGCTGCACATGATATTGCATGTTGCTCCGCTGTCAAGCATGAACTTTGCTTGGTGGTTCCCCACATCAATGTTGACAGTGGCCGTTTTCTTTATTTGCTGCTTCTCCACGAGATGAATGTGCTCTGTTGTCTTCTCCTCCTTGGGTGTGTCTGACATTAGATATAGTCTCTCTACTCTCACAGGTGCTGCCGTCTCTTCGGACTCATCAGAGGAACTGCGATTTGCCGTTTCCATGTATCGTGCATATCTGTTGCTGGTCATCCGTGGTCTCATTGTTCTGCCTCTCTCGCTTCTGAACTGTCTGGTCATGCACGTGCTTGAAAAGTGATTGTCCCTATTACACTTCCTGCACTTCTGGCCCATTGCTGGGCAGGCACCAACATGTGGGAATTCGAGGCCACATCGGTAGCATGTTTGGTCGCACTTCTTTGTTGGGACTGGCGCCTGGAACTCTTTCTTTTTGAAATTCCCAGTGACACGATATGCAGACGCCACTCTCTTCTCCTTTCCCGTCTCCATCTGTTTGGCCTGCGCTGTGGCCCGTGCCTCCGTGCGAGCCATTGTCAGTATCTTTTCCAGCATCGTTGGTTCCTTCAGGATGCGTGTTCGGAATTCCACTGATTGACAACCTTCGATGATACGCAATCTTATTGCTTGCTCATTGTCGAATTTGTCAAATTCGCAATACGCGACCAGTATCCTCAGTCTCGTCGCGAAATCATCTAGGCTCTCTTCCCCTTGCTGGCATGCAGTGTTGAACGTGTACCTCTCAAAATCGACGTTTCGTTGAGGGTCAAATTTCTGTGTGAGACACTTTATCACTCCCTTGTAGTTGGCTGTTTGAGCTTCGGGGAAAGTTAACAGTAGATCTTCTATTTCGTCCCCTGCGAGATTCAGAAGTAGGTGCAGTTGTTTGTTGTCCGGGATGTCCGTGGCGCTCATGTAGTGCTCAAATTTTCTGATCCACCTTTCCCACCTGATGCCTGCTTGCGGCTCCGACAAGCTAAATGGTAGAGGCCTGCGGAAAATGGCTTGCGTGCTCTTCTTCTCCTCATTGTCGCTCATTTTCTCCCTTTTTTTTTTTTTCTTTATTCTTTATTTCCCCTTTGGTTCCACTGTGTTCTGCTTTTGTTTCACAGTTTTTTTTTCTTTTCTTTTGTCTGTTTTCTTCTTTTTCTGCCTTTTCCTATTCGTTTCAGTTGCCGCCTAACTCCAAAATGGCCGTCGCGCTGTTCTTTGCTCCTATTGGCCTGTTTTGCCTGACTTCAAAATGGCCGCCGTAGTCTCACGATGTTTCTGTCTTCTGAGCTTTGCCTGACCTTCCAAAATGGCCGCCCCTTGTTCCTCGCTCCTGATTGGTCCAATCTGCCTGTTTTTAAAATGGCCGCCCTGCTCTCGCGATAGTTCCTTTGAACTTCGCGCGTCTCTCGGCTATTTGGGCTGCAGGCACGATCTCTTGCAGGGCAGCAGGGCACTTCAGTTTCTTACCGCTTCTCTGGCGGTCGGATGTCTTTCCACGGCGCGGACCAGGGTGGGCTCCTGGCTCCGTTTCTCTGGCAGTTGGATGTCCTTCCACGGCGCGGACCAGGGTGGGCTCCTGGCTCCGTCTTCAGCTTCTCCTGCACACGTCGTCGTCGGTCCCTCACGCAGCGGTGGTCGCCAGATGAGGATCCCGCCTCGTCGCCAGTTGTCGCGTCCCCCGGACCCACAGATACACAGGACACCGGTAGGGTTAGGTTTCTTTATTGCTCGCTTTGTGAGCCGGCTGTGCACATCCGTCCCTGTTCCCCTTTCCGTCGATACTGCCCTCCCCACACCCCTGACCGGATGTGGTGTCCGGTTCCCCCTTGACCCCTCTGTCTCTGGCAGGGTCCTAGTGCCCTTCCCCAGGTCACTACAGGGCTGATTTCGATGGCGTACGAACTTAAGTCCATCCGCTATCGTCCCGGGGACTGGGACCGCCCACCTATATGGCAGTGGTCCCACACCTCTAATTACAATGCGGCCGCCACCATGGCGGCCGCAAAAGGCAGTTTCAACATTGCGGCGGGTGCTGCTGGCTGCAGCACCCGCCGCAATGTTGAAAATGCAGGTTTTGCTTTTTCCTGCACTACGTGGCAGGCACCACGCAGTGCCTGCCACATGGTGCAGGGAAATGTAGGGGGGCACCATAGGTGCCCCCAAGTGCAAAACGAAAGTGCCCCTGGACAGGGGGGGCCCGCAACGGGCCCCCAAAATCAATCCCCGCCAGCCTTTCCATAGCCTGTCTGTTCGCACAATTTGTGACAGACTGCAGCACGCTCGGGGTCGCTTCATGGAGATTTTAATTCAGCCACATAAAACCAGCTAACACATTTCGACCGAGCAAGCGGTCTTTGTCAAACCTGAAGTAGACGCCATTTTTTTACCTTTTATATTAGTGCAAGTATTTTTAAAATGACTGTGCTACATTGTTAATAAAGTTTCACAATGAACAAATAAAGTGACAGTGCAACATTGTACCAACCAAAGTGACATGTGCAATCAAAGTGTCCAGACCCAATGGCCTATGTGTTGTGCAAATGAGCTTTAAGAATACCACATTAAAATTGTCATAATATCTAGCAGCAAACAAACGGCGTCTGTTCATTTTTGAACATTGAAATGTATTAAAAAATAATAATTTAAAATGCATAAAAAATATATGGGACTAGTTTTAATCACCATGTCTCAGGCAATCCCCGCTGGCGATCTCCAGCAGGTAGTTATTGTTAGGACCTTGTTTCTACTCAAAAAGCGTTTTTTCTCTTGCCAATATCTTTGGCGTCGTTTGACGAATCCGTGAAATTTTAAAACTAATTGGGCGCTCAGGTCAGCTGCTGTGTTGAAAGTTTTCAGGGTGATTCGTCAAACAGGGGCCAAGAAGAAAGGGGGTCGCAAAATGCGTTTTCTCCATGTTAATTTCCATAGGAAACTGTTGACGCAGCTACAGCCCGAACTGCTGAACGGAATTACATCAAATTTGGCAGAAAGGTTGCTCTTGGTCCAGAGTGCACTCTTTTTGTTAAATGTGTAAATCCGTTCAGTAGTTTTTGAGAAAATTAAATATCTACAGATATCTATATATGCACGCGAAGGATCCACGAACCCTCCCGATCTCGAGCCTTGCAATCCGATTGGCTGCCAACAGTTCCAACCAGGAAGTGTTGGCAGCCATCTTGTGACCGAGTCACAAGGAAAAGGGTTTAAGAAGATTTAAAATTAAGAAATGGGGGCAGGGTAAAAGCACCCTATCCCCCTAGGTCTGCTCAGGGACCCCCTAGGGCCCAAAAAAGCATTTTTAAAACAAAATTTGGCGGGATTCATGCAGGGTGCACAAATCCCGCTGAAATTATTTTAAAAAACGAAGTGCAGGAGCCCCGGGTGGGCCAGGTCCCGGGGGGAATTATTTAAATAGATGTGGGGACCCGAGCTGGCCATCGCAGCCCCGGGGACCACCACCTCCCCGGGGCGATATTCATTGTAGGCGGGGGCCATGCTGGCCCCCCAGCCCCGGGGACCGCCACGTCCCCGGTGCTTTTTTTGTAAATAAAAAAAGCATGGGGGAGGCTACTGCCACCTCCCCAGGGCTCTATTTAAAAATGTAGGGGAAGATTTACAAGAAGGTGCCGCATCGTGGCACCGCAAGCCCTTTGGCTGCGCCACACTGCGGCACTTTCAGAGCACAGGAATGCGACATATTTACAAGGATATGTTGCATTCCTTTACTCTCCCCTGCTCTGGCGCACAAACAGCTGCCATGCGCCCGTGCAGGCACCCTTGCGCCATGGTGCAAGGATGCCTGCGTCATGGGGAGATTGTTTTTGTGCAGGAAAGTGCCCCTTTTCAGGCATTTTCCTCTTTCAATGCGTGCTGTAGAATGCAGCACGCATTGAAAGAGGAAAGAAACGAGGATAAATGAAAACATTTCTCCTCGTTGCACCTACCTACGCCACCCCTAGGGTGGAGTAGCATACTGACGCATTTACAGGTTTACAAATCTTCGTAAATCTGGAAATGTGCCTGGTTCCATGGGTGTTGCGTGGGAACACCCACCTCAACACCCATGGAACGCCCCTTTCACGCAAAGTGCTGTGTGTAAAGGGGCCATATTTACAAGGACAGAAAAAGCAACGCAGGGTGGCTTGTCCTGTCCTTGTAAATAGGGGGCAGTGTAATGCGCTGCCAGTGCATCACAAAAAGTGACGTACTGGCAGCGCAAGGGGCTTGTAAATCTGCCCCATAGTGTGGGGGGGTTCGAGCCTCCCCACACTGCCCCTGGGACCACCACCTCCCTGGGGCATACTTTATATAAATGCAGCGGTCCGTTGCAGACCCCCGGACCACCACCTCCCTGGGGATTTCAAGATGAAGGGAGGGGGGCTGAGCAGCCCTCCTCCAGGAGCCCTCCAAGGCCCTGGGGACCGCCACCCCCCAGGGCCGGCTCCAGCAAAGTCCCGGGGTGCCCACCCCCGGGACATTGCAGTTTGCTATGGCATCCCATAGCAAACTTCTGCTTCGCTTCATGAAAGCGAGAGCAGGAAAACTGCTCTGGCTTCCATGAAGCGAAGCAGAATTGCTTTTGGGCAAAGGGAGCTGCATGTCAGCAGCTCCCTTTGTCCAAAAGCAATGCCAGCTCCGGCAGGAGGCGGGGAGCAAGCAGGGACCATAGGTGCATTGGGGCTCCCCCCGCAGTCCACAGCAAAGAGGCCAAGCCCCAGGGGATGGGATCCTGGGGCCGAAAATGGCCCGGGAGAGGGGCCAAGAGGCCCCCCTCCCTTTTTACATTTTTTTTTAAATGGCTGGGCCCCAGGGGATGGGGTCCCCAGGGCCGATATGGGGCAATGAAACTGGGGGTCAATAATTTAATTTTTTTCTCTCGTGATAGGAGTCGCGACCCTGTTGCGGCTCTCAGTGCGGCCCCCAGTGTAACAGCACGGTGGATTCACGGATCCACCTTAAATAAATAATTAAATAGTATATAATTCAGAAGGCAGTGTTGCATTTGTGAACTTTTTTTATAGAGCTAATGAGATTGAAGTTAATAATCACTTTAAATTTGATAGAGTTAGAAATAATATAAAAAAATAAAAATGAAAAGTTAAACTTGAAAAGTGTATTGTGTTGTAGTACATTGAGTTTGTGCTTTTATTTTGCGAATTCGCGACAGGTTCGCAAATCCGGAAAATATTTAAAACAAGTCTGTATGTTAAAAAATAAATAAGTTTCACTGTTGGGTTATAGGGTGGCTCTAACAAGAGCCGTTGTTTTCATTATGACTTTGTTGGAGCTACATGTAAGTGCGGATGCAGAGATTAAGGTTGCTGAGAAACACTCTGTTTCCTTCATCTGTGAAGTGACCTCCATCACTTCTGTAGATGTCATGCATATCAAAACGTAGATTGTTGTTATAGATGGAGTATACAAAGACAGTGTGAGGGAAAAGCAACATCAATTGTGCAAAGGTATCCTTAATTAGGATTTCCAGCCCTACCCCAGTCAATGTGCCTAGGTCATTGCCACCAGAGTGCACAATCATGAGGTCAGGGGGTCGGAGATGCAAAAAGGTTTTAAACAAAGGCATCAATTGGTGCCGCTTAATCCTCTCTGTGCAAACTATTTAATATTCACATTTTGCAAACCTAGGTCTTTGTCAATAACTCTGTGTTCAGCATACCTTTTGCCCCAGAAAACATAGCTGTGGCCTACAATCCATACTGTAAGCATTTTGAAGGGATGTGTGGAAGGAATCAAAAGACGTCTGTAGCTGAGTAAGTCAGTTGGTGGAATGAGAGGTATCTAAAATGGTGGAGATGGTGCTGTTTTAGAAAAAGCAGATAACTGATTGGTTGGACATAAACATTGTGTACTTAAAAAATAGGATGCATGTTACTTTCCTGAAGAAGTATGTTTCTGATTGGTTATTGAAAAATGTTTGAAAGGTACAGTAGATAGGATAAGGTAATATTTTTTTCAAATGTCAACCACACCTGCTATTTGCATTTGTAAGCTAGTGTACTGAACTTGAAAATATGGTGAATTTGCGACCTTCTGGTACAGTTGAATGTTGCAGAAAGTGTTACTTTGGAAACTAGGATTAAACAGAATGGGGGAAGGTTTGAAACTTAACTGTGGTTTTAAAGTATGAAATGCTAACTTATATATAAGTGATATGCTACTAAAGTAAGTTTTCCCAAATCAGTACTATGTTTAGAAGTAGTGTGTTGTTAAAAAATAATATTAGTATTATTGGAAATAGGTTTTTGAACTCCCGTAAGGGTTCACGGCTCCATTGTGACGCTACACTGCGGCACCCCGATGGAGTCGCGAGTCCTCTAAATTACAGAACCACATTGGGTACTTTTAGAAGAGACTAATAAAGGGTTAATATGTGTAACCAATAGAAATGGGTTTCAGAATTTGAAATAATGAAGGAAGCATTTTGATTTGTTGCTTACATTTATTTGTGTGCAGAAAGGGAGTTAAAGCTTGCCATTACTGGTTTTACCTTGTTGAGAGTGGTGCATTACATTTATTGTGTGAAAAAGAAAATCTTTTATGAGTTTCTGATATTTCATATTCTGCAATACTATTTGAGAGGTGAGTTACAAATTTGCAAGGTGTGTTATGCATTGTGTAGTAGTGCTTCAGGCTTTGTAGTGATATTTTTAACTTTGAAAAGCATTATTTTAAAGTTTGCAAATTATTGGAGAAGTGTGATGTTTGAAATATGTTACCAAATGTACGAAAGTGTTTTGTAGTTTGTTTTATTGTACTGAAATGAAGATTGAAATCGGTTGTGCATAGTAATATGTATGCTTCCTGAGTCTCTAATGAAAGTAGTACAGAAAACTGGTGTTTAATTTATATTGACAGATGCATTAAACTATATCGCAGTCTATATAACTCTATACCCATGTTCCCTGTATTATGATCAGAAAGGAAGACATACACTTTCTTCTACATAACTTTAGAGAGTATGCAGACTGAAATACAGATATTCAAGTATTTCTATGTGTCTTTCTATGTATCATGTCACTAGCAAAAGACACAGACATATTCATGCATACATTCAGAAATATGATGAGACTTACAACAGTGACATGGGAAGAATTGCTGTTTTAAATTTTGTTAGGCCCAACATTCACAGGAGTCGGTGAAAACTGAAGCTGCAAAAGAAAAGTGAGGTTTAAGACATTTTGGCAGAGGGATTAATGATTAGGGTCCTTTGTATGAGTCTCTGGAAAGGTACACTTGAAGTACGCCGTGTAAATTTTGGTTACTGCTTCAAATGGGAAAAGCAGTCTGTGAAGTTTAAAAGAGTGTGTGGTCTTGTGACTGAGGTATGTGAAACACACATATTTGTATGGTTCTTTTATATATGATGCCAGTAGCAAAAGGCACAGACACATGCATGCATGTTTTCAGGAATATGTTGAGACTTACAACAGTGTAATGGGAAAGACACAGACATACGCATGCATACGTTCAGAAATATGGTTAGACTTATAACACTGACATGCAAAGGATTACTGATTTAAATTTGGGAAGGCCCAACATTCTGAGCAGTTGGTGAATAGTGAAGCTGCCAGAGAAAAGTGAGGTTTAAGACATGTTGGCAGAGGGATTAGGTATTAGGCTACTTCGTATGAGTCTCTGGAAACCTACACTCGAAGTAGGCTGTATATATTTTGGTGTCTGCTTGAAATGGGAAAAGCAGTCTGTCAAGTTTAAAGGTCTGTGTGGTCCTGTGACAGATGTATTTCTCTACTTGTACATGTATTCTCACATGTGTTATGCATCTGAAGATGCTAGACGTCTGAAACACAGGTATATAACAATTTGTATGTTTCTTTTTATGTATGACGACACTAGCAAAAGGCACAGACACATGCATGCATGCTTTCAGGAATATGGTGAGACTTATAACAGTGACATGGGAAAGACACAGACATATGCATGCATATGTTCAGAAATATGGTTCGACTTATAACAGTGACATGGGAAGGATTGTTGATTTAAATTTAGTAGGTCTAACATTGTGAGCAGTCGGTGAAAAATGAAGCTGCAGCAGAAAACTGAGGTTTAAGACGTGTTGGCAGAGGGATTAGTGATTAGGTTACTTTGTATGAGTCTCTGGAAAGGTACACTTGAAGCATGCCATATATATTTTGGTGTCTGCTTGAAATGGGAAAAGCAGTTTGTCAAGTTTTAAGGTATGTGTGGTCTTGTGACTGAGGTATGTCTCTACTTGTACATGTATTCTCACACGTGTTATGCATCCGAAGATGCTAGATGTCTGAAACATGGGTATACAACAATTTGTATGTTTCTTTTTATGTATGACGCAACTAGCAAATGGCACCGACACATGCATGCATGCTTTCAGGAATATGGTGAGACTTACAACAGTGACAGGGGAAGAATTGCTGTTTTAAATTTTGGTAGGCCCAACATGCTCACGAGTCGGTGAAAACTGAAGTTGAAAAGAGAAGTGAGCTTTAAGACATGTTAGTAGAGGGATTAGTGATTAGGGTACTTTGTATGAGCCTCTGGAAAGGTACACTTGAAGTAGGCTGTATACATTTAGTTGTCTGCTTGAAATGAGAAGTGCAGTCTATGCAGTTTTAAGGTCTGCATGGTACCGTGAGTGAGGTATGTCTCTACTTACACATGTATTCTCACACATGTTATGCATCTAAAGATGCTAGACGTCTGAAACACAGGCATACAACTATTTGTATGCTTCTTTCATGTATGATGCCACTAGATAAAGGCACAGAGACATGCATGCATGCTTTCAGGAACATGGTGAGACTTACAACAGTAACATTGGAAGGATTGCTGTTTTACATTTGGTAGGTCTAACATTCTGAGCAGTCGGTGAAAAATAAAGGTGCAGTAGAAATGTGAGGTTTAAGACATGTTGGCAGAGGGATTAGTGATTAGGGTACTTTGTATGAGTCTCTGGAAAGGTACACTTGAAGTATACCATATACATTTTGATGTATGCTTCACATGGGAAAAGCAGTCTGTCAAGTTTAAGGGTCTGCATGGTCTTGGGACTGAGGTATGTCTCTACTTGTACATGTATTCTCACACATGTTATGCATCTAAAGATGCTAGACGTGTGAAACACAGATATTAAACTATTTGTATGTTTCTTTTATGTATAATGCCACTAGCAAAAGTCAGAGAGACATGCATGCATGCTTTTAGGAACATGGGAAGCATTGCTGTTTTAAATTTGGTAGGTCTAACATTCTGAGCAGTCGGTGAACAATGAAGGTGCAGCAGAAAAGTGAGGTTACAGACATGTTGGCAGAGGAATTGGTGATTAGGGTACTTTGTATGAATCTCTGGAAAGGTACACTTGAAGTAGGCCGTATAAATTTAGGTGTCTACTTGAAATGGGAAGTGTAGTCTGCCAAGTTTAAAGGTCTGTGTGGTCTTGTGACTGAGGTATGTGTCTACACGTACATATATTCTCACACGTGTTATGCATCTAAAGATGTAGACGTCTGAAACACAAGTATACAACTATTTGTGTGTTTCTTTTATGTATGATGCCACTAGCAAAAGGCATAGACATATGCATGCATGGTTTCAGAAATATGGTAAGGATTGGTGCTTTAAATTTCTGGAGTTTTCTTGGTTCTTTCTGTACTTGTCTCTTTGTGCACCTCCATTGCTTTTTTGTGCAGTTCTGTTGGCTCTTTCTGCATTTCTGTTGCTTCTTTCTGCACTTTCTGCACTCCTCTTGCCTCTTTCTGCACCGTTCTTGCCTGTTTGTGCAACTCTGTTGCCTGTTTGTGTACCTCTCTTGCCTCTTTCTGCACCCCTCTTGCCTCTTTCTGCACCTCTCTTGTCTCTTTCTGCATCCTCCCATACCTCTTTCGGCACCTCTCTTGCCAATTTCTGCACCTCTCTTGCTTCTTTCTGCACATCTCTTGTTCCTTTCTGCACCTCTCTTACCTTTTTCTGTACCTCTTTACATCTATCTGCACCTCTCTTGCCTTTTTCTGCACTTCTGTTGCTTCTTTTTGCACCCTTCTTCCCTCTTTCTGCACCCCTTTTGCCACTTTCTGCACTTCTCTTGCCTCTTTATTCCCTTTTTGTTGCCTCTTTCTGCACTTCTCTTGCTTCTTTTTGTACTTCTTTTGCCTCTTTTTGCACCTCTCTTGGTTCTTTCTGCACCTCATTTGCTTGTTTCTGCAGTTCACTTGATTCTTTCTGCAGTTCTCTTGCTTCTTTGTACATGTCTTTTGCCTCTTTCTGCCCCTCCCTTGCATCTTTCTGTACCTCTCTTGCCAATATTTGTACGTCTCTTGCTTATTTCTGCACGTCTCTTGTTGCCTGTTTTTACACCTCTCTTGCCTTTTTTGCACCTCTGTTGCTTCTTTCTACACTCTTCTTTCCTCTTTCTGTACCTCTGCTGCCTCTTTATGCACCTCCTTCACCTCTTTCTGCACCTCTCTTGCCGATTTCTGCACCTCTCTTGCTTCTTTTTGTATGTGTCTTGTCTTTTTCTGAACCTCTCTTGCCTTTTCCTGCAGCTCTTTTCTTCTTTCTGCACCTCTCTTGCCTTTTTCTGCACCTCTGTTGCTTCTTTCTACGCTCCTTTTGCCTCTGTCTGTACTCTTCTAGCCTGTTTCTGCTTCCCTGTTGCCTGTTTGTACCTCTATTTGCTCTTTCTGCACACCTCTTGCCTCTTTCTGCACCTCTCTTGCCACTTTCTGCACTTCTTTTGCCTCTTTCTGAACTTTTCTTGTCTCTTTCTACACTTCTCTTGCTTTTTTCTGTACCTCTCTTGCTTCTTTCTATACCTCTCATGCCTCTTTCTGCACTTCTCTTGCCTCTTTCTGCACTTCTCTTGCCTCTTTCTGTACTTTTCTTGCTTCTTTCTGTACTTCTCTTGCTTCTTTCTCTACCTCTTTTGACTGTTTCTGCACCTCTTTTAGTTCTTTCTACACCTCACTTGCTTGTTTCTGGAGCTCACTTGCTTCTTTCTGCACTTCTCTTGCTTCTTTCTACACCCCATTACGTCTTTCTGTACCTCTCTTGCCCTTTTCTGTACCTCTCTTGCTTCTTTCTGTACGTCTCTTGTCCCTTTTTCACATCTCTTGCCTTTTTTGCACCTCTGTTGCTTCTTTGTACACTCCTCTTGCCTCTTTTTGTACCCTTCTTCCCTGTTTCTGTACCTCTGTTGCCTGTTTCTGTACCTCTCTTGCCTCTTTCTACACCCCTCCTCCCTCTTTCTGCACCTTGCTCACCTGTTTCTGCACCTCTCTTGCCAATTTCTGCACCACTCTTGCTTCTTTTTACACGTCTCTTGTCCCTTTCTGAACCTCTCTTGCCTTTTTCTGTACCTCTTTCCCTCTTTCTGCACCTCTCTTGCCTTTTTGTGCACCTCTGTTGCTTCTTTCTGCACTCCGCTTGCCTCTTTCTTCTACCTTCTTCCCTCTTTTTGCACTTCTGTTGCCTCTTTCTGCACCTCTCTTGCCTCTTTCTGCACTTCTCTTGCCTCTTTCTGTACATTTCTTCCTCTTTTTGCAGCTCTCTTGCCTCTTTCTGCACTTCTATTGCTTGTTTTTGCACGTCAGTTGCTTCTTTACACCCTTGCCTTGCTTTTTTCTGCACCTCTCTTACTTCTTTCTGCACCTCTCTTGCCTTTTTCTGCACCCATCTTGTCTCTTTTGCACCTCTCTTGCCTCTTTATGAATCTCACTTGCCTCTTTGTGCACGTCTCTTGCATGTTTGTGCACCTCTGTTGCTTCTTTGTGCACCGTATTGCCTCTTTCTGCACCTCTCTTGCCTCTTTCTGCACTCCTCATATTTTTCTGTAGCTGTGTTGCTTCTTTATGCATTTCTCTTGGCTCTTTCTGAACCTTTCTTTTTCTTTCAGCACCTTTCTTCTTCTTTCTGCAGTTCTCTTGCTTGTTTCTGCACTTTTCTTTTTTTATTTATTATGAAGAGAATAGCAATGTAATTGTAAGTAATTGCTTAGTGGTTATTATGAATATTGACATGTAATTATTTTAAAATTGTTCATTGATGTAACAAACTATTGAAACTGTTCTTTGTTTTTTTAGAAATTTATTTTATTTTGATCACAAATTGAAGATGTCAAGAAAACATGAAAAGAGAAGAGAACAAAGAAAACAGTACTACTTAAAGAAAAGTAAAAAGAGTGCATTAGAAATAGAGCAAAATGTTACTCAGGATAAAACCTCTTCTGGTAAGAGCACTAAACAGTTTCTTAAAACAGTTGCAGTGAGATTAAAGAAAGTCAATAATGATGAAAGGAAAAAGAAAAGTTTTACAGCAAACCAGAAGGAAAAGAAGAATTGTAATGGTAAAAAACATTAGTTTTTGTAAAAACAACACATATTATGAGAAGGCAAAAACTATTTAAAGAGATAGGTATAAGAATGTTTAGAAGTAAAGTAATTCAAAATTTATTAAAAGATTGTAAAAAGATGATCAGCAGCGAATAAGAAGAAGCAACACATTGAAAGTGTCGTAGATACTGCTTTTGAATTGAAACAAAAATTATTTATATTAATATTGAAGAGAATGAGAACATTGGATAAAACAATGGTGTTTATGAAAGAGAAAAGCAAAACAAAAGACTTGTTAATAGAAGTAACTTTTGTAAAACGATTACTGGTGAATGGAAGCACACTTCTAGTACTGAGCCTTTCTTTAATGAAGAAAGCTATTTTCAAGAGAACACATTAGTACATGCAGTTGATACTAGTGGTCGATGCTATGAGATGAAAGATGGTTGTCCCATTCAAAAAGAAAAAATGGTTGTTATATGGAAGAAGTAATAGCTGAAGAAGTTCAAGGGAGGCGTACACAAGCTCCTGTATATAAGTGGGATCGTAGCAGTATTTGCAGTATTCAACAGCAATCTATTGAAATATTATGATTTTTTTTACGAGAATATGCAAAAAAAAGTGTTAAACAGATGATTAAGATGTTACAAGGACTAGACCCATGTAAAGTAAGAAAATATACTAACTTGCAGGGTCATGCTCTGGCTTGTCTTTCAAGAAATGTGTGCCAAAGTACTTTCCGTCGTTTAAGAATGTTACACAGCTCTTTTGCACGGTTCAGTATCCGATGAACAGAAAGTTTGTGATGTGTAGGTGTTGAAGAACATGGGAAAGAGATTAGTATTGATGAGTTTGCTGAAGAAATTACAAAGTTTAAGACAGTTTAGTATGAAAAACCAAACTATGTTTGTTTTTGTTGTCGACGTACTCACTATAGAAGTCAAACTAGGAATGTTGATTTATATTTAAAAAGTGAAAAGGAAAGCAGCAATGATAAGTGGCAGCAATTTGGTGCTTATTTGTTGGTAGAAGGTCAGTTTGACTTGGCTCCTGATCAAGTTATTTGTAAATACTGTTACAACAAATTAGAAGAGAACAAAATGCCAGCTAGAGCAGTACATAACAACTTAGAGTTGGTACCTATTCCTCAGGAACTGGCAGATTTGAATGTATATGAGTCTATTCTCATTCAATCTGTATACAATCATTTCAGGCCATAGTTCGTATGGAGCCTAAAACAGGTAAGCTGCAACCAACAGATTTACAAAGAGGTCTGAAAGGAAGAGTTGTGTACTTACCTTTAGATTTTAAGAAAAACATTGAAACAGTTGGTGTAGACAGGGAGGAAAATGAGCCAGTAGTTATTCTACTAGTTATTCTACTCTAGTAGTTATTCTATTCCTTTCCGGCAGAACACAAAGCGTCCGCCTCGCCCCCTTCCGATCCAAGGCCACCAAGATCATCTGCGGCGTACCCCAAGGCTCCTCCCTCAGCCCAACGCTGTTCAACATCTACATGGCACCCCTCGCCCACGTCGCCCGACAGCACAACCTCAACATCATCTCCTACGCCGACGACACCCAGCTGATCCTCTCCCTCACCAAAGACCCTCACACCGCCAAAGCCCACCTCCACGAAGGAATGAAGGCCGTCACCGAATGGATGAGGACCAGCCGCCTGAAGCTGAACTCGGACAAGACGGAGGTCCTCATCCTTGGTTCCAACCCTTCAGCCTGGGACGACTCCTGGTGGCCAACATCACTGGGAACAGCCCCGCCACCCACCGACCACGTACGCAACCTAGGGGTCATCCTCGACCCCACCCTCTCCATGACTAAGCAGGTCAACGCTGTTTCCTCATCCTGCTTCAACATCCTACGAATGCTCCGCAGGATCTTCAAGTGGATCCCCACCGAAACAAGAAAAACAGTCACCCAGGCCCTCGTCACCAGCAGGCTGGACTACGGAAACGCCCTGTACGCAGGAACGACGGCTAAGCTCCTGAGACGGCTGCAACGCATCCAGAACGCCTCTGCACGTCTTATCCTCGACATCCCCCCTGAGAGACCTGCACTGCACTGGCTCCCTGTCAACAAGAGGATAACCTTCAAGCTCCTCACCCACGCACACAAAGCACTCCACAACTCCGGACCAGCCTACCTCAACAGACGACTCAGCTTCTACACCCCCACCCGCCAGCTCCGCTCGACCAGCCTCGCCCTCGCCACAGTCCCCCGCATCCGGAAAACGACCGCCGGCGGCAGATCCTTCTCCCACCTCGCCGCCAAGACCTGGAACACCCTCCCCACCAACCTCCGACAGACCCAAGACCTACTGGCCTTCAGAAGACTCCTCAAGACCTGGCTCTTCGATCAGTAGCAGCACCACTCCCCTCTTCCCCCAGCGCCTTGAGACCCTCGCGGGTATGTAGTGCGCTTTATAAGTGACATGATTGATTGATTGATTGATTCTAGTAAATGGTGTACCAACAAAGAGTCGAAAAATCTGGCAATAGTTTGTAGATGTTACTAAACTTCACAAGGCTACATTGTACCTGGTACAGAATAATATTTTTATAAGAATGTAAATGTTGATGAAGAAGTAATATGTTTAGAAGATGAATCACTAATGTCAAGTGGCCAAATAGAAAAAGTGGACAAGTCCAGGAGTGAAGAGATTTATGAACATTATACTATACATCCTCTACATTCAAAAGAAATGATAGGAAACAGTATTGAATTATTTCAAATGGAGGAAGCAAAGGGGACTCCCATGAGTGTATGGGAAAAAAGTTTAGAAGCTCGTTGTTTTCCACAGATATTCCCCACTGGAGAAGGTAGACAATTTGATGAGCGAGCTGTGCGGATTCCAGCTTCAGAATATCGCTCAACAAGATTGTACTCTGAAGATCCAAGATTTCGACAGTGCATTCCATATATATTTCATCTACTGTTTGAAAGTGATTTTTCTGCACTTTCATATGCAGTGAACCACATATTAAAAACAGGAGTTCATCTTCAACATGTTTCTGCCAAAGAATTCATGGACAAAGTTCAACAAAGAGATGAAAGTTTAGAATCTCAGTTAATTAATTTGATGGCATGTCAACGTGGTACCAATTAATATTGGTTTCCTTGTCATGGTGAACTTAAATGTATGTTAAGAAACTTAGGCACTCCTACATGGTTTGTGACACTTAGCTGTGCTGAATATGCGTGGGAAGGTTTACTTGAATTTCTACCAGAAGCAAAATTAAAATGTTAAAAACATTGAATTGAAGACACCTGGAGAACTCTGTTCCTTGGATCCTGTAAATGTCTGCAGGTATTTTATCCATAGGTTCAAAGTATGATGTCATTTATCTGCAATAAAAACATTCCTCCTCTTGGAGAGGTTACTGATTTCTTTTGGTGAAAAGAATACCAAGCCAGAGGTGCTCCTCATATACACATGCTATAATGGATAAAGAATGCACCAAAATTTGGAATTGATACTGATGAAACTGTTTTGTCTTTCCTCGAACAGTATGTTACATGTGCCATTCCAAGAGATGGAGGAGAAAAGAGCTTGAGACAACAAGTTTTACGGTTTCAAAGTCATTGATGTGGGAAATACTGCAGACGAAAATACAAGTGTAAAGGGAAATTTTATACAAAATGTAATTTTGGATTCCCACGTTCTATAATTTCTAAAGGAAGAGTAAACAGTTTTTTGTCAGCAGTAAGGCATACAATAACTCGGAACTCTCCCAAGAATACAGACAACTTATAAAGAGCAGAAGCTTCAAAGTACATTAATGACTACAATCCAGTTAATTTGAAAATGTGGGATGCAAACATGGATATTCAATATGTTGCAGATAATTCAATTGCTGTTGCTCGGTATGTTACATCATATATAACCAAATCTGAAAAGACAGAGATGAAAGAAATGTGGGAAGAAATTTTAACAGAGAAGAGTCTTAGCAACAAATTGTTCAGCTTTAGCTTGAAAATGCTTTCCCATCGAGAGATTGGATCCTATGAATGCTCGGATCGCTTGAGCTCTGCCAGTTTATATTCAAAGTTAAGAGGAATAATTTGGGTAAGCCGAAGTCTTGCCTCCACACAAAATAGAGTAGTGAAATCTTTATAAGAAATCGAATACTTAGCACAGAATGAACCAGAAAAAACAGATATTGTTAAAACTAATATGTTGGATACATACTATCCCAAAAGGAGTCCACATCTCGAAAACATATGTCTATATGAAATACTTCAACATTACAGCTTTAAAAGAAAAGTTACAGAAAATATAAAAGAAGAGAAATATGCAGTAAGTGGATGTGATGGATGTTTAGTAAAACATGCCAAAGGAAATCCTATTAACCACAGAAAACTCAGTCGCGAAAGTCCAGATAAGAGAGAATTTTTCTATTTAGCACTTCTGCAACTGTTCAAGCCTTGGCATAGTGAAACAGAATTACTTGGAGATTTTGACTGCTATGAAGATTCTTTTAATCAACTAAAGATAGCATTCACTGCACAATTTTCGCAACTTATCTACAAATGTTAAATGATGAGATTGAACAAGAAAGTACTATTGCAGCTGAAATCGCTAGTGAAAGTTCACAAGGCAGTCAAAGTTCTAGTCCACTGAGTCAAGATCCACTGGGACAACCAATTATTGAAAATGAAGCAGCAATATCCATGAATGAGATAGAAACTGCAATGCAACAAGCACAACAGGATATCATTTAGTTGGAAAAGTTAGAAGAACAACTAAATATTGAACAAAAAGAAATATATCTACAAGTCAAACAACAGGTACAACATGGTTTGCTGCACGAACAAAAAGAATGCCAATGTTCATCATTTAAACCTATTCTATTGTACATCAGTGGTCAAGATGGAACAGGAAAAAGTTTCTTAATTAAAGTTTTGACCAGTTATCTACACAAAACTACAGAATCACATTTATCTTGTGTTGTAACAGCTCCAAATAGATTAGCAGCACACAACATTAAAGGGATTACTTTACATCGATTACTTATGCTACCTGTTGAACATGATAATACATTGGAATATCAGAAGCTATCTGGAGAAGCTTGTTATGAAGTCTCAAGAGTACTGAAGAAAGTGAAACTTTTAATCATTGATGAGGTGAGCATGGTCTCAAACGTAATGCTTGCCTTTTGTACATTTAAGAATGCAACAGATTTTTAAATAAGATTACGATGTTCGGTTTGGAGGAAAACATTTAATTGTATTCGGAGACCTACTAAAACTTACTCCATTAAAAGGACAACCTATTTTTAAAACACTTGTCCATGAAGACACAAGGAATTCTTTGGGAAGTATTGTAAATGTGATCATTTGGTTACATTTTGAATATAAAGAACTTGTCAAGAATATGCTACAAGCAAGTGATGAAGATTATGGAAATATTCTTCAAGACATAAGAATTAGTGTCTTGACGAAACATGGTAAACAAGCTTTAGAAAGTCGATTACTAAGGAACTTATTTACAACTGGAAACACAGCAGCTGAAGTAATGTACAATAGGCTTTCAGAAAACAAGTCTATAGTTTGCCTAATGCCTACACTGCAAGAGTGTTCTACATTTAATCAACAACTTCTGAAACTGGGAAAACAAAAAATTGTGGAAATTGAAGCTATTGATAAAATTGAAACACCAGGGAGTGACTATTCTTCTTGCAGAGAAACTACAGGCTACATTGCATTCGTTGGAAAAGTCTGTATCTAAAACTGCAGGCTTAGAAAAGAATTTACATGTTTGTATAAACTGTCGGGTAATTTTGCGGTGTAATTTGAATCTAGAAGAAGGTTTAGTAAATGGAGCAATGGGAAAAGTTGTTGATTTTGTAAATTTTCAGAATAGAGATGGAATAGAATTTTTGATTATAAAATTTGATCAGATTAAGGAGGTAAGACAGATTGGGCGTTGTGTTGTACGTTTTTTGCTTGTAAAAGATTTGTATGTTCGCAGACAACAGTTTCCTCTGTCTTTAGCATATGCAGTAACTATTCATAAATCTCAAGGTTTAAGTATAGTCAGAGCTTTTGTAAATATTAGAAGTACGGTGTTCAAAGAGGGAATTGCATATGTTGCATTGTCTCAAGTAAGAACAGTGTCTGGTTTGTATTTGATAGATTTTGATGAGAAAAAGGTTAGTGCTGATGCAAATTATGTAATAGAGTACAATCATTTAAGAAAACTTTATGCTCCTGATTTAGGTGAATATCCCATATATGAGAAACATATAGTGTGTCCAAAATGGAAATATGTCAAAGATGCAACCGAGGTTCAAAAAAGGAAAGCAACTGAAGAACACGTTGAAAGTATAAAGAAAAAAAATAGAAAGTGTTGATGATATTGTAGGATACCAGTTAGAAAACAGTTCAGGTATCAACTGTTATGCTAATGTGATTCTGAATGTTGTGTTTCATTTACGACATCTTCATCATGAAATCATGGGAAATCGTGAAAAAAGATTCTGCTCTTTACTACATCATGTATTTCAACAGTTAATAAGTAACAGAAGTAAAATGCATACTGCTTCTGGCATTCAGCATCTTTTAGATATATGTACTGGTTCTTTGACATTTACTCTCAACATACAACAAGATGCACAAGAATTTCTAATGCTTATGCTTGGACTATTAGAACATGAAGGAATACACATTGAAAACTTATTTGGACTAAGTTACAAATGGAACCATAAGCGTGAAGAGTGTTCATTTACTTCTACCACTGAAATACAAACAGAACGATTCCTATACTTGACAATACCACACTGCGAATCAGTACCTTTTAACAAATTGATAAAAACAGCAAATCAGGATATGAGATGCTCACATTGTAGATCAGAGATGTTGTCTACAGTACATATAGAAAGATTTGGAAAATATCTAATTTTAATGTTACAATGATGTAGAGCATATGGATGAAAATTGGAAACAGAAAATAAAAATTTTAAAGCAAGTCAAATATCTATTTCAGGAAGAACTTATACAACAGCAGCTATTATTTTTCATGAAGGACTTACTGCAGCATCTGGACACTATACTGTTTATTTAAAGCGTAACAAAGGATGGACTCTTTGCAATGATGCCCACTTGGAATTCAAACCTATATTGCCTTATGAATTACCAAATTAATATTTGCTATTTCTGCAGTCAAAGTTTTGAGTACATCTTTCAGCCTATTGGGAAGATGTGAACAGAAAGTAGACAGCACTGCAAACTATTAGTATTTATAATTAGTGTTTTGATATTATTTGCGCTAATTGATATTACATTTGGAAAATTCTGTTTAAAAGGAAATAGTTTATATATTTGTTCTCTATATTGTACCAGATGTAAATGAGAGTCTACATTTTGTCAATTGTGTTTGAGATAAATAATAGAGTTAATGTAGATGAAGGAAGTAATTAACAAAGTGTAGATAGGAAAACGCATAGGTACACATTGATAATGATGTTCTATGCTGATTCTTTTTTTTTCCTACAATCAATTTGATTGTTTTTTCCCCGCTGTTCAATGATGATACTACATTGAAATCACTGTGTTTGGTGAAGTTAAGTGGAATCTGAGAACAGCAAAAAGGGAAACTGAAAATGTTATGTAATTCTAAATTTATGTTGTGTTCTTAAAAATATAATAGTATAATTTCAGTAATATATTACCATTAAATAACAGTTTTTCTTTTTCTTCTTTATAGTAGCTACTGTTGAAGTTTGAAAACAGTTTTAATGCTGTTTAGGATAATACTGCTCTAAAATAGTTCTATTGAGTAATATATCTAAATTACTTGAAAGGTAAGAATACATAATATAATATGCATGATGACCTGGAAAAATGTTCAAAATGTAATTATATATTATTTGTTTTTAATTTAAATAATGTTCATCGTTTAGACTACTTAAAAAGTATAATCATATTTCTGTGGAGCAGCGTCACACTTACTTTTCACAAAAGAACATAGACTAATAAAAGTGCTTTGATTGCAAGTTATTTAATCCTCATTATACCACACAGGTGTGTATTGTACTCTCTATCCAAGGACTTCTGACACGCATATATAGATTACAGATGTCTACTTCTGTGAGTAAATACTCTAGTAGAACTGCTAAGATCTGTGCACCTGTATAACAAACTACATAGTTTTGAAATTAGAGTCATCAGATGTCCAACACGTGTCAGAATACATGTAGAAGCCTATATATAGTAGAATACATCTGATTTGCACCGCTTCTTTTCAAAATTTGCGTACAAGAAGATGTATGTATTACTTTCTCCTCCTTTTACACGACAGGTGGGTATTGAAAGTGCTTTTTATTATATTTAGAAATTTAACTGTTTTGAAGTATGCTGTATCTCCTCTTTTTCAGAAGTATTTTAAGACATATTATTGAGCTACTAGGCCTACGTTTTAAAGGATAGCATCTACTGTATATGGCACAACCCATGCACTTATTCAATAATTCAAACACTATGCTTCCACTCATTCATTCATACATGCACTATGCATACACCCATCCAATCATCCAGATACTACTCATATAAACACTCAATCACCTAGACACTACTCTTGCACTGTTCCAATCATCCATGCGTTACCCATACACCTATCTATTCATCCAGGCACCACTGATGCAGTCCTGTATTCACCCAGGCACTACCTAGGCACCCATGGAATTACCCAGGGACTAGCCATGCACTCATGCAACCAAACAGGCACTATGCATGCACTTATCCAACCACCCAGACACTACCCCTACACTCATCCATTCACCTAGGTACTATCCATGCACTCATGAAATCACCCAAGCACTGCTGTTGCAGTCACCCATTCATCCAGGCACTACCCATGAGCTCATCGATTCAGTCAGGCACTGCCGATGCATTCATGCAGTCATGGAGGCACTACCCATGTATTCATGCAATCAGCCAGACACTACCTATGAACTAATCCATTCACTCATACATTCACTGAAGCACTACCCTTGCACTCAACCATTCATTCAGGCACTACCCATGCACTCATCCATTTACTCATGCACTGCCACTGGCTCATGCATTCATCGAGGCACTACCCATGCACTCATCCAATTTCCCAGGCACTACCGATATACTCATCCATTCACCCAGGCACTACCCATGCATTCATCCATCACTCAGGGACTACCTATACACTCATCCATTCACCCAGGTACTATCCATGCAGTCATGGAATCACTGAGACACTGCTCTTGCACTCACTCATTCATCCAGGCATTACCCATGCACTCATCCACTCAGTCAGGCACTGCCCATGCAGTCACCTAACTAGCCAAGCACTACCCTTACACTGATCCATTCACTCAGGCAGTACCCATATAGTCATCCAGTCACTCAGGCACTATTCATTCACTCAAGCATTCACTGAGAGACACCCCATGCATTCCTCTATTCACTCAGACACTATCCTTGCAGTCAACTATTCACTCAAGCACTACCCATGTACTCATCCAATCACTCAGGCACTATCCTTCAACTGAACCATTCAGTCACGCAGTACCCATGCACTCATGCATTCACTCAGGCAGTACTCATTCACTCTTCCAATCACCCAGGCACTACCCATGCACTCATCCAATCACCCAGGCACTACCCATACACTCATCCATTCACCCAGGTACTATCCATGCACTCATGAAATCACCCAAGCACTGCTGTTGCAGTCACCCATTCATCCAGGCACTGCCCATGCACTCATTGATTCAGTCAGGCATTGCTGATGCAGTCATGCATTAATGGAGGCACTACCCATGTATTCATGCAATCAGCCAGACACCACACATGCACTCATCCAATGAGCCAGTCACTACCCTTTTACTAATCAATTCCCTCAGGCACTACCCATGCACTCATGCATTCACTGAGGCACTACCCTAGCACTCAACCATTCATTCAGACAATACCCATTCACTCATCTATTTACTCACGCACTGCCAACGGACTCATGCAGTCATCGAGACACTACCCATGCACTCATCCATTCACCCAGGCACTACCCATGCACTCATACATTACTCAGACACTACCCATACACTTATCCATTCACCCAGGAACTATCCATGCAGTCATGGAATCACTCTGACAATGCTCTTCCACTCACTCATTCATTCAGGCACTACCCATGCACTCATCCATTCCATCAGGCACTGCCCATGCAGTCACCTAATGAGCCAGGCACTACCCTTACACTGATCCATTCACTCAGGCAGTACCCATACAGTCATCCAGTCACTCAGGCACTATTCATTCACTCAAGCATTCACTGAGAGACAACCCATGCATTCCTCTATTCACTCAGACACTATCCTTGCACTCAACTATTCACTCAAGCACTACCCATGTACTCATCCAATCACTCAGGCACTATCCTTCAACAGAACCATTCAGTCACGCAGTACCCATGCACTTATGCATTCACTCAGGCAGTACTCATGCACTCATCCAATCACCCAGGCACTACTCATGCACTCATGCAATCACTCAGGCAATACTCTTGCACTCAACCATTCACACAGGCATTACCCATGCACTCATCCATTCTCTCAGGCACTACCCATGCACTCATCCAATGACCCAGACACTACCCTTGCACTGATCCTTTCACTCACGCACTACCCATGCACTCATCTAAGCACGCAGGCATTACCCTTGCACTCATGAAGTCACTCAGGTACTACATGTGCACTCATCCAATCACCCAAGCAGTATCTCTGCACTCATGCAATCACCCAGACACTACCCACACACTCATACAACCACTCAGGCACTACTCTTGCACTCAACCATTCACTCAGGCACTACCCAAGCACTCATCTTTTCTCTTAGGCACTACCCATACACTCATCCAATGACCCAGCCATTACCCTTGCACTCATCCTTTCATGCAGGCACTACCCATGCACTCATCCAATCACCCAGGTACTACACCTGCACTCATACAATCAACCAGGCACTACCCATGCACTCATGCAATCACTCAGGCACTATTCTTGTACTCAACCATTCACTCAGGCACTACCATGCACTCTTCCATTCTCTCAGGCACAACCCATGCACTAATGCAATAACACAGGCATTACCCTTGTACTTATACTTTCAGTCAAGCATTACCCATGCACTCATCCAATCACACAGGGAGTACCTCTGCACTCATGCATTCTCTCAGGCACTACTCTTTCACTCATCCTTTCACTCAGGCACTACCCATGCAATAATCCAATCACCAAGGCAGGACCTCTGCACTCATTCAGTCACCCAGGCACTACCCATGCACTCATCCATTCACTCAGGCACTACTCATGCACATATCAAATCACCCAAGCACTACTTTTTCACTCACGTATTGTGCATGCACTCATCCATTAACTGAGACACTACTCAAGCACAATTCTTACATTCATCACATACACATTTATGCAAGCAATCACTTTCACTACATAAAATGTTTCTAATTTTAACCAGTATAGATGATTCCGTGAGAACCTTTTTTTTAAAAACTATTTAAAGGGGTTTTTTTGTATTTTCTAACATTTTTTTTTTTTGGGGGGTATTTTTGACTTTTTAGAAGAAAAAAAACTTGCAGACTCCAACATCAATGTTTCTAAAAAACAAAGAAACACAAGATTGTGAAATCCCCCCCAAAATTAACACTTGTGTGTATTTAGTAGATTAATTATTGCATCGATGGATTGCTCTCCAACACAGAGAGTTTGGCATTTTCTGCAGTTTATTCTACCATCTGCTAGTTCAGGGTAATTCTGGGGCTGAGATGTGGTGAGAAGTGCTGCAGCCGATGTTGATGGATGAATATGGTCAGCCTGGGCAGCTTGCTCCCTCTTTTCCTGAGCCATGACTTCTCTTGCCAGTCGAGTAGGGTGGATCATTTCCAGGTGCTTTTTCATGGATGATGTCCCACAAGAATATTTTTTTCTGACTCCCAAGACAGAACTTTGTGGCAGAGAGAGCACGTAACTTTACGTGCATTAACTTTCTTCTCTCCTTCTGGAATGGTGAAAAATGCCCAAACTATACTTTCTTTCCTCTTCTTAATAGGCTCCTCAACTTCTTCTGGATTCTCCAGCTGTTCTTCCTCTGGATGAGAAGATGCCATTTCAAAGATTCGGTAAGTCGAAATACCCCAAAAAATAATAAGTTGTAAGAGCCTACAAAAAAGATGTCCTGACAGGGAGACACACCCAAAACAAGATGAAAGCAGCAGGTGTTGGATCCTCCTTTTAACAGTATGAAAACCTTTTTAACCAATAAAAAGATTTTTTTCCATGTCACGTGGAGTCGCGTACGGGTCGCGCACCCATTGTGTATATGTCGCGAACCCGTAAATTAGCTAAATTCAAGTTAAAAGTATAAATTGCTATTGTGTTTGAAACTATTTTAATGGAAAGTCTTTAAGCAAAACAGATATTTAAACTTGCAATATTGATAATTCATACTTTTTTTAATTCTGCGGGAGTCGCGACCCCTACGCGATCCCAGAAATACGTGCCTGGGGGGTTATCGACTCCTTTCCGACCGGTGTGCGATGGTACTGCGTACACAAAAATGTGTTTTTAAGTTCTTAAAAATATTTTTCTACTACAGTAATACTAATTTTTGGGATTCAATAATAAATCTCTTTGCTTAAAAAATATATTGTTTCACTGTAAGTACGTATTTTAGACTTACATTCATATAACGGATGCGCACACCGAACGCGTAGATCCGCGGCTGGTGCACAATACAGTTGAGTCCTTAAAAATCTGTATAAAACATTTCAAAACAAATTTATAACTTCTATAATACTATTTTTTTACACTCAGTAATAAACCTCTTTGTGAAAAAAATATATTAATTCATTCTAAATATGTATTTTAGACTAACATTCGTATAACGGATTCGCGCACCCACCGCGTAGGTCCGCAACCAGTGAACGACTCTTTTTGGAAAACTAAAAAAAAAAAGATATAAAGAAGATATTTATCATAATAAGATAACAAATCATCTTTGTATATGTATATATTTATTCACTAAAAAAACAGAGGTTTCAGGGACGTTATAGTTAGTAATTAGCATTTAAAAAACCTTAGAAATTCACTGAAAAAACCACAGGTTTCAGGGATGTTATAGTTAGGAATTAGCATTTAAAAAACCTTAGATATTCACTGAAAAAAACCACAGGTATCAGGGACGTTATAGTTAGGCTGACATTTCACTTGTACAAAACCAGAGAAATTCAGCTGTTATAGTTAGCTGAGCTATAACTCGTGCCTCGCAATGCACTGCTGATGACATCACATATTACATCACTCATGCCATGGTCAGTGACATCACTGATGACATCACTGATCCCCCAAGGCTTCCAAAGTTAGCTAAATTGTGGGTGCTCCAAGTGGGCCCCAGAAAACCCACTGTAAAAAAAATTGATGACTCCCACAAGCACCGGGTTTGGGTGCTAGCTGGGAAGCTGGCAGGGACCACAAGGACCTTGGTGGTCCCCCCACATCTCCCAAAATGTGATTATGTTGTGGGTGCCCGGATGGCTAACTTCACTGTGAGTGGCTAACCCCTGCTGCACAGCAGACGGATAGCCTCAGAGCCTGGCCAGGCTCCTACACCCAACTCCCCTCAGGAAGCCAAACTCCAGGGGACCCCCTACCCAAATATAATTTATTGTTTCTGTAATTATTTTGTGGGTATTGCAGTACTGGTGCTCAAGCTTCACCACCAGAGTGCTAAAGCATTATGCAGTCTTTCCCCGTAGAAGCTTGTGCTGTACCCTGATACCTTGGGGGATATGCTTGTGCTGCGGCTCCCACTTGTGTTCCACAGTATCTCATGGGAGTGCCGTGCTGTGTCCAGCGGGAGTACCGCAGTACCCTCTGCATGAAAAACATTTGTTTAGGTTTAGGGCTACTCTGGTTTGCCCCAAAAATTCTAGGGTATAATAGTGTCCCTCCCTTTATATTACTTTTTTAAACAAAGGATATGGGACAGAATTCCTATCTCCTGTACTGGTGGGTGCAAAATGTATATGTGTGTTGCAGCCAGACAATCAGATTTCTTGGTACCACTAGACTGGTACAGGTCCTGAGGTACTGAAAAGGCTGATGGGCGAAAAGCTCTTTTGGGCAATCAGAGGGCCAATTTTTATAAATTTCTGGTACAGTAGGTCTCTGCGTAACCAACCTTCCAGACATACCTATTTTTTTAACTTCCTCATGACCACACTGAGAACACCTTTTTAAATACGAAGTTCTCAAAAACAGCTGATTGGATTTACACCAAATTACAAAAAGCACGCTTTCTCAGTAGAGTTCACATTTTTTGCCAAATCTGTTGTAATTCCATTCATCCATTTGTTCAGTATCACTGAAAGAGGTTTCCTATGGGGAGTAACATGGAAAATCAACAATTTGGGACCCTTCCTGTTTCTTGGCCCCACTTGATGGATCACCCAAAATGTTCAAGGAAGTTGCAGAGTTGGATGGACCTTTTTGGAAGTTTTGTGGAGATTTGTCAGAATTTTTTTTTCATTCTCTAAATCTGTAAAAGTGGAATGTCAAAAGAACTTAAGTTTTTTTTACTAGTATTTGACAAAAAATGTAAAAAAATAAACTGGTTTAGCTGAAGAAAAAAAATATTTATTGGAAGTCCTCTTGTGTAGTAGGATTTGATTCAGCCTAACATGCCAGTTTCATGGCAGATCACCTTCCCACACACAATGTAGTGCAATTCTACTGTTTGAAAGGAGGAATCAATACCTTCTTGCTTCTCCTGAAAAATGTTTGCGAGCAACCTCTCTCCAGCGTGACTAGCATAACTTAATGTTACAGAAGATTTAGTTATCTCCTGGGTGTCTCTCTCCTGCTTCGTTTTCTCAGAGGTAAACTGTTTCTTATGCCGGGCATTACAGTGTTTGTGCATTGATGTTTTTCCACAGTAGTATATGCCTCCATTGCCCTTGCTCAGCTTCTTGTCACACATAGAGCAAGGTACATGTTTAGAAGTTAGTCTTGTTTTTTAACCAGCTGATAGAGTGAAAAGCTTCCAAATGATAGAATCTAGTAGCAACTTGGAATCCTCACTTTCAATAAGTTCAACGTCTTCTTCTCTCCTTCCTATTTTTTTGGATTTCTCCTTTCCTTTTCTTCCAGTCCAGAAGCCATTGTAAAAGCAGAAACAGTTCTGGTTTCGCAGAAACAAAACTACAGTAAATACGCTGTACTATTCCCTTTACTGCAGGATTGTGCAACTGCATGGAGTCCAATGAACTGGTTCAAATACCCAATAACTATTTGAATGGGGATGAATACATTCTCATATGTGAACCCTGGGAATTAGGACCAGCATGCACTGGTTTTACTATTCCATTGTTTGGCATCATTAAAATGCATAGCTTACAAAATGCTGGATTTAAAATGGAACTATACAGTTGTGACTTTTACTTTATATTTACATCATGTCTACTTTCAAATTAGTTAGAACAAGAAGTTTTCCTATCAATCACAACTTTCAAAAAAATCACAGTCATCAGAGGGTGTGGGCCCTGAATATTATGCAGGTAATATCATTATAAATTAATATCATAGTCAAAATATCAGAAAGGAAAATATCAACATGTAAGTAGGTATAGATTTTCTATGCCCAACACCACATATAAGCACCTTGACAATATATATCTGGAGTTGGAATGTTGAGATAAGACTAGTTAATCTATTCTTCCCTGTATGCACTTATCTTTTGATATCTTAGACCTCAATATTTTCACTATGATGTTAATGTATCACTAGATTCCATATTCAACATTCCATACTACACCATTCACTGTGCTTGCCAGACATGACAGCCTTCGGGTAGTCTTCCCCAAACCTTTTGCCTTACTCTTCTATTTTTGCTGATCTTGTTTTTGTTGGACTTAGTATTCTGTGCACGTTACCACTGCTAACCAGTGCTAAAGTGTGTTAGCTCTCTCCTCTAAACATGGTCAATTGGCTTAAACCCTATTGGCACACTTACTTTACTTTTAAGTCCCTAGTAAAGTGGTACTATATATGCTCAGGGCCTGCAAATTAAATGCCACAAGTGGGCTTGCTGCACTTATTGTGTCACCCACCCAAGTGTCCTTCTAAAAATGTCTTACGCCTGCCATTGCAGCTTGTGTGAGCAGTTATAAACTACTACCTGTCAAGATAAACCTCTTGTCAGGCCCAAACCTTCTTTTTTAATACATATCAGTCACCCCCAGCCAGGATGCAGTGTATTTAGAAATCTAGATATGTACTTTTAAGTTTTTACATGTCCTGGTAATGAAACACTCAAATTCATCTTTCACTACTGTGAGGCCTACCTATCCCATGGGATATCATTGGGTTACCTTACCGTTCAATAACTTTCAATTGGGAGCAGGTATGAAAGTCATGTTTGCTGCCTGAGAAATTGTAATTCAAAATCCTCTTTATAGGTAAGGTCGGATTTTAAGTAACAATTTTTAAAATCCCAAATTTTGAAAGTTGGCTTTTTTCTGCCCTATTTGATGCCTGTAGGCTGTTCCTGGGTCACACGACTGGGTGTGGCTGATAGTTGGACTTTGTTCATTCCTCCCAGACAGTCGCACAATAGAGGGATTAAGTGTGCCTAGATGGGTCATCAACTGGCAGGATGGGGGTGGGGGGCTGGGCACCCCCACTTGCAACTGAATAGGCTGTGCCATGCCTCCACACAAAGGACTTGTCACCACTGCATAGTTCATGTAGCCAGTTTGGAGCCAGGGGAGACAAGAAACTTCAAGGACTTCAAAGGAAATTCTCTAGAAACTTCTCCTACTTCAAAGCTGGCACCAGATATAAATATTGGACCCTCAGACCCAACTCTTCACTACACTCCTGGACCTGTGGATACTACAGAAGCAGGAATGTTGTGCTGCTTTGCTGCCAGATGGACTGCCACTCTGCTGCCCTGCTACTCTGCCACTCTGCTGTCTGCAGCCCTGTTTGCTGAGAAGGAAGACTGGACCTGCACCCTTCATCCCAGGCTGACATGAGCCCAAGGGTCAGCTAGTTGGCCTCCTGTTCTAAGCTACAGGGACGTAACAAATTCCAGAGGCTCCCTGCAACTGCCCAGCTGACCAGCTGCCTGGACCTGCAACTGGACCTGTCTGAGCCCTGCTGCTGGAGTGTGTTTCTGCCTCCCAAGTGGTGCCCTCATGTCCTGGACACTTGGTGTGGCCTCATTTGATCTCTCCTGATGTTTTGCGCCAAGATCTTGCTGCCCGCCAACTCAAGATTCCGGCGAATCTGACTCTTCGTGCCGCAGCGATCAGCAACAACACCTGGCAATGCGAGATCTGCACTTCAAGCTGCAGCATCGACAGCTTGTGGTGACTGCCAATGCGAAGCACCAGCAATGACCGTCTGCAACGCCTGACAGGAACTTCGTGCTACAGTGATGACCGTCCACAGAGCCCAGCCGCTCTTTGCACTACAACGACGACCATCAGCGACCTATCCACCACGAACAGAACTCTTGCACTGGACTTTGAAGGTAACTCTTTCGGCGGAACTAACCTGGTCCCTGTAGCCGGCCCACGCTCCATCGCAGTCAGCCTGAATGTGTGACTTTAACCTGGTCTCGCACGACTAGATAGCTGCGAGTGGTTGTGGTTTTTGGTGCTGTTTCCACTTAAATCTTTAAAATTGCATATCCCCAGTCCTACTGACTGTATTTTAGTCATTTTCATATCACATTATTTATTACATTTCATTCTATTTTTCTAAAGTGGTATAGGATTTTTCTTGTGTTGTGTTTTCACTTTATTGCTGTTTGAAGTGCTGCATAAATACTTTACACATTGTCTAAGTTATGCCTGACTGCTTTGCGCCAAGCTACCAGACGATTAAGTACAGATTCATTTGGGGCTTGCTTGTTTTTCACCTAGACAGGAATTCTGGTTACTGCTTGATAAGGGTTTCATCCCTCTCAACTAGTCACCCAATTTCTAACAGTGCTCGATTATGGTATCACAAAACTCAGAATGAAAGTTATGCTGCTGTGATCGCACGATAACCACAAATCCACAACAGTGCTGTGGAGCTTTTTTTGCAGTACAAAGTGCCAAAATTAAAACATTACTGTAACAATTACAAAACATCAGTGTTGTTAGCAATGATGTCATTTAACATGTCAAGAGAGATGTTGTAAATGAGGTAATAAGCATTGAATGAAGCGGGCATGAATTACGATTAGTTTAACTAACCATAACAGGTAAATTTGAGTGGCTTTTGGTTTCGATTTGTAACCATAACTTCACCTTGAGTTTTTATAAACTTCTGTTAAGGTCTTATAAGCAAATCTAACCATCACTTACTTCAAACTTTTCTTTTCATCAGTGAATATATTAAAGTTTAAAGTAAAAAATGTTAGAAATTAAACGCATACCTGTGGTATATTGACTCCTGTGTGTAAAGTAATAATAATGCATTTAAAAATTGTTAAACATAATTACCTGCTGCCACCACCTCAATGGCGAGCAGTTCCAGCAGGTCCTGCTTCTGGTCAAGGACATCTGCCCAGCAGTGCTGCATCTGTCATTGAGATCAGGAGATGTTGGTTTGAGGGAGTGTGCATTGCCGCACTCACACTGCAAAGTTGCTGCTCTGCCAGGCTTGTGCCCTTGCAGTCTGTCACATGCCATCAAGTGAAAGGAGAGCGACACGACACACAGTAAATAAATGCGGCTGCTTCGACCTCAGAAAAAAATATGGTGTGGTCTAAGGCCTGCATAGTGCCTGTGTGAGTGGAAGCCCTCTCTTTCGCCTACCATGACTTAAGAAGGAATTAAGACACTAAAAAAAATGAAAAGCGAAAACACTGCTGCCGGTGAACAGGATGGATAGAAAAATACATTTTAGAAAGAAGACAGAAGACTTGAAAAAGGGTAAAAGTGGAGCGAGTGGTGCCACGCCCTGGTTCAAAAATGGCCACCAGTATACGCCATGTCACAGAAGATCTCTTAGGATCTTTTTGTGCATGAGGCACCACTAGCATACTATGCATAATTTTGCATAACTTAAAGTGATTTTGTGAAGTTCCTTGAAACAAATTATGCAAATTGTCAATATAAAGCAATGGGGTAACCCGGTTATGTGCAGAACCTGGGAATTCGTACATTAAGTGAACAGTGGTTCTGCCACCTATTAGCTTTAGAAAGCGTCAAAACTATTTGTATACTTGGTCCCTCTACTAAGATGAGACTATCATTTGATGAAAAATGTCAAAATTTAAGTCCAAACCAATTATGCAAATTGGGCACAGGCATATTCAGTGTCTCATTTTGCTTGGACTTTTACCTGAAGATCTGTGGGTGAATGTTAACAGACTTTCGGCAGTCTCTCGGAACTTATCATTCCTATGGGGCCAGTAACTTCAGTTGTTGGCCCCAGGGGAACTGCGTTGCGCTCAGTGATTTACAGGGAGACCTATCACAGATGTATGCTGGGGTGTGGTGTGACTGAAGGAAAATATAACTTCAATTTGTTCGAGTAAATTAACAAAACCAATGACAGAAACATGGCTTACAGAAGCGACGAGAACGACTTACGACCTCTTGTCAGAAATCTAATGGCAACGAATGTTAAAACAAATCCAATATGGGGCGTGAGTATTACAAATAAACACAATCAGTCTAGCGTCATTTATGATAGCATGATTAACAGCAAGCATTGGTAATGCATCGGTTTCTCCTCTGTAATGAATAAAGAGCTGTTTTCATCAATCATCGTCCGGGAGAAGAAAAGAGCTCCATGACAGATAACACGGGAGCGGAGCGGATGTGGCGCAGCGGCCAGAGCTGCTGACTCAAGAGCTAGGGGTCCCGGTTGGAGTCTCAGCGGCACCGCGCAACATCCTGTAATTAATTCCATACAAATCACTTAATCTCTCCAAGTGATAAATTGTTATATAAATATGCTGCAACAGTAAAAGGCAAAAACTTTATGAAAATATAATTCCACCAAAGCAGATGTTAACAGTATTTTGGCGGCGGGAAACTGATAAGAGAAGCAGATGAGGAACAAGCATTGGTAAATGCAGGAAAATATGCTACAGCCAATAGAAATGGAGGAAAGGTAAGCAGCACGCACAGGAACCAATGAGAAGCCAGGAAAGAGAGATGGTGGGATGCAAGTCCCTTTTAAGTTTATATTAAAAACAATAGATTTCTCAAGCACAGCGCAAGTGCTGTGCAGGCGAAACCTAAAAAGCACACATCAGCATAGATCAACAGGTTCAAAGATAAACACAGGCTTTGTATACTACTGGGGCAAATCTCAGATCTGGCAGAAAAGACAACATAATGCCTGTCACCTTGATGTGCAATCTGAGGCAAATAAACAATTACGTAAAATGATGTTATACCCTTGAATCCGAAAAGGTTAGAGGCCAAATGTTAGCCCATACATAAGGCAACTGGAACTATGGTGACCAAATTATACAGCAGGATTGACTAATTTATACTGCAAATTAAAGGCACATTATGTAGAATATTATGCAATTAAATGGAAATTGCGAGGGACCTTTTGTACCATTATTACATAGTGATGTGACAAATTCATAGGCTTTTTTTAAAGAAAGTAACTACACATTGATAAGTTCCTACTGACCTGCGTGAAGGTACAAGAATGTCATGTTATGAATACTTTTTACCTCCCAGAGTAAAATAGTTTGGAGAAAACATACAGTGTTATGTTCAGTTGAATACATACTATGTACATACGTTTTGCATTGCTTCTTTTGTTCTTGGAATCCCAATAATGGCTTAAATCTTTCAAACTTGCCTTTAGTTTCGTGTTTACACTGATTTCAAAGTATAGCGTTTCTAGAACCATGTCTTTCTGTTAAAAAAACTGCTGAAAGGTTTGCTACATTACATGCATGTTCGCAAGAGTCAGAAAAGAAGGCACTATGAAATTTAAGATATACTAATAAAACAATACATAAAATATGTTTGTTTCTTCTTAAAATGCCTGCTGCTTTGAGAACAGTGTCAATGATTAAATCATGAATTTGGCAGAACATTATGTGAGTCTGGTCATCTAATCATCTAACCTTTGTAAATACTCAAAATGTAACAGTACTTACAAAAACTTTCATATGTAGTAATGTCATTGGCATATTCGCCAAGCCTAACTTTAGAAATTAAGTTTCACTGAAATATTGTTTAATAGCAGTGCTCAGCTCTGCATGCATCTTGACCTCTCTATTGTGCTTTTTTCTGATGACAACTAGACGTTATGCCAATGCTTCACAAATCACAATAGCAAAACACACCTTTCCTATTTCACATTTTAGGACTGTAAGGTGATTAACAGGTGATTTGGTCTTATTCTTTGAGCAATGTGGGTAAGGCTATGTCAACTTGAACTAAAAGTATGTAGTAATATTGATGTGTATAAACAATACGATTTCTTCCCAAGGTGGCAAATGTTCTTGTTTACAATTTAGTGCCTCCATCTTGCCTCTTTGATGTTAGAAGTGGGATTCCTGGTTTGCTGAAGTATGCACCCAGGCCAGGCAGGAACCACCACTCTAGTCAGGGTAAGCTAGATACACACTAAAGATAACCTGTGCTTCGCACAGAGCAGGTAGGCTTATCTTAAGAGACAATGTGTAAAGTATTTGTGCAACACACACAGTAAATCAATGAATATACCACAAAAAGACCCCACACAGGTTTAGAAAAATAGTAAATGTTTATCTGAACAAAATGAGACCAGAAAAACAAAATCCAAAAAGTAGAAGTCAAGATATGAATTTTTAAAGATTAAATGCAAAAATAGTGCTTAGAAGTCACTAGTCGTCAAAAGGTAACTTGAGGTCACAAGGGACCAGTGCAAATCCAAAGTTCAGGCCGACTGCGATCGATGTCAGGCAGACTAAAGGACCCAGACAGGTTCCGCTGTTGACGTTGAGAGTCTATTGCATCTTCATCGAGCCACGCAGGCTGTGGAACCACTGTCATCGGGCAGCCTCTGCATCGGCGTAGAAGGGCGATGCAGCAGAATTTCTCACGCAGTCAATGCAATGCATCAGTTTTTGATGAAAACAGCTGTAGAACCCACTTCTGAGGCCCAGAGCTTGGAGGAGGCACCTCAGTAAAGGGTAGGACTCCCAGAAGGCAGAGTCCAGCAGCCCCAGCAGAATTGTAGGAAGTCTTTTGTGTCCCTGAGACTTCAGAAAGCATGAGGCAAGCAAGCAAGCCCTTGGAGATCACTTGGAGGGAAGGCAGAATCCTTCCAGCAGAGTCAGAGAGCAGCAGGCAGTAGGGCATCAAGAAGAAAAACAGCCTTTTTAGAAAAGCAGTCCAATTGAGTCCTTTAAGCAGCACAGCAGTCCTTCTGACAGAGGTTCAGTTCAAGATCCAGAAGTGTCTGAATTTAGGGGTCGAGACCCAGAAATTATATCCCAAAGTGCCTTTGTTGTAGGGGGTGACTTCAAAGGAACTCTCTGAAGTGCACAAGGATCACTTTCAACCCTGTCCTGTCTGCCAGGCTAACTCTGGAGGGGACAGGTAAATCAGTGCTTTGTGTGTAGACAGGACACTACCTATTGAAGTGTAAGTGTCAGCCCCTCCCATTCCTCCCTGCCCAGGGAGACCCATCAGAATGGAGATGAATGTAGATGAAGCTGTCTAGAGGGAATGCACAAAGTGTAGCTGTCACTCAACTCAGTCGTGTATTGCAGACAGGCTGTCAGGGACGAAGAGCCGTAAGTACAGAGAAATGTCCACTTTCTAAAAGTAAAAAGAAGAATTGATGAGCGGAATGCTGAACAATGTCAAACATTCACCCCCAGTACAGAGACCTGAGTCTAAATCCATCATTTTATTTCCCACCATGCCATTCCAGTTTAAATCCAGCCATATGCAAGTCAGTCTTGACCCTGCTCCCCATGGGAACAGTCCAGCCCGAACTGCCAGCCCAGGTCTTCCCTGGACTGGAAATAAGCATCCTAAGACCAGTTTCGGGGTATCGCCACCTCACCAGATAGGCTAGCTTGAATCAAGACTGGCTGGGTCTGAACTGGGGTGGCATGGTGAGCAAATGAGCAATGGATTTAACCCAGATCTCTTGACTGGTTGTGAATGTTTGATTTGTTCCGCATTCCATCCATCATTTGTATGTCTTTTGCTTTCTTGTCTCATCTGCGCTGGGTATGCCCAGATGTGTGTCCCTGGCTCACTGCGCCACTAAATTCAAGCTATCTTGGCTGATGAGGGGTGATACCCCGAAACCCGTCCACAGGATGCTTGTTTCTGGTCCAGGGAGCACCTTGCTTGGCAGTTCGGGCTAGACTGTTACCATGAGGAGCTGGGAAAAGACTGATTTACATATGGCTAGGTCTGAACAGGGGTGGCATGGCATGCAAGAGAACGATGTATTTAACCCAGATCTCTTGTTTGGGGGTGAATGTTTGATTTGTTCCACATTCCGTACATCATTTGTGTGGCTTTTGCACTTTCTAAAAGTGGCATTTCTGAAACAGTAATGTTAAATCCAACTTCACCAGTAAGGAAGATTTATCATTACCATTCCAAACATATGAAACATGAAAAAGCTACTCCTCTCTGATCAGGAATTACAGCTTAAAAGTGTATTAAGCAATTCCCAATGCTGACATTTGACAGGTGTAGGCCTCACAGTAATGATAAACAAAATAGGCTGTTTGTCACTACCAGGACATGCAAGACATACAAGTAGATGTCCCACCTTTTACTTACATGGCACCCTGCACTTAGGGTCACTTAGGGCCTACCTTAGGGGTCACTTACATGTAATAAAAGGGGGGTTTAATGCCTGGCAAGTAGTTTTAAAATGCCAAGTTGAAGTGGTAGTAAACTGCACAAAGGCATTGCAGTGGCAGGCCTGAGACAGGTTTGAAAGGCTACTTCTGTGGGTGGCACAATCAGTGCTGCAGCCCACTAGTAGCCTTTGAAGTGAGGCCCTGGGTATACAGTATACCACTTTACAAGGGACGTAGCAGTGCAACAAATTTACCAATCAGGTATACACCAACGTCTTAATGTTTAGGGGAGAAGCGCATGCACTTTAGCTCTGGTAAGCATTGGTAAAGTGCTTAGAGTCCTAAGACCAACAAAAACAATCAGCAAAAAAGAGAGGTAAAAGGTAAAATGTTGGGGGAAACCCTAAGGATGACAGGTCTAACACGTGTGTCCAACCCCAGCTGAGAGTGGGGAGATCTACCCAACCTCTAGGAAGTTGTCATCACTAGGACGGTAAAACCCGGACAGACTGTCAGAATTGACATGGTCTACTCCTGGTCTGTTTTCCACCCTGAAGTCCATATCCCGTAGGGAAATAGACCACATCAAAAGCTTTGGATTCTCACTCCTCATCTGCATGAACCACCTGAGGGGCCTGTGGTCTGTCTGAATCAGTAAGTGAGTGCCAAATAGCTATGGCCTCAATTTCTTCAGTGCCCAGACCACAGCAAAAGCTTCTCTCTCAATAGCACTCCACCTCTGTTCCCTGGGAAGTAACCTCCTGGAAATGAAGACTACAGGTTGGTGTTGGAAGTCCTCATTAAGTTGGGATAGTACTGCCCCAATGCCATGCTCTAAGGCATCTATCTGAACGATAAACCATTGGGAGAAACCAGGGGCCTTGAGCACAGAAGCTGTGCACATGGCTTGCTTCAGAGAGTCAAATGCAGTTTGGCATGCCTCTGTCCAAATCACATTTTTGGGCTGCTTCTTGGAAGTCATCTCAAACAAGGGGTCTCAAGAGTCCAGTTTGGCTCTCAATTAGAGTCAAAGTGTTAATCTAGTGCCGTAGCGCTACTAGAGGCAAGTTCGCCCAGGGCAGACAGAACTGAAATTAGTCTTACCCACACCAGTAGGAGATAAGTGTTTGGAGTTCTTGAGTGCACCTTATCTGCAGGCTCTTGCAGCAACTGCAGCCAAGTTCAGGTAACTCAGCCGCACATGGACCAGGAGGCTGCACTCAAATGGTGCAGAATTTGTCACTAGCTCCTGAAGGGACCCAAGGCTTCCTGCTGGTCCTCTTGCTGGGTAGGTGTTCATTCACCTTTCGATGGGGAGTGGCTGCAATTATCTTGCCCTGTGTCCCTCGCATTCGATGATAGTACTCCCAGGGCGTTCTCACATCTCCAATAGGGAAGATTAAGTTGCAGTCCTTGGTGCTCCTGGTAACACCCTCTGGCATAGAGGGTCATGGGTTTCGGCCCTATCAGCACTGTGATACCCTCCATTCTCCATTCTGATACTCTCCATGTTGGCCCCTCCTGGTACTGCTAGTCACTGCTTCTCTACCACACAGGACTACAGCTGTTTTCTTCACTGCAATCTTTCTCCGGCGGCCCTTCCTGGCATACGGGATCGCCACCTTGCCACCACGCTTAGCTCTGACCTAATCGGCACAGCACTACACATGGCTAACTTCATAGCCAAATTTGTCCTGCACACGGGCAAGGACCTGAATGGTGCATCAGCTGTTTCCTCATACACCATACAGGGAGTCCACTCGACAAAGCTACCTACAAGACTTCGCTCCCGCAGCGCTATCCTCTTCCTCACAGGACATACTGGTCTTGGTAAGCAAGCAGGCGCTGCTGCTGTAGACTCCGGGGTAGGTGGTCTTGGATTTCCTGGGTGATGCCCCCTCATCCAACAGAAAGACTAGCAGGCCTTGGCCTCCAGTTCTGATCACAGGTAGAAGTCTTTCAGAGCTTCCCGTCCTGACACAGCCTGTCCGGCTGCTTGGCAGATGACAGTTTTTGGGGTCATAAACTTCCCTTCTTATAATCCATTTCCAGAGACGAATGTTATTTAGGGTCTCAGTCTTTCAAGTTTTATGTTGGAGGTTCTGCTTCTTTTGAAGTACCCACTTCTCTGCTCCCTGTTCTTCTTGAAAAACAGTCTGTCACAACAAGAGTGTCTCCAAAACTGATAGTCCCACAAAACAGGCCATGGGAGTGACTTGAGTTCACACCTGGATGCCAGCCACAGAGATATGTTCATCAAAAGATTAGCCCAGGCCCCCCAGCCTTACTCTTTATGATTCTCTTATCAGCCCCATCTCCTTTCTGAGATGTTCCCAAGTCCCTTCCTTGTCACCTCTCACTGAATTAAAGAGCACTTTTGAAGTGTAAAGGGGAGGCCTGGTCCTCACCTCCCCAGTGTGTATGTCACTCAGATTACAGGAATGCAGCAATAAACAAATCTGTCAAGGGGGATCTCACTATCTCCTCTCCATGTTTCACCATGCAGGCCTGGGTCTCCCAAAATGGAACCCAGGGCCCTCAATTTATTGTACCATTCACAGGCTCACAAACACCCAGTGCATGTATACAGCATACATGCACTGCACAGTACTGTATCCTCCATGTATTGTACCATTCAGAGGCACACATTCATCCAGCACTTGCATTTAAAATGCACACCCTGCCCAACACTGTATCCTTTATGGATTGTTCTACTCATAGGCACACATACATCCAGCACATGCATTTATCCTGCATGCACTGCACAGCAGTACATCCTTCAGGTACTGTACCACTAAAGGGCACATGACCATTTGTCACTAGCATACACCATGCACGCAAAGCTCAGCACTGCACTATCCCTGTATGGCACCCTTTCCAGGCACACAGACACACAGCACCGTAACACAACTTCCACACTGTGCAGCATTTCACACTATTCGGTTGTAGGCCAAGGATAAGTTCAGCACACAGCAGCGGAGCTTTAAAAGAGAGTGAGTCTGTAGGCCTCACTCCAGTGACAAAGGTTAAAAAGGCACTATTCACTCCTACTGATCACTCCACGGTGTGCTGCCACCACTGTGTTTGTGCTGCTTAACTCCTGGTGAAGGCAGTAACCTTCAACCACTATAAGGGAAGCGCTTGGGGTGCCCCTCTCTGTCCAACAAGACCACAATCCGCGAGATAGGCAAACACACATGATCAATGTTTACCAGTGACAACAAAAATCAGCATTAGGGATCTAGATCTCTGCATTGTTGGGCACTCAGGGCAGGGGTGCACATCCATTACCATGTACATTTCTTTTCCATCCCAACTAAAGGCAAATACATTGTTCAAAAATATAAAAAGTTCAGTGCACTGACAATTGTTCAATCCATATTATTTGGGTGTAAAAAGTTCCATTATTTAATTAAAATGTACTAACAGGTCCCAGACCCTACTAGACAACACTTTATTTACTTTGCTGTGCTTAAAGGTATTGTCAATGAGCAAACTTATCCTAAATTCCAGTTTATGGGGCATGCCAACTGCTGGGATCGGAGCAGTGTATTCCCTATAAGGACTTTCGTGCTTCCAAATTGGATCCATCTTTATTAAAAATAGGTCAAGTTCAATGACAGATACTGCAACATTCTTGTAAAAATGACAGACAAGGGTTGTCGTTTCAAAGCTTTACGTAAAGAATTTATAGGCAATTACATAAAAAATGCTTTCAGCAAATTAGCAGCAAAGCATACAGATCATAAGTACAGAAAACTCAATACAGTTCTAAGTAAAATCAGGCATAGATTTGCCTTCTAAAGGTAGGGAGTAAGGGTATCCTGAGGTATCATATCTAATTTTTCTTTTATAGGACATTAGAAAAAGACATTCATACATTCTACATGGGTACATGGCTCTCAGGATATGCACCAATAGGAAACGAGCAAGAAGAAACAATTTACTACAGAATACATTTGAAGATTCTCTCATGGTAGTAATATATTGGATGTTCAGACATTCTCTCAGTTTATTCAAGCATCTCAATTGATACATTGTAAAGCGATGGCCTTGGACAGTTGAAATGTCCTTGATTTGGTACAGTGAGAGAATGTCTCTGTGAAAACTCTCTGTTTATTAGTGTGAGTCTCGCGATTATTTAGAAGAAGAACAACAACAATAGTCGTCATGTCATATATCGTGACGATGGTGCAAGATGGAGGACAGTGTAAACACAACCTAGTTTAGCGTAAACTTAGCTTATTTGCGTTTAATGTGAGAAAGAAAAGGGCACTCCCAAAGTATCTTCCTATGAGCAACCTTGATAAAGTTAGCAGTTGTCATGTCTGTCTCTTTTTAGCTTACTCTGACTTCATCCTAAATATAAGGGCTCCCAAAAATCACATTCATTTATTAGACCCTGGTGATTTAAACTGTTTCCTTCTGAAATCATATTTGTTTCACCAACAATTTTGCAAATTTGGCAAATATTGAGGTGAATATTCTGACATATAATGAGTACTTGCTCTCAGTTGCTTTAAATTCATCAAAAATCATTCTTTCAGTCACACCTGGAAATTCTCTGAGATTATTTTACAAAAATTAAAGTAAATACTTGTGCTACCTCAATGCTGTTTAATGGGTGGACTCTTGGCAATCCACCTAGAATAAAAGCTATCTCAGAATCACCATCTAATATGCAACTTTCCTTCTGAGGAAGAGACTAAGAGCTGCTTCACTGAAACACATATTAGGATTCAGAAACCTTAGCTGAGGGAGGCCCTGGATAACGCTAAAATATAAGGGGCTAGCTGTACAATGGATTCTTAAGGATTACATAGTGGGAAAAAAAAGGTACCCCAAAATTTAGCCATTCCAAAATTTACCTCAATAAGTTCTCCCACAGTATACTGGATTGGTGACGGTGTTAAACCTCAATTTCATGAAACAATATGCCCCCGCATTAAGGCACCTCCATAAACATCAAATCAGAAAAGTAATATAATTCATTAAATAATGGGTTAAACAAATTGAATGGACCCCACTCAATAACTGAGTTCTAGATCAATGAAAAGTTAGTTAAGGGTTTGATTTCAGAAAATCCTAAATAAGCAATACAACACAAATGCCATGTTGGCTCTCAGATGCAGAGTTATACAAAGTAGGCAAAATCAGAATTTAATCTAAGTCTCAATGGGGAGCAAAATCAGAAAGAAATTGAGCATCATCCTTAGCAGCATCAAGGAAAGCTCACAGAATTCTGTCTCAGCCCCAAAATCTCGGATTTTTTTTTTACACAGTTATTTCACAGAAAATTTGAGTTTCTGCACATTCATCATGGTATGAACATTTGTATAATGTCTTCAGCAAATCAGAACACAAGAAAAATAAACATCATTACCTTAACACATAAGCACTATTCTTTTTTCATAATAATAATTATTAAACACCCCCTATACTAATGTCATCCAGAGATGTTCAAACAAATATGAAACATTTGACAATAAGACTTTGGGCCCGATTTAGATGTTGGCAGGCATACCATCAGCCCGCAGCAGTCGGGAAAACACCAATAAGCAGGCGGCATCCCGACTGCCGGATTATAACTTCACCACCGGGCTGGCGGTGTACCAGCAGCGATTTTGCGGCGGCAGCATGCTTCGGCTCGTATAAAGAGCCAGAAGGCAATGCCGCCGCACTGCAGCGCCTCCACTGTCAGCGCACTGTTGCCATGCACCATGTTGTGCATGGTGCACAGTGAGGGCATGACAGTGGAAGCATAGTGGGGCACCACATGTGCCCCCAGCCACTATATCCACTGGGCTGAATTGCTCTGGGGCCCCTTACCGTCCTTCCCGCCAACCTTTTCATGGCAGGGTACGCTTCTTTGCCCGCCGCTGCCGCAGGATCCGAGATCCTGGTGGAGGTGTCGGTCTTGCAGTGGTGTTACAGCGGTATTACTACCCGCGTTCTAATTCTGCAGTTGGACCGATAGGTATGCGAGCGGTCAGACTGCCAAAAAGCGACGGCAGTCCCATGACCGCTAACATCTATATAGGGCCCTTTGTTCGAAAGACTAGGTCCAATAAAGAACCAGAAAACATAGCTACATGTAACATTTTTACATCCGCACCATAGAAGATTCACAGTGAGTAAAATTATGACAACAGTGGAAATAAACTATTTTGGGCCTGATTACAAGTCGAACAGTTAATTCCATCCCATGGATTAACTCCTGTTTATGGACCGGACGAAATTATGAGTTTGGTTTTATTTAACACATCCAATAATTATCAAATGCATTAAGTAACCCAACATTCGTTAAATTTTGGCAGGTCAAACCTGCTGAAATTTAACAGGACAAAACATACAGTATTTACCATAGAAAGCTGATTTTGGTGCTTTAAACACCCAAATCTGCATGTTATTCTCTATAAACTTAATAGGTGTTATTTATCGCACCTGATAAATAACATACCCCGTAGTATCGTTATTAATCAGGGCCGACAAATAACACCTCAACTTGTAATCAGGCCCTATGACTTCAGCTTTACAATGCGCTGCGGACCCTGTGGGGAGAGGATGTGTGCAAGTGGGGAAGCACGAGTGAATGGCATAGATGGCTTCCATCTTGTTCAGGATGGCGTTTACATAGAAATGTGGCCTAACTAAAACACATTAATAAATACACTTCTATGCATCCTAGTAAGTTTGTTTCAAAAGCAATTGTTTTAATTCAGTTTATATATATAAAATTATATATGAAAATGCACAGTACACAATGTTAATGATGCACAAAAATATAAACCGACAAAATTCTTCGATAATGTGCAAAATCTATGACTTCTGGCCTTCGTCCTTTCTCTGTTTGTAATCCTGAAGACTATCACCTCAGCCTCCTATTGTCAACTACCTTACATTCTCCACTCAGCTCCAGGCTTATTTCAAATGATGCTGTAAATATTATGAGCATGACAAGACTTTGAGCCCCCGTGTCAAGTTTCATATCATACATGTGGTACTGTTTAACTGTGTTTGCATTCTCGTAGGGTTCTGGTTATTTAAATGGGGGACTGTATATATAGGGTTGACGGTTATGGGAATCAGTTAGTAACATGAACTTGAAGAGTGTTTGTCTATGCTAATAAACAGTGTTTGCTGGAAATTATTTACGGTGCAAAGAGATTAATTGCAGGATTGGGATTACCTTTGTTACACTGGCGGCGAGCGGAAACGGATCAGCAAGGGAGTTTCTTATTGGATTTATGAGCAGATTTGGTATTTTAGGTATCCGTGGTAGCTATTGAATACATCCATTATTCCATTTCATTGGTGCTTCACAGGAAGATTTCAGTGACTGATGAGCACCGTGGTGGATTGCTATTGGTATAAGCTGTTTGGGGCATCTCTGGATTGGTGAGCTCTCTTTCACCAATTGCTTCGATTCCAGCTTTATGGGTGTCGACATCTTCATCTATTTCCAATTGGTAGGTGTCAGGAATTGAGGGTCAACGGCTACTTTTGCTTCCGATTGGTGCAAGGAATTGAGGCAGTGGCTACTTTCCACAGCTCTTCACGGTGCCAGTATGTGAGGGAACGGATGCACGTATCAGTGAGATCAACGTGTGTACAGTGCTCGCAGGGAGTCTCACACAGAGTGTGTTTCTGTGTACTCTTCTGCATGGTCATCACGTGAGCAGCGAACTCTGGGGGAGGCATACAGAGGTTTGTTTACAGTGTGTGTACATCTTCAGGAGCTTCTGCAGATGTTCGTCAGCGCGTCTTTACACCATGATGCGCACATCTTCAGGAGTGTGACAACGGTGACTACCTTTATTGTTTTAACCCCTTCGGTGCTCTGGATGGTCGGGAGCCGTCCAGAGCCATGGTGCTCGTGTGCTCAGGACGGCTCACGGCCGTCCTCACACATGGCACCGGAGGGATTTCCTTTTCCCCCCAACAGCCTCAGGAGCTGGGGAAGAGCTTCCCCAGCTCCATAGGCTGTTCCCCTGGTTTCTGTGAAATGACGATCAGCGCGTACGTCGCGCTGACGTCATTTCATAGAAACCGAAACTGAAATGAGCCGATAGGCTCATTTCAGTTTCACTTTCTCCGTGCTCAGGGGACTATCTCAGTCCCCTGAGCACGTAGAAAGTCAGGAGAGGTATCATTGGAAAGCGAAGAATCTCCCCTTTCCAATATATCCCTCCCTAGTTTCCTGAGTAAAATGATACCTCACTTGTGTTGGTGTTCAATGCAGAATCAGCTAAAAACATATTTTTTTTAAATGTAGCACTTAGAATTCGCTGTGCTATACCCTTAATGCCTATGTTTTGGCCCTTCCCAGTAACAGGCCCTTGTCCCACCCACATAAGTGAGGTATCATTTTACTCGGGAGACTGGGGGGAACGCTGTGTGTAGGACATGTGTGCCGGCACGGTGATCCCATGCCAAAATATGTGGAAAATTTGATTTTTTTCAGCTAAATTTGAGGTTAGCAGGGGATTCTGGGTAGGAAAACGTTGGGGGATCCACACAAGCCATACCTCCCGGGACTCCCCCGGGTGTCTAGCTTTCAGAAATGTGTGGGTTCAGTAGGTTTCCCTAGATGGCCGCCAAGCCCGGGGCCAAAAACCCAGGTGCCCCCTTGCAAAACCAGGTCGTTTTGTGATAGGTAATTTTGATGTCTCCACAATCCGTTTTTGGCCCCTGCCTGTCGCGGGTACTTGGCCCACCCATGCAAGTGAGGTACCGTTTTTGTCGGGAGATCTGGGGGAACGCTGGGTGGTAGGAAATTTTTGTCAGTCCGGTGATCCCACAACTTTCCTACACAGAAATTTGAGAAATATTTGATTTTTTCAGCTAAATTTGAGGTATGCAGGGCATTCTGGGTGGGAAACATTGGGAGGTCCACGCAAGCCATACCTCCCTGGACTCCCCCAGCTGTCTAGTTTTCATAAATGTGTGGGTTTGATAGGTTTCCGTAGCTGGCCACCGATCCTGGGGCCAAAAACCTAGGTGCCCCCTTGCAAAACCAGGTCATTTTGTGATAGGTAATTTTGATGTCTCCACAATTCGTTTTGGGCCCCTGCCTGTCGCGGGTACTTGGCCCACCCATGCGAATGAGGTACCACTTTTATCTGGAGACCTGGGGGAACGCTGGGTGGTAGGAAATTTGAGTCGGCCCAGTAATTCCACTACTTTCCCCCACAGAAATTTGAGAAAAATGCGATTTTTTCACCTAAATTTGAGGTTTGAGGGGATTCTGGGTAGGAAAACGTGTGGGGAGGGTCCATGCAAGCCATACCTCCCTGGACTCCCCAGGTGTCTAGTTTTCAGAAATGTATGGGTTTGGTAGGTTTCCCTAGATGGCCGTCGAGCCCGGGGCCAAAAACCCAGGTGACCCCCCTTGCAAAACCAGGTCGTTTTGTGATGGGTAATTTTGATGTCTCCACAATACGTTTTGGGTCCTTCCCTGCCGCAGGCACTTGGCCCAACCACATGAGTGAGGTACCATTTGTATCGGGAGACTTTGGAAAATGCGGGCTGGGTGGAAGTTTGTGGAACCACGCAGATTCCAGAACTTTCCATCACAGAAATGTGGGGAAAATGTGTTTTTTTGGACAAAGTTTGACGTTTGCAAGGGATTCTGGGTAACTGAATCTGGTGGGAGCCAGACAAGTCACCCCCTCCTGGATTCCTCTTGGTGTCTAGTTTTCAAAAATGTATAGGTTGGCTAGGTTTCCCTAGATGCCGGCAGAGCTAGAGCTCAAAATCTACAGCTAGGCACTTTGCAAAAAAAGGGTCAATTTTCACTGTAAAAATGTGGTGTGTCCACGTTGCATTTTGGGACATTTCTTGTCACGGGCACTAGGCCTACCTACACAAGTGAGGTACCATTTTTATCAGAAGACTTTGGGGAATGCTAGGTGGGTGGAATTTTGTGGATCTACACAGATTCCAGAACTTTCCGTCACAAAAATGTGAGGAAAATTTGTTTTTTTTAATGAAGTTTGAGGTTTGCAAGGGATTCTGGGTAACAGAACCTGGTGAGAACCACACATGTCACCCCCTCCTAGATTCCTCTGGGTGTCTAGTTTTCAAAAATGTATAGGTTTTCTAGGTTTCCCTCGGTGCCAGCATAGCTAGGGTTCAAAATCCACAGCTAGGCACTTTGCAAAAAAACGGTCAGTTTTCACAGTAAAAATGTGGTGTGTCCATGTTGCGTTTTGGCCCGTTTCCTGTTGCGGGCACTAGGCCTACCCACACAAGTGAGGTACCATTTTTATTGGGAGACGTAGGGGAATACAGAATTGTAGAGCAACTGTTATTACCTGTTGACTTTCTATGCATTTCTGCCTTCCAAATGTAAGACAATTTGTAAACAAGAAGTCACTTTGAAAAATGTCCTATAATTCACATGCTAGTATGGGTACCCATAATTTCAGAGATGTGCAAATAGCTACTGTTTCTAAACTCTATATTTTGTTCTCATTTCGGAAATACATAGGTGTCTTTGATACCTATTTTTCACTCTTTATATTTTACGAAATTAATCTTTATATACCCTGTACACAATGAAAAACCATTGCAAGATGCTGCTAGTTATTGGCTCTGGGTTCCTCAGGTTCTTTGTGAACCTACAAGTCCTATATATCCCTACAGCCAGAAGGGTCCAGCGGATGTAATGGTGTATTGCTTTAAAGCATCTGTCATACTTAGAAGAAGTTACAGGTTAAAACGTTGGCACAAATGGCTGTTTTTTTAAACTCTTTACAATTTTTCTTACTTTAAACTATTAGTTTCAATAAAAAACCTTGAAAGATCTACACAAATGACACCTTGCTGAATTCAGAAGTTTGTCTACTTTTCAGAAATGTATAGCTTTCCGGGATCCATTATTGCTTTCACACCCATTTCTACCACTAACTGGAAGGAGATTGAAAGCACAAAAAGTAGCAAAAATAGGCTATCTCCCAGTAAAATGCCAAAACTGTGTAAAAGATTTTGGTTTTCTGACAAAAGTCTGCCTGTCCCTGAAAGGTGTGAAGATGGTTCTTTCAGCACCACAAACCCTTTGTTGATACCGTTAGCAGGGGGAAAAAACAGAGGCTTTCTTCTGCAGCACTTTTTTTTTTCATTTTTACCCAAAATACCAACATTTTGCTGTATTTTGGATAATTTCTGGGTCCCCTCCAGGGGATTTCACAAACCCTGGGTACCTTTACAATCCCCATGATGTTTGAAGAAAAGGATGCAAATTTGGCATGGACACCTTATATGGACAAAAAGTTACAGGGGCCTAAGCGTGAACTACCACAAATAGCCAAAAAAAGGCTTAGCACAGGGGGGAAAAGGCCAAGCAGCGAAGGGGTTAAGTATAACAAGACTACAGTGACCACATTTGTCATGTATATTGTTACAGTTTTGCATTATTGCTAGTTTGTGCCAAGCATTAAGTGCAATATTACCAGTTTAAAGGGAAAATGTCTGGTATTGTGGAACCTCCTTTGTTTCTCACAGTACCGGATGAACCACCTATGGACTGGGAGATGTGGGAAGCAGTTTTCCTGGCATATGTAGAGGTTTTTGAAGGGGACGATTGTGAACCTGAGAGGAAATTAGCATTGTTGAAGCACTGTTTATGGGGGACAGGATTGAAGGAGTTTAAAAATTGACCAGCATTAGTTAATCCTGGTAACATTAATATGACTTTAAGCAATTTGATTTACTTTTTAAACCAAGAAACAATGGTCAGATGAATCCATAGAGGATTATGTATCAGTGAGGTTTTGAGAGATCAACTTTTAATAAGAACTAATAACAAGAATATACAAGAAAGAGCATGGATTACTACAAATATGTCACTTAATGCAGCAATTGAGATTGCTAAAGCCATAGAACTTTCGGAGAAATTTGTGCAGAAAATTAGAGGGAATTTTGAAAAAGATGTTCTTGTGGTGTCGAAAAATGAAGGGGGTAAATCCAAGCAAAGGTGGGGGCAAAGGAATGAGGTAAAACCTACGTGGTGGAGAACTGATGGAAAGAGAAGCATAGCATTGTGTTATAGGTGTGGAAGTGGATCACATTTAGGGAACTCGAAATTTTGTCCTGCTGCAGATAAAAATTCCCCAAAATGCAATAAGATGAGACATTTTAGTAGAGTTGCAGATCAGCATTCCGTAAAGTGAATTTGGTTATGTGTTGGGATGACGATAAATGTGAGTATGACAGTTTTGATCAGGATCCTAATACCATCTTAAACATAAGTGATGAAAAGATCATAACAAAATTTCTGGTGTGTAATATTACTATTGATGGGGTGAAGATACCTGTGCTGGTTGATTTGTGTGCGTGATATACTGTTTTGTCACATGTCGTTGTTGAAGAGAAATAGCCTAATAAAAAGAACTTATTATCACCTGATGTGGCACCAGGAGGGATGCAGGTCATAAAATTGACTTAGTGGGCTATTCTTGGGCTTATTTAGGGTTCTCTGGATGACACACCTGTGAGAAGGTGTATGTAGCAAGAAGTGGACAGTCTTTGTTGGGTTGGCCCCACCAAAAGGAAATTGGCATGAAAATTGGATCTTGGATCCTAGAGCTGATCCCCCTATGTACGTTATTAGCTATTCTACTGAGGACAATGAAGTGGCGGGGGGCTGTACATTTTGGACCTTTATTCGCAAATTAAAATTGCAATTTCCTGATGTCATTAGCGGCAAATTGGGAGAATATGGGATTTAAACACTGCATTAAGTTATGTGATAATGCCATCCCCACTCGACACTTGGGGCCCGATTCACAGAACTAACTTAAGACAAAATCCTAAACTTACTCCCATTTTGGTATTCACAGAAGGCACTTACTCATTTTGGTATTCACAGAAGGCACTTACTCATTTATGAGTAAGTGCCTTCTGTGAATACCAAGATGAGTAAGTTACACAAAATGAGTAAGTTACACAAAATGAGTAAGTTACTCAAAATGAGTAAGTAAGTGCCTTCTGTGAATACCAAAATGAGTAAGTGCCTTCTGTGAATACCAAAATGGTAGTAAGTTTTGGATTTTGTCTTAAGTTAGTTCTGTGAATCGGGCCCAAGGTGACTTACTTACAGAGATAAACCCAAGGCTATGTTGCAAGATATATGCAAGAAAGACAACATTGAACCTATGGAGTCCTCACCATGGGTTTCTTCAGTATTTCAGTTAAAGCTTCTGGCGAGTTGAGACTCTGTGTGGACTTGCACCGTCTTAACAGTACAATTTGGGTGGATGCCCACTTTAGTTGGGCACAGGTTACCTCATGTATAGATAGACTTGGCTAGTGCCTATCACCAAGTCAAACTAGTTGATGAATCTAAAAATGTGACCACTTTCATTATGCCAGAAGGTCTGTTTAGATTTCATAGAATGCCATTTGGGTTGGCCACCGCAGCCTCAGTGATGAAAGAAACTTTGGAGGGAGTGAAGGGCGCACTAGATTTCCAGGATGATATTCTAGTGTTTGGCAAAAAAGTGGAGGATCAAGACAACAATTTAAAGAAAGTGCTGGCAGCGCTATCATCCAAGGGGCTTACATTACGCTCTGAGAAATGTAAATTCAAGAAACAGGAAGTGCAGTATCTTGGGCATTATATTAGTGCTACTGGCATTAAACCTAAGGACAACCATGTTGAGAACATTACCAATGCACCTATTTCCAACTACAAGGAACAACTCATGGCTTTTCTCGGGTTGACAGAATTTTATGCGAAGTTTATTACTAGCTGTGCATCCAGAGTTGATCCTTTCAGATGTCTTTTTTAAAAAAATGCAAGGTTTGAATAAACTGAAAATATGACTGTTGCATTCAATTCTCTTAAATCAATTATTGTAGAGGCACCTTGTCTTAAACCGTTTGTCATTGGGAAGGAATGTGTTGTGATGGTTGATGCTAGCAGTTGTGGACTGGGAGGGGTGTTGATGCAGCGTGAGCATGGCAAGGAGTGGATTGTGACATATGTGTCACGAGCCTTGCGGGGTGCTGAGAAAAATTACTCCATCATAGAAAGAGAGTTGCTGGCTTGTGTGTGGGGAGCAGAGCATTTCAGGACCTTTTTGTGTGGTACCAAATTCATTATAAAAACGGATCGCAAACCACTAGTGCAGATTATGGTGTCTAGTGGGGGCCGTTCCATGTCATCAAGGTTGGCTAGTCTTGCTTCCAGATTGCAGAGTTTCCAATACTGCTTGGAGTATGTTCCGGGGAGGTGTAATGTTCATACAGATTGCATGTCCAGATTACCTTCACCTGATAAGGAGCATTTGGAAGCTGATATCTATGAATTTGAGGTAGCATTCATGCTGCAGAATGTCAGTTTGTTAAGTTTGGAACATTCTGTTATTCAAAAAAACATGTGGAAAAAAGAGATGGAGATGGACGGTAAATTGAATAGGTTAACCCAATGTATCAGAAGTGGTTGGCCAGAAGAAAGGATAATTCCAGGAGACTTGTTGCGGTTTTTCAAAGTGCTGGAAGAGTTAGCTGTGGAGAATGGTGTTGTTGTAAGATGTGACAAGTTTATTCCTCCTTTTAATTTGTGAAATGTCATTGTGGATATTGCACATGAAGGACATCTGGATATGTCAAGCACTAGGAGGCGAGTCAGGGAGAATATTTGCTTGCTGGGGATATCTGGGGATATCTGGGGATAGATTCTTTTGTGGAGCATCATGTGAGGATGTATGGCAAATGTGTCGTGAGTAACAGAACAGCAACGGCTTTGACACCTGATTCCCAGCCAGTTGAATTACCTCAGGCTCTGTGGCATAAATTGGGTTTGGACATTATTGGTCCTTTTACAGTGCTACCCAGATAGGAGGCTTTTGGCCTAGTCATGGTGGACTATTTTTTCAAATGGCATGAAATTAAAATGGGGAAAGAAGTCACTTCAGAAAATGTAGTGGAATTTTTGAATGAGATTTTCTGCAGGGAGGGAATTCCTCAGGAGGTAGTAACTGACAATGGTACACAATTTGTTACTAACTACACGGAAAGGTATCTGGAGAAGTGTGGAGTAGCGCATAAACGGATTGCTGCATTCCATCCGGAGGAAAATGGTAAGGTAGAAAGATTTAACTGTGTGGTTAAAGATTCAATTTGGTTATCCGTGAAGGGGGTTTTGAACTGGAGGAATGCTTTACAGTCCATGCAGTTGCATGCAGGACTTCATCCAACTCTGTAACTTTTGTGAGTCCATTTGAGCTTTTAAGGGGACGTAAACTTAGCAGGAAACTGGTTCTTTGGTGGTTGAGAGACCAGTAGAAAAATGTTGATGATGGGGCTAATGTGGATTTTAAAGAAATCAGATGTTAGAGGAGTATAAATTGTGAATGAAGAATACTTCAAAAAAAGAAAAAGGGAGCCAGTAGCCAACAGATGTGAATTTTTTTTTTTTTTTTTTTTTAAGGTCTGAGACTCTTACTCGTAAGAGTTCAATCCTGGTGTTTCAATGTTTCTGTCTCTTCAGTGAACGATAAGGCAATGCTAATTTCCTTGACTAAAGTTGGATTTTTTTTTCTTTTACCTTGCTTGAATAGATCTCTCTTTAAGTATGTATTACCCCAGAGAAGAAAAAATCCTCTTTATCTCTCTCTCCTACCCTTACTCTGTCCTTCAATTCCACACTGTAAACCATTTTACTATACGTGTACTCTATTTTTTTTTTTCTTATTTTTTAAATATTTTTTTATTAAGTTTTACTTTTAGTGCATGATTACACTGATACAAATTGCACTTCATTTGTTTCAATCACTTTGCAAACAATTTATAAGTACAGCACATGCATGTATTATATCGCCGCAGGTAGGTTACATATTAATTGAGTTACTTATCGCAGATGAAGATTAATATTAAATCAACAATTGTGCATCATGCACACAGCTTATCGAAAAGATTAAATAATTCTTTTTTTTCCCCCCTTTTTACCCCCCACACCCCCCCTCCCACCCCCGGGGTTGGCACAGCTTTATACGAGTTTGAAAACAGTAAGAAAAAGAAAAGGAAAAAGAAAAAAAAGAGTAAGATTATCTGAATTATCTCTCAAGCCATTTAGTCAGAGGTTTCCAAATCTTTAGCCCTTTCTTACAAGACCGTACTCCTCTTTTTCCATAGATGGCTTTTTCAAAGTTATAATTTGCCACCAATCGTGTTAGCCATTGATGATACCTAGGGGGAGATGGATCCAGCCAGGCTGAGGCAAGGCAAAGGCGGTATATTGCCATGGCTATGAAAATCAGATACTCTCCAGGTTTGCCTTGCATCTCCTGATCTACCCCTAGACAAATCAGTGAGGACGAGAGGAAAATGTCCCTCCCTAGCACTTCTTTAAAAAAGTTCGTAATCTCAAGTTTTAGCTCGCTTAATACGTTACAAGAGGCAAACATGTGATTAAGGTCAGCCTGAAATAGCGAACATCGTGGGCAAAAGTCCCTCTCCCCGTCCCCCATTTTGCGATCTTTTTCGGAGTATAGTACAATGAAAAGCAGGATTTATAATACTGGGCTTGAAGCCGCGCTGGGATTAGCAGATTTTGTGCTAACTCGGCTGAGTGAAAAAATAGATCTTCTGTTATATCAATTTCCTCTTTCCACTTTCTAGCTCGTGTTATTAAATCGTCTGGCATTAATATATTGAAAGAGTTATACACAGTTCCAATAGATGGATGTTTCATTCTTAGATTATCAATAATAGAATTGTTAATAAATCCTGCTGGACACTTTCTCCTTAAAAAATCACGTATTTGTAGGAATTTATAGAAATCTTTCCAATCCAGTTTATATTTTTCTTTAAGACTCTCAAAGGAAAATATATCAGAAAAAGAATATAAATCCCCCAGTTTCGACAGGCCCTTATTTTGCCACTTTTTGAGTATTGAGTCTTTAAAAATGTCGGGTACATTTGGATTGTTATATATTGGTGTGTAATAGTTCAAGCGTCCCAGCCCCAGCATTTTGCGAACCAATTTCATACATTTGAACCCGGGCACCAGCGTCTTAAAGCGTACCTTCTTGTAGTGAGAATCATTTAAAAACCGCCAAATCCACCCCCATGCATCTTTGCCCATTATGAGTTCTATAGGCGTAGGTATAACTCCCAGAGGATTATCTGTAGCATTTTCTGTTAAGAGAGTAAGATTGTACAACAGAGTGGTTGCCCAATAATAAAGCCTTATATTTGGGAGAGCGAGCCCCCCCTTTATCTTTGGTAGAGAAAGACATTTGTAAGCTCTTCTGGGTTTTTCATAGGCCCATATAAATCGTGAGAACAGGTCTTCAATCTTTTTAAGACACATGTTACTGAATTCTAACGGAATAGCTCTTATAAAGTACAAAACTTTGGGGGAAAAAAGCATTTTAATTAGATTACATCTCCCTATTATCGAAAGATGCAGTTTGTGTAGTCGGATTAATTCAGGTTTGATTTTATCAATTAAGGGATCAATATTGCCCTCAACTATCTTCTCAACAGTTGCCATAATTTCCACTCCAAGATACGTTGCTTTTTCGACCTGTCTTGTATCCTGCCCCATATCAACATTCTTACAGATTATCTGGGTTTTGAGTCTATTAAGAGAGTATCCAGACAAGCTTCCAAACCTAGCCGCCTCTAATTCGACCTCAGCCATAGACGTTTCGGGATTAGCAGTCACCAAGGCAATGTCATTGGCATAGGCCAGAACTTTCGTCTCCCACCCATGAGAAATAATAGGGCTAATTTTCGGATTACTTTCCAGCAAGCGTAGAAAAGGGTCTATATAGAGTGCGAACAAGAGGGTGAGCTTGGGCATCCCTGGCGGGTCCCCTAGATATTTTAAAAGTGTCGGTTAGTGCGCCATTTAAAAATAATCTTGCAGTGGGTTGATAATACAGCATCTTAAATGCTTGTATACAGCCCTGACCTATCCCAACCCTTGACAGGGTCTCCCATAAGAAAGGCCAGGAGACCCTGTCAAAAGCCTTCTCAGCATCGAGAAGAATAAGTGCCATTGGATCTCCTGAGATATGCACTGCATCGAATAGAGAAATAGTTCTCCTAACATGATCTACCGTGCCTCGTCCCGGTATAAATCTGTGTTGCCTCGGGGATATAACTTTGTGTATTACCCCTGCTAATCGAACCGCCAAGATTTTAGAGTAAATCTTGCTGTCCGCATTTATCAGGGTTATAGGGCGGTAGGAGGCGGGATCAAGTGCCGATTTATGCTTTTTCAGGAATATAATGATTTTAGCTTGTGACCATGACTAAGGTGGTTTTCCCCCTCTATACACATGAACGAATAGCTGGAGCATGATCTCTTTTAATTCCGTGGAGAATCTTTTATAAAATTCACCCGGAATATTATCCAACCCAGTGGCTTTATTATTAGAAAGACTATTAATGCAGAGCAGTGTGTCAATCCATTGGGGGGGCTCATCAAGTAGTGCCCGGTCCTCATGCGATAATTGTACCGCTGGGATTTGGTTTAGATAACTAGCAATGTCATCTAAATGAGCAGTGGTCGTTTCGTAATATAGATCCTGATAATATAAATCCTGATAATAAGCAAGGAATTCCTTACGAATGCCCTCAGCATCTGTAACAACTTCCTGCGCAGAGTTTTTGACAGCTATAATAATATTCCTAGTGGCTTTTTGTCTTGCCCTGATCGCGAGGTGGTGTCCCACCTGTTCACTGCATTCATATGCCTCCCTCTTCCAAATTGCTAATCTGTCCGCTGCTCTTTTAGCGATTACCCCCATAATGGCCGATTTTGCTGATATTATTCTTGCTAGCGCATCAGTTGGGTCCTCCCCATCCCTAAGAACAGTAATTAAATTTTCTTCTGCCCCAGCCAGCTGAAGTTGTAGTTTATCTAATAGTTGACGCTTTTCTCTATTTAAAGTGAGTGAGAAGCTAAGTGTCTCTCCTCTGATTGCTGCTTTTAATGTATCCCAAACCACCTCAATCCCTGTGCTACCTAAATTATCCTTAATGAACTGTGGGATCCAGTGCTTCATGTGTTTGGAATACTCATCATTTACGAGGAGGGATCGCTCAAAGGTCCAGTTAATAAAATCTTTATTAGCTACCGTTACCCCTCTTATTTCCACTACTAGAGGATTATGGTCTGCCACTATGCGTGGGGACTTCTCTATTGAGCACTCGAAAAGAATAGTCTGAGATACAAAGATATAATCCAATCTCACCATCTTATTATGCGGGAAAGAATAGAAGGTATAACCGGAGTCAGTGGAGTGTTGAGAATGCCAAATGTCGGTGAGTGCTTGCTCCCTACATAAATCCTTAAGGGCTTTAAAAACTTTTGGTTTCCGTCCATTGTATATCCAGTTTCTATCACCGGTTATACTCTTATCTGCTGGTAGGTTAATATTGAAATCACCGCAGATGATTAAAGGTAATGGCCATTCGGCCAATTCATTATTCAGAAAGTCAAAAGCTGCTGAATCATCTGCGGTGCTTCCATATATAGTGCATATCGTGAGTGTATTCCCATTTTCCCTTTGGCATACTGTAATAACCCACCTTCCATTTGAATCAGTTAGTGTGCGTGTGAATTGAAGTGAGTGTTTTGCTGTTAGAATTGCCACCCCTCGTGTCCTAGCATTTTGAGTAGTAGCCCCTACTACTGTAAAACCAAGTGAATCTAGCAGATGAATTTGCGTCCTTTCTATGTGTGTTTCTTGTAAGCATAAGATATCAGCTTTAAGTAGCTGAAGTGCTCCGGCCGTATTGCGTCATTTCTTGATATCGTTAAGGCCACACACATTAATTGTCGCTATGCGTAGTTTACTCATTTAAGTGTAGCGAAATTTTCCCCAAACTGCTACCCGCATTTTTAAAACAGAGGGAAAAAACAAACGATGCAAGCAGGGCAGAAACATAAAAAACCCTCTTGGTGCCAGCCCCCTCCCCTTCCCCGTCCCCTACCCCATCCCCCGTGGACCCCACCCACCACCCTCCACCACCCACTGAGGCTACCTGGTTCTGCAAGAACCAGGATGAGGACATCTGGGCAGTCAGGGTCCCGTGCCCCCTCCCCCGGTCTGGCCCCCATACCAATAGTCCAATCAATTTAATAATCATTGACCTCACTTAGTTATCCCCTGTATCATGCATTATAGCATAAAGTTTTTAAATAATTTAATCCTTGGTTCTAGCTTTAACTATGAGAAGTCGGTTCGGAGCCTCTATTTTTAGCTCCTAAAGCACAAGATTAGATAATTCAGTTCTTGGTTATGTCTCTTCTAGTCTCTGTGATCTCCCGCAGATAGACTTGGGCCTGGATTTCGGAAGTAAAGCTACGTGTGACCCCATTAAAGATGATTTTTAGGCGTGCCGGGTTTTGTAAGTATACCGTTGCCCCAGTTTGTTGAAAGGGGGTAAAGAGTTGCCTCATCCTCCATCTTCGCTCGACCGTGGCATGGGCGAAATCAGGCCTACTAAAGAAGGTAACGCCACCAAACTCCCTCTTGCTGGTGGGTCTCGCTAAATCAAAGAGACTCTGACGTAGGGGAAAGTTGCCAACATAAACTAGCATTGCGCGAGGATATTGCGAAGTCTGAGGGCATTTAGAGGGAGTTAATGGGAAGCGTTGAGCACGTTGTATCTCCCTATCCCAATCCCAGGTTTGCAGCTCTGGAAATGCGCCTTTGAAAAGCGTGATCATATAAGCCCTTGGATCAGTTCCTTCCGCACCTTCAGGAACCCCCAAAATGCGAAGATTATTGCATCGGGATCTGTTCTCCTGTTCCTCAATCTTCAGCATTAGGTCCTTTACAATTCCGTCATGCATACCCCCCTGTACTTGAAGGGAGGAGACGTCCTTTTCCAGATTTTCAGTGCGTACTTCTACCGATGACATTCTGTCAGCAATCTCTTCACATGTTCGACCCACTTTCCTTATCGCGCCCTGTAATTTCTGAGTAGCATGACGGTTTTTCCGGTTGTCAATCTTAACCTCCTCCTGGAAGCTTTTAATTGAGTGCAGGACTTCGACGAGGGAGGGCTCCTCATTATTCCTGGGGGCTCCTGAGTTTTCACTTCTCCAATCTGCCATGGTTGAGGGATTACCGCCTGAGAATACTGTTTGATCTGAGGGAGTCGTAAATTGAGAGGATGTGTAATCCCATCCGAGCTCAGCGTTACTTCCTTGATCCGTGATCCCCCCACTCATGTGGCTGCTTCGCTGCTTTTTTTTTTGTTTTCTCCTTTTCTTTTCCAGCTTCTTTTTTTGTGTAGTATCTTCCCATGAATCCTCTGAGCTCTTTGAGTCCGCACTTCCCCAATTTTGCCTCCCACCGTCACCATCACTAGATGTTGAGATACCGGTCTCGTACCTCTCTGACTCATCTGTGACAGAGTAGAGTTTTTCAATACTGTGAGGATTTTCCATCCGTTGGGAAGCTGTATTTGCTAAATTAGCTGGAGCCTTCTTTGAAACAGTTTCAGTGTTTAAGGGCCCCCCTTGCCCACGTGCTCTATCCCGGGTATGCTTGTTTCCAGATTTTGAAGAGGAGCCAAAGGGGCACTTAAAGGGTCATTCTGAATCACCTCGCAGTTTACACTCATGTCTGTCTCTGCGGTTGCAGCTATTCCTGTATTTTCCATAATTGTTAAATTTGCCGCCGTGGGTCTCTGTGAGTTTTCTCCAGCTGCTGTAGAAGTGGATAGTATAGTCTCCCCCTCAGATGCCCCCACCATGGCAGATTCATTGTATGCCTTTCCCAACGCTGCCTTTTCCAACACTGCCGGGCCAAACATATTAGATATTAGTGGCTGTGTGATCTGAGCGTTATCTATTAGCTTAATGTTTTTTTTAGCTTGTAATCTTTTGGCCTGTTTGACCATCTGCTCAGACTTCTCAGTGGAATTCAATTCCCTGTTTTTTAATCCCCGCGTTTCTGGGCGCCGTGTTAGGGGATCTGACTGTATTTGCTGCACCACTTCAGTCATTGCAGGTGCTAAAAGCTGACTGTCCTTGATTTTGACAGCTTTCCCACCACCTCGCCCTGCCATCCTTACTTGTTTTTCTTTGATGGTTGAGGAATCCTGGAAGCGGTGTAGCACCCGCTTTTGCTTTCGCTGGAATCTGCTACAGTTGCAGCTTCCGATCGCCGTGTCTGGCAGAGTCGTCAAGAATTCTCTGAATGACGATAGAGTTGCGTGGGGTTTCCACGTCACTGCAAGCGGCCGCAGGGCGAGGTGGAACGAGGATGTGGGAGATGCTGGAGCAGCGCGGCTCGCTATTCGTGTCACCGGGGCCGGACGTCTCTTCGCCGCTCGTTGCTCCTTCTGTTCTCCGACCCGCATGAAGATGAAAACGGCCGAGATGGAGTGCCGGTCCATTCGGTAAGATTGTATCCAGTATTTAAGCAATATTTAAGCCATGGAAGCTTCTTTCTTTACTAAGTTAGGGATCAGACCGGCGGAGCAGCATCGGGTAGCCGCTACTCAGACGCCATCTTGCCTTTGAATCGAACAGATGTGAATGTTAATGACTTTGCTCTTCTCAAGAAAGGGAGGAGTGAAGGCAAGGGACTAGCGTGTTGGTCAAATCCCACGCAGGTTATTGAGGTTTTTAAAAATGCTGTGCGGGTGAAGGGAGGAAGTGTCTGGAATCTCAGTCGTTTGTCTTTGGTCAAAGGGAAAGAAGTCTGTCCAGGTGAACATGTGGATAATGTTTTTTTGTACGTGAAAGAATCTGATTGTGTGAAAGACCCAGGAATGAATGGAGGAATATTTCCCAGTGGAGGGGTTGATGTTATGGCTGCATCTAGAAGCATGAGGGCACACAGACTGGCCATGAGATTCCGGGATTATGTAATGGCGTAAAGAAGAAAACAAAATCAAAGGGGGAAAGTGTCTTACAAGTGGCAATCTTGCACGAGCGTGACATGTGTGTTATGCGCATGCTTATTTCGAATGATGCTGTAACTATTGTGAGCATGACAAGACTTTGCACGCTTGTGCCTAGTTTCATATTATACATATGGTACTGTGTTTGCATTCTCATGGGGTTCTGGTTATTTAAATGGGGACTGTGTATATAGAGGCGTGGGTTGACGGTTATGGGGATCAATTGGTAACATGAACTTGAAGAGTGTTTTTCTATGCTAATAAACGGCGTTTGCTGGAAATCATTTACAGTGCAACGAGATTCATTTCAGGATTAGGATTTCCTTTGTTACAGACATCACAAGTGCTTCAGCACTAGCTAACTCTAGAATCTTGCAGCACTCACACAGACATCAGTAATACAGGCAGGCACACAAAAAACATTGAACCCTGAGACCTGCAAATTGTGTTTGCTAAACAATCTAGTACTGCAATAATTGGTGATAATTCTGATTAAAACTGACACACCTCAGTATACCTGCATTATTGCTGTGCCAGTTACTCAATTGCAAGCTCTACATGGTAACCCTCACACGGATTATACATTAAAAAATATCAATTAAAGTATAAATGTGTTATTTTGCAGTTTAACCAAATATATCTTTTTAAAGGAAACAGTATTTTAGTCTTGTTCTTAATGTGGCTGCAGAGCCAACACATTTTTGTTGAATGTATATGCATACATTTTAACAACCTGTACACTAAGGTATTTTTCTGGCTTGACAGGATTCTTTAGAAATAGTGTGAGTTAATGTGTACTGTTACTGCTGGTTGCTGTTGAGCCAGCATCAAGACTGTAGTGCATCTTGTTGTAACTAGGTGTCCCTTTGTATCTCCACAGGTCCACTAGCAATGTTGTTTGCTAATATAGTCTTTTTTCTGTGCATTGTTTTGTCATACTTTTTGTTTCTCTGTGAAGAAAGCAGGCCCTGCAAAGCTTTTCTTCCCCATGCTCATCATGCTATTCCCTCACAGAGCATTTTTTCTGTAAGCAATTGCAGACAGGTCCTATTCACTCATGAACATCATTGATCTCAGGAAGTTTTTACATCAATGATCCCAGTTGGTAAGGAGCATCAATTGCTCAAGATAATAATGATCTTCAATGGCCCCAGGCAGTAATTAACAAAAATGTCTGCAGATAGTAATGAATATCAATGGCTAGTACATAATTAGGGAGCCATAGCCTCAATCAGTAATTAACATCAGTGTTCCAAGACTGAAATTAACATCACTGGCCCATGACTGTAATGCATGCCAATAGCATCAGACAGCAATGAGTATGCAGACAATAATGAACTTCAATGGCCTCTGACAATGTTGAATTGCAACTGCCCCTGGCAGTATAGATATTCTCTTATACCTGAAAACATTCAACATCAATGATCCTTAAAATAATTAAAAATAAAAATCAATGGACCTAGACATTAATAAACATCCATTACTCTTGACAGTATGGACATCAATGACCCTTAACCGCATTGACAATGAGTGACCCCAGAAAGTACTAAACATCAATGTCTCCTGGCAGTATTAAACATCAACGGCCCGACGGTGGTGAACATCAAGGTCACCTCGCAGAATGGAACTTCAAAGTCTACAGGAACTTTTTAACATAAATTTCACCTGCACTAATGAATATAAATTGCTACTCATAATAATGGACATTAATAGCACCAGTAGTATTGAAGATCAATTTGGATGTGCATAAGTCACCTAAGTGCCTCTAGCATAATTAACCGTAATTGCCGCAAAAGTACCTGTAATTACTGGCAGTTACATGAGGAGTGTAATACAGCATTTAGCACTATTCTCTTTGCACAAAATAAACACTTGTGCCCAAAATGAGCAGAGGATGCATTTTGCACTAAGAAAATATCGCTAAAGGCAACAGGACATGAACAGCATCAGCCAACAGTCACTTGTGCTCTCTAAGTTTGATGTTCCTGTCCTTCTACAGTAGGATTTTTGACCTAAATTACTCTTAATCACTCAAGTATGTGTAATCACGTAATTTCTGTAATTTTGCTTCACAATAGTAATGTGGAATTACCAAATTACTCCAAATTATCCCGGCATAATAAAGATTTCTCCCAGGCCTAAAATCAATGGCTAGTGACAATATTCAATATCAATAAACTCAGGCAGCATGAACTTCAATAGCCCTTGGCAATATTGAACATTAAAGACCCCTAAAAATAATAAACATCAAATCCAGCATGCACCTGCCACAATGACACTGCACAAACCACCTACTCCATGGGCCTAGTCGGGCCCACAGAGAAGTTTCTATGAGGAGGATAAGAGGGATGGGGCAGCTACAGCTGCTTGCTCTGCCCTTGTCCACTGTGAACCCAAACCAAAGGAAGACTGAACAGAAGCAGAGGGCTGGAATGGCTCCAAACATAATTGAGAGGCTCTTGTACTCCTGTTCACTGAGAGACCCATGATGAGATTCGGCAGTACTGAGTATCCTGGTAAAATCAGCCAGCAGACTTGGATGCTGTCATCCCAGACTTCTAATGTGTCTGGAGTGCTCATTGACAGTGCATAGACAGGACAGTGAATCCTTGATGAGCTGGAGTTGGTGGATGAAGGGCCTCGTAGTAGGATAAGCCCTACACCCAGCCTCCTATGTGCCCATGCCACATTTCACATAATCTATGGCCATGCATGGCAGGGGTTAGCATGACCTGGTCATGAGCCAGGCCCTGCTTCCAAACTCCTGAGCCACATAACACACCCAACCATGGCCTTGTGTAACAGGCTTTGAATGGCCTGACCTACACCCACCCTCTGCTCACAACCTTATGTTTGTCAAACTCCAGAGGAATCCAGCCTTTGGCCAGGTACAATGCAGTTTGGTAGAGGGCAAATGTACAGAGGAAGGTGGCCAGAGCCAGAAACCACTGGAAGTATTTTCCCATCATTCATCTGCATGGGAAGTGACATTACTGCATTTCCCATCATCCATTTGCACAGAAAGTGGCATCACTGGAATTCCCATCATCTATCCGCAGAGGAAGTGATATCACTGGACTTCCCATCATCCATTTTCATAGTGAATTGCATCAATAGTTTCTCACCAAAATAGCCTTTAAAAGAAGAAGACAACCAAGAGAAATTCCTTTTTTTTCATCATACATCTACACAGAAACTGACAGAACTGCATTTCCCATCATCCATCTTCACAGAAAGGCATAGGATGTGACATCACCGGATTTCCCATCATGTATCTGCACAGTAAGTGACATAACTTCCTGCCTTCTTCCTACTTCAATAAACTCTTCAGGGCATCCCATTACCTGGATCTCCCCAAAAGAGGGCTGACGCAGACAATGGTATTGCTTGTTTGGACTTTTAGGGCCAGGAAGTACCTTGGGCCAGAACCCCTGTTCCACTGAAACATGCAAGGTAAAATATAATCATGTGCCTCACCCAGGACTCCACGCTGCCAATCCCAAAATCAGACCCAGATGCAGAAGACCCATACACTCACATAGCATTCGCATAACACATAGACCCAAACTTGTACACTTTCCACTCACTACCCCACAACCTCAAACTGAAGAACACACCTTCCAACTCTTGTTAATCAAGGCTTACTTTGCAGTACTCCACTCACCAGACATCTCAGACCTCAAAACCTATCACAAGTTTGACACCCTCTTCATCACTGAAACTTGGTTCATGACCACATCTTTGCACATACAAGACGTTCTTGTTCCCTGAGGCTACAGCATCTATTGTGTACATAGGAAGGGATGTGGTATCACTGTCATCCACTGGTTCTCTGGGTCCTGCATTCTAGACAAGCAAATAACACTCAGCTACATGGTGCTGCTGACATGCCATTTCCCACTGTCTGCAACTTAGACTTCCAACTTATATCTCATCTACAGGCCTCCCGGGCAGACCAAGGGCATCATTGATGTACTCTCAAACCTCCTCACCTCCTAGTCCACCGACATGCTCTCACCCCACTCTTGGGCAACACATGCTCAAAAAAAAAGAGACACCCTCCTCAACCTCATCAATACACTCAATGTGGTACAGCATGTCATACGCCCAACACATTCCAAAGGCCACATCCTCAACCTTGTCTTCACAACATCACAAACAATCCAATGCTAGCCACGCCTACCCTTGGACTGAACTAACCACTTTGCCATCTCTATGTTCAAGCTTAGTGTCCTAACAACAAACCAAGGTCAAAAAAAATAGAAGCCCAAAGCTTCAGATCCTTTAAGGACTTCACTATAGTCTTTGTAATGCTTGTACTCATCTCTCACCAAATCAGCTCCACGACCAACACCCTTCTTACTACCTTCAACAATCTTTTGGAAAGCTATGTGAATTACCAACAAAAGTGCACGCCAAAACTTTCAGCGCACTGGTTTTCGCAAGATCTTTTGACAATAAACAATCGATCCAGAGACATGAAAGAATATGGAATAAAAACAGAACTGACATCAGTTTGTTCACATGGGCACGGGCATGTCACAAAATACCCTTGTCATTTGTGGAGTCCCCCAGGGCTCCATTCTGTCTCCTGTCATCTTAACTCTTTACATGGAGAAGCTTGATGCTCTGCTCAAAGATAACAGCATCAAGATTCACGAAAATGCTTATGAGACACAACTCTAATTGAAAATCTCCTCAGTTTCAGACATCCAATGCCTCAAACACTGCTGACACATCATTGAGACCTGGATGTCCAGCACCTACCTGAAGCTCAACCCAACCAAGACAGTATTCCTGTTAGTTGCAAAGAACAATCAAACCCCAACTTTCACTGAATTCCAACTCACTTGAATTCACTCTGGACACCAACCTCACCCTCAAGGAACCCATTGGCAAAAAAAATAAAGATGGCCTGGTATCAGCTCTCTCTTCTAAAGGAAAGCAAGCCATGTTTTCCAGAAAGTGCCTTCAGAATTGCCGTTCAAGTGTTCATACCCTAACTTCTGGATGGTGGTAATGGCCTCCCAGACTCCACATGGGCATCCCTTATGGGCATTCCACAAGCTGCAGCACGTCTCATCCCGGACCTGAAGAAATATAATCACATCGCCCCCATGCAAGAACTTAATTGCCTCCCTTTGCTGGCCCACACCATCTACAGAATCAGTTTCCTCATTTACAACTCTATAACAACCAGCACCCCCTCTTATCTTGCAGACAAGTTCACCGTCACTGGTGGATCTCTGCTCACCCACAGCAAGGACACCATCAGACTGCAGACCAAAAAATGTAAAAAAGAAAAAAAACAAGACAGCAGGCCTTTTCCATCATACAGCCAGGATCTGGAATAACATCACTGTGTCCATCAGGACCACCCCAGCACTCCTCTAATTTAGGAAAGAGTTGAAGACTCACCTCTTTAAAAACTACTACATCTCAATGCATTAACAATCCACAAAATCAGCTTCCTCTCCTCTTACTCACTGCCTTTATGCTTGTCTTTGACCATGTACAGTGCTCTGCTGTCTTTTGGCTAGGTTTATGCTATAAAATACCATAGACATATATGCATACATACTTACATATATACATACATGCATACATACATACAAATGGTTGATTATCAATACAGGTGGATTTCTTTTCCAACGATGCTGAGAGCAGGACCAAACTCTATGACCTGGCCGAAAGGTAGCCTTTGCACCTTGAGCACTTTTGGTATGGGTGAAGAGTAGGCTCAGTGGCCTATATGGATGGGGTGTTGAACACAGGGTTGGCCAGAAGCAACTTTTCACACTTAACTCGAGTCCGTGAGTTTAGACTCTTATTGCTTACAGAGCCTGATATAAATGATGAAGTAATGAAATGAATTTGTGATGTCATCTGTGGCATCATGTGTGAGGTCATGAGCAGTAGCGGCCTGTGGTGGGAGTGCTGCCGGGCGCTGACGTGGGGCGGGGGAGGGGCAGGGTGGGTGGTAGTAAACTACGGATTACGGCCGATTAGAGGTAAGTAAACGAATTTTGTTGTGCGCGCTGCATCGCCAAATGCGATGCAGCGCCCTCCACGGCCGCTACTGGTCATGAGTAGCGCATCGGCGCTTGGGTGACGTTTTCAATGTTGTGTTTTGTGTTTCAGGGAAGGTCCAACGGTGGTGTAGCCATACAGTTTGGAGAAATCAGCCACAACCATGCTAAACCTTCCAATAATTGCAAATACTCTTCACTGGCTCCACTTTTGTTTTATTTTACGTCAGACATTAGGGGTTCAGTGGAAAATATTAGAAATTGTATTGGTTGAATAAAAGTAGCAACTGAATTCAAAATTTACCATCAAATACCAATGACCAAATCCAAGTATGAACTGAAAACACCAGTAAATTTATCCATAGCAGTTCATTTGGATATCCCAAAACACCTACTGAATGCTTGCAACATGATCCAACATAAATTCATATATTGGCAGCTTTCAGTAATGGTTTTCTGCCTATAATGTCCAAGTGACATCAGATAACTCTAAGGTGAAATCTTCCTGTTATTGACAGGTACACCATACATAATGTACGGTCCACCAGGAACCTCGCAAACACAAGGAGATGATGGACGGAGCGCTGAAACTTTTCAGACACTCACTCCCAGTCACAGATCTGGGTTGAATCCTCACACCCATTAACGTATCCCATGGATTAGCTCTGCTGGCAGGAAAAGATCATCGGGCACGAACAAATGTTCTTGTCCTCTTGCCTTTCTAACTTCTTTATTGCACATGCTACAAAAATTAATATCTAGCATATTGCCACCCACTGATGTGGCTCCTAAATATCAATGTCCAGGATATCATGACACACTAATATCACAGACAAAATATTCAGGAGCAAAATATCAAAGGTAAGTATGCATACATTTTTATACCGAACTCCACATCTATGTACTTTGACAATATATATCTTCAAGGTACATCAATGAGGAGTTAAGAATAGTAAATCTATCCTTCCCGCTGTTCACTTACCTTTCGATATTTTTGTTCCTCGATATTTTGTCCATGACATTAGTGTGACATTAGTGTGCCACGATATTCTTGTACACAATATTCAAGAGTACAATCCGCCCACCCACATCTCCCGTTAATACCCATCACCAAATTGCTTTTAAAATGCAATTTCTAGCATCCTTTACAAATTGCCCAAACTCCTCCCTCTAGGCATTTTTTTCCTCTTCCAGCACAAGGGTACTGCTTGCTGCTCTCACTGCAAAAAGCATCACTCCGTTGCAATGTTGGCAATGGTTGTGAGAGCCACTTCCAGCATTGGAATAAATCACTTGTCAGCCAAGGGTCTGCACTAACCAGAAACACATAAGAGAGGCAGTAACTGGAAACTCCAGATTGTTGCTCAAATTCTCCCTCTATCCATTGGTCTGCAGAGAACCAAGAGAGGCCAGGAAAGTCGACTGAAATGGTGGTTCACCTTCTCCTTCAGATCTTCAGGGTGCCATTGAATACAGAGGGGAATATTTACTAGAAACTGGCGGAGCGTGGTGTTATGCCAAAATTGGTAACGCCTCGCTCCGTCAGTTTCAAAATGCAGGGATACGCCATATTTACAAGAATGCGGTGGACACCTGAGTTTCCCCTAGTACTGGCACTAAAGAAGCTGCCAAGCGCCAGCGCAGACACCCTTGTGCCATGTTCCAAGGATGCCTGCGCTGAAGGGGACACCTTCCTGCACATAAACAAATCTTTACAGGCAATTTGTTGTTACTATGTGTGCTGCAGCACACATGGAAAGAGCAAACTACGAGGAGAAATGAAACATTTCTCCTCGTATCCCCTGCTTAAGATCAGGTATTCCCTTGCGATATTTTTGGTGCTAGCCCATACCTTGTAAATATGGGGCAGCGTCAAAAAACAATGGGTGTTGCGACGTAACGCCCATTGCAGCACCCATTGCACGCCGCTTTCACGCTAAGTGCTGCGTGAATAGGGGCATTATTGACAAGGCAGCGTTAGGCTTAACACCGCCTTGTAAATAGGTGAAGGACTTAAAACCACCAGAGCGTCGGAAAAAGTGACGTTCTAGTGGCGTTAACTCCTTGTAAATATGCCCCAGAGTATTAGAACATGCCTGACCAACACATAAGAACCGGTTTTTCACTGCTCTGACATAAAATCTTTGCTTAACCGTGTTGAAAAACTGCTATGGAAGCTCTCTACCCAATAAAACGTTTGTACTCGTTGCAAAGGAAATTGTTATATCACAATAATATTTTAATACTACATTTATGCAACTGTCAAACAGATGTCTTATTAATCACAATTTTGTCTATTCTCGCACTTTGTAATTTCCTGCTAAGAAGACGGGCTGGATGAGCTCATTAATCTGGATTAGACCCAGGGTGACCGGCTCTGCCCTCTTCATGCCAGCACAAATCTCGATTTCATTTTCTACATTTCCAACTTGTGAATAAAGGTTTTTACTAAGAATTCTCATCTCCTATTTATTTTAAAGGATACGTTGTCCTAATCAAACATCTTCCTTCACCCAGATGGAAGGCGAATTTGAATTTCTTCACACATAAAGTAACAATTGTAAAGAATAAGGACATTTTATAGACCGACGCCGTCCCCCTCTTCTCTCAGCTCCGGAGAAATAAACGTGAGGCAATCCGTTTCAATGCATTTAAATAGCTTATCATGTAGATGGTGAAATGTTTAATACCAATCTTATTTGGATATATATTTTTGTTATTACACGAAATATGCATTTTTTTCTTTTGATGCTCACATTAAATGCCAGTGGAATTCGAAGGCATATGAAATTAGAAAGATGGATTGCCTGGCGACAGGTCTCAAAGATGGCAAAGTAGAATAAATATGCACTCATTAACCCTTCAACACATGCGCCAGAAATTATATTTAACTATTACATTAGCTGTAGTTTAAATATTGGCTTGGCATCGTGCTCTGACTGCAGGTGCTTTAAAGATATGACGAAGTCTAATAAAATGTAAGTTCAAAATATTGAAGAAACGAAATGCTGCAGGCAAATCAGTCAGCAAATGTCCCAAGATAACTGTGTATATAACGACGTGTAATGTTGTAAAGCCAAGTACAGTGAGGGCTGTCTAGGAAGCCCCCAATTCCATGTGACCCTCTCCCATTCACATGCTGGTTTCAGTTTTATTGTAATTCGGTGTCAACCGGAAGTCAGATATGCCATCCTGCTCTATATAGAATACCTGCAATAAAATAGTTGTATCTGCCATTGTGCAAAACAGACACCTCTGGTAACTGCTGTGACCATTGCATTTGATAATCAGCTTGGTAAGGTTGTCAGCTGCACTGAGACCACAGTACCGCAGCGTCATTTCACATTTTTCCCTGTGGGGCTGCTCAACAATACCTAGGCTCTCACTGTGGCATGTTAATGACAATATTACATACAGAAATTACATGTCAGAATTATGAGTTTTACAATACATAATTATCATGGGGAAAAGGCACAGAATTTACAGACACATGTAGATTTCTGTCCGGAACCGCACTCAAATCCACATGTTAGTCCCCAAAAACTCACAATTGGGTGGTATTCCAACTCAGCCGAGTCAGATTTTAGCATGTGCGATAAATATCACACCATTTATAATAATGAGGACTCTTTTCTCACCTTTAAGTTATCTTGTCTATTAGGAGAGGTGGGTGAAGGGAATACAAGGGATTTGTAAAATTGTTCATGGTCAGTTATCAACAAGGAAGTGTCTTCTATTTCGTGCTTCCAGGTGACTTCATAGACAACTTGAGCTTCGCTCTCCTTGTCTATGATATCACTAAGAACACCTCGGTACAAATCAACCCCATTGTTGATGCTCAACCATAGACAGTTCTATATATTAAATATTAGAACATTGGAATGTTGGGAGCTCCATTGAAGACAATGGAGTTGCTCCAGGCTTATAATGGCTGGTATAAGCCCAGCGCCCCAACATTCCAATGTTTGTCTTTTTGTTTCTCCATTTTTAATTTAGAACATTCTACCCTTAGTGGGTGGAATGTTCTAATAGCCTTATAGCCCTTCTGCCTCATGCTATACCGGTTGTTAAAGGCCCTCTCCCTCGTTATTGGCCTATAACTCGGGATCAGGGCCTTTAACAGCCGGTATAGCCCTCGGCACGGGCTATAAGGCTATATTAAATATAGGTTCTACACACAATCATTTTTAGCAGCGCATTTTTAAAATCTAATTATTCTCGGTTTTACTTTCACAACCACCCTAGGGTAAAACCCTCCTAATAGGCTCTTTGGCCTAAAAACAAAGGAGATCTCACAACACCGAAAACAAAAAGGCACCAGCCCTCAAACGACATTTGTTTCACAAAAAGGTCAAACAAAGAGTAAACCCATTTTTTCTAGAAGACAAAAAAGCATCAAATATTGCAATTGTTTAAAAGAGATGTTAAAGTTGAACAAATAAAAACGCTTATGGTGAAACAGTGATCGATGTACAACTGAAAGACAACAATACCTAGCAGTTAAAAGCACACCTTACTTCATTTATGTACATTACATGACGCTTCATAGATATTTAACAATAAAATTATATTGATAATGGCCATGTCTATAAGTCATGCATAACATTATATTGTAGATGGGAATATTAGCTTGTAGTTTTGTAACTTTTGCAAAGGGGGGCTTTTTTTTACCTTTTGGCTATAAGTGATATATTGAAATCTAGCTTTGCTTTTGTTGTCAAGGGTGCGCAGTGTTTTGGACATCTACCTATCTACAATTCTATACATTCTCTGCAAATCAATCTTTGGAGATTGATCCACTCGATATCATATGTGTAAGAAAGTACATTAAGAGGACCTGATTCACAACGCTATTTGTGCATGTTAGTGCAAATTGCACAAGAAGATGGTCTTTTATTTATAAAGAATGGTAATTGTACATCGGTGTTTCACACAGTGTAAATTTACCCTTTTGAAATCCGAAAATGGCTTTACCACCAGAGCTCGTGTTTGTTTTTATTTGTTAAAATGATCCGTGAATCGCATTTCGATGTATACCTATTTGTAAATAGTGGGAAAAGGTAGTTTTGTTCACAAATTGTTTCAAATTGTCACAAATAGTTTTTTGTTTCAGTTAATTTAATTATTGTCACAGATCGATTAGTATTCACTTAAAACGTAAATAAGTAACAATATATTTTTTTCATTATTTGTCATATTTTTCATGTCTCAGGCTTTTCAAACAAAAAAATAAAAATTAAAACATCCATGTTATTATTTCTTCATTTTCGTGGAATAGGATTAAACATTTAGGGGCCGATTCCGATCTCGGCCGATAGGGCTCCGAATCGGATTCGGCTTAACCGGATCCGATTCGGAGCCCTATTCCCCGACCGATTCGTACGCGCGTCCGGCCGAGCGAGTACGATGCGAAATCGCCGACCGACTCGTTCGAGCGTCCCAACCGCTCCGACCAACTCGTTCCTGGGTCGAACCGCACCGACCGACACGCTCGGACACGACTCGCACCGCGCAATGGAGACGTTCCCCGGCCGGGCAAGTACGATGCGCGCCGCGGGCAGTCCGACCGACACGCGCCGTCCGGCTCGAAAGAGCAGTTGGAGCCGTACTTCGGGGGTCCGTGTCGGACCCCCCTGTACGCGTAGCCGCGCGAGTCATACACAGGGGGGACCCATGGGTCCCCCCTACCTGTGCATGTATGGCACGAGTCGCTTCGCCACGTACCCGCTGTAGGGGGCGCCCCTGTTTGCCTCGCACCCATTGAGGCAATGGGAGCCCGCGTACGCGTTGTACGACCGGCTCCCATTGACTTCAATGGGAGTCCGACCGACTCGAGTACAATAGCATACGGACGCATCGTACTCGTTCGGTCGGGCTGCACGGGTCCAATTCGGTCGGAAATCTCTCCGGGTCCGGCTCGGTCGGAGAGATTTCCGGCCCGAATCAGAATCGGCCCCTTAATCTCTTTTGTTTCCCTCGATCACCCGTGAAAATGGAAATTTCTTCTCTAAATTACTACTATAATTTCCCCCTTACAGCTGGATCATTTTGATGACAGGTAAAAAGTCCAGTGATATGTATGAAAGTGCATAACACGTGGGGAACTGTATGTTTCACGTGGAAAGATCTTTGACAGGTGAAGGTAAAACACAATAATATATATTTGTGACATTTACAAATATTCCAACTTTACAACAATGGAATTTCTTAACTGTGGAAAATGTGAAATCATAAGGCTAAGTGGCAATGACATTTCAGTAAGGTCATAACATTCATAAGTCCTGATGTTGACCTTGCTAATTACGCCACAGAGTTTAAAACGCTGATCACTAAATCAGCATTTCTAGACCAACATGAGATTATATTTGTCACAACTGTGCCTCTTTTGCTGGTAATGTTTATAAGTGCTGTTTTATTCAATTTGTAACGATTACTATATTAAATGAGCCCAGAAAGAGTTCTCTGATTTACTTTGCATTTATGCATGGATTCCTTCCTGGCATACTGGGCACCCTTGTTCTTTACTCACTGAGTAACTCTAAGGCCTTTGTAAACTCTGGTCACCCTTGTTCTTTACTCACTGAATAATCCTAAGGCCTTTGTGAATTAGAGCTGGATCAAAAATCTGAGCCTGAGCCGGCATCAGATTACTGAGCTTACATTATGAAAGTCTCCACAAATCATAAGTGTATGCCTATCGCTGTCCATTATCAGTATTTTATGGACATCTGTTCCCCTCATATATAAGGCATTGTAGCCAATTTGCCTTTTCTGCCTGGTCACCCCAGATTTTTCACCTTTTTATGGACCATATTTTTCTGGTATCAAGACTCTATGCCCTGTGGCACTGAAAACAGTGCCACAGTGCATGTTCTCTGGCTCTAAATTGATAGTGGAAAAAAATCGTCCGTCCAATTGTTTATTCAAATATACTGTAAGATGAGGGTAGATGGAGCACAAAATGCTCCCATGGTGTGACTGTTGAATGTAATATATGGTCTGCAGTTTGTATTTACACCACTGACATATATGACAAAAATATAGGTGCAGATGGAGCACCATTGAACTCTGGGTGGGCAGCAGTTTAAATTCAGTGCACTGAAAAGTTCTAAGATGTGCCTTCTAAGTCCACAGGGCTATCTGCAACACAAAATATTGACCAAAAATATTGAGGACATAAATATTGACTTTGTATAATTTTAGTGCTATTCACAAGGGTAAATTAGTATGTTTTGAAACGTGTTTTGATTAAGATTTTTAAATTATTGCCATTCATTTCTGCATGCGGATTTTCTGCATGTTTATTAGCAAATATTGAAAACAAATATGACAGAGAGCAAATAGTATTACTGTATAGTGTGTATTTTCTATCAGATTTATAGGTAGATAGTCTCCAGTAGATGAGTCCTTTAGATCATCCTGTCAATTCGTATATAGTAGTGGAGCAAAAGGAAACTCTAGTTTGCACAGTAGGTCAGGAGAAAACCTGAAGCTAAGATATATGTAGAGTGTCTTGTTTAGTAGGCACATAATATAACAAAGGTTACCTTATACTCTCATCAAGTCATTCATATGTAAATAATATACATCAAGCAGTATGACTTTTCTTTCTTATATTTGTCTAATCAACAAGTAACAGTAATACATCATAAAAATGTAAAGGGGCTGAGAAAGTAATCAGTTGAGTGCACCGGTTATGTGAGATTACCGGAAGGTGTAGTCCTGTATATGTGCAAGTCAGAGTGAGGATGCAAAAAGAACTGTCAAAACCTGGACTGAGTAACCAGGTGATCACAAAAGGAGTAATGAGGGACTGAATCAAGGGAACGCTTGTGAGTATTTTGCACATGTAATTTACTCTTACACTTTAAAGTAACTTTGCTACTTTTGCCTGTTCACAAATCCGAGTGTAAAGTTACTCAAAACTGTAAATGTACACATCTCCACCCCATGAAAAAAGTAAAATCTATGAGTGTAGGTTATTACTGTCAAAAAAGAAGCAGCAGCAAGTCCAGCACCACATATGTCTAACCAGTGGTATTGCAACACCCACCCACATAAAATAATGTAGGTAGGGACTTACAGTAAAACCCCATAGTAAACAATATTAAATTAAATTACATGGGTTGCAATAGTTAAAAATACAAATAAATATAATTTAGAGTTACAAAAATCAAAAAATTTACATATTTATTAATTAGTTATAAAATATTTTAATAACCTTTCTGAATAGAAACAATAATGATACAATAATTTCTATTAAAATATCAAATTACATTTAATGAATTTTCTCTATCACTTGTATTAATTATTAATGCATACTAAAAAATGTATTTTTAATTTAGGCCAGAATTTATTTTCTAATTTATGCTTTAGAAAAATACTTTTAATTGAATTCAATATATTTAATTTGATTAAATATTTAATTAAAATATGTTTATAGTGATGTAGCAATTTTATGTTTTGTTCTACATTTAAAATAAATATATTAAATTCATTTATGTTCATTTTTAACAAAAAAATAGTTTTGCTAATTTTTTGTAGTTAAATAAAATAAACTTTTTAATTTTCCATATACTTTTTCGTAGGGAGACCCCAAAGTGGAACTCTCCTTATCGTAAAGTATAGGAAAGCAAAAGTAATTTCATTATATTTTAATCAAAATTAAAGTTGCATTATTTTAAATTCAAAATGGTTAGTAAAATATTTAATCATTAATAAATTAATAAATATGTGCTACTTTAATTTAGTTCAACATTATTTTCTGCACAATGCAACATGGTGGTTCTATTTGAAGCCCCTACCACCATTATTTTCTATGGATTGGAATGTTGAAGTACCAGTTGTAGGCCATGTGGGGCACTGATCTTACTTCACTCTGAGCTGGAGTCATTTATTACTGTTTTGGGACTCTTTCGGGCTACAGAAAGTTTAGAATTGCAGTTTGCTAATCGCAATGGCCTTTTTTTTGTGGATGGGTGCATGTGTCTCCTATTCCAAACCGCAACTTTCCTGAAACCTCTTCTTACCACTCCCTAAACCCCTTACCTGTAGTAGTAAGTAAGCCTCTTTTTCCAGCCACTCCCCCTGGTCCCTCCCACTTTCACTACTAAGGGGCCGATTTTGATGCATCGAAATGTCCAGTTCGGATTCCTTTCCGACCGACCCATTATGATGTGATTGGTCTGAAAGGAATCCGAACAGGCTTTCCGAATGGCTTCCGACGGGCTCGGAGAGCTTGTCTGCCATTCGGAAAGGGTCCAGTATTCCCAAGGGCGGCTCTTTCCGCCCGAGGGTTACGGTGGCGGATTCCTACAGCCTTTCTGTGCCGACCTTTCCGACACAGAACGGCTGTCAGAATCCGACTTTGGGGGCCCCTAGCAGGGCCCCCATTGATGCACGGCCTCTGGATGGCGGCAGAGGGGGCACCTATGGTGCCCCCCTGTTGATCCTTGCAACCCTTGGCAGGCACTTGGTGCCTGCCACGGGGTGCAGGGATGTACTGCACCTCAGCTCTTTACAATGAGAGGATGCATTCCGGTCGGAATGCATGCTCCCATTGTAAAGAATAGGATTGCGACTGAACTTTGTTTGGTTGCATCCTAATGGCTGGTTTGGGACTGCCGACAGAAGGTTGGTCGGTCCCAGTTCCAGATCGATGTCGGATGGACTCAGGTCCATCCAACATCGAAATCGGCCCCCAAGTAGTAAACTTACAAGTGTGAGATTTCCCCATAGAAAAGATAGGAGAAGTGGAGGTGGAAATTTACACTCGCAGGTTTGTGAATAGCGTTTTGTAGTACTTCAGTAGTATTTTTGTAGGACTACTAAAGTACCACAAATTGCAGTTTGTGTATAGGTACCTTTGAATGAAAAGTGAAAAATATCAACTACAAGCACTTAGAAGACCACAATATCATCATAAATTGGGCAAGTATATCTTAATGCAGTTTTATACACTATATTACCTTTAAAACATATATTACATTTACAAATAATACATTTGAAAAAATATACTTATAATAAAAATGTGTAAATTACAGACATAAAATAAAAACATATACTTTACAATAATTGCAGAAAATGGAAAACATAACTTGTGAAAAATGCAATTATTATTGAAAAATAAATCATAAATAATGATTAGAAATTAATTATAATTACAAACACTAGGGGGGTCATTACGATGGCGGGCGGAAGCACAACCGCCGTGCTGGCGGATGCAAAAACCACCAGTTACCGCCGGCACGCAGCAGTCCACACGCCCGCCCAATTATGATGCGAAAAGTAGGCCAAACACCGCCGGCAAGCCAGCAACACCGTCCGCCATCAAAGTGCGTCCGTACACGTAGCGGCGCAGCACAATTGGCACACACCGTCCGACGAAATCACGTCCCGCCCGGCGTATAAATTACGATGCCGCAAACAAACGGCTCCCACGGCTAAGAGACACCGTACGACAAACCGAAGCGGTAACACGGACGCCGAGCACGGACAACGAAGAGCGGCTCCCCGAGCATGAATCCAGCACTGCAGGCCCTCCCCATGCTCTTGCTGATGCACCACCAAGGACGCAACGTACCGCGGAGACGCAGGTAGGCACACACACAACAAGTGCACGCAAACAGCGCACACAGTGCAAGGGCGGAAAAAGCGGACAACCCCCCACCCCCGCGTGTACACTACACATCCACCATTGCATCCACATATGACACACAGGCCAAATCGTAACATCGCGTAACACATGTGTACACACCACCTGGGACTAGGAACCAACGACCCCGTCACGGCCCCAAAGCGGCGATGACGCCGCCACACATGCGCACAATGCAGAGGCCAACCGCAGCGCCATGCATGCGTCGCACACAGACACAGGGACACAACCAAGCAGCACACACATCAGCCCCACCCCGAACGCACATGACACGTGACAGGCCTGCCACAGACATGTCCCCAACGCCCAATTCACGGACAACACCCAACGCCACACAACCGACGCACACATGTCAGTGAAGTCACGCAACAGCAGGACACACCCCAGTGTAACAAACATGGCGTAGCACACAGCGGCGGCAACACCAACTAGGAGAAGCAGGGCCCCTTCGGGAAGAGGAACGCCAGTACCACACTGAAACACCCATACCACCCTGCACATATGAACAAGACATATAAAACGGAACACCAAAGAGCCCGGGGACCGACAACAGGTGGCCCAAGAATAACATTCACACACAAGGCCCAACGCAGAGCGGAAAGGCAGCCTGCCGCCCACACAAGGGAGAGCAGACAGCACTGAATGACCTTCCATTCCAACTCCGAAACCACAGCCCTACGAAAGAAGCCGGAGAATACAGCCATTGTCCAAGAAAAGACCAACACAGGCATGCCGAGGAGACCGACCACAGGGCAGATAGCGCATATCACAGAAGAACACAACGGACGGGAAAGAAAAAGAAAACACTCCCCCATGTCGGCCACATGCAAGTTAATTGGAAGGAGTCACACATCACTGACCTTGAACTGTCTGAGAAGCATGTGGGATGAGGGCCCATGTCCTCCGCACAAGCCAACAGAACACAAGTCCTGTCTCCCTACGACTACACAGAGCTCACAGCAACCTCGGAGCGTGCACATTGCAGACTGCACAAACAGCCGGAGCACGCCACCACAACGCACCGCTGCGAAATGGCAACCGCAACACACCTACCCAACTACGCCAGACAGCTCAAGCTGTACAAAACCAACCTGATACATATATTGGGATGCGATCTCCTGTCCCTGCTGAACGTAAGTTACCGACTGACTTACCGCATCACATTGTTCAGCTGCGTCATGCCCGTCTTCTACTGTCGGAGGTGTCCCTACCAGCATCCCGCGGAGATGTGCCTCTCCAACCCGGCATGTCTAAAGGCGGACCTGCTACCACTACTCCTCCCTCTGGACGCACACGACAGGGCCTGCTCTGCCTATGGGGGCATGGCGTATGTGGCCAACATCGCACCCGCACTGAAATGGGACCACTGTGCCTCCACACGACGGATCATCGAGAACAGCTACATCGAATGTCACCCAGCATGCCCCATCATGGTCCTCCAAGGGACAACTTACGAACAACACCTTGACAGCCACCATCCGCTACATTGGCTGGCAAACATGTACACCACCAATGACATGGAAGCCCTGCTGGGCGGCATCGCATACCTGACAACCTGTAAATTCGTCGGACCACAACGCAGGTTCCCCGATTGACCTATGATGTCCAACCCCGCACCCATGCTTAGCTTCCGCACGGACTGGCCAGTCACCACCACAACAGCCATACCAAACGACCGGCAACTGTAACCACACCATCAACGACATCGCCATGACATCGGATATGACCGGGACATGCACACTGTTCCCCATCACATCCAGGAACACCGCATGCATCGTGGGAGGCAGTGGCATGGGGTCTGTGTATCGCACCCACATGGACGGAACTGCACGAACAACCAGGACACGACATGGATCCAGCGCCCATGGACACACACACCGCTCAGTGGACATGAATAGGTCGCCTGGAGTCTGTGGGTGCTGCACCCCTCCCACCCCCGCCCGGGAATCCCATACCAGGACCTTTGCATGGACGACAAGTGCATACAACAACAACACGACCCCAGTGACTGTGACATGTCCAGTAACCACCACATTGCAACAACAAGTGGCACGCCGCTGCATGCACGCAAGCACATGCCCTGATGTCATCTCACATGCACGCGTGCATGAGGAACAACCGCAGCAAACCTGTCACATGGAACTGAGATGGACTGTGCACATGATGCCAAGCGGTCTGGTAGGCTACATGTATACCGTCTGTGTCAAAGTCCGCAGCTCCGCAGCTATACGTAAATGTACATTAGCACAGCCTTGGCCAAGCAGATGTAACTCTGAAGCCCACATCCCACATGCAACAGCCAATCACATGTAACCCCACACCCTATCCCATTTGCAAACATGCTCAGTATATCCTCAACATGTATTCCGCTGCCAGTAGTGTCCACTATACTGCATCACAGAGGACAGAAGACTCAATATAATGTTTGAAACCAAAACTGTCTCCGCTGACTCATTACACAAGTACGAATGAGAGAGGATGAGAGTATGTGAAGTACACGGCAGTCGTGACATGACCATGTAGTCCACTGGTATTGGATGTCAACGCAAATGAGTAGCACAACTGTGGAAGACACACATGTGTCGTGTGAAGTCGTATGGACGCAGTGCTCAGGTGGGTGGGTGTGACGGGTAGATGCGCACATGCCAAGTTGGAGCACGCCGTGTTGGGAGGGGTCATGAACAGTACACCACCGCTTCCCTGGGCATTGTGAGAGGACACCTGTCGGGGGGAGTGAACACGTGTGTGCACAGCAGCCGGGCACACGTACAAAGCGGTACCAGGCGCACCTCAGCCCACCCTCTGTGGACAAGCTGGATCCTGTTATGCGCCCGCCATGCCCCTTGACAAGGCACACACAGCCCCAGTCGACCAGGTGTAACCCCAACATAGTCAATCCGCACAGGCGATACAGGGCACGGGATGGCAGTGGAGCATGGTGTGTGAGAGGCTCCTCGCGCTCCTCCTGGTCATATCACGCAGGCAATAGAACCTCAACGTCTAGCATGGCACAAGTCAGATGGAAGTGTAGGGGGACGCACCACAGCACGAGCAGCACTGACGTCACGGGAGGTGGCTCGCACCATCCCATCCATTGCCCATCATACCAACCACGCCACATGCCATTGCGACTAAGTGCAAGCGCGTGCGCCACCACCCCCGAGCCCTCCCCAGAGAGGCCAAAGAGTGAATGTGTGGGCCATCAGTCACAGACGGACGCGGCCTGGCCGCAAGGGCAGCCACAGCCACTGGGTGTCGCAGGTGGCGGATCCGGAAGGCGAAGACTGTGATGCATAGTCCATGCAGGCCGGGTCTCCATTTGGGGCACCACGCAGGTGGACGGCGTCCCGTAACACATCATACCCTGAGACAGCCCACTCGTGCAACTGGACCCACACATACACTCCTTGCCCTCTCTGGTGCGAGCTTGGGGCTGCCTGTGCAAGCGCTAGCCTCGCAGGTGCACATGCATATTGGGGGAGCGAGGGGAGGACATGAGGGCTGGGGCGAAGATGACTGTATCACTGTCAGTGAGTGCAAGGGATGACCCAGATGTGGAAAGGAAGAGACGTGTCCCGTGTGTACTGCAACTAGTCGCCAATCCAACTACCCCCCATGTCCGGAATGTAAGCCCGCACCTAGGCCCGCCCATCCGCCACATCGAATATACCACCAGCACGACAACCTTCCCATTCGAAACACTGACTGGGGGTGGCGACCAGTGAACAATCATGTGTAGCCTACCCACGCGTACATGTGGGCCCTCCATGATCCATGTCACCTGCGGCAAAGTCATGACATGCGCAATGAGGGAAGTGAGGAGAGCTGTCCGCCCCACGCACAGAAGGTGCATCAGCTCCACAGACCCAGCAGTGAGTCCAGCAGGGGTCACATGTGCAGGGGCAGCTGTGCCTGGTGTGAAGGCACATGCATATAGACAGCACATCGACCAATGTGTAGTCTGCCCACATCTACAGTCCATCATCATGCGGACATAGGAATTGAACACAGGGCAACACATCTTAGTGGGTGCACCCACCGTGACCAACAATGCGCAATCATCGACGTACCCGCCCTGTGCATGGCCCCCCACCCAACGGAGGCACATCCAGTGCCACCATCCCACACACACAAGCCTTCCACGGAACATGCTGTGTCCAATGGTCAGTACAGAGTCAGCGCCCATCTGGTGGATCCTGAACAGGAGACACATGCACACACATGCCAGCTCCCACTATGTACGTCTGCCACCTGGCACCTGCAATGTAACCTCTCACCTGTGACGTGTGACTGCAAGCACACAGCCGTCTTGGCATGGGGCTGTCAATGTGGACACCTGTCAATGTTTCGGGAGGTGTGATCCGTACAGTGCTGTACATAGGGTGCAGTGCTGACACCTACTACTGTCTCATATCCCCTCGTGCCACAGGTCCCACTTGTTTTGGCCGCTCAGCCTGTGCCCACATCGTCGTCGTCGTGTGCCATACTCATCCAGCCTCGGAAGCAGTTCCATGCTCAGCAGACATTCATGTTGCCGTGGCGTTGCCGCTTGACGAATATGCAGTCAGTCCCCATCAGCACGCCCCGCAAGTCATTGGGGCCTAGATCCCCATGTGCATGCACATGGCAGTGGTTTGTATCACTAGCCATTGCCATTGTTGGGAGACCTGTGTAAGTGTATTGTGGCCGTGCCGTCCCAGCTTGACAGCTGGGCTGTGGCTCATGTGCTTGCTCAGTCATGTCAGTGATGTGTATGCGAAATTGCTATGTGTTGTGTTGCTTTGACATGTGTCCACTGCCATTTTCCCTAGGCGGAGACCGAACATTGACCGCCCATACCAATTGCTGGCGGACATGGACGATACAGAGGTCATTAGGAAGTTTCGGCTGGACAGGCCAACCCTGCATCGACTGTGTGCCATGTTGGAACCCCATCTCCGTCCCCGCAGGGTGTATCCGACAGCTGTCACCCCCACGGCTAAGGTGATGGCCGCCATGCATTTCTTCGCCACTGGGTCATTCCAGCACACAGAGGGCAGTGGAGGAGGGATGTCCCAGCCCATGTTCAGCAAGGTGCTGAGGGATGTACTGGCAGCCATGATGCTGTACCGAAACAGGTACATCCGCTTCCCCAGGGCTCGTGAATTGGCGGCAGTGAAGGGTGCATTCTATGCCCTTGGCAGAATCCCACACGTCGTTGGAGCCATTGACTGCACACATGTTGGCCTTGTTCCACCACAGGCCACTGAGCACCTGTACCGCAACAGGAAGCACACGCACTCCTGAATGTGCAAGTGGTGTGCCTTGCGGACATGGTGATCACCCACGTGTGTGCAAAGTTCCCAGGCTCGGCCCATGACGCACACATAATGCGCAACAGCATCTTGCCACGACTGATGTCCAATCTGCAACAGGATCGTGGCTGTATTGTCGGTGAGTATGTGGAGTGGTGTAGCGTGCTGGTTGTGCGATGCTGTCCCCTGTCCAGTTGGAATAGCAACGGTTCTCTGTGTCCCTCACACCCAGGTGACTCTGCGTACCCGAATGGGGCATGGCTGCTCAGTCCATTGAGGAATCCTCGCACCCCAGCAGACGATCGCTACAATGAGGCACATGGGAGGACCAGACGTGTAGTCGAGCGTACCTTTGGCCTCCTCAAGTCCAGGTTCAGGTGCCTGGACCGCACCGGGGTGCGCTGGCGTACTCCCCACAGAAGGTGTGCCAGATAGTGGTGGCGTGCTGCATGCTGCACAATCTGGCCATTCGGAAGCAGATCCCCTCATCGTGGATGACGGAGATCAACCAGGGCCCCAGCCCGCAGACCAGGACAGCTCGAGTGAGGAGGACAGCGGAGAGGAGGAAGCTGGTAATGTGCGGCAGCAGCTCATCGCCCGCTACTTCACTTGACGGTGAGTGTCCATGTACGACGGCTGATGTGGCTGTATCTGTGCAGGTGTGTGTGTGCTGTGTCAGGGTGGCCGTTTGTTCACTGCGTGCTGTGTCAACGCTCCATGGCCAGGGTAGAATGCCACTGTTGGTGGCTGTGGCATTGTGCCCTATTGCTCTGTGCGATGTGTGTACATTGCTTGTAGTTGTTGACATGTACTGTGTGATGGGTGTGTGACACACTCATTGAATGTGCTCCTGTTCTGTCTCCCACCCCTAGGTCCCTACAGGCTCCTCCGGTTCCATTGCCATGCCACGCATCAGGTGCCTTTCCGCCCAAGGTGGCCGTTGTATTCCGTACAAATAAAACACAGGGCACAAACAGCAGTTAGTGTAAGAGGTGCATTTATTTCAAACTGTGACATGTGATTGTGTGTAAGGTGATGACAAAAGTGGTGCGTGCAGTGACAATGAGCTGTCGGTCATGGCTGCGTGATGCTCAGGGTGTACCCACTGGTTCTATGTCCATAGTCCAACACACACATGCCATCCAGATGGCTGTGTGGAGTGGGATCGTAGTCAAAGTCAATGCAGTGGGTGGTCAAGGAAGGCTGGCTGGCTGCCTCACTTGCGTCTGGAGCGTGCGAAGTCCTCCCGTGAGATCTGTTTCCACTTCGGACGGCCCCTTCCACGTTTGCGAGGGGGTGTGCCTGCTTGCGACCTGCTGGTGGTTGAGGTGTGCTCACTGGCTGTGGACGCAGGGGAACTGGACACAGCTGCACGACCCTGCGCCCCGGCAGGTGGTGGCGGTGGTGGAGCTGCTGTCCCTGGCTGTGACCTCACCACCAGCTGGCCCATGAGGTCCACGAGTTGGCCCATACGGGCGTCCATGGACCTCAGCACCCCCAGCACCTCCCGCGTGTCTGATGCAGACCTGGCCCATTGTCCTTGGGCCTCTTCATAGGCCCCAAGGACTCTGGCCATTTGAGGCAGGGCATGGCTCCCAGGGGAGACTTGCGTTTCCCTGACCCTGCTCCTCCTACCGGTACTGCTGCCACCGCCCTGCCCACTAGCCACATTGCTCACCACGGTCCTCGCTGTGGCTCCCAGGGTGGATCCAGTCGGCCGGGCCACCACCTGCGCTGGGGCTGGTGCCAGCGAAGACGTGGTGGTGGTGGCGGCGGTGGTGGTCGGTGCGGCGATGGTGGCGGTTGCGGCAGTGGTAGTGGCCGCAATGACCGTGGGTGTGGCCGCAATGACCGTGGGTGTGGCCGCAATGTCCGTGGGTGTGGCCGCAACGACAGTGGCAGCAGGGGGCTGGGAATGTTCAGCAGCCCAGGATGATGGGTTGGTGGGTAGGAGGGGTCCTGGGGAGCGGCTGGGCCCTGCCACACCAGATGGGCCTGCTTGGTGGTCCGTGTCCGAAGAGGAGGACAGATCCTCCACATCCGTGTGTCCTCGTTGGGGGATTGTAGGCTGGCTGTGCTGGCTGCTGTCTCCATCCCCAGCATCCAGCAGTTCGTCACCTGTGGAGAGAATGAGATTTGTTATTGTGTTGCACCTGGCGAAGTATGGATTTGTCGTCTGACATTAACAGTTCGTGCAATCTCGTACATGGGTTTCCCGGAGGCGTGTGTGTGGCTGTACCATTTGTAGTTGTGTGTGCTTGGCAATGGGACTGTGTGCTGTGCACATGTGGCATGGGACGGATTGGCCATGCCGATGGGTGTGTTGCTGTGCCCCTACTTATTGTGACTCTGGTGTATGCGGGCTCCTGGCCCATCCTGGGTCTGGTTTGTACTTTGCTTTTGGTGTTCAAATGGGACGCTTAGGAACGCATATGGCAACATGGGGGCCATGCCCCAGATTCGCATTTGGGAGGGAATATGCTTTTGGGGTACATGCTGTGAGCCATGGGTGCCGAACGTGACATGTGTTGTGGCAGCATGACAGTGCATGGTCTGAGGTGTGTGCATGTCTGACATGGCCTGCATATTTGCTGTCTGTTGTGATTACTGGACATGGCATTGGACGCATCGTTATGAGTGAGTGATGGTTGTGTGCCAGCCAACGTATTGCAGTTGTCCCATCTCCTTGGTGTGCGTGCTGCCCTGTGCCATGTGCATCACTGCAGTGCTCGGGGGGTGTGGCCCATGTTGTGTGTTGTTGCTCACAGTGTGGCGTGCGCTTCATTGACTTCTGGCACATGGTTGGTCATGGGCATGTATCTTAGCGTGACTGCTGTATGTGTGGCAGCTGTGCGGATGACATGCCTTTCATGAGACTGGGGCTGACGGATGGGATGGATGGTATGTTGTATGTGCATGGTGTGTCTGTGTGTTTGATGGGTTCAGTGGTGTTCGTGTGCATTTATGTTGTTCCGCTCTGTTGCGTCTAGTGTTGTTTGTCTTACATAGGCGTAGTTGTGGGGTGTGTGGTTGACAGGCAGTAGGGGCTACATGAACAGGACTTCAATGGTGTTTCGGTTGTGTGTGATGGGTTGCACAGTGGCTGCCGTGTGGTACTATATTCAGTGTGGCTTGTGCATGCAGACGTGGCTCCTTGGGTGTTGCTGTGTCTGTGATGGGTCATGTGAGGTGTGAGTCTGTGGTTCATGTCCGTGTGCACATTGTTCACTTGTTCGTGACGGTGGGCGGTGCTGCGTGTTCGTCTGCTACGTGACATGTCCCATGTGTTGGTCGTGTTACGGTCCTCATGCCTCCAGTAATCCAGCCCTGTCCAGTTTCCCACCTGCAGGTTGTTCGGGCGTGCACTGTACTGGATGCCACATGGTTCTAAGCGGGGGTGCTCCATGTTGCAGGTCTGTGGGGGGGTGTTGTGGGTCGTGGTGGTGGCTGGACACCCACTGACACCGATTGTTGTGGACCGTGATGTCTACCTTTCGGCTGTCGGTGTGCACTGCGGTGGCTGACACGTGGCTGTGGGGTGTGGGGGATGCTCCTCCTTGCTGTGCTGTGGGACTAGGGGCCTGGTGTGTGTTGTACTTGGGCTGTCCACCCTCCCACCCACTGCATTTTGTGTTCCTGCCACTTACCTGTTACTTGTCGGTTAGTGCAGCTATGGCGGACACATGGGTGTGGTGGGTGCTCGTTGTGGCGCTTCTGGCATACTCGGGGACCTGTTGGTGGTTACGTGGCTGGCTGAGTGTACACATGTCCCCACGTATCTTACAGTTGTTCGGTTTGGGCTGTGTGTGGTGGTGTCTGTTGCATGTGTGTGTGATGTGTTGTGTATTGTGTGCTGGACATGGGGGTGTTTGTCCCTGGGAGCTGTGGCATGGTGGTAGTGCATGTGAGTACATAGCGGTGTGCTGGTATACATTAGTTTGTACTTACCAGCCTCCACTCCCCCTGCTAATCCGGCGAGGATCTCCGGATGTATGATGACTCGCACCTTCTCCTCCCACGCTTTGAAGGTCTTAAAGAGCGCGGGATTCCCTCCGCCAGTGACGGCAGCCAGCTCTCTGTTCTTGCTCTCCTTCTTCTTGACCAGGCTCTTGACGTCATTCCACCGTTTGTTGATTTCAACTCTGTTCCTGGGCAGGGTCCCGACTGCATTGACCTGGTCTACGATCCGGTTCAACATTCTCTTTCTGGTGGCTAGTGGTGTGTGCTGGACCAGGTTCCCATAGATTTGTGGGTGCACCTTGATGATCTCGTCGACCATGACCGTCAGCTCAATGGGCGTGAACTTGGGCATTCTTTGTGGTGCCATGGTGTTTGTGGTGCTGGTGCGGTGTGTGTTGTGTAATGTGCAGGGGGTTTGTGGTGCCGGTGTTTGGTGGTGGTGGTGGTGGTGGTGGTTGTGATGTGTGCGTTTCTGTGGTGTGCTGCTGTCCTTGCTATGTTACTGTGTCCTCTCCTCTCCTCTCTAGTTTGCAATGTTGCAAGGGGTTGTGGTCTGTGGGAGTGCTGCTTTTGTACTTACCTATGTGGGTGTGTCCTCATGGTCTGTTGTTTTCAGGTGTGTTGTGTCTGGGGTTCTGGCCTTTGTAGTTTTTGTTTGTCCAGGGGGTGTTTTCGGGATGTGTACTGTGCTTGTGTATTTGTGCGTGCCTTGCTGTGTGGACTTGTTGGCCATGTTGTGTGCGATTGGTTTTGTCAGCGGATGGTTTCTGTGCAGGGACGTGGGCGCCATGGCTTCTGCCGTGTAGATTCTCATCGGCGTTGTTTGCGCTGGCGGGCGGTATATTTGTAGTTTTCCCGCGCTCATGGCGGTGCGATCGTAATCTCACGTGCGGTGTGTCGGCCGTGAGGGCGTGCGGTTTTGTGTTGTCGTGCGTGTTTCCGTCCGTGGCGGGCGGTTTGACTCCGACTCGGACGATGGCGGGCGGTATCTTGTGTGATTTTTCCGCCGATGGCGGTTTTCGGTTTGTGTAATCGTAATGGCGTGGTCGGTGTTCAGACGGTGTGTGCGGGCGGATTTTTGCCGCTTCTATGCCTGGCGGATTTTTTTACGCCGGGTATCGTAATGGGCCCCTAGGTTTTCAAGTATAGGAATATATATTAAAATAAGAAAAAACATGAATACAGATTATTACTGTAAAAAACAAATAATTAAACATATTTTATATTAAACCACCTTTTAAGAATAAAACAAAGAACATTCAAAGAATATAATCAGATAAACAAAATTAGACTGAGAAGGGTCAAGTTCATGCCTCTCATTCAAACATTTCCAGCAGTAGGGAAAGTGTTGGGCTTTGAATTGGTTAAATTTACTATTTCCTCTCCAATGTAACAGTAAGGAAAGTTTTGATATCTGAAGGGGTCAAATTTACCACTCCAACCCGAGAAATAATATGGAAAGTGTAGGACTTTGAAGGGGTCAGATTTACTATTCTCACTCCAAAGTAAACACAAATAGGGAAAATTCTGGGCTTTGCAGGGGACATATTTACTATTCACACTTCAAAACCAGCAACAGTAGGGAAAATGTGGGACTTTGAAGGGTTCAGAACTACCATTCCCACTCCAGTGTATGCAACAGTAGGGAAAATATTAAACTTCAGAAGACTCAGTTTAATTTTCCCTCTCCTAATGCAAAATAAATTACATACATGTAAACTAAATAAATGTAAAATATATTTCCTTAAACATATTATAAAAAATTAACATTTTATAATTTATGTAAATTATTAAAAACTAAAAACAATAAATTAACATATAAAATTATAAATAAAATTATATTTAAAGTGACATCAATTAAAAAATTCAAAAGTGGATTTAAAATACTTTCTACCCTATCACCCTATAATACCCACCACCACAAAAATAAATTAAATTAATAACAAAAAATAACAATATACATTATTTAAATGTATAATACCACTATTACATTAGTTATTGTGCAAAAAGTCAACATAATATAATGCATTACCAAAATTATTAAAAACGAAAACATCATTAACCCAATCAATTATCTAATTAACCACAGAACAAATAAAATATTACATTGCAAAATTATCTATTAAAAACCATAAAAATACATATTTAATCAACTAATTAACACATTCAAACATATAAAACAATTTGTAATAAAATAAAAAAATACATATTTAAAAACCTTCCCTCCCTGTTCCCCTAAACACTTAACAACCAAATAAAAAAATAATATGTTATGTTATATGAATTTATTTAGCGCAACGTATACCCGAGGGTGTCTTGGCGCTGATAGCTAAGCAGACTGAGGGAACGTGGTGGAAAGAACAGTTCACCTGTTGAAAAGCCAAGTTTTAAGAAGTTTTCTTAAGGCCAACAGAGATGATGAGGATCTGATATGGAGGGGCAGAGTATTCCAAAGTCTAGTGGCTCCTGCCAGGAAGCTGCTACCGTCCCATTTTGTTTTCTTGAATCTTACTAAGTAGGTTCCCAGAGATCTGAGATTCCTATTGGGAATATACCAAGAGATGGAATTTCTTAGAAATTCTGGACCCATGCCATGATACACAACAGCTACACGATTGCTATCCTAATACAGCTAATGCCAGCTCTAAAAACACACCTGCTACAAACCCACACAATACTGACCACTCTTCTACAAAACAAAGTCTCACAATCACCAAAGGCCACTCTCTAAACTGTCTACTAATAAATGCTCGATCCCTCTCTAAAAACAAGCATCACATCTACGACCTTCTCACAGATGCAAAACCAGACATACTATTCATAACCGAATCATGGTTGGGAGAGGATATGGCTCCAGTCCTGCATGAAGCCATTCCTCTAGGCTATCAAACAATCACCCAAAATCGTATAGCCAAAAAGGAGGTGGTCTAGCTGTTGTATTCAGGCAAACAATACAGATCACTAAAATTGACGACATCTCCATAAAGAATTGTGAGGCTCTTCTAACAAGATGCAATCCTACACCGTCTTCCTCCTGTAACTTCCTGCTCCTTTACAGACCTCCACCTAGCAAGGCAACATTCCCAGACACACTTCTAGACACAGTTTCAAACCTGATAACAATACACTCCAACCTATGCATTCTGGGTGACCTCAACATTTGGTTTGACAAACCCAATATGACCCATCCAAAAACAATAATCACTGGCCTAGACGCACTGAACCTCCATCAGATTATCCACAAACCGACACACACCGCTGGACATATCCTAGATGTCATTTTTGCTAATACTGAACTAGTTACCTTTCAAACTATAACTCCAGTCACATGGTCAGACCACCACTTGCTTGCTTTCCAACATAAAACAACACTAAGCGACTCACCTAAAACTACCTTACATCCATCCACCTATCGGCCGTGGAACAAACTCAATTTGGAACACTTAGAAACACAACTAACATCAAGTACAAATCTAGAAACAATAAATTCTGTTCAAAAACTATATGAGTGGCTACAAGAAGCTTTTGACATCCTGATACCACTCAAAACCACACACCAGAACAAAAGAAAAAAAGCACCTTGGAGAAACATAGAAATAAAAGACATAAAACAACAAATTAGAAAGCTGCAACGTACCTGGCTCAAAACAAACGCCAAACAAGACAAACTTCACCTACAAAAAATTAACAGATTATACAAGTCGGCTATCAAAAAAGCTAAGAAAAGGTACTATTCAGACAGAATTCAAAACGCTAAATGTGCAAATAAAGAATTCTATAAAATACTCAATGAATTTCGCAAACCAAATTGCCTAGAAGGAACTCATCCTGTTACTCAAGATTTCACAGACAAACTGGCAAATCATTACACGGACAAAGCAGACACGTTGGACTCATACTTAAAACAGAAACAAAGCACCAGCACTAACCCTTGTACAAAACAACAATCCAAGAATACTCTAACCAAGCCTCTCCGTTCCTTACAACACATCTCACACAATGAATTTATGGACCTGGTCAAAGCAAGCAGGCCTGCCGGCAGCCCTTCTGACCCCTGTCCACCACAAATTTTCAAAACAATTCTTTTAACAACCTCTGCTGCCACTCCAGTAAGAAGAATCATCAACAATTCCTTCACTACCGGAATATTTCCAGAAGAACTCAAAAAATCACACATACGCCCTTTACTGAAGAAAACAAACTTGGACCCGCTGAACCCTGACAACTACAGACCCATTACAAATGGACCTTTCCTGGGCAAACTGATAGAAAGAGCAGCGTTCGCCCAGATGTCACAATTCATTGAAGAGAATGACATACTTTCAGACTCCCAAACAGGATTCCGTCCGGGGAGAGGCACTGAATCTGCCCTCCTTGCCATCTGGGATGACCTGAAAAATACAGTTGACCGCAACGGAGTTGCTGCGCTACTCCTCTTGGACCTCTCGGCTGCCTTTGACACGGTTGACCATGACACTCTGAAACAAAGACTCTATGAAGCCGGCATAGAGGGAACTGCTCTAGACTAGATAGCATCCTACCTTCGAAACAGAACTAGTGTCATCCATACCCCACCTTTCTCGTTCAAACCGTACTCCACAAAAGCAGGGGTCCCTCAAGGTTCTATCATCTCGCCCATGCTTTTCAACATCTACATGAAGTCATTACCAGTACTGATCAATAAATTTCACCTCACGTGCTATAACTATGCAGATGACACGCAAATACTCCTTCAACTGGAATGCCCCAAAGACATTGGAAAATCACCAATTTTCAGCTGTCTCAGAGCCGTGGATCAGTGGATGACTTGGAGCCATCTCAAATTGAATACTTCAAAAACGGAAATACTCACGTGTGGTGATTGTAAACATTACAACCCGCTTGCCGCATGGCCTAATGAACTGGGATCACCACCTAAAGTATCGAAGGAAGTAAGAAACCTCGGAATGACCATGGACTCCAAGCTGTCGATGAATGCCCAAGTGGACAAACTAGCAAGATCAAGCTTTGTCACTATAAAAACGCTGCGACGAATTTTCCCTCATTTGGGATTTCCGCACAAGGTCCAAGCTACCATCTCCCTTGTTCTGTCCAAACTCGATTACGCCAATAGCCTCTACCACAGATCACCTTTAACAACCATGAAAAGACTACAACGGATTCAGAACTCGGCTGCCAGACTACTCTTGCATATCAAACCGCGAGACCACATCTCCCCTGCCTTGAAAGCCCTGCATTGGTTACCGGTTGCCAGAAGATCCACGTTCAAGCTGCTTTGTATCACCCACAAAGCAATACATGGAATGGGAACGCTCTTCATCAGGAATAAAATCACCAAACACATTCAACAGAGGAACCTCCGCTCTAAAGGAGCATCTCGCCTCAAAATCCCAAGATACAAGAAAAAAACCATGGGTGGCACATCCTTCTCTGTTCAAGCAGCCAAACTATGGAACTCTTTACCCCCAACATAAGATCCACCAACAACCACCTTATCTTCAGAAAACTACTCAAGAATTGGCTCTTCCCCACATAAGCACCATACGCAAACAGAAATTTACAGCATATCCCTCTGTATATAAGCATTTGTTTTCACTGTAGACATGTACCTATCTTTGTGTATTGCTTTGTATAAACATGTAGAATAATTATATTGTTGAGAGAAAAAAAAATAATAATAATAATAAATAAATAAATATCATCTTTGATCTACATGTACTTACTTCCATTGTGCATCTATGTACCTTCCATGTACTTGGATCTGTGTCTCTGTTACTTTTCTCCTGAAAAAGCATATCCAATGCACTACCCTATTTCTCATCCTGTGCCTCTATCAATATCTTTAATCTACATATACTTACCTCCTTTATGTATCTATATACTTTCAATGTACTTATGGATCTATATATTTATCACTTTCTTCTAATTTAGCATTTCCAAGGCACTACCCTAGTTCTCAGCCTATACTTATCTCAATATATCTTCTAGCCCAACCTTCTGACTCATCTCAAACTTCTTTCTACTACTCTTTCCAATGCACTACCCTATCTCTCATCCTATACATTTATCAATATATCCTCTACATCCACACTCTTTTATCCCAAACCCCATACCACTACTATGATCCCCAAAATATCCCTTTCTAGACTCTCCTACTCTACCCTCCTTGCATCATCTGACACCTCTTTTACTATACCGATCCCCTAAAACAAACCTTTCTAAACTCTTCCCTGACTCCTCCCCTCCAAAACCCCCTTTTACTCATCCAAAAGCCTCCTACTACTGCTAAGACCTAAAAAAAAAAAAAAAAAAAAAAATTCCTTCACTCTTTTATCCCTCCACTATCCTTTTCAATCAAAATTAACAGACTAACATGTTCAATTCTCAAATTCCATTTTCAACTATACTAATTCACCACTAATCCTTTATGGGTTCCAGAGTAGCGTGCTACTCGCCAATAAAGCGTCTCAACACCCCATCAGGGTTACAAGCGCTATATAAATGCAAACCTTTTCCCTTTCTACCCTCCCCAACCCTTCTCAATCCAAATAACTGACTAACATATCCTCCACTGAAACTACTTTCATATTTCCCCATAATAATTCAACACTAATACTTATGGGTTCCAGAGTAGCGTGCTACTTACGCTTCAAAACCCCATCAGGGGTAGCAAGCGCTATATAAATACAAACCTCTTTCCCTCTTCTATCCCGCCACCTACCCTTCTCTACCCAAATAACTGAATAACATATCCACTACTCTAATTACTTCATTTTTTACTTTACTAATTTTCAACACTAATCCTTAATGGGTTCCGGAGTGGCGTGCTACTCGCCAGAAAAGCGCTTCAACACCCATCAGGGGTAACAAGTGCTATATGAATGCAAACCTTTCTTCCCTTTTTATCCCTCCGCTATCCTTCTCACTCCAAATAACTGACTAATATCCACCACTGAAACTACTTTCATATTTCACCATATTAATTCACCACTAATCCTTTATGGGCTTCCGGAGTAGCGTGCTTCAACACCCCATCAGGGGTAACAAGCGCTATATAAATACAAACCTTTTTTCCTCCTCTATCCTTCTGCTATCATTCCAAATTCAAATAACTGACTAACCTATCCACCACTTAAAATGTACTTGCATGTTTCACTATACTAATTCAACACTAATCCTCTATGGGTCCCGGAGTAGCGTGCTACTCGCCGAAAAAGCGCTTCGACGCCTCGTCAGGGGTAGTAAGCGCTATATAAATGCAATTACAATACAATACAATGCCATGTAGGGCCTTAAAAGTGAGACAGAGGGTTTTGAATTTGATACGATTATTGACAGTAAGCCAGTGTAGTTCTTTGATGGCAAGGGATACAGACTGATGTTTCGGAAGATCGAGAAGTTCTCTGGCGGCTGAGTTCTGCAGGACCTGAAATTTATTGAGGTATTGTTTCTGCAGATTGATACATAAGCCGTTGCAGTCATCTATTTTAGATATAATGAGAGAGGATATGACTATTTTTCTGGCGCTAATCGGTATGTAAGGGAGGATTTTTCTGATAGTTCTTAAGGTATTAAAAGAGGTGGATTTGATAGAGTTTACTTGTTTACTGAGGTTAAATTTGTTGTCAAGAATCACTCCCAAGCTTTTAACCTTGGGATTTGGAATTGGAAGTGAGCCCAGCAATTGGGAGCCCAAAAGCGAGTGTTATTTCCAAAGAAAATGACCTCAGTCTTATCAGAATTTAACTTAAGGCAATGCCTATCCATCCAGGTACTGATTTCCTTCATACAGTTGTGAAGCTGAGTGCTCGTGTTAATGGCCTTGTTTGCCGCAGAGACCACAATTTTGTGTCATCTGCGTAAAATGTAAATGAGAGACCAAAAGATTGGATCAACGGGGCAAGCTCAGCCACGTATAAGTTAAATAGGGAGGGACTGAGCAAGGACCCCTGTGGTACCCCGCACGTTAGAAAAAAGGTTTTGAGCTTAAATTATCTAGCATCACAGTGTTTTCCTTATTATTTAGAAACGATCTAAGAAGATCTAAGGCTGTACCATTTATGCCCATGGTCTCTAGGCGATGGCATATTGTCAGGTGATCTACTGTATCAAAGGCCGTGGATAGAGCCAACAGGATCAGAGTTGCATTTCCTCCTTCGTCAAGGATCATTTTGAGTTCATCTGTGGCTTTGATAAGCGCTGTCTCAGTGCTATGATCTGACCTAAAACCAAATTGAGTTGGATCTAACAGATTGTGTTGCTTAATGAATTGGATAAGTTGGGGATTGATAATTTTTTCTATGACCTTAGCCAGGAAAGGAAGTCTGGAAATAGGTCGATAATTAGAAGGAGCGACGGGGTCGAGGTTAGGTTTTTTTAGAAGAGGAAGAAAAGATGCTTTCATCCAAGATGACGGAAAAATGCCTGATAGGAACATAGAAATAAAAATGTTGGTCAGGCACTTTGCTACAGGCTCATGAATTTGTTTGAGCAACGAAGGGGGACACGGATCATTCAGAGATCCCGACTTAGTGTTCTGAATTAGAAGTTCTACTTGAGTTGTAGAGACTGAACTGAAACTGGACATATCAATATGGGAAGCGTTGTTATACTTCTTATGTTAGACTTCCGTGTCTGGTGGCTCAGTGGACAAATGCGTCCAGTGCAGGGGCCTCTGTTTGACCTCATGGACACAGGTTCAAATCCCGGTGGGTCCACTCAGCCTTTCATCCAATAGAGGTCGATAAAATGAGCACCATTGAGATGAGTAACAATAAACATCTGTTATTCAGCACCAAGATACCTACGGTTGAACGTGCGCTTTACAAATACACGTTATTTTATCATCATTTACTAAAATTTGCTGCCGCAAAGGGTAGTTATTCCCCAATGCGCTAAAAAGATTATAGATATGATCCACCTTGTTCCTAGAAAATTGGGCAATGTCGCTGCAGAGGGCTTGACTGCTGCTCCTTCCTTTGGCTATGGTGAGTTTGTTAATAACTTTAAAAAGTTCCCTGGGTGAGTTGTTAGAGGATTCTATTTGAGCTGTAAAGTACACAGTTTTTTCGTTGACCAATAAGTTTTTATATTTGGACAGAGAGAGTTTGTACAATTCCTTCTCCTGAGTTTCATAGTTGAGCCTCCATTTCCTTTCTTGTTGTCTACATTTTTGTTTTTCTAGGCGGAGAGCCTCTGAGTACCAGGGCTCTAAGGGTTTAATTCTCCTTTGTTTACTAACTTGCGAGGGGGCAACTTGTGTAAAGGCACGATTTAGCCAAGTTGAATAATTCTGAGCAGCCGTTTCGGAGTCAGATGATGGAGTGGGTAAGTCACCAAAGAGTTGAAGTTGGCTGATGTTTATATTCTTCCAGACTTGATAGGAGGTCGGGCCTATTAGCTTGCTGGTAGTTGGAGTTTCCTTAGTATCTCTTAGCTAAAAAAAAATGGCCGAGTGGTCGGACCATGAGAGGGGTATAACCTCTGGTCTTGTGACCAAGTCATGGTTGCTAAAAATGGCATCCAGTATGTGGCCTGCAATATGGGTGGGGGTCTGTATCAATTGAGTGAGACAAAAGTTTTCATGATATCCAAAAGGTCTCTAGAGTCTTTCTCTTCTGTTTGGTCTAAGTGGAATTTTAAGTCTCCCAAAATGGTCAGATTAGAGTAGCAGATCATTCCTTCAAAGAGTGTGCTGATGGAATTGAGAAACCCATTTTTCGGGCTCAGTGGGCGATAGATTAGTTGCCCTCTGAAGGATTTATTTTTGGTTACTTCAAACCAATAAGATAGGGCTTCATATCTTCATTTGATGAAGCAACAAATCTAGCTTTGATCTGGTCCCTGAAGATAATTCTGAGTCCCCTCCTCTTTTCAGAGGTCGGTCAAGTCTAAAAATGGTGTATCCTGGTGGGACTGCAGTAATTAAATCAGGGGTAGAAGAGCAGTTGGCACAAGTCTCCTTGATAAATATAATGTCAAACTGATGAGTTTCGATAAGTAAGACTGTTTCTGTGGCGTGTTTGACCAAGGACCGAGCTTTCACAAGTGCACAACGATATAAAGGGAGGGAGAGACTTGGGGGCCGATTACGATTGCGGAAGGTGGTGGTCCTTCCCACATCTGACCCCAATTTTCCCACCGCCAGATTACTATGGTGGTGGGATCCAGACTGCGACCGCGGCGGATGCAAAGACCGTCCGCCATGGAACCACCATAGGCAATCGTTGCGATTGCCTGGCAGAGCGGTCTGCAGCAATGAAATGGCGGCAGTGCCTAGCAGGCACCATCTGCCAGATCACGATGCTGTCTCCAGCCAGCCTTTCCATAGCGGATAAACCGCCATTGAAAGGCTGGTGGAGATTGGTTTTCGGGGCCCGTTGCGGGCCCCCCTTGTGTTGGGGGAAGGTGTGGGTGCACTGTGGGGTACCCCCCAACATTTCACTGCACCAAGTGGCAGGCACAGTGTGGTGCCTGCCACGTAGTGCAGTGAAATGCACAACATGCCATTTTGACTTCGCGGCGGGTGCTGCTGTCAGCAGCACCCGCCGCAATGTTAAAATGCAAGATGTGACCGCCATGGTGGCGGTCGCATCCTGATTTGGTGTGCGGGACCGCCGCATGTATTGCAGACAGTCCCGGTCTCCACCACGATGGCGGACGGACTCCAGTCCGTCTGCCATCGTAATCGGCCCCTTGGAGTGCATTTATAGTGGGAAGTGGGGGAATCTGATGGTAGGCAGGATGCTGCAAGAGAGAAGCCACATGCTTCACAGATAGCCGTATTACCTACCAAGAGGGAAGACATATTAAAGCTGGAGAACCCTTTGGTACCTCCCCTAAGGCCAAGTAACTCCTTACTTGGGTATCTGGCGTTCATATGCGATCCTGGGCCAAAACCGACAGGGGTTCCGGTGCTAGGAGCGGTCCAGGCTCAGACGGGCGTTGACGGCCTTCTCTTTGGTGCGCCAGCGGCGCGCCCGCTGCGAGTGTCTGGCCCAGCTTGCTGGCTTTAAGGTCTGAGACAGATTGAACACTAGGCTGCTAACCCAGCCGGAAGTGATGCAGGTGTTCGAGTAGGAGATTCCGCTTCCCTCCGCACAATCGGCAGGAGCTGCAGCGGCGGACCTTGGTAAACGAATAAAGCAAAGGCAGGTACATTTGAGGATGTAAAAGGTATCCAAAAAGTATATTGTAATATTTTAAAATCAGATATGCAGCTCCACAAGCGAAATCAGATTAACAAAATAAAGACACACACACGTAGCCTACCAGCCGGCTTTTCAGAAAATATTTAAAAATGCTTAACATAAAATTATAACTTATAGCACCCAGACTAGTAAAACTCAACTAAACTAACAAAATTATATAATGTACAGCTATATTTAGATATAAAAAAACGTTGAAAATATATATTCTTATCTTCTATATTCTGTCCCATGATATTTTAAACATTACAATATTTTGGACACGATATGTGTGTCTCACGACATTTTGAAACAACATTTTGGTGGAATACCTCTAATAATAGGATTCACTAAATATTGGGTTTAGTGTGCCCTCAAGGCAGAATAAAAATGAGAAGCTATTTCACTATGTAAGGGTTGCTAGATGTTTCCCTAAATAGGCCTAGATGAGATCAATATCTTTATTTATTGTCTCTGTTTGGGGAAATGCTAGAAAAATGCTTCAAAATTATGTTCTGTTTAATTTAGAAAGTCTGAAATAATAGTGAAATCAGGTTTTTGATAACCTAAGTAGAATAGACACTTGGTAAACATGTGCTTTAGGCTACCTGGGCTAGAATTAGCTTAAAACCAAATCTACCTCTCATCACCCCTGCAGAGCTCCAAATTACATCCTTGGCCAGGAGAGTTAATAACTCTGGCTCAGAGCCAATGAAAACAGGTGGGTGTTAACTGCTGACCACTTAACAGGGATTAGCTATCTGTGAGTGGACATGAAAAGTTGGCAGAACAAAGGCTAGATTCAGCAATATCTCTTTTGACTTGGAGATACCAAAGAGAGCTTGTCTGTTCATTCCCAGGGCCCTCCCAGACAGACCAGCTCCACTCACAGTAGGGAAGAGAGCCGGTTTAGACCCTGTCAGATGTGAGGAGAGCTTATCTAAGGAGCTAAAGACAGGCCTGCCAGGTGTCAGCTGGGTTCTGACATCTTGACAAGGAGCTCCTGAGTTTTTAAATTAAGGCAAAGAGGCGAGAGGAAGTACATCAAAAGGAGGTGGAGTGTCAGAGAGAAAATAGGATTGGTGGTAGAGTTTCTCCCATCACTGGCAGATGCCCAAGATAAATTTGCACCTCAACCACCACGTCTTCTGACCATTCCTGAACCTGGGAAGTCTCCATCTGAAGCAGAAGACGCTGCTCGAAGAAGACTCCTTTCTTATGACTCCTGACTCCTGTTGGAGGAAGAGGACTCATACAAGCGCTCAATGTCTCAAGATCTCCAAACTACTACTGACATGGAATTGCTGGAACATCTCTTCAATGGTCAAGTGGTTGGCCTCCTGCTTGCCTATTTCAGGGACTCAAAAAGCAGAAAGAATCCTGATTCCAAGAGCAACCAGCTGACCTCAGAGAATTGCACCATGTAGGAGAACTGGCTGGAGAGAGTTTTAGTATCATAAATCCTGCCATGAGGAGCTAGGGGCTGCAGGACGGGCCAGGAGGAACGTTTGAAGCACTTGGAGAAGTTTATGTTTATGTTTATGCATTTATAAAGCGCATAGCTGCCCAAAGGCTTCCCAGCGCTAAGGAGAGATGGGATCACTGACAAAATATCGAAGGTCAAAAAATCGACCTACAAAAATATCGCAACAAAAATATCGATGTCAAGAATATCGAAATACTATCTACAACATGGTAAGTACAAAAATATCGAAAAAACAATATCAATTGTCAAAAATATCGTTAGCAAAAATATCGTTTTTTTTTGTTGTTAAAAATAATATGTAAAATAAACTAAATAATACTTATAATTAAAATAAACATAGTTAAAAATATTTGATAATATTTAAAATTAATAAGTAACATATATAATTAACTAAAACATTAATTAAACATATACATATAAGATATAATATATATACTTACTTAATAATAATTTTAATAATTATTGTAATAAATTTTAAATTATTAAAAAATATTATAAATTACAAATACATCTATACACATAAAACAATAACATAAATAAAAATTAAATAATTATGTATAACAAATTAAAAAAATTAAATGTACTTTTAATATTTTTAAAATTAATTATATACTATATTAACTAAAATAATACAAAAAATATTAAATAGCGTAGGGAATAAAACTACTATTACAACTCCCAAAAAAACAACACTAAGAAAAATGTTGGATAGCGTAGGGGTAAAAATTACTATTCCCACTCCAGAGAGTGTAACAGTAGGGAAAGTGTTGGATAGCGTAGGGGTAAAAATTACTATTCTAACTCCAGTGAGTGCAACAGTAGGGAAAGTGTTGGATAGCGTAAGGGTAAAATTACTATTCCCACTCCAGAGAGTGCAACAGTAGGGAAAGTGTTGGATAGCGTAGGGGTAAAAATTACTATTCTAACTCCAGTGAGTGCAACAGTAGGGAAAGTGTTGGATAGCGTAAGGGTAAAAATTACTATTCCCACTCCAGAGAGTGCAACAGTAGGGAAAGTGTTGGATAGCGTAGGGGTAGAAATTACTATTCCCACTCCAGGGAGTGCAACAGTAGGGAAAGTGTTGGATAGCGTAGGGGTAAAAATTACTATTCCCACTCCAGAGAGTGCAACAGCAGGGAAAGTGTTGGATAGCGTAGGGGTAGAAATTACTATTCCCACTCCAGGGAGTGCAACAGTAGGGAAAGTGTTGGATAGCGTAGGGGTAAAAATTACTATTCCCACTCCAGGGAGTGCAACAGTAGGGAAAGTGTTGGATAGCGTAGGGGTAAAAATTACTATTCCAACTCCAGAGAGTGCAACAGTAGGGAAAGTGTTGGATAGCGTAGGGGTAGAAATTACTATTCCCACTCCAGGGAGTGCAACAGTAGGGAAAGTGTTGGATAGCGTAGGGGTAAAAATTACTATTCCCACTCCAGAGAGTGCAACAGTAGGGAAAGTGTTGGATAGCGTAGAAGTGACAAATAACAAACTTATAAATAAATTAATTTTTTTAAATAATTAATGAATTATTAAATAACTCTAAACGATTTACCAATACCAATAAATATTTATTAAAAACATAATTACCAATAGAAAATGTATTAACAATAAATTAATAATAAATACCAATAAATAATAATTAATCAATATTAATTACCAAATATGAAATATTGAACAATAAAATATTTTTAATAACAAAAAACATATAAATTATTAAAACTTAATTACCAATTAACTAATATTGAACAATTAAATGCTTTTTTATACCAATAATAATAGTAATTAAACATTAATTATCAACTAACAAATAATTCTTAATATATTAATTACATTTATCAATAAATAATATTTAATAATATTTAATTACCAATTAATGATAAAACAACAATAAATTAATTTTTAGAACCAAAAATTTGTAATTTAAAAAAATTGCCTATTAATAATTAATATCCAATAAATTAATTATCAATACCCAAAAATAAATTTAATAATTACTTAATTAGATTTCAATTACTTCCAAAAGTATTCCCCTATAAACGCACAACACACTTAATTAATAAAAATTAATAACTAATTAATAAAAATTAATTACCAATTAATAATTGATTACCAATTATCAATTAATTAACAATAATATAATTATCAATACCAATTAATTAAAATAAATTATAAATTAATTGCATTTAAATTACATGATTAATTAATCAATTAATAAAAATTAATCACCAATTAATTAAAATTAATTACCAATTATTGATTAATTAACAACTATATAATTATCAATAACAATTAATTACAATAAATATAACTTAATTACATTTAAATTACATGATAATCAATTAATCAATTAATAAAAATTAATAACCAATTAATAAAAATTAATTACCAATTATTAATTAATTAACAATGATATAATTATCAATACCAATTAATTAAAATAAATTATAACTTAATTACAATTAAATTACTTCCCACCCTATTCCCCTATAAACCCACAACCCGCTACAGAACTTAAACGCAAAAAATAATTAAAATTAATTTATAATTCCTAAAAATTAATAATTAATTTAGTATAATTAAATTACTTCCCACCCTATTCCCCTATAAACCCACAACCCGCTACAGTACAAAAAAAAAAAATAACTTAAAAAATTAATTTATTAACATAGAAAAATTGTATACATATATTTTTAAACAATTAAAACACGTAACAAAAACACATATAACACATACATATTAAAAACATAACAAAATACATAACAATAATACAAATATCGATATTAGTAACATTGATATTAGTAACATCGATATATTTGATTTCGATATTACTAACTTCGATATTATTGACATCGATATTAAGTAATTCGATATTACTTACCTTAGGGTCGATATTCTGTCCATCGATATTCTGTCCCATCGATATTCTGTCCCTTCGATATTTAAACTTCGATATTATGGTATATCGAAATTTAATTTTCGATATTTTGACTGCCCACCGGAGAGATGGTGATGTGAGAGAAAGGAGAGTAATCAAGGGAAGAGCCACGTTTTTTATCTTTTCCTAAAAATTAGTTAATCTCTTGACAGTCACATTTCTTTGGGCAAGGAGTTCCACAGACTGGGAACCAAGTGTGAAAAAGATCTTCCTCTCCATCTAGATCTCTTTATTCTTGTCGTCTTCATGAGCAGATCTGAGGAGGATCTCAGAGACCTACCAGTAACATATGGAGTGACGAGAGTTCTCAGTAGGGCCGGACCCTTGCAATTCATGGCGTTGTGGGCTATACATAAAGATTTAAATTTGATCCTGGCTTGGATCGGTAGCCAGTGCAGCATTTTCAATGAGGCTTTCACTGAATCTTGTCTGGGAATGCCTCGGAGTATCCTGGAGTTGGGATGTTGCTTTAAGACCATGGTGCAAGGGTGCCTGCTTTGTAGGGAGGATTGATTTTGTGCAGGAAGGGGCACCTTCCTGCACAAAAACAATTCCCAGAGGAATTGTCCTCTTTTTATGTGTGCCTCAAAATGCAGCACTCATAGAATGAGGAAAAATGAGGAGAAATAATTATATTTCTCCTTGTTACGCCTCACCTGGAAAGGTGCAGGTTTTAGGAGCATTCCCAGGTCTACCACTTATTGTAAATCTGGGAATTTGTCAAAATACATGAATGTTTCATGGGAACCCCCAGGCAATGCCCATGGAAATGCCTCCCAGGTGCAGAGTAATGCAATGCAGAGATTTGTTCTGTGTTGCATTACACCAGATTTATGAAGCCACTCAGGGCCACAAAAAGTGGCCTTGTGTGGCTTCATAAATCTCATTTTTAAGTTGCATCCTCTTGCACCACGATGCATGGTGCAGGTGCGATACAAAAGGGTTTGCAAATATGCCCCCAAGTCTTTGGATTATATAGATCCTAAATGCTTGCCACACATGGTGATATTGCTGATGTATAGGATAACAATATGGTGATCTTCAAAGCTCATTTCAGTTTTCCTGGGTGCAACTTACATTTCAGTGCTGCAGACCAGTAGAACATTTTTGGGCAGAAATTATATATCACGGGGCTCTTAAGCTTTCACAGAAACAGGGTTATGTCTGGTTCCAAATGCCAGAAAGGTGGAGTTTGTTCAGTTACTTTTTTTCACTAGACACCCACAATACAGACACTCTTTCAGTTGATTGACGATGCTGGGAAAGGAATTCAAGCCAAAAGGCACATGGCTAAGAGGAGACAGAAGCCAATAAATGGCAACATCCAACCATATCTGGTTGAAGAGCTCTCCATCTTAGTAAATCAACACACAACACTAGCCTGGAAATCAAGAAATACAACATGAAACAGAGAAAAACGTTCTTGACTTACCATTGCTCTGTGGCACAACATATCTCTCCAGATTATCCTGGCTCCTTCACTTCCACATTTCAATAAAGGGCTATAACAAATGTATTGATGGAGCAGCTCATTCATCATGGACAAACACAGGAGCAAGTTCATCTTCATTTTCATAGAGAAATCCATCATTTTTTAAGACACTAGAATCAGCACCACTAGCTTTTGCCATGATCTGGGGCCTGGCTCAACATCTTGGGCACCAGAGCAATACTCAAGTTCAAGTTTAATTCTAATATGCATAGTTCATTAAAACCATTACACATTCAAACAGCAAAGCAATAATAGGTTAAAAAAAAGTATGCGGAAATACTTTGATGAAAAGCATAAAAGTACATATTTGCTTGAATAAAAGAGTTATAAAATACATTTTAAAGACAACCATTCAATGTTGTAATACAAAATGATTGGGCCCCCTGCAGAAGGTGATGAGGGGCACCTGAGACTCCCATATCTCACAAACATCCATAAGCTTTATTCTGAATGGAATTCCCCTTGAAGAGTGTGATCCCCACTGCACCACATTGGGACTGATATCTCACTATGCCCCTTTACAGTACCTAGGGTAGTGTCAGAAAAGCTAGGACCAATTACTAGCTTCAGCATGATAGTAAAACGTTTTTCCAATACAGTTCATCCCAATCCAACACACACTTGTTTCTTCTACTGTAATGTGCACAATCTTACATTTATCTGAGTCTTTAAGTAAGGTACAGTTATTTTCAAACTGTAGTATGTTCTTTTCCTAAAAGGATGTACACACCTAACATCATCCAGGCTCTTAAATATGGTGGCCGGCATCGGACAGACGCTAACTTGCTCTGAAGTCAGGCACAACTCTCCGCGTCTGATGCAGATGGAACACCTCCATCAGACTGGCTGTCCCCATATGCTGCCTGCTTTTATAACTCAAAGCATCTCTTGGTGGGGCACCTTTCAGTGGACCGGAGTCACAAAAAGATTAGAAGCTCCTGTGACTGGGGTGAGTTCAGAGCTGCCTGCTCTGACAGGATATCTGATCCTTTATCGTGGGACTGATTCAAACTAAACCTACAAATATTTCTCTCCAGAGGTACCCGACCGACAGCAGTTACAGCCAGGTGTGTTTAGATTTTGCTACTGATCACGCTGATCCTTATCTTATCTTTTCTAAGGATCTCCAAGTCGCCAGGATCTTTTTACTTGCTGAATAGTGTGAAGGGAAGAAAATCTTTTCAGTTCAATCATTTCTTTAGGATCTGGTTCACCTACAAAGATCACTGACTCCGAATTCAGTTTTGTGGGTTTATTACAGCCAAGAATAACTGCACGTGCAAGCACCTCAACACGAGGTTAAAGAAATAAATGGGCACTAATACAAATAGCATCAACCGCTCAATATTCTGCACACAACAACCTATGACCAGCGTTGGTTATTCACACACTCACACATGTACTCCCTATCTTCAGTGGTTTGATCAATGACGTCTCATGATCCCCACAATCTCTGGTCAACGATCTCTTGGTGTCTTCTACACCACAATAATCAACTCTCTCGGTCCCGTGCGCGCTTACGGTCCGATCCTCAATCACACGACTCTCATTCTAACTCCGCAAGACATTACACAACACTTAAACACCGCAATCTAACAAACATCACCCTGTTCATACTCACTCTACCACGAACTGCTACTTCCGCCGCACCATCACTCTCCGTCAGTTTTCAGCGACCGCCGACGTCCTCCTCCTAAGATCCACTGGATCACCATCACTCGGGCTCTATGGGGCAAATAATCTCTTATCCTAATCTTGATCTCCCCTTACTATCAGAAGAAACCATCCTACTCTGCTACCAACTGATCACGCTGATCCTTATCTTATCTTTTCTAAGGATCTCCAAGACGCCAGGATCTTTTTACTTGCTGAATAGTGTGAAGGGAAGAAAATCTTTTCAGTTCAATCATTTCTTTAGGATCTGGTTCACCTACACAGATCACTGACTCCGAATTCAGTTTTGTGGGTTTATTACAGCCAAGAATAACTGCACGTGCAAGCACCACAACACGAGGTTAAAGAAATAAATGGGCACTAATACAAATAGCATAATACGCAGGAGTCTCATCCGACTCAGGATAAGAAGAATCGTTAGCTCCAGAAGTATTTGACAAGCGATAACTGCTCCAATCTCTATATTATTCTTCATTTACCTAAATATACACGAAACCATTAGCTGTCCCTACTCTATCACTAAGGTGACATACCTACTTAATGAATTTCCCAGGCAAGAGTAAAAGAAAAAGGTGTCAGCTGTGAAGACTTCCTAAGAAGTACACTCACATAGTACTTAAGCTCAATTTCAAGATGCTCCTTCACCGAATCCCTCTCTGTCCTTCTCTCTGGTCTCCCCTACCTCTTCTCTCTTCTCCACCCTCGGGGCACTATCCCTAATACAAAACCCAAATACAATTGAACACGCCTTTTCGGCCAGGTCTTCCTTCTTGTACTTTTCCATCGAAACTCTTACTTCATCCTGGACGGTTGCGATGACCTCGAGTCCCAGGCACCTTCTCCGCTGAAAGTATCATCCCTAAATTCCATTGCACTCCCATTTCCATGTCTCCCATCGCCCTAACTTGTGAAACAAAGAGCCAGTTTTTAGCTAACGAGGCATGTATCCTTGCACCTGCAACAGAAGATACGTTCAACAGAAACCTTCTACTGTGCTAATTAAATCTACTGTCGGTGCCCAGAGAGTCTTTCCAAGAGAACCTTCTCTGCCTGCAAAAATAAGCTACTATAAGAACAAACAGGCCTTTCCTTGGCGTATGTTCAGTCAGGCCTTTACACGATTTAAACACACAATTATGATCACTCCTATAAACATTAGTTCATTACATTTCATATGCAAAAGTGAACTACACGTGCAACTTAATATGGTACACGTTTAAACTACTACATCTCGATTACATATGGCCTACTTCATTAATACATCGTTGAGCACGTTTCGGTTAAGCATTACATTTGCAAAATTATAATAGCACAATTTCCCTCCTATTCACTCTAATAATGCAAGTTACGGCTACATTTTATTAACCATTCATTGATACATATCTGAATATATGCGGGTGCGAACTAACGGTGATTATGATGCACCCCTACAATTTTCACAAGAACATGGCGCTCTATCAGTTCACCCCTTTGATGACTCCTGTCATCACATTTTATTCAACTCCCTTGGAGAAAGAACCGACCTAAACAGAACTTGTTGCCATTCTCCCTGGTCTGTGATTCTCCAATCTATTGAGTCTTTGATATTGACTGTCCTGCAGTCTTGCCATTCTCGTCTCATTTTCTCTCAGAGCTCTCTCAACTCTGCCTGCTAGATACCATTTGTAGGCTTTGATCAGACCCCACAGACAAACCACACAAACCACCACGATAAGGAGAGGTCTCAGAATATAGCCAAGGAATCCCTTCCCTAAATTCGCAAACCAACTCCCCACTTGACCAAATCCTTTGCCAACTATCTCCCATGCTCCCTCTTCATTCAAATCCGCTATCTTCGTGTGGATAGTAGTGATGTTACTTATATATTTCTCCAGATCCTTGCTGTGGTCTGGTATATAAGTACAGCACTCTTGAACCTTCAACAATTTACAGACTCTGCCCTCTTTTGCCAATAAGACATCCAAAGCAAGGCGGTTCTGTAAAACCATTGTCCTTATCGACAACATCTCCCCCTCTACAAGTACCAACGATTTTGCTGTGTTCATCGATAGTTCGTCTATCACAGTCGCTAGTCTCCGAATCTTCACATCATTCAGGATCACTCCCAAACTAGGTATCATAGCTCCAAAGATATCTCCCACCACGACCCCTGCACTTGCACTTCTTCTCACTCTTGAATGCTTTCCACCTTCCAGAAGTTCCAAATCCTCTGTATGGTAAATCTTTGGAAATATTATTCCCAAGTAACATGTACCATACCAGTTCGCAGGCAATCTCACATAAGCATTCCTTCCACACACAAAATACACAGTAGGTATCACTTGTACAGGACCTTGGAGAAAATTCTTTGCTGCATCTGCCATAGTGAAAACATGGTCATACGTACTCTGTCCCACTGGAACCTTTTCGTAGTAAGTCTGATAACGTCTCACACACAGCTTTCCCCCCTGTTCCTTGTCCGAGGCTATAGGACCATAACTTCCTTTTGTTCGGTGCAATTTTTCCTCCTCGGTCCAATCTACGGTACTATGCCCTGTGTCTCGTGTCTGCGTCAGTTTTCTATATCTATCTTCTACCTGGTCTACGAACTTTTTCTCTACATCTGATAATGAGCACGTCAAATTATGTCGGTGGGCATATGCTGTGTCCAGTTCCAAAGACGGTATGAAGAACTTCCTAAGTCTATCCTCTGACTTATAATAATCATACTTATTCAAATGTTTATAAGCTGGGACTTCAGGAAGCACTGCATCATAATTGGAAAAGAAATACTCAAACTGATCTCTTTCATAGAATATACTAAGCAACAGACTACATGAAATTCCATATGTCAGTGGAAGATGGTGATATCTAATACCCTCATCCACTGAAGCAGGCAACTGCATACACACATAACAATCCTTCGCATCCATCGCATCCACGTACTCATACAGCAGCTTGGCGTATGCATTAAGCTTAAAATCACTTCTAGACAAATCTACATGCAATCTACGACTTTCTTATATCAGCAAAGCCTTATCAGCTCCTATGTTTACCTCTTTTTGGCTAGGTGTACTAGGTGTAGGAGTCCCTGGCACCACTTCCACTGTTAGCCCATGTGGAACTACATATGAAACTACAATTACTATGATTATAGAAACTATCACACCACCTACAAGTATGCCTACAATCAATTTAGATCTACGATTTGGATCTCCAGCCTCCATGGTCTCGAAAGTTCTCAAAAGTTCTTGGTTTCAGCAATGAACACTCAAAAGTCTTTGTTTCCTCCACTCGTGACTTGCTTAACCAGTTCGAGCAGCACTTGAAACCTCTGGAAATCCCCTTTCAACAACAGTCTCTTTTTTACATAGTCCAGAAAAAGACTTCCCTAGGTTTTCGTTCCTCTTCTGTGGAAAGTCCCTAAGTTTATTCTTCTTCCACTCGGATCTAGGTTATCTTCTTCTTTAGACTTTTTATTTACAACAGGTTATATTTCATCCACCATAAGATCCTCTGCAAGCGCTTCCAAAACGTGATACAAAAGTTCAAGACGAAGAATTACCATTTCATGTGAATACGGCTCAAATCCAAAGGACGGAAATTCGAGTCGATGCAAAACCAATTCTCGGACTTTGCTCAGAAGCGGGGGATTCGGATCGGTGAGGGTCAGTATTCCTTCGACTTCGAGCCCTGGCAACAACAGCACCACCTTCACTACCACATTCGGGCTCTTGCTGACCACCTGCACAGACCTCAGTCTCCCCATACTCACTACCCCCTGCATCAGTCACTGTGTAAGTCCACTCAGGGGTAGAGTATCTCCGGCAAGGTACTCTTGTTCTTTTCGACCTTCGCCGACCTTCTTGAGTCTGCTCTTCGTCACTTGCTTCTGTTTCAGACGTTTCAGACACTGGGGCAAGATCTCTTTCGGGTGCCAACCTCAGATTCAGTCGCATCTGTCTTTCAGGCCAACCTTCCTCGATTCTGGTCGTTCTTCCGCCTTCCCCTGCTATACCCAGTGCACCACTTCCTCCTTCTGCTGAATCTGACTCTACTCCACCCACTGCACCATCTCTGTCATCTGAGTCAGAGTCGAGGTTCGGGTTGTCGGAACCCCCTTCAGCTTGCTCTGGTGCACCACCAGCTGCGTCAGCGACCCTTACAGCTTGACTTGTCCTCTCATGTGGCCCTGCCACATCAGCTGGATTTTCATTTACGAGAGGAGCTGTTTCTTCCGTGGGTGCTGAAACTCTGCGGGTATGGGAAGCATGTACCCAGTTTGGCAATCCTCCACACTTCACTGCTGTATTCGTTACCAGTATCACCTGGTACGGGCCTCGCCACCGAACATCCAGACAGCTCTTCCTCACGTGCTTTCGGACAAGCACCCAGTCGCCTGGACACAGGTCGTGGCACAGATCACTCGAGGTCGGAACAGCTGCAGCTTGCACCTGCTGGGACACAGAACGGACCACATCAGATAGTCCTTTACAGTAATCGAGAATCAAGTCATCAGTGATGTTTATCAAAGCTGTAGCTGGTACTGCTGGCAACCGCATTGCCCTTCCCATTAATATTTCGTGAGGGGACAACCCGGTCCTCCTATCTGGGACACTTCGCATGCTCATCAGTACGAGTGGCAATGTGTCAGGCCACTTCAGGGACGTTGATGAACACATTTTTGCCATCCGGGCTTTCAAAGTTCCATTGACCTGTTCCACCATCCCAGAAGCCTCTGGTCGGTAACTGCAATGGAGTCTCTGATCAACATTCAATGCAGCACAGAGCAACTTCCTGATTTCACTGTGGAAGTGTTTTCCTTTATCTGATTCCAAAGAGGTTGGAATCCCGAATCTCGGGATGAGTTCCCTCAACAATAACTTAGCCACTGTAAGAGTGTCACACCTGCGTGTTGGGTAAGCCTCCACCCACCGTGAGAATACACATACCAGCACCAAAATATATCGCAACCCATTGCACTTAGGCATTTCCACGAAATCTAGCTGTATCCTATTGAAGGGCCCTCCTGACCTCCCAATGTGACTCAAGGTGACTACTGTTTTCTTTCCAGCATTCATCTGCTGACAAGTGACACACCTCTGACAAACTGCTTCAGCAATTGCACGAAATCGTGGGTTATACCACGTTTGTCTAAATACACGCATCATTGCATCTCTACCAAGGTGTACCGGTCCATGTATTAGTCTTGCCATCGGACTCAGCAGATTTTCTGGCAACACAGCTCTCCCATCACTGGAGACCCAAACATCCACATCCCCTCTTTCACATCCTGCTTTGACCCATCCGTTCCGTTCCTGGTCTGAGACTTCATCTTGCAGTCGCTTGAGCTCCTCCCAAGTGTCTGCCATGGCCAACATCATGTTGAGCTTGGTTCTTTCTTGGCTCTCTCCTGTGTAACCCTCTGTAAATATGCATCCTTGTTCTGCACAGAAGCGGGCGACTTCGTCCGCATAATTATTTCCCAAAGACACAAAATCCTCCCCCTTCATATGTGCAGTGCACTTGACAACTGCGATTTCCTTCGGATATTGGAATGCATCTAACAGTTGTCTTACATATTCTCCATTCCTAATGGGTGAGCCAGATGATGTCAAAAATCCCCTCTGGGACCACAACTGTCCGATGTCATGAACCACACCAAACCCATACTGACTGTCCGTGTAAATCATGATTCGAATTCGATCAGCAGCCAAACAGGCACGAGTCAAAGCAATGATCTCAGCTACGTGCGCGGAGCGTACTCCGTCTAGGCAAGCAGCCTCAACCACCCCGGAAATGGTACATACAGCAAACGCTGCTCTCAGTTGACCAACACTGTCTCTTAAACATGAACCATCGACAAAAACAATTTCATCTGGGTCCATCAGTGGTTCATCGACAATGTCAGGTCTCGGTTTGGTGCAGAGTTCAGTCACGTCAAGACAATCATGGTCCGCACAATCTTCATCATCTACATTCGGTATGGGCATTAATGTCACAGGGTTTAAGACGGAGCACCTTTTCAGAGTCACATTCTCTGTGGCAAGTATGACTTGCTCATACCTTGTTAACCTGTTATTCGTTAGGTGCTGAGTCTTAGTCCTGGTCATCAACAATTCAACCGAGTGTGGCACATAAACAGTCAAAGGATGACCCATTACAATACTTTCACACCTTTCAATGCTGACACCTGTTGCAGCAACGGATCTTAGACATCTGGGCAACGCAGAAGCTACTGGATCTAGAGTAGCTGAAAAGTAGGCAACTGGTCTACGGACACCTCCATGGTTCTGAGCTAAGACTGCTAATGCACACCCCTCTTTCTCGCAACAGAACAATGAAAAAGCCTTGTTGTAATCAGGCATTCCCAGAGCTGGGGCACTACACAACTCCTCTCTCAGTTTTAGGAATGACACCAAGCACTCCTCGTCCCATGGTACCGGATCACTCACATCCTTGTGCGTAAGCCTCTGTAAAGGCTTTGCTCTCAAGGAAAAATTGGGTATCCACTGCCGACAATAGCCGACCATTCCCAAAAACATCCTGACTTCTCTCTGAGTGGTGGGCACTGTCATGTTCATTATTGCCTCAATTCGATCTGGTGACACCTTCCTCTTGCCTTTTTCTAATCTGTGTCCTAAGTACTGTACCTCGGTTAGGCAGTACTGCAACTTGTTTGGAGACACCTTGTGCCCATTCTCTGCTAAATGGTTCAACAGGGCTACTGTGTCTATCCTGCAAGCATCTTCCGTTTCTGAAGCAACAAGCAAATCGTCTCTGTACTGCACGAGAGCCGAGTTCTGTGGCAATACCAGACTCTCAAGATTCTTTTTCAAGATCTGATTAAAGATCGATGGACTTTCTGTATACCCTTGAGGGATACGATACCACGTTAACACACGATTTTCCAGCCGGAATGCAAAAAGAAATTGGCTTTCCTCATGGAGCGGTATCGAGAAGAATGCTTGACACAAATCAATGACAGTAAACCACTTGGCTTCGCATGGGATCTGAAACAGTATCACTGATGGATTCGGTACCACTGGACAACAAGGGACCACTATCGTGTTGACCTTTCGCAGGTCTTGCACGATCCTGAATTTCCCGCTCGGTTTCTGTAGTCCCATAATTGGTGAATTACATGGGCTACCTCTGATCTCCTTCAGAATGCCTTGGTCGATGAAAGACTCGATTACAGGTTTAATCCCTGCGATCGTTTCAGGCGACAGATTGTACTGGGGCGTTCTAGGGAACTCAACATTCTGTTTCACCTGGATCTGCACAGGTTCAACCCCCTTGATTAGTCCTATCTCTTCGCCGGTGAAGTCCCATACCTCGGGTGACACAGTGTCTCTCAAATCCGGTGGAAGTTCTTCCACGGTCACCATTGGATACAAGTCTATACACAGATGCTGATTCGCAACTTTGAATGTAGCATCATCATCCCTCGTCTGAACCTCCACTCCCCTGGGGGTGCAATAAATAGTGCAGTTTAATTTACATAACAGATCTCTTCCCAGAAGACAAACTGGACTCGTATCGCACACCACAAACTGATGTCTAGTTTGGAAGGAACCTATCCTCACTGGAATTGGTTCGGTCAGTGGGCTGTTTATTCTTTTGTTCGCTACTCCAACAACTTGGATCGATTGTCCCGAGAGGGGTAGGTTGGGGACTACTTGTCAGGCCCCACAAGTCTTACCTATTATGCTCGTGGAGTTATCTCGCAGGGATGACGTGAGCAACATCCACCGTCCCCCTCCTCACCTGATCAAAGGTAAATATACAGACCTAGGCAAGGATAGGACCAGGGGAAGGTGCCTAATGGTGTTTGGAAGTGACATCGTCTGTGAAGACCAGGTGAGGAGTCTCACTAGACTGAGGGCGCTCTCCTGGGTATCGCCAGCTAGACAAGGAACAATCAATCGGTTAGTGCATCTGCCCTCCTTTCTAACCTGATCATACACATACAACAGCCATACAATATGTGGAGTTGATTCAAGGTTGTATAGTCACCTGAAGGATGAAGACTTGAGCTCCAATAGGAGGTCTCTCAGACTAAGTATGACAGGAAAGCAGGAAAGTTCCTGCCACACCAGAAGAGGGTGGTATCTGTGCTCCCGACGTCCGTGCCAGGAAGGTGAAAGGAACGTTACGCACACCTGCGTGGTAGCTGGACAGTAGTGAAAACAAAACAAGGGCGCTCCTGCGCGGTAATGAGGGTACAAAGACAACCATGATCACGCTTCCTTGTGCGTGTCGCGGTATAAAGAAATTAGCAAGCGCTCCTGCGCCGTGAATAAACAAGAACAAGCTGCGACCACGCTTCCCTGTGCGTGTCGCGGTTTAAAGAAATTAGCAAGCGCTCCTGCACCGTGATTAAACAAGAACTAGCTGCGACCACGCTTCCCTGTGCGTGTCGCGGTTTAAAGAAACCAACAAGCGCTCCTGCGCCAGAAATAACCAAGGAGCAGCCGCGACCATGCTTCCCTGTGCGTGTCGTGGTTTAAAGAAACCAAGAAGCGCTCCTGCGCCAGAAATAACCAAGGAGCAGCCGCGACCACGCTTCCCTGTGCGTGTCGCGGTTTAAAGAAACCAACAAGCGCTCCTGCGCCAGAAATAACCAAGGAGCAGCCGCGACCACGCTTCCCTGTGCGTGTCGCGGGTTAGGACTAACGGGGGTGCTCCAACAAAGGGTCTGTCGGTTAGGATGACGCTTCAGCGCGTCCGTGAAGGTGAGGGATCCGGGAGGAGCCGGTGGTTGTTTTGTCCGTGGTGCTAGAAGCTAGCGGCAGACCTCAGGCAAAGTACAGTACTGGAAGCACTGACGGGAATGAGTGCTGCGGCTATATGTGGTCTCACCCGGAAGTGCTTCTCGTCCGATCAGGTGCACTTCTTGGTCTGAGCGCTAGACCGCTGACCTGTCTAGCAGTGTCGTGCTTCACAAATACCGGAACCAACCTCACACATACCACTATTCTCCCTGGGGCAGAACCATGACAGTACCCCCTCCCAAGATAAACCCCCCTCCCCCCTACACGGGGGTAGCAGGGCGAGGCTTGCACGGGTACCGAGCATGGAAGGCACAAACTAACAGGGGAGCATGGTGTACATGGGACAAGGGTTCCCAGGAACGCTCCTCAAGCCCATACCCTTTCCAGTCCACCAGGTAAAAAAGCCGCCCCCTGGTCCTATGGGAATCAAGGATGGCCCTCACCTCATATTCCTCGTGATCGTCCCTGAGGATGGGGGGCGGAGGGCCAGCAATACGGGTCTCCGGATGGACGGGACGTAGGAGGGAAACATGGAACACTGGGTGTATTTTCATCTGCTGGGGTAGAGTGAGTCTCATCGCTACCCGATTGATGACTTTCTCGATGGGGAAAGGGCCGACATATCTTGGCAGCAGTTTTTTGGGTCCGTGTACGTTGAGATTTTTTATCGATACCCATGCCTCGTCCCCTACCCTGTACTCTGGTTCCGCTTGTCTGTGGGCATCGGCGTAATGTTTGTGGTATTCTTTGGCCTTGGCGAGCTCGAACCGGGCCTCCTGCCATAAGCCATGTAGAAGGGCGTGGTACTCCTGTACGGTAGGAAGGTGGCAGGACAGCGTTTTTTCCCATGGCTCTGATCGTGGGTGTCGCCCTTGTAGACAGAAGAAAGGTGACATTCCTATGGACGCATGTTTGCTGTTGTTGTATGCGTATTCTACCATCCAGAGTGCCTCTGACCATTCTTGTTCTATGGACAACAGCAAGCATCGAAGGTATTGTTCCATGGTCTGGTTTGTCCGTTCTGCCTGTCCGTCTGTCTGTGGGTGATACGCCGTGGAAAGACGGGTTTCCATGCCCATGTTTTTGCACACCTCACCCCAAAACCTGGATACGAATTGGGAGCCCCTGTCCGTGATCAGCACTGAGGGTACACCATGCAACCGGATCACGTTGTGTGCGAAGATCAAGGCTAATTCGAGTGCCGACGGCAGCTTCTTCAAAGGAACGAAGTGTGCCATTTTTGTTAGGTGATCTACGATAGTGAGGACGGTGGTAAAGCCGGTCTTAGTCTTGGGTAGCTCAACCACGAAGTCCATGGACACCGTATGCCAAGGGTAAGGAGGTACAGGAATTGGGTTCAAGAGCCCTACCAGGGGACTGGAATGGATCTTCCCTTGAGCACAGACGGTACAACAGGCTATGTGGGAACGAACAGCGGTGTCCATGGAAGGCCACCAGAAGTGTCTGTGTAAGAGGTCCATGGTTTTATGGAATCCCGGATGGAGAGATAGCTGGTGGTCGTGGCACATATACAATGCCTGTTGCTGATGGTCTTCCAACGGGAGGTAGTACTGGTCTCCTCTGAACAAAAAACCATCCCGTGCAGTGATCCCAGCTAGGTCCCCGATCCACTCTTCTGTTTCTTTTTGCTTTAGGTCTTCGTGTAGCTGGGTGAAGAAGGAAGATGATAGGACCACCCCTTGGAAGCAATGTTCAGGAAGGATGAATACGGGTTCGGTCTTCGGTACGTTTTCGTCGGTTTCGTCCAATCTGGACAGGGCATCTGCTTTGGCGTTTTCCTTCCCGGGTCGATAGGTGATCAGGAATTCATATTCGTTAAAAAACAGGGTCCACCTCAATTGTCTGGAAGTGAGGGCTCTGGCTGAACGAAGGAACTGCAGATTCCTGTGGTCGGTGTAAATGGTCACCGGGTGTCGTGCGTCCTTGAGGTAATGGCGCCATTCCTCAAAGGCAGCCTTGATGGCAAGTAGTTCACGGTCTGACACGGTGTAGTTGCGTTCTGCTGGCAGTAGTTTTCGGGAGTAAAAGGCCACAGGATTCAATAGACCTGTTTCGGCGTTGCGTTGTGACAACACCCCTCCCAAGGCGTTTTGCGATGCATCTGCTTCCACTATGAAGGGTTGTTCCAGGTCAGGATGCCGTAGGACGGGAGCACTGGAAAACCTTCTCTTCAGGTCCAGAAACGCCTCCTCGGCTTCAGGGTCCCAGGAGAACTTCACCCCTTTACGCAGCAAGCGGGTGATGGGTGTGACGATGCTAGAGAACCCAGTGATGAAGCGCCTGTAATAGTTGGCGAACCCCAGGAATCTCTGGACCTGTTTGACGGAACTTGGCGATGGCCATTGTAGTACTGATTCGACTTTTCTGGTGTCCATTCTGACCCCGGCAGGGGTTAGGATGTGTCCCAGAAACTCGACCATGGTGGTGTGGAACATGCTCTTCTCCAGTTTAACGTAGAGGCCATGCAACTGTAGTTGTTGCAGGACAGCACGAACGTGGTTGATATGTTCAAGAACGCTGTTGGAGAAGATCAAAATGTCATCGATGTAGACGACACAGAAACGATCAAGGTACTCCCTCAATACTTCGTCTATGAAGTATTGGAAGGCCGCCGGAGCGTTGCACAGTCCGAAGGGCATGACTCGATATTCGAATAGGCCGTATTTTGTCCGGAATGCGGTCTTCCATTCGTCGCCCTCTCGGACCCTGACGAGATGGTAGGCTCCTCATAGATCTAGTTTGGTGTAGATAGTGGCGTCCTTCACTTGATCCAAGAGGTTGGAAATGAGCGGTAGAGGATACCGGTTTTTGATGGTTATGGTGTTTATGGCTCTATAGTCAATACATGTTCTTAGATCCCCCTCCTTCTTGGCCACGAAAAAGAGAGAGGAAGAGACGGGTGATTTGGAGTGGCGTATAAATCCGTTTTGCAGGAACTCATCCAGATAGGTGCGTAAATGGTGGTTTTCTTTTTCTGTGAGCGAGTAGACGCGGCTACATGGAAGTGTCGCACCAGGTATGAGGTCTATCCTGCAATCGAAGGAGCGGTGTGGTGGCAAGGTATTAGCCCCCTTCTTATCAAATACAGAAGCCAGGTCTGCATACGCCTCGGGTACGTTTTCTTGGGTGACCGTACCCATCCCCGTTAATGGCACCGAACGGGCTTGTATTGCAAGGCCACCGGATACGTTCTCCTGCGGATAGCAGGCGGTGGTGCAATGAGAGGAGTTCAGAGTCATGATCCGGGTCTTCCAGTCGATGTGGGGGTTGTGTGTCACCTACCAAGGAAGCCCCAGAATAAGCTTGAACCGAGGTGCATCGATTACGACAAAGGCAATGATCTCCGTGTGCCCATTCGTGCACGTCATTCTCATGGCTTCTGTCTGATACCGTATAAGCCCAGAGGTTAGGTCGGTGCCGTCCACAGCCTTCACACTTTCTGGTTTTTTCTTGGTCACAGTCGGTATGCCCAGTCCCTCCATGTAGCGAGTGTCAATGAAATTTCCGGTGGCGCCAGAGTCGATGAGGGCTGTGACTGTCCATGTCTGGCCTGTCAGTGATTGCAATGTTACCGTCATTCCCATGTGTCGAATGTTGGCCAGGGATTCGGTGATGGGGGTCCGCATGGAGGGAGAACCCAGTAGACCAACCCCTTCGCCTACTGGGTTTCGTCGTTTCCCGCTTCATCCCTGCGGGTCACAGAAAGAGCGTAGGGTTTATTGATTTTTGTTTTGGCAGGTTTAACAGGGCACTCCCTAATGAAATGTCCGCTTTTGCCGCAGTACAGGCATAAGTTCTGTTTTCGTCGTTTTTCTTTTTCTTCCCGGGTTAGGGGACCACGGACTCCGCCGATCTGCATTGGTTCGGGTGCTTCATGGGTCTTCCCTGGTTCACTCCTGCTTTTTTCTCGGAACGTCATGAATCGGGACTCGGTGCCTTTGGTTTTCTCGTTTTTTCGCTCCTGCAGTCTGAAGTTCAACCTAATTACCAGGTCGATGAAGGACCTGATATCCTCCGGGGGTTCGGGTTGTTGTGAGAGAAGGTCCTTGACCTCATCCCGCAGTCCCCTGTAGAAAACGGATACCTGTTTAGACTCCGGCCATCTGGCTTCGATAACCAGCCTATTAAACGTGGTAATGTAATGCAGGAGATCGGAAGAGCCTTGTTTCAGGTTAAGAAGCTCATTGTCTGCGGCTTGCACAAACGTGTGGAGGGCAAACATTCGCCGCAGGGTTTCCTTAAAGACGAGAAGGCTATATAGCATGGGGTCGTCGTTTTCGACCAATGTTATGGACCACTGGGCAGCGTCTCCTCCGAGATAGGACAAGATGAATGCAACTTTGGAGGCGTCGTCTGGGAAGGCGGAAGCACGTGCCATGAAGTGCAATTGGCATTTATTCAGGAAAATGCTGAACTTGGTGCTATCACCGTAAAAACGTTCTGGGGGTGCTAGCTGGATAGGGTGAGGAGCTATGACCTGTATGGGCGGGCTATGGCCGTGCGTATTGGGTACTGACCCCCCAGGATTGAACACAGGAGGGCGTAACACACCCCCCTGTCTGGCTCTGACAGCAGGGTCTGGGCCCCAAGCCCCTGATTGCCCCACTGCAATCTGACCCTGTAGCGTTGTGATGTCTTTGCGCAGACTCAGGTTGTCTGCCTGTATACAGGTCACCATAGCTGCAATATCCTGCAGGGTAATGTCGGGGTTGCTCATGGCGTCCAGGCGAGATATTTAACGTGGGCTTCCAGTTCTGTCAGGGCCCCACAAGTCTTACCTATTATACTCGTGGAGTTATCTCGCAGGGACGACGTGAGCAACCTCCACCGTCCCCCTCCTCACCTGATCAAAGGTAAATATACAGACCTAGGCAAGGATAGGACCAGGGGAAGGTGCCTAATGGTGTTTGGAAGTGACATCGTCTGTGAAGACCAGGTGAGGAGTCTCACTAGACTGAGGGCGCTCTCCTGGGTATCGCCAGCTAGACAAGGAACAATCAATCGGTTAGTGCGTCTGCCCTCCTTTCTAACCTGATCATACACATACAACAGCCATACAATATGTGGAGTTGATTCAAGGTTGTATAGTCACCTGAAGGATGAAGACTTGAGCTCCGATAGGAGGTCTCTCAGACTAAGTATGACAGGAAAGCAGGTAAGTTCCTGCCACGCCAGAAGAGGGTGGTATCTGTGCTCCCGACGTCTGTGCCAGGAAGGTGAAAGGAACGTTACGCACACCTGTGTGGTAGATGGACAGTAGTGAAAACAAAACAAGGGCGCTCCTGCACGGTAATGAGGGTACAAAGACAACCGTGATCACGCTTCCTTGTGCGTGTCGCGGTTTAAAGAAATTAGCAAGCGCTCCTGCGCCGTGAATAAACAAGAACTAGCTGCGACCACGCTTCCCTGTGCGTGTCGCGGTTTAAACAAATTAGCAAGCGCTCCTGTGCCGTAAGTAAACAAGAACTAGCTGCGACCACGCTTCCCTGTGCGTGTCGCGGTTTAAAGAAACCAACAAGCGCTCCTGCACCAGAAATAACCAAGGAGCAGCCGCGACCACGCTTCCCTGTGCGTGTCGCGGTTTAAAGAAACCAAGAAGCGCTCCTGTGCCAGAAATAACCAAGGAGCAGCCGTGACCATGCTTCCCTGTGCGTGTTGCGGTTTAAAGAAACCAACAAGCGCTCCTGCACCAGAAATAACCAAGGAGCAGCCACGACCACGCTTCCCTGTGCGTGTCGCGGGTTAGGACTAACGGGGGTGCTCCAACAAAGGGTCTGTCGGTTAGGATGACGCTTCAGCGCGTCCGTGAAGGCGAGAGATACGGGAGGAGCCTGTGTTTGTTTTGTCCGTGGTGCTAGAAGCTAGCGGCAGACCTCAGGCAAAGTACAGTACTGGAAGCACTGACGGGAATGAGTGCCGCGGCTATATGTAGTCTCACCCGGAAGTGCTTCTCGTCCGATCAGGTGCACTTCTTGGTCTGAGCGCTAGACCGCTGACCTGTCTAGCAGTGTCATGCTTCACAAGTACCGGAACCAACCTCACACATACCGCTATTCTCCCTGGGGCAGAACCATGACACTACTGCTGATCTTACAGTAGACCGGGTAGCACCAGTGTCAACCAAAAGTGTGGTAGGACGACCATCAATGTCTGCCTCCACAAAAGGTCCTCTCTGGTCTACCTCCAAGACTGCTCCAAGGGTGCAGTCTTCCCCCCCCCTCAGGCACCGTCAGGATGTAGGGTCTAGACTGTATTCATCATACCCTTCGAAAAGGGGCATCTGCAGGTAAGTCCGTATTCCCTGCGAGATCCTTGGTGGCTGTGGGACCTGTACTTGTGGGTTATACGTCCCCCCTTTCATCGATCTGGGCCTCATCACAGTATTGACTACCTCCGGCACAGGTGCCTGAACCCCTTCTACCTCCTGCTGCACCTGGTTGGCTGGGTTCAAAGGGCACTCGCATTTCCAATGTCCAATCTGGTGACAAAGATGACACGCAGTGGTCTTCTTCAGTGTCGCCACATCCACCCCCGTCTTGGGATCTATGGGTTTCCCCTTTCCCTGGCCTTGCCCATTCTGGTTCCCTTGGTAATTTCCTTGTCTTCTTCCTAAAGTCCCTCCACTAGGCTGGACCTGAGCTGTCTGCATCTGAACGAGCATCAGCTTGTCCTTTAACTTTTGGTGCTTTGAGTCCACTTCATCGCTACAGTACCTCGCATACCACAAGATTTCATCTACCGGCTTGTTCTGCCAACAGATCAAATGGTGCTGTATCATGAGGCTGACTTCTGGTCTTAGGCCTAGCACAAACTTTGAGACAAACTGTCCCATATCTTTGGGGTCCAAGGCATCTAATCCACTATACTGTTTAAAAGCTTGCAGGAGTCTTTCATAATATTCATGCACTGTATCCTTTGGTTCCTGCACAACTCGATCTATCTTAACCCAATCTATATCTTGAGGTGAAATCTTCAGCTTCAACCATGTGATCACTTGCTCAAATTTTTTCATAACAATGGGTGACGGACCATTTGTGACAGCATCCCTTTCAGGTTCAAAGGTCGGCCACTCAACTGCGATTTTACAAGCTGCCCACAAATCTCCCGGCACCACTATATCAAACAAGGTGTTCAAATCCGTCCACAGCACTTTCGAGATTTTAACAAACTGCTCAACCTGTTTGTACCACTCTATGGGTTTCTCCCTCAGCCGAGGAAAGTCATTTGTAATCGCAGCCAAGTCACCTCTACTCCACGGTACATGCACGTACCCTCCATTCTGTACTTCCCGTAAGGGAAGTTCCCAACCCCGTCGCCCCTCCCCCGGGGGCGGCGTTTCTCCTACGCTTTTCTTTGTCAATTTTTTCTTTGACCATCTTTCTTCCCATTTATCCAACAAATTCCATATACGCATCCCTACAATCAGATCTTTAGTATGCGTCCTTAATCCTGTGATCCTTTTCTCTTCCAGTTCCTGATCACTATATTGCAACCTATGCGGTCCTTGCAACGTTTTGGTTTTATTCAAGTCTACCTCATATCTCCTGGCTAATGCTGTCAATTTCTCATGTGCTATCCTGGCTTTCCGAGTTACATCTTTTGCTATGAAAAGCAGCTCATCCGACCCATAAATTTCTATTCTTTCTAAAGGCAGGCTTCCACTAATCATTTCGTCTACTTCCGCTTTCAGTCTTACTACGTCTAGCAACCTTGCCTGCACTGCACTCTTCAGTACTTCTTGGCAAGCTGCTCCATCCCGCTCATCATAGTCACTATTTTCCTTGTGACTTATTCCCTTCTATCGTACTCCTGGAACTTGGTCTACCTTCCGAAATGTCTTGTTCCCTATCGCCTGGCATCCTATCACTTTGGTTTCTTACTGTTGGTGTCCACATCCTCAAAGCTGACTTGGATTCGTGTAAAGATCTTGGTCTGACTGGTCTCTCATCCTCCTGCCTAAAAGAGGAGTCTGCAGTGGCTGGTAATGTTTCTAAAGGTTTCGGGAAATGAACCACTTGTACTCCTAAGCCCTTCCCTTCTGCACTGGTCCCTTCTCCTCCTGTTGTCTGCATTGAGCTTCCTTCACTCGTTCGATCTGGGTCATATACCGATACTAGGGGACCAATGGTAACGGGTACCGTCAAGGAGTCCAGTAACCGCATATTCCCAATGGACGGCTGGGTTCCCGCTCCTTCTTTTCCTGTGGAAATTTTCCCCACTACCCTCACGTTAGTCTGGTTCTGTAACTCGCCAGTTTCTACTACTGAAGCTGATTTTCCCTCTTCTGAATCTGGATTAAATGGAGGTGGTCTCTCTGCTAGCAACCTATCTAACAGGCTGTCATCTGTATCGCTGTCGTCTTCTTCAGCCCACCTCTTCTTTGCTTCTCCTACATTTATCAACAGTGGAAACAGCCGGTCCCCTTCAATAGTTTCCACTCTCCACCTTTTCTCCAATGCATCCCATCTCGCATCTTGAAATGCCCTAATCGATTTCTTCACCCTTTCCTGGCTCTTATCTCTTTTCCTGTCATGCGCTGCCCTAATCCATGCATGTAGCGCCTCGAACTGTGTCGGTCTAGGCAGTGGTCGTAAAGAAGCCATTATAGTCTTTAGCTGGTACAACACTTCCAACCTGAAAGTGCCATAGCGTGGGAAAGTCAATTCTCCTCCCCCTTCTGTCATTTTATGCCAATTCTCAAGCCAAATTATAGTATGCAATCCCACATTCGTTGCCATATAATGTGCTGGCGTATCCTCGGGAGGGGATTCCTCTCCACCCCGAGTAACCACATGTCTGTCACCTCTGCAAAGTTCTCGTATAACTTTAAAACATTTCATGGTAAAGCAGATGTCTGTTCGCACCCAGTATTTCATTTTTGCTTCCTGATTCAATCCACCAATGCCAGCGCGGCTCACACCAACCGGCCTATCGCAGTGCGGCACTGTCTGACGTCACTCTTTCTCTGCTCGCAGCAGTTCCCCTCCTTGCTAATTCTCTCGTTCTCGTTCGCACGTGTCCCAATCACACTCTGAAGCAATGGTCCGTACTACCGAACAATTACCTCTCTGACTGTCGGTCCTCCAATGACCGATCAGCCTCTCGAAATTGTTGACCTCAATCTGGCAACTGTCTGTCCGCGAAACGACCGGACAATCACCTCTAATACAATCGATAGGATTCAACCGCTCAATATTCTGCACACAACAACCTATGACCAGCGTTGGTTATTCACACACTCACACATGTACTCCCTATCTTCAGTGGTTTGATCAATGACGTCTCATGATCCCCACAATCTCTGGTCAACGATCTCTTGGTGTCTTCTACACCACAATAATCAACTCTCTCGGTCCCGTGCGCGCTCACGGTCCGATCCTCAATCACACGACTCTCATTCTAACTCCGCAAGACATTACACAACACTTAAACACCGCAATATAACAAACATCACCCTGTTCATACTCACTCTACCACAAACTGCTACTTCCGCCGCACCATCACTCTCCGTCAGTTTTCAGCGACCGCCGACGTCCTCCTCCTAAGATCCACTGGATCACCATCACTCGGGCTCTATGGGGCAAAAAATCTCTTATCCTAATCTTGATCTCCCCTTACTATCAGAAGAAACCATCCTACTCTGCTACCAACTGATCACGCTGATCCTTATCTTATCTTTTCTAAGGATCTCCAAGACGCCAGGATCTTTTTACTTGCTGAATAGTGTGAAGGGAAGAAAATCTTTTCAGTTCAATCATTTCTTTAGGATCTGGTTCACCTACACAGATCACTGACTCCGAATTCAGTTTTGTGGGTTTATTACAGCCAAGAATAACTGCACGTGCAAGCACCACAACACGAGGTTAAAGAAATAAATGGGCACTAATACAAATAGCATCCTACGCAGGAGTCTCATCCGACTCAGGATAAGAAGAATCGTTAGCTCCAGAAGTATTTGACAAGCGATAACTGCTCCAATCTCTATATTATTCTTCATTTACCTAAATATACACGAAACCATTAGCTGTCCCTACTCTATCACTAAGGTGACATACCTACTTAACGAATTTCCCAGGCAAGAGTAAAAGAAAAAGGTGTCAGCTGTGAAGACTTCCTAAGAAGTACACTCACATAGTACTTAAGCTCAATTTCAAGATGCTCCTTCACCGAATCCCTCTCTGTCCTCCTCTCTGGTCTCCCCTACCTCTTCTCTCTTCTCCACCCTCGGGGCACTATCCCTAATACAAAACCCAAATACAATTGAACACGCCTTTTGTCACGCCTCTTCGGTCAGGTCTTCCTTCTTGTACTTTTCCATCGAAACTCTTACTTCATCCTGGACGGTTGCGATGACCTCGAGTCCCAGGCACCTTCTCCGCTGAAAGTATCATCCCTAAATTCCATTGCACTCCCATTTCCATGTCTCCCATCGCCCTAACTCGTGAAACAAAGAGCCAGTCTTTAGCTAACGAGGCATGTGTCCTTGCACCTGCAACAGAAGATACGTTCAACAGAAACCTTCTACTGTGCTAATTAAATCTACTGTCGGTGCCCAGAGAGCCATTCCAAGAGAACCTTCTCTGCCTGCAAAAATAAGCTAATATAAGAACAAACAGGCCTTTCCTTGGTGTATGTTCAGTCAGGCCTTTACACGATTTAAACACACAATTATGATCACTCCTATAAACATTAGTTCATTACATTTCATATGCAAAAGAGAACTACACGTGCAACTTAATATGGTACACGTTTAAACTACTACATCTCGATTACATATGGCCTACTTCATTAATACATCGTTGAGCACGTTTCGGTTAAGCATTACATTTGCAAAATTATAATAGCACAATTTCCCTCCTATTCACTCTAATAATGCAAGTTACGGCTACATTTTATTAACCATTTATTGATACATATCTGAATATATGCGGGTGCGAACTAACGGTGATTATGATGCACCCCTACAATTTTCACAAGAACATGGCGCTCTATCACTACCACTGGTGAACAGTCAATGGCCACAATGACTTTAAAAGGCAGAATCTTCACCTGTTTGTGGATTCTATGTGTGTCATGAATGGTGGTACACAAGTGTGTAACGTGTTTGTAGTGAATACGTGTGAATACTTTCACTATCTAAGCATGCTAAAAGTAACAGAAAGGTACTTTAAAAGTATGCTGAGTTCAACAAACTTGGAACTTTAGATGGAAGTGTGTAATCAGTCTTGTCTCTCTTTGTATTTCAAATGACCAGTTGGTGTGCCAAAAAGCCAAGATGCAACCCCTGAATTTTCTTTTCCCTCATCTCTATCCCCCCATAACCAGCATACTTAATAACTTATGTCTGACGGTAGAACATGAAATAGTTAGGAGTTGGACCTTAGGCCTGATGTTTGCCCCGGGCCAAAGAGGGACACAAGAGCAGGAGGGCATAAACATATGGACACACTACTGAGGGTCTGCATTGAACATACTCTCTAGTGCATTGCTTTTATTGATTTAAAAGGGAGGTATTAATAAGGTATCTTAGTCCCTTGCCATCGCTTACGAAAAAAGATTCAATAGGTCCCATTTTCCGCACCATCAGAGAAGCAAACATATCTTCTTATAAAGAGCTCCAGAGGGAGCCCATCGTTTATATCTTTGTAACACTACAATGAGGAGGAGCATGATAATGTGCCATGCCACCTCGGTGGGAGGTTTGTCCTTTTTATGGAAACCACCAGGAGGACATAAACACTTCCAAAGGGTCCATGCCACCCTGTTTGGTGTTCGCAGATGCTCTGTATGCAAATGTCAGGTATTCTTCTGGGTAACATAGAATTATCAGGAAGGCTGTACCTGGACACTAAAGTATTCCTCTCTCGCTTCAGTGTCGTGTAGTATCCAACTTATTATAAACATCAAGATATATGTATGATGGAATAATGGGGCACAAGCCTACGTTATTTGCCCACAAAGAAATCCACGTGTCATTCATTGAAATCATGGCAGGCAAATCCAGCGTACCCTTATCAGTCAAACTTAGGTAACCCAAAGATGATTATACTTCTGTTGACATTTTGTTTGCTTTTAATAACTTGTACATACATTATAATCATTTTTATTGATTAGTAGACACTGATAATCAATGCACTTGTGGATTACGTATTGAAAATTTTAATGTGCATGTACTGATTGATTGCTTGTATTTCTTATCCCACAGACGCTTAATTTTTTGATACATGATACAGAATAGAAAAGAAATAATTAGTTTCCTGTTCAACATGGAAACTGTTGATGGAACGTGTGCGTTGGGAAGGTTTTTAAGGGACACATTTGGCTAACGGTATAGTAATTTTAGAATATTCTAGTGTAATGTTGATGTATTTATTTGGTTTCACAGACTTTGGTCTAAATAGACTTTATATTTTTACTACTACTTAAACATCAAGAAAATGTGTAATGTTTTGAAACATCCACTCTGTTTTAGCACCATGAACGGACCTACTTACTCTTCTTCCCTTCTATTTGCCAGACTTGTCTAAACTTGAGGTGATGCTGTTATGTATGGTAAGTTGGCATTTATATAAGGCACAATGATCCTCCAACTCTCATGAAAGGATGCCCTTTAATGAAATATGCCAAGCTAGAAATAAGGAAGTTCATACTATTTACTCTAACAATTTCTGTAAACGTTTGAATGTTCAGGAGAGAATAATTTTCTATTGTGAAAGGACATTTACACAAAGTACCTCTTGAAACACAATGGGCTCTGAACGTTGCTAGGGAAAAGCAAAGAAAATACAGTACAACAATAAATGACAATATTATTTTCCAAATTAGGAAATACCATTTTGAAAAATGACAGATGGGCGACGAATACCATGCACTGTGTTATGCACATATAAAATGTTTGTGATTTTCTGTTTCAAATTTACAGCACTTAACATGAAATGCTTAAACATGGAGCCCTTTTCAAAATAGCAATCACAATAATATAGACTATACTATTGATTTGTAATAACGTCCCGGCAACATGTTTTAAATCGCAATGTAAGGCCACAAACCAACATTCTGCAACTATTGTACAAGCACCCCCACTTTAAAGTGTAAAACAGTGATGAACAGAACCACACAAAATGACACAATCTGCTCGCCATCTGCCACACAGTCTGGCCTTTGTTTTGTAGCTGAAGTACAACGCGTTATTAAAAGGTGGTGGTTAATGGGGTCCATAAAAATTAAGGGGAACCACTGCAGTCAGAGCCACAGAAGCAGACAATGTTTGATTTTCAGTACAGTAATTAAAGAAATTACTCAGTCGTCTGGTTGAAAATGAATGGCCAAGCCAGTGCACTGTACCGCCATTTTCTGAGCCTCGTGCTTGCTAAATTTGCTAACGTAAGTAAAGAGAAACAAAGGGCTCCGGCTCTTCCGCCCCAGAGAGCAATAAATACGATTCATTCTGATCTACTAAGTTTGTGCACATTTAAGTATTTTAAGTCCCTTCAGTGAAAATATGTGACTATAAAGCTGCCCTGACATATTGTTCTGTATTCCTCCCTCCATCGGTCTGTGCATCCACCTGTTCCTGTCCCTGCCCTTCTATTAATTCTTCTACTCACCCATCTATTTTTCTAAATGCCTGTCCTCTTACCTGCCCATTGTTACACCCATCTATCGTTTTATCCATCCAGCCACTTAAGTATTTATTTTATTTAGCACGTTTAAGGAGTGTAACTCTGTTACCTGAGTATCAGTGTGCTTTACATAGAACAATTGTTGAAAAATTATGTCTTTGTAAAGAAGTAACAAGATAAAAATCATGAACCATAACAAGGAAGTAACTAAACGTAAGATCCGGTTCTGCAAACTAAAAATAGCGAGAAAGGAGGAGAAACGAGGGAGATTGATGAAATGGGGAGCCAGTCCGATGCAGAGAAGAATAGAGAGTGAATACGAGTAAGTAGGGGAGGTGGAGGAGGTAGGATGAGAAGAGATAGGAGAAGATGGCGAAAAGATTGAAGGAGGACAGTGGGCAAAGATAGAGGAAGTATACTGTGAGACTACAAAAGAATTTCAAGGCTAGATGGAGTTTAAATAGCTGTGTTTTCAGTTTTATGGAACAGGAGATGTTCGAGACATGTCAAGTCTTCCAGCAAAATGTTTCAAACGGCAGGGGTATCCCTCAGAAAGAGTGAGTAACATACGCATCCATCTAGCCAGCCTTCTATCCTTCCATCCATCTCTCCATCTCGCCAGTCCATCCATCGGTCCGTCCATGCATCCGGCAACCCACTCACCCGCTTCTCTAGTTGTACCCATATCAATATTTCAGCCCTGTGGCTGTCGAGTCCCTGTCTGTTAATGTATCCTTCCTTCTATCTGCCTTTACTTTCATCGATCCCAACATTCACCCCCTTCTCCATATTCCCCTCAGCCAATCTATCCACACCCATGTCTATCTGCTAACATGACAGCCCGCCCCCCAGTCACCTTTAATGGGTTCATTATTCAGTTCATTCACTCGCCCATGCAAAGTCTACCCTGCCAACTCGAATTCTGGAAAGTGTGCTTGTCCCTCCAGCTGCCATCTGCACATCTATCTGTCCAGGCTTTCCACTGTTTGCCTTCCTATCCCACAGTCAGAATGTCCTTTGTATCTGTCCATGCATGTGCTTGTCGAACCATCCATTCATCCATCATCTCTTCCATCCCTCACCCTGCTCATCAATCTGTCTGTCCATCCTTTTCTGAATTTATCGAAACATCCATTCATTCATCCATCCGTCCATCCATCCATCCTCCCATCCATCCATCTATCCATCCATTCCCCCATCCATCCATCCACCCATCCATCCGTCCATCCATCCGTCCATTCGTCCTTTGCATTTAGGGCTGGTAATAATGTAGTCACTATATAACAACGACCTAATATGTTGTACAAATACGATTGCATTCTAAATGTCGTTCACATAATTTCCCACTAATAATAACAGCTAACTAGTATTTTCCAACATTCATTTGAAAGGTGAATTCTAATTTACTTTTAGCTATGCAAAAAAATGACTGCGTTGTCACCCCGCTTAACAATAGGCATTTGCAAAGCAATAGGTCTCGCATTTGCGAGAGTTTAAGCTATTGGCATTGTAAATGACATTGCCTTTTATTTATCTGTTTTGATAATTAAAACAAACATAAAAGGCATTGTCATTTTCAATACCAATAGCTGAAGCTCTTGTAACTGCGAGATGTATTTTGTTTGAAAGAAGCGGCCGCCATTGTCCCCGCTGTTTGGAAAGTGAAAGGGCCACCATTGTTTCGGGCTGTTTGGAAAGTAAAAGCATGAATGGCACGCTGAATGTTGCAGGAAAGCATGTCCTGCCTGCAGTAGGAGAAACACATTAAAGAAAATAGTGCTTACAGACTATATGAGACATACGGTGTAACAGATGTAAAAGTGCCAGTCTTCATGGGAGGTTACAAATAAAGACAAGGCGGTACTAAGGAGGAACTAACAAGCCTATTAATGAATCAGAAGCCAGCATTTACAAAGGACAATGATACGAGCCAATGAAAAAATATGGGCTGAGAGTCGGCGGAGCTTCACCTCATACTTGAATACAGCATGCCTCGCAGAGCAGCGCATGCGCTGCCCGGGCTCGACCTAATAAATTGAACACTTCTCAGAGTCAAAATGGGTGAGCATCTGTCTCAAACGTGAAGAGGACGGTTTGTAAAAAAAAAGCTTGCAAATTTCATAGGAGAGATCTATTTTTGTTTAAAAAAAACTGTCCCGAATAGTCTTCAGTAAAGTGAACTGAGCAAACAATGATGAGCTACGTTTTCATGAACTGATGAAGCATGCTGCAGAAGCTTTTGGTTACATACATGCTTTTCAGAACTGCCTATTGAGTGTAAGCTTGTGAAGTATGCAGAACAATGCCCATAAGAGGGTAAGCAATAGATCCCACTTCTTTACACTGCACTCGTTTATAGAAAAAGTAGAAAATTAAAATGTTCGGAGCTCATTTGAAGAGGAAAGAGGTGGCCCAGACCTAATAATGGAACTCACTTTTAAGAAAGTTTTTTCCACAGATCTTTCTGTGTAGAATTAATCTTTTAAACAACCTGCATAATTACATCAATGATACTCTCGAGTAGGGAAAAGAAGATTCAAGAACAGCCAGTATTTATAAACAACCACGGTTCAGCCGAACCTAGGGGCATATTTGCAACAGGCAGCGATAATTATCGCTGACCTTGTATACCGCATTTTTTTCTATCGCTGGAATATTTCGCCAGACTAGCGTTGTATTAACAACGTTTAGCGCCATGGCGATGTATATTCCAGCGATAGCGCTCTTTCCATGGAACATCGCTGGTTTTCCAGCGATGTTCCATGTAAAGCGACGATATACTTGATGATACGACCCTGTGGTCGTATCACATGAATCCACCTCCCATGTTAAGTATGCCTTAGTCAGGAATTTAACAGACGTTAAATTCCTGCGTTAAGGCATACTTAACGCGATTAAAATAATCGCTTCCCCGCATTGTAAATATCGCGAAGCTGCCTTCGCGATATTTACCCATGTTGTTTCCACAGACACGCCTACTTTGCATCTCATTAGCGATGCGAAGTTAGGCGTGCTGAAGCGGGAGCAAAATCAGCAAAACACGCGATAGAGTGTCTTTGCTGATAAGGCGACTATAATTATCGCCGCTTTTTGGCCGAAAACGGCCGCAAAAGCGGCGATAATTTTTTATCGCCGCGTTGTTAATATGCCCCCTAGTTTATTAGACAAGGGTTATTTGTTTAGAGAAACAGATGCAAGTGTTTCTTAAGGGAAACAGGAAGAGTGAGTATAGACCAGGTATTAAAACATGAAATCCTACAAAAGTCAAAACGCCACCCATGTGGCACTTTACTGATTTTAAAGGTGGGCACGTGCCCTTGGAAATCTATGAATGCTGCCTTAGCTCTAGAACAATGAGTAGGATCCTGTTAACCAGCCAGCTAGTATAGTGTCCTTTGGGTGCAGTGTGGTGGGGTAGTTTTCATGGGATACAATGCAGTGTGGTGCGTTAGAGCCTATAGGCTGCATTGCTATACAGTAGTTTAACTTCCTTCTAATGTAGTAAAGTAGAGAGTTAGTGGCACTACCATGCAGTGCAGTATGGCTGGTAATTGGCCGTAGCATGTAACTCAGTGGTGGGGTACTGTTTCCAGTGTGCATTGCTTTGTTCTAGCTTGATACTCCTTTGAAGTACAGCATCTTATAGTCCCCAGAATGAAGTAGTGTGGGATGTTGCCCCTGGGTTGCAGTGCACGTTGGTGGGATTGTGACCCTAGGATGCAGTTAAATGTAGTGGATTTGTTAGTTCAATTGCAGTTTGGTAATCTGCCTAAATTGTCATTTAGTTTTGAGGGTTAATGCTCCAGGAGTGCAGTGTGGCGGGCTGGCGCTCCTAGTATGTAGTAAAAGTGACGATCCATGATCTTAGAATGCAGGGTCAGTATGATTAGTGTCCTACAACAGATCACAGTATGGTGGTTAATGTCTCTGGCATGCAATGCATGTACTGGGGTAGTGATCATAGGCTACATGTAGTTAATCATCTCTGAAGCAACACAGAGTGGTGGAGAAGTGTTCCTAAAATTCCGTCTTTTGAGTTGGACTACTTACCTTTGTTTCAGTGCAGTGAAATGGGCTTGTGTTGCTATGCAGAGCTGTATGGCAGGTTATTGCCCTAGGGTGCAGTATTATGTTCTATATTAGCACCCCATGAACGCAATATATACTGCTGAGTTAGAGTATTTAAGGGTCTGTGTTGCAATTCAATAGTCCTTTGTGAAGTGTATTGTGTTAGCCACAAAAAGGTGTAGAGTGATAGTTTAGATTCCCTAGAATATAGTGCAAATGTAGGGAGGTAGTGTTCCTATGATTTAGTGAGTTAAAGGCTCTGTAGGATTATTGACGAGTTGAGGGTTAATAACTGAAGGGTGCAGTGTGGTATATTATTAGTAAAAGTAGCGTGCTAGCATTTTGGCACTGGGACTCAGTGAAATGTGACTGTTTAGTAACCCTATGTAAAAGTGCAATATGGAATGCAGTGTAATGTGGTATGTTTGCATTCCTTTGGTGAAGTAAGATTACCAGTGTTTTTAGGGTGCAATGTGTTGTGTGGATTAGTGAAGCTAGAAATCAGTGTATTGTAGTTTAATAATGCACTTCATATGCAGCGAAATGTATTGGGGTAGTGCCACAGAATGCAGAGTGGGCTACTGCAGCTAAGAAGCAGTGCACTGTGGCTGATTAAAGCTTTAAGTTTGGTATTGCGTAGTGAGCTATTGTCCCGCATGTGTAGGGTGTGTTACCAGAATATTGTAGTCAGAATATCGCCTGACATAAATATGATGTCCGAATTACCATCTACAAAATTATCATCCTATTGGTAGTAGTAGAAACTCTACACTCAATGGAACAATATTTTGTGTACAATATTTGGACACAACATTTTAGACAATTATTTACAACATTCTGACTTGCAATCTATACGAAATGTGGTGGTTTTCTGTCCCTATGTGGTGTGGTGAGTTAGTGTATGTGAGGTGCAGTGTGGATGGTTCAAGGGCATCAAGTATCTTTTAAAAATACAAAAAATTGCAGACTTGCCAAGGCCCAACTTATTTGCTTTGCCAATGATTGTTTGTTATTTTCCATAGAATTCAGATGCCAAACAGCGGAATTATTTTTAATTGGCCATGCATTATAATGTGAGAAAAGGTGATTAATTTCAAGATCCCCAAACAATGAGAACTGACTTACAACAATCTTGCATATATCTATGTACATATATACACACACACACACATATATATCTATATATATCTATATATATATATATATATGAGAGGAACGATCCCGACGTAACTGACTACTTCCGCCTGACGGTGCCTGTGCGTGGATCGGGCGTCGGAACCCGATGTGAATTTCGGAGAATCTTCGTACTGCGGTCGCATACAAAGTAAAGACATGCACTCCAGGATCGTGGTCAAGCAAATGTTGTATTTAAATTAACGGCAACGCGTTTCGACCACAAGGTCTTTTTCAAAGCCAGTTTGCACAGATACCAAGCCACCATTTTAAGTGTTTGAACATTAAGTGACATAGAAAACAGACAATGCATTCTCCAATTGACTTCAGGCACGGAAAACAGACTCCATGACTCCCCCGTTTCACTTCACAAGGTGAGTAGTTATTTTAAGATGATCACAATTATTACAATATTAGATTATCACAATATTAGATAACATGATTCACAGACACTAAACCACAGTGTGTCTGAAACAAATTTAAGTAATACTATTTTGATATTTGCCGGTATTGCGTCATACCAGAGACCACACATCCTGTGAAACTTAATCGGAGTCTGCATATGATATCAGTAGACGGGGTTTAGCCAGTGTGAGACCATTTTCACTCACTGGTCTCATAGTTAGCAAATATTGCGGCCCAGTGGCCCTTTCCTCATTGAACGCCAACCCCCTCACAGCAAGAAATCACCAGCTGCCACCTGATGTCATCAAAACGTAATGCATAGGACATTTAAAATAAAGTTTAGAAGGATATTACAAGAAAGACAGATTACTATCCTCCGTGAGTTGTGAACAACGTGCAAAAAATGAAACAGAAATAACTCAAGAATTAATAAAAAACCATGGACCACCCAGAGAGGACACTCAATGACCCCCCTGGCTCCACCGAAACCCATAAATCAACACTCCACTCATAACTTCATCAACTCTAGGTCCCAGAGCCCTGGTCCACTAGACCACCTGTGGAATTTTGCATCAAGTTTACATCATAAGTCACAGGGGAGTTGAGATCACTAAAAGGAGCTATATAACCAAATGTCAAGGGAAACAGTTACTACTTTTCCAATGTAGACAAACAGTTCCTCATCCTCGTTCATTCCCGAAGGAGACTTGCTACCCAGAAGAAGAATGTAACTTGACTCCAGGACTCTTAGTCGTTTCTCCCTGTCTCCCCCTCTCGGGCTTGCTTCCACTCTGTCAATGCCAAAGAAAGAGAATGTATTACGATTTTGTTCATGACATTTCTTCCAGTGTCTCGCAGTGGAATAATTCACATCACCGTTCTTAATTGCCCTTTGATGCTCAAGAATTCTTTTCTTCAAAGGAAAACTTGTACTTCCCACATACAATCTTTCACATGGGCAGACCACCACATACACACAGAAGTCAGAATTGCAGTTCATGAATTTTCCTATATCCCTTGTTTTTCCTGTAGGTAAAGTAAATGACTTTCTGTTTCTACTCCCTACAAAGGCCTTGCATCGGCCACACTTAAAGAAGCCTGTCTCTTGCTTGATCCAACTCTGCTCCCTTGTATTGCCCATGTAGCTATGTACCAGCATGTCTTTTAGAGATCGTGCACGTCTGTAAGTGTTCAAAGGGGACAGAGTGACATGTGAGCCCACCACTGGGTCTCCTTGGACTATATACCAGTGCCTGGCTAAGGTTTTCCTAACTGCCGTTGATTCTGTGTTGAAGGTAGTAATCAGTCTAATCGGATTACCCTCCTGCGTATCTCTTGTCCTTTTCACCAGTAGGTTGGACCGTTTTAAGGCTGCCGCCTTCCTTTCAGCTGTTTTCAGTACTTTCATTGTGTAACCCCTTAACCTGAACCTCTCAAACATCCTCTCTTTCTCTCTCTCATAGGACTCTGGGGTGCTGCAGTTGTGCTTAGCCCTAATGAGCTCCCCATAGGGGATGCTCCACTTCAGTTTAGATGGATGGTAACTGGCAGCGTGCAACACAATATTACCAGCTGTTTCCTTCCTGTGTAGAGTGGTAACCACCGTATTGTTTTCAATCTGCACACACACATCCAGAAATTCCATTTGTACTTGATCATACTTGTGAGTAAATATCAAATTGATATCATTATCAGCTATTCTGTGTAGAAAACTCTCCAGAACTAGTTCTGGTGCCACCCCAGATTAGGAAAATATCGTCGATAAAGCGGGTCCAAAAAACATTATTCTTGGTCAAATCTTCATTCTCATCAGTCCACACCATCTGTTGCTCCCACCACCCCATGAACATACATGCATAGCTTGGTGCGAAGCAACTTCCCATCGCTGTACCGACCTCCTGCTTAAACCATTTGTCCTCAAATAAAAAGAAGTTATTTTCCAAACAAAACATTAGCATCTCCAATAACATCATTATATGCATGTATGTTCATGGGATGGTGGGAGCAACAGATGGGAGCTTTTAAAAAAAAAAAGGTTTGGGGGGCTACTCCCCCCCACACATCACAGGGGACTGCCACCTCCCCGGGGCTATATGTATTAAATGCAGGGTCCACGCGGCCCCCCACAGCCTCGGGCACTGCAACCTCCCTGGGGCTATCTTTAAAAAGTAAAGTGTGGTGGGGCACACGCCCCGGGGACCACGACCTACCCGGGGCACCAATTAACTAAATGCAGGGGTCCATTGCGGAAGCCCCGGCCCGGGTACCACCACCTCCCCTGGCTACACAGATGATGGGAGGAGGGCAGCACGACCACCCTCCACGAGCCCTCCATGGCCCTGGCCACCCCCCAGAGCCGGCTACAGCAATGTCCCAGGGTCCCACCCCCGGAACACTGCAGTTTGCTATGGCATGGCGGGAGCACTGCTCCCGCCATGCCATAGAAAACTCTGCTTCGCTTCATGGAAGCGAGATCATTGAAAAATTTGAGACGTCATCAGTGATGTCATCAGTGATGTTACTGTCACTGACCATGTTATGAGTGATGTAACATGTAAGGTCATAAGCAGTGCATTGCGGGGGCGAGAGTTGTAGTTAGCTCAGCTAACAATAACGGCTGAATTTCTCTGGTTTTGTACGAGTGAAATGCCAGACTAACTATAACGTCCCTCAAATGCTAATTTCTAACTATAAAGTCCCTGAAACCTGTGTTTTTATCAGTGAATTTATATATAAATTTATATAAATATATATATCTATATATATATAAAAATATATATATATACATATACATATATATATATATATACAGAGGAGGACGCTGAACAGAAAATCCAAGAGATCAAAAAAAGACTCAAAATGAGAGGCTACAATGAACGAACATTGAGAAAATGTAAACAACGAATTGATAAAAGAACTAGAGAAGACACCTTGATTGGAAAACCAAAAACTCCTCAAGGAAATACAGCACCGCGATTTGTGACCATGTATAGTAAAGAAAGTGGAAGAATTGTGAATAAAATGAGAAAATATTGGCATCTAATTTCAGGAGACTCAGACATAGGAAATCTTCTTGGCACCAAACCAGTTGTGTCTTATAGGAAAACAACGTCTCTGCGAGATTTATTAGTGAAGACTTATTTTCAACCTAAACAACAAACCAATTGGCTAACAGACCAACAGAAAGGTTTTAGAAAATGTAACTCATGCAAAGCCTGTAAAATAGGAAAAAACATGACCACCATTTATGAACCCAATGGCAAATCTATCGACATTGATCAGAATATCACCTGCACGTCTAAATTTGTAATCTACATTATAGAATGTAAATGTGGTATGAAATACGTTGGTAGCACCACATGTATGCTCAAAAAACGAATTCTGGAGCACATCCGTGCAGTAAAAAATGGGGACATGGCGTATGCTACGGCGAAACACATGAGTAAATGCCAAAAAGGCGATTGGAGATCAATGTCTTTCTATGGAATCAAGATGATACCCCTAGGTGAACGGGGTGGGGATAGAGTTAAGATGTTACGCCAAATTGAATCCCGCTTCGTCATAAGACTCAGGACTAAAAGCCCTGGAGGCATAAATGATGATGAAGAACTTTATGTACACCTCGACTAGTAAGATTGTTGACATGCAATTGATTATTGCCGTTCTAGAATTGAACATAGCATTGTAGATGTATAAACTGGGTACTATACCCAGATAGTGTGAATGTGAATATAAATGAATATGAAATGTGAATACCTAAAGTTACGCTTAGGAATTGAAAGCACTGATGCTACATAATGAGCGATCTTGCATATAGCGTAATACTTAAGATAAGTATGGATCTACATTATAGAAGTAGGTACTGTACCTAAATGAGAGATACGAAGTGAACATAAAACAGCAAGCATGCATCAAGCGATTAGAATATAAACATGGCTTAAATATAATTGTAATAAGACAATCACGCTGCGTAATGATAGAAAATGCGGAGAATGAAAGTATCTGACATAAGGCGCAATTGTCTTTCTTGTAAATATGTATAAAGTTTTGGATATTACATTGAATGTAATGAACACTACAACTCCCATAATGCCACTTTAAGGCAGAGATGGGTAGTATATAAGTGTAACTGAAGAAAGACTCACTGACCGTGAAAAAAGCTGAGTTAGGCTGAAACGTGTTGGTGGAGTGAACGTTTGCCAATAAATTAAGCAAAATTCTGCTCAAGAGTGCCGCATCCTTTGTTTTAAAAATTAATCTGGGCCAGGAACCGGCCCCTATGCAGAGCAGCCGCTGGTGAGCGCACTCGGAACGTAAGGATCACTTTGTGGATAATATATATATATATATATATATATATATATATATATATATATATATATATATATATATATATAAATATATATATCCAAAACGCATTTCTCCGTGACAAGGGGACCCCAACCCTGACAGGGCGCCCTCAGAAATGCAGGAACGGAGCATCCTGCTACTTGCACCCAGCAACATAGAAAGATCAGCCAAGGCTCGACTTCGGAGGAAAAGTGCTTTAATAGTGCAGGGCGGCAATCAATTAATTACACCCAGACGGGTTTCGGCTGTCCCATCAGCCTTAATCATTGGTAGAGCAGTCTCTGGTAGCCAATGAGGATACACTGATTGGTTTTTAAATCCTACATTTCCCAGGATGCACTATGGAAACCACATGCAAATACATTCAAGTTGCCATGCAATATACTTTCTGATATTGATTAGTTTCGCTGCATCGCAGTCTTGTAATGAAAATTATGCATTTCCAAGGCATCATTGCTCATTAACACTGCCACAGTTAAAAAATGTCCTTTAAAAGCACCCAGCTTCGAAGCCTGCTCGAGGAAGTGAAATACTCCTCAAGCATCCCTTTCTCACCTCCATGCGATATTTGTATCAGGAAAATCCTCTTGTTTCTGACTTGAAGGCGGGCGGGTCATGCCCCCTGAATTAAAATCTAACACGCATTTCTCCGTGACAAGGGGGCCCCCAACCCTGACAGGGCGGCCTCAGAAATGCAGGAACGGAGCATCCTGCTACTTGCACCCAGCAAAATAGAAAGATCAGCCAAGGATCGACTTCGGAGGAAAAGTGCTTTAATAGTGCAGGGCGGCAGTCAATTAATTACTCCCAGACGCGTTTCGGCTGTTCCATCAGCCTTAATCATTGGCAGAGCAGTCTCTGGTAGCCAATGAGGATACACTGATTGGTTTTTAAATCCTACATTTCCCAGGATGCACTATGGAAACCAAATGCAAATACATTCAAGTTGCCATGCAATATACTTTCTGATATTGATTAGTTTCGCTGCATCGCAGTCTTGTAATGAAAATTATGCATTTCCAAGGCATCATTGCTCATTAACACTGCCACAGTTAAAAAATGTCCTTTAAAAGCACCCAGCTTCGAAGTCTGCTCAAGGAAGTGAAATACTCCTCAAGCATCCCTTGCTCGCCTCCATGCGGTATTTGTATCAGGAAAATCCTCTTGTTTCCGACTTGAAGGCGGGCGGGTCATGCCCCCTGAATTAAAATCTAACACGCATTTCTCCGTGACAACGGGCCCCCAACCCTGACAGGGCGGCATCGGAAATGCAGGAACGGAGCATCCTGCTACTTGCACCCAGCAACATAGAAAGATCAGCCAAGGCTCGACTTCGGAGAAAAAGTGCTTTAATAGTGCAGGGCGGCAGTCAATTAATTACTACCAGACGCGATTCGGCTGTTCCATCAGCCTTAATCATTGGCAGAGCAGTCTCTGGTAGCCAATGAGGATACACTGATTGGTTTTTGAATCCTACATTTCCCAGGATGCACTATGGAAACCAAATGCAAATACATTCAAGTTGCCATGCAATATACTTTCTGATATTGATTAGTTTCGCTGCATCGCAGTCTTGTAATGAAAATTATGCATTTCCAGGGCATCATTGCTCATTAACACTGCCACAGTTAAAAAATGTCCTTTAAAAGCACCCAGCTCCGAAGCCTGCTCGAGGAAGTGAAATACTCCTCAAGCATCCCTTGCTCGCCTCAATGCAGTATTTGTATCAGGAAAATCCTCTTGTTTCCGACTTGAAGACGGGCGGGTCATGCCCCCTGAATTAAAATCCAACACGTATTTCTCCGTGACAAGGGGCACCCAACCCTGACAGGGCGGCCTCGGAAATGCAGGAACGGAGCATCCTGCTACTTGCACCCAGCAACATCGAAAGATCAGCCAATGCTCGACTTCGGAGAAAAAGTGCTTTAATATTGCAGGGCGGCAGTCAATTAAATACTCCCAGATGCGTTTCAGCTCTTCCATCAGCCTTAATCATTGGTAGAGCAGTCTCTGGTAGCCAATGAGGATACACTGATTGGTTTTTGAATCCTACATTTCCCAGGATGCACTATGGAAACCAAATGCAAATACGTTCAAGTTGCCATGCAATATACTTTCTGATATTGATTAGTTTCGCTGCATCGCAGTCTTGTAATGAAAATTATACATTTCCAATGCATCATTGCTCATTAACACTGCCACAGTTAAAAAATGTCCTATAAAAGCACCCAGCTCCGAAGCCTGCTCGAGGAAGTGAAATACTCCTCAAGCATCCCTTGCTCGCCTCCATGCTGTATTTGTATCAGGAAAATCCTCTTTTTTACGACTTGAAGGCGGACGGGTCATGCCCCCTGAATTAAAATCCAACACGCATTTCTCCGTGACAAGGGGTCTCCAACCCTGACAGGGCGGCCTCGGAATTGCAGGAACGGAGCATCCTGCTACTTGCACCCAGCAACATAGAATGTTCAGCCAAGGCTCGACTTCGGAGAAAAAGTGCTTTAATAGTGCAGGGCGGCAGTCAATTAATTACTCCCAGACGCGTTTCGGCTATTTCATCAGCCTTAATCATTGGTAGAGCAGTCTCTGGTAGCCAATAAGGATACACTGATTGGTTTTTGAACCCTACATTTCCCAGGATGCACTATGGAAACCAAATGCAAATACATTCAACTTGCCATGCAATATACTTCCTGATATTGATTAGTTTCGCTGCATCACAGTCTTGTAATGAAAATTATGCATTTCCAAGGCATCATTGCTCATTAACACTGCCACAGTGTTAGAGCAGTCTCTACAGTTTGCTATGGCATGGCGGGAGCACTGCTTCCGCCATGCCATAGAAAACTCTGCTTCGCTTCATGGAAGCGAGATCATTGAAAAATTTGAGATGGCATCAGTGATGTTACTGTCACTGACCATGTTGTGAGTGATGTAACATGTAAGGTCATAAGCAGTGCATTGCGGGGCGAGAGTTGTAGTTAGCTCAGCTAACAATAACAGCTGAATTTCTCTGGTTTTGTACGAGTGAAATTCCAGACTAACTATAACGTCCCTCAAATGCTAATTTCTAACTATAAAGTCCCTGAAACCTGTGTTTTTATCAATGAATTTATATATATATAAATTTATATAAATATATATATCTATATAAAAATATATATATACATATATATATATATATATATATCCAACACGCATTTCTCCGTGACAAGGGGCCCCCAACCCTGACAGGGCGGCCTCAGAAATGCAGGAACGGAGCATCCTGCTACTTGCACCCAGCAAAATAGAAAGATCAGCCAAGGATCGACTTCGGAGGAAAAGTGCTTTAATAGTGCAGGGCGGCAGTCAATTAATTAATTACTCCCAGACGGGTTTCGGCTGTCCCATCAGCCTTAATCATTGGTAGAGCAGTCTCTGGTAGCCAATGAGGATACACTGATTGGTTTTTAAATCCTACATTTCCCAGGATGCACTATGGAAACCAAATGCAAATACATTCAAGTTGCCATGCAATATACTTTTTGATATTGATTAGTTTCCCTGCATCGCAGTCTTGTAATGAAAATTATGCATTTCCAAGGCATCATTGCTCATTAACACTGCCACAGTTAAAAAATGTCCTTTAAAAGCACCCAGCTTCGAAGTCTGCTCGAGGAAGTGAAATACTCCTCAAACATCCCTTGCTCGCCTCCATGCGGTATTTGTATCAGGAAAATCCTCTTGTTTCCGACTTGAAGGCGGGCGGGTCATGCCCCCTGAATTAAAATCTAACACGCATTTCTCCGTGACAAGGGGCCCCCAACCCTGACAGGGCGGCATCGGAAATGCAGGAACGGAGCATCCTGCTACTTGCACCCAGCAACATAGAAAGATCAGCCAAGGCTCGACTTCGGAGAAAAAGTGCTTTAATAGTGCAGGGTGGCAGTCAATTAATTACTCCCAGATGCGATTCGGCTGTTCCATCAGCCTTAATCATTGGCAGAGCAGTCTCTGGTAGCCAATGAGGATACACTGATTGGTTTTTGAATCCTACATTTCCCAGGATGCACTATGGAAACCAAATGCAAATAGGTTCAAGTTGCCATGCAATATACTTTCTGATATTGATTAGTTTCGCTGCATCGCAGTCTTGTAATGAAAATTATGCATTTCCAAGGCATCATTGCTCATTAACACTGCCACAGTGTTAGAGCAGTCTCTACAGTTTGCTATGGCATGGCGGGAGCACTGCTCCCGCCATGCCATAGAAAACTCTGCTTCGCTTCATGGAAGCGAGATCATTGAAAAATTTGAGACGTCATCAGTGATGTCATCAGTGATGTTACTGTCACTGACCCTGTTATGAGTGATGTAACATGTAAGGTCATAAGCAGTGCATTGCGGGGGCGAGATTTGTAGTTAGCTCAGCTAACAATAATGGCTGAATTTCTCTGGTTTTGTACGAGTGAAATGCCAGACTAGCTATAACGTCCCTCAAATGCTAATTTCTAACTATAAAGTCCCTGAAACCTGTGTTTTTATCAGTGAATTTATATATATATAAATGTATATAAATATATATATCTATATATATATAAAAATATATATATATACATATACATACATATATATATATTCACTGAAAAAACCATAGGTTTCAGGCACGTTATAGTTAGAAATTAGCATTTAAAAAACCTTAGAAATTCACTGAAAAAACCATAGGTTTCAGGGACATTATAGTTTGTTGGACATTTCACTCGTACAAAACCATAGAAATTCCCCCGTTATAGTTAGTTCAGCTAACTATACCTCGCGCCCCCGCAATGCACTGCTGATGACGTCACATATTACATCATTCATGACATGGTCAGTGACATCACTGATGACATCACTGATGACATCTCAAATGACATCACTGATGACATCATCCAGTGACTGTGTGTTTCTATAAAGTTTAAATATGTATTATATATATGCCAAGGTGTATTGAAGAATGAGTGGGTGTTTAAGTGTCTGGATGGAGGATTTAGTAGGTGCATCACTGACTGTTTAAGTGAGTTATTACATATGTCTTATTGAAAGTATGGGTTAGTGACTAAACTGTGTGAATGTCTGTATCGGTCTGTCTGCTGTTGTATAAGCTGCTCCATGGGTTGGTTAGTAGCTACATGAGTGTCTATATGGGTTATTGATTGGTTGCCAGAGTATTTGTATGGGTGCCTGAGTGTGTGTGTGGGTACGTGGGAGGTGTGTGACTCTGTGCATACATGTTTGAGTGATTGATTCACTGGCTGGTATGGGTTCAATAGTGCATGTGGAAACAGCTGTATGGGTGGGTCAGTGTGTGTATGGGTGTGTTACTGAGTGAATGGATGTCTCAGTGGTACATGTCCAAGTAACTACATATGTAAAAGGCAGTGTATGTGAGTGTTGGAGAATATAAATGACTATATGTGAGAGTCAGTGATTGTGAGAGTGGCTGTATAGATGAGTGTTTACTTGTATCAGTGATTGTATAAGAGAGTAATTATGTGTTTTATTTCTGTTTGAATAAGTGATCTGTTGTGTGTATAACTCTATAGGTCAGTAAATGGAAGTGTGATTGATTCTTTGCATGACTGACTAGGTGTGTGAGTAACTCCATGAATGATTGGCGCTGTGTGAGTGTCTGTATAGGTGTATGAGTGCATATGATAGTGTTGTATTGATGAGTGACTGTATGTATGAGTGATTGTATGGGTGAATGAGTGGATGTGTGTGTAGACCTAGGAATCAGTGAGTGCGTATGTAGTAACTGGTATTGGTGTGTCGATGGTTTCGAAAATGGTAGTCTGTATTTTACAGTGGGTGTATCAAAGGTTATATTAGTGTGTGAGGAGGTGCATCAGACTTTCACATGGATGATGTCATCAGTGATGTCATCAGTGATGTCATTTGAGATGTCATCAGTGATGTCATCAGTGATGTCACTGACCATGTCATGAATGATGTAATATGTGACGTCATCAGCAGTGCATTGCGGGGGCGCGAGTTATAGTTAACTGAACTAACTATAACGGGGGAATTTCTATGGTTTTGTACGAGTGAAATGTCCAACTAACTATAACGTCCCTGAAACCTATGGTTTTTTCAGTGAATTTCTAAGGTTTTTTAAATGCTAATTTCTAACTATAACGTGCCTGAAACCTATGGTTTTTTCTGTGAATTTCAATGGTTTTTTTAAATGCTAATTTCTCACTATAACGTGCCTGAAACCTATGGTTTTTTCAGTGAATTTCAATGGTTTTTTAAATGCTAATTTCTAACTATGCCTACAAAGTTAGGACATGTGAAGAAAGAGGAAGAAAAGCGCAGAAAGAAGCAAGACAAATGCAGAAAGAGGCAAAGAAGTCCAGAAAGACGAAGAAAACTGCAGGAAGAAGCAAGAGATGTGCAGAAAGAACCAACAGAGGAGCAGAAAGTCTTCCTGTGCCCCCAACTTTTAGTGACAGGTACTGGTGGTAACTGACTCTGACTAACCAGGACCGGAGCCAGTGCTATGCTAAAAGATACTTAGAATACAGTAAAAACACCTACATACACTAGGAAACACTATGTGTTGGGGTATCCCTGTAATTAGCATGACCTCCTCTGTATTTGCCTTAAGTTAGTGCCTGGGTCATTGCATGAGTACATGGGTGGTGACTGGATGATTAGAGTGCTGCAAGGATAGTGCATGGTGATTTTATAACTGCTTGGGTTTTGGCGGAGTGATTGGATAAGTACATGATGCTGGATGGCTGATTTGAGGAGTGCATGGGTAGTGACAGAGGGATTTCTGGAGTGCATGGGTACAACCTGGATAATTGGAGGAGTGAATCGCTACTGTGTAGGTGGTTAGAGGTCTGCATGGGTAGTGCACAGGGGATTGTAGCAGTGCATGTGTTAGTGCCTGGGTCATTCCATGAGTACATGGGTACTGACTGGAAAATTAGAGTACTGCAAGGAGAGTGCATGGTGAATTTATAAGTGCCTGGGTTTTGGCAGAGTGATTGGATAAGTACATGGTGCTCGCTGGGTGATTGGAGGAGTGCATGGGTAGTGACAGGGCGATGGCTGGACTGCATGGGTACTGCTCAGGGTATTGTAGCAGTGCATCAGTTAGTGCATGAGTCATTGCATGAGTGCATGGGTAGTGACTGGATGATTAGAGTGCTGCAAGGAGAGTGCATGGTGAATTTATAAGTGTTTGGGTTTTGGCGGAGTGATTGCATAAGTACACACATGTCATATCAGGCCCGCCTCCCTTCTGCCACTGTGCAAACGCGCCCCCTGGCGGGTTTTAATTTGGGGATTAATTCCCCTTGAATCCTGAGGGTCCCTGGGGGCCAACTAGCCCACCAGGTACCTCCAGTAAGCGCCACAGAGCTGCGTTGCAGAGAGGTGGTCCGAGGCCACTCCCCTTTTACTCCTCTCTGCAACGCAACTCTGTGGCGCTTACTGGACGTACCTGGTGGGCTAGTTGGCCCCCAGGGACCCTCAGATTCAAGGGGACTTAATCCCCCAATTTAAAACGCGCCACAGGGCTCATTTGCACACTTGTCACATCAGGCCACGCCCCCTCCCTGCACCACTGTGCAAACGCGCCCCCTGGAGCTTTGTAAATTGGGGGATTAAATTCGCTTGAGTCCTGAGGGTCCCTGGGGGCCAACTAGCCCACCAGCTACCTCCAGTAAGCGCCACAGAGGTGTGTTGCAGAGAGGTGTAAAATGGGGGTGGCCTCTCAACACCTCTCTGCAACGCAGCTCCCTGGCGCATACTGGAAGTACCTGGTGGGCTAGTTCGCCCCGAGGGACCCTCAGGATTGAAGGAGACTTAATCCCCCAATTTACAATGTGCCAGGGGTGCGTTTGCACACTTGCTATGTCAGGCCCCGCCCCTTCCCTTCACCACTGTGCAAACGCGCCCTCTGGCACGTTTTAAGTTGGGGGATTAATTCCCCTTGAGTCCTGATGGTCCCTGGGGGCCAACTAGCCCACCAGGTACCTCCAGTAAGTGTCACAGAGCTGCGTTGCAGAGAGGTGTAAAAAAGGGGCATGGCCTCTGAACACCTCTCTGCAACGCAGCTCCCTGGCGCATACTGGAGGTACCTGGTGGGCTAGTTACCCCAGGGACCCTCAGGATTCAGGGACTAATCCCCAACCTAAAACGTGCCACAGCGTGTTTGCACACTTGTCATATCAGGCCACGCCCCCTCCCTGCACCACTGTGCAAACGCACCCCCTGGTGCGTTGTAAATTGGGGGATTATGTCCCCTTGAGTCCGGAGGGTCCCTGGGGGCCAACTAGCCCACCAGCTACCTCCAGTAAGCGCCACAGAGCTGCGTTGCAGAGTGGTGTAAAAAGGGGGCGTGGCCTTGGACCACCTCTCTGAAACGCAGCTCCCTGGTGCTTACTGGAGGTACCTGGTGGTCTAGTTGGCCCCCAGGGACCCTCAGGATTGAAGGGGACTTAATCCCCCAATTTACAATGTGCCAGGGGGTGCATTTGCACACTTGCTATGTCAGGCCCCGCCCCCTCCCTGCACCACTGTGCAAATGCAACGAAATTAAAAAAAACAAAAAATTCTTTTTTTGGCCCTGGGGGTCCTTCTGGGACCCCCTGAGCAGGCCTAGGGGGTCAGGGTGTTTCTACCCTGCCCCCTTATCTTGTTTTATACCTTTGTTTCTCTGTTTTCTGGTGACTCGCTTCTACCAAGCCACAAGATGGCTGCCAACACTTCCTGGTTTGGAGTGTTGACAGCCAATCACAGTGAAGCTTGTGCACGGGACTTAGGCTCCACCCAGATATCGAAACTTTTATTTTTCTAATTTCTCAGCAACTACTGAACGGATTTACACCATTTAAAAAAAGGTCGTTTTCTGATCCAAGCACTACCGTTTTGCCAAATTTGGGGTAATTCCGTTCAGTAATTTCGACTAATAACCTTGCACAAAGTTTCCTATGGGAAATTGATTTTTTGACTCTTATATTTTTAATTTCTCAAAAACTACTAAACGGATTTACACCATTTAAAGAAAAGGTCGCTTTCTGAACCAAGCTCTACCTTTCTGCCAAATTTGGGGTAATTCCGTTCAGCAGTTCGGGCTGTAGCTCGTCGCAAAACTTCCTAATGGAAATTAACATGGGGAAAATGCGTTTTCGGACCGCCCTTTTTTCTCAGCCCCCGCTTGACGAATCACCCCCACACTTTCAGGATAGGAGCTGACCTGGATAGACTTTTTTTTGGGAGAACTTCGCAAAGATTCATTAAACGACGTCAAAGTTATTAGCAAATCAAAAAATGCTTTTGCTACGGAAACTAGGTTGTAACTATAACTAACTACTGGCGACCGCCAGTAGGTTATATATATATATATATATATATATATATATATATATATATATATATATATATATATATATATATATATATATATATATATATATATATATATATATATATATATATCCAACATGCATTTCTCCATGACAAGGGGCCCCCAACCCTGACAGGGCGGCCTCAGAAATGCAGGAACGGAGCATCCTGCAACTTGCACCGAGCAACATAGAAAGATCAGCCAAGGATCGACTTCGGAGGAAAAGTGCTTTAATAGTGCAGGGCGGCAGTCAATTAATTACTCCCAGACGGGTTTCGGCTGTCCCATCAGCCTTAATCATTCGTAGAGCAGTCTCTGGTAGCCAATGAGGATACACTGATTGGTTTTTAAATCCTATATTTCCCAGGATGCACTATAGAAACCAAATGCAAATACATTCAAGTTGCCATGCAATATACTTTCTGATATTGATTAGTTTCGCTGCATCGCAGTCTTGTAATGAAAATTATGCATTTCCAAGGCATCATTGCTCATTAACACTGACACAGTTAAAAAAATGTCCTTTAAAAGCACCCAGCTTCGAAGTCTGCTTGAGGAAGTGAAATACTCCTCAACCATCCCTTGCTCGCCTCCATGCGGTATTTGTATCAGGAAAATCCTCTTGTTTCCGACTTGAAGGCGGGCGGGTCATGCGCCCTGAATTAAAATCTAACACGCATTTCTCCGTGACAAGGGGCCCCCTACCCTGACAGGGCGGCATCGGAAATGCAGGAACGGAGCATCCTGCTACTTGCACCCAGCAACATAGAAAGATCAGCCAAGGCTCGACTTCAGAGAAAAAGTGCTTTAATAGTGCAGGGCGGCAGTCAATTAATTACTCCCAGACGCGTTTCGGCTATTCCATCAGCCTTAATCATTGGTAGAGCAGTCTCTGGTAGCCAATGAGGATACACTGATTGGTTTTTGAATCCTACATTTCCCAGGATGCACTATGGAAACCAAATGCAAATACATTCAAGTTGCCATGCAATATACTTTCTGATATTGATTAGTTTCCCTGCATCGCAGTCTTGTAATGAAAATTATGCATTTCCAGGGCATTATTGCTCATTAACACTGCCACAGTTAAAAAACGTCCTTTAAAAGCACCCAGCTCCGAAGCCTGCTCGAGGAAGTGAAATACTCCTCAAGCATCCCTTTCTCGCCTCCATGCGGTATTTGTATCAGGAAAATCCTCCTGTTTCCGACTTGAAGGCGGGTGGGTCATGCCCCCTGAATAAAATCCAACACGCATTTCTCCATGACAAGGGGCCCCCAACCCTGACAGGGTGGCCTCGGAAATGCAGGAATGGAGCATCCTGCTATTTGCACCCAGCAACATCGAAAGATCAGCCAAGGCTCGACTTCGGAGAAAAAGTGCTTTAATATTGCAGGGCGGCAGTCAATTAATTACTCCCAGACGCGTTTCAGCTCTTCCATCAGCCTTAATCATTGGTAGAGCAGTCTCTGGTAGTCAATAAGGATACACTGATTGGTTTTTGAATCCTACATTTCCCAGGATGCACTATGGAAACCAAATGCAAATACGTTCAAGTTGCCATGCAATATACTTTCTGATATTGATTAGTTTCGCTGCATCGCAGTCTTGTAATGAAAATTATAAATTTCCAAGGCATCATTGCTAATTAACACTGCCACAGTTAAAAAATGTCCTTTAAAAGCACTCAGCTCCAAAGCCTGCTCGAGGAAGTGAAATACTCCTCAAGCATCTCTTGCTCGCCTCCATGCGATATTTGTATCAGGAAAATCCTCTTGTTTCCGACTTGAAGGCTGGTGGGTCATGCCCCCTGAATTAAAATCCAACATGCATTTCTCCGTGACAAGGGCCCCCAACCCTGACAGGGCGGCCTTGTAAATGCAGGAACGGAGCATCCTGCTACTTGCACCCAGCAACATAGAAAGATCAGCCAAGGCTCGACTTCGGAGAAAAAGTGCTTTAATAGTGCAGGGCAGCAGTCAATTAATTACTCTCAGACGCGTTTCGGCTGTTCCATCAGCCTTAATCATTGGTAGAGCAATCTCTGGAAGCTAATGAGGATACACTGATTGGCTTTTGAATCCTACATTTCCCAGGATGCACTATGGAAACCAAATGCAAATACGTTGAAGTTGCCATGCAATATACTTTCTGATATTGATTAGTTTCGCTGCATCGCAGTCTTGTAATGAAAATTATGCATTTCCAAGGCATCATTGCTCAATAACACTGCCACAGTTAAAAAATGTCCTTTAAAAGCACCCAGCTCCGAAGCCTGCTCGAGGAAGTGAAATACTCCTCAAGCATCCCTTGCTCGCCTCCATGCGGTATTTGTATCAGAAAAATCCTCTTGTTTCCGACTTGAAGGCGGGCGGGTCATGCCCCCTGAATAAAAATCCAACACGCATTTCTCCGTGACAAGGGGCCCCCAAACCTGACAGGGTGGCCTCGGAAATGCAGGAACGGAGCATCCTGCTACTTGCACCCAGCAACATAGAAAGATCAGCCAAGGCTCGACTTCGGAGAAAACGTGCTTTAATAATGAGGGGCGGCAGTCAATTAATTACTCCCAGACGCGTTTCGGCTGTTCCATCAGCCTTAATCATTGGTAGAGCAGTCTCTGGTAGCCAATGAGGATACACTGATTGGTTTTTGAATCCTATATTTCCCAGGATGCACTATGGAAACCAAATGCAAATACGTTTAAGTTGCCATGCAATATACTTTCTGATATTGATTAGTTTCGCTGCATCGCAGTCTTGTAATGAAAATTATGCATTTCCAAGGCATCATTGCTCATTAACACTGCCACAGTGTTAGAGCAGTCTCTACAGTTTGCTATGGCATGGCGGGAGCACTGCTCCCGCCATGCCATAGAAAACTCTGCTTCGCTTCATGGAAACGAGATCATTGAAAAATTTGACACGTCATCAGTGATGTCATCAGTGATGTTACTGTCACTGACCATGTAATGAGTGATGTAACATGTAAGGTCATAAGCAGTGCATTGCGGGGGCGAGAGTTGTAGTTAGCTCAGCTAACAATAACGGCTGAATTTCTCTGGTATTGTACGAGTGAAATGCCAGACTAACTATAACGTCCCTCAAATGCTCATTTCTAACTATAAAGTCCCTGAAACCTGTGTTTTTATCAGTGAATTTATGTATATATAAATTTATATAAATATATATAGATATATATATAAAAAAAATATATATATATATATATCACCACAATTTTCTCTTTTGAGAAAGAATACACTCGCACTCACGGGTATTTTTGTAGCACGCTCTTAGGTTTTATTGAAGCGGCAACATTCTCCAACCAGTAGAAAAACCCAACGCGTTTCAGTCTGCCCTCAGACCTTGCTCACGGGTAACCAGCGCTTCAATTGCTACTCCATTTAAATTAATCACATGACATTATGTCACATCCTGTTCTATATAGCGCTTGGTATTCTGGTAGATGTAGTCTTTTACATTTTTATAGTGAAAATTAGTGAGTGATTTTGTGAATTGAACAAAAATAAGTGATGTATCTAAAATACAGTGAAACATAGTGAATGCAATACCTGTTACCGTTTTCAAAATTGTAAATAATTCACATTATTAAGCTTTTACTTTGACATCAAACCATCCATTTGGTTACATCTTGCCCTATATTGGGCAAACCTCCCACGACCGTTCTTATCAAAATCTTTTATATATATATACATATGCATGCAATACCGAGTTCCGTTCGCACTCTCAGGTCTCACCACAGAGGTTCACGGTGAACAAGCCCTTTTGAGGGTGAAATGCGTCACGGCAGGTTTATGAGGAAATAAACCCCCTATGTTACTTTCTTTGGAGTCTTGACTTTTCTGTGGTGAGACCTGAGAGCGCGAACGGAACTCCGTATTGCATGCATATCGACTACCGGTTTTCTCCGCCGGCATCGCGCCACCCCTCAACGGGCTATAATCTCCGGAAGGAGTACCTTTGGTGAATATATATATACATATGGGGGCGCTGTATGACATTTCCTTCCACCCAATGGGGTAAGACATTGTTTAACAACGTTGAATCAGAGGTGCTCACTGGGGTTTCAGCACGATCGAGTTTGGGCAATGGACTGCTAAGACCAGAATGCAACTTTGCCACACCCATGTGGGTGGGACTTGTTATTCCAATAAAGCATGTGCGTGTAATCAGCCTCTGCTCTTCATTGTACAGCCAGTGATCAAGGGCGGGATGACGCCCGAAACGCGTTTGGGATGTAAAGGATGGATGTGCGGCAGGTCGTTGTGCTGCTACCGGCGGCAAGTGTGTGTAAACCCCCTCGTGAGTGACCTTCCAACAAGGCAACTTTTCGGAAGAATATATATATATATATATATATATATATATATATATATATATATATATATATATATATATATATCATATATATAACCTACTGGCAGTTGCCAGTAGGTAGTTATAGTTAGGACCTTGTTTCTATTCAAAAAGCGTTTTTTCTTTTGCCAATATCTTTGGAGCCTCTTGAAGAATGTTTGCGAAATTTTCAAAACTAATGGGGCGGTCAGGTCATCTCCTGTTGTGAAAGTTTTGAGGTGATTCGTCAAGCGGGGGCCGAGAAAAAGGGGGGGTCCCAAAACCTGTTTTCTCTATGTTTATTTCCATAGGAAACTTTAGACATGGCATTACACCAAATTTGGCAAAAAGGTAGCTCTTGGTCCAGAAAGCACTCTTTTTGTAAAATGGTGTAAATCCGTTCAGTAGTTGCTGAGAAATGTAAACATTGCTCAGATATCCATATATCTCAAGTCTGCAATCTGATTGGCTGCAAACAGTTCCAACCAGGAAGTGTTGGCAGCCATCTTGTGACTCGGTTGAATCGAGTCACAAGAAAAAAGGTAAAAGAAGGATAAAAAACAAAAAAGGGGGCAGGGTAAAAACACCCTGACCCCCTAGGCCTGCTCAGGGGGTCCCACAGGTACACACAGGGCCAAAAAAAGCATTTTAAAAAACCCAGAAATCATCGGGATTCGTGTACGGTGTGTGAATCCTGCAGAACATTTTTTTTAAAAAGAGGTGCAGTCTCCCAGCTCTTCGTTTCTTTTGAGCCCCTGAGTGGGCCAGGTCCCGGGGCCAACTGTAATTAGATATGTGGGGACCCGTGGGGGCCCCCACAGCCCCAGGGACCACCACCTCCCCCGGGCTATGTTTAATAAGTGCGGGGAAGCCAAGCGGGATCCCCTGCAGCCACCGGGGACCGCCACCTCCCCGGGGCTTACTGAAAGCACCCCAGAGCATTTCCCGCTCAGTGTCAAAGTTACAGACACACAAGGTCACTGGAGACATTTCTCCGGGTCCTTCACGCAGCTGTAGTGTATGAGATGCACTATACGTTTACCCGTTGAGAGAGCACTTACTGATTAGCCATCAGAAAGTACTGCAGTCAAGTACAGGTATTGCACAAAACGGTGGACTCTTCTTGGCTAAATATGCAGGCAGGATTCATCCTGGCACGATGCTCGTGTCACAAAAATTAAACCTCAGCAGGAAGCACTTACAGGTATAAGGAAAGCAGGTGCCCAAGTTGAAGCTCCACTTCTGTAATGCATTTATCAGTCTAACTTCGTGGGCATGGTCATTGCTAAGAAGGTGTGCTTTCTCCTCATTTCCATCATGAAAAGATCACTGTAATCCTTGATGGAGGTGGCTAAGCTTCTCTCGACGGGTAAGCGTATAGTGCATCTTATACACTACAGCTGCGTGAAGGACCAGAAGAATTGTCTCCAATGACCTTGTCACCGAGTGGGAAACGTGCTGGGGTGCTTTCATTGGGCTGTCCATCATTTTGGGAAAAGGGCGGGAAGACATTGCATCCTGCTAATGTATATGGGGCGGGGCCAAACAGGCGGGGACTCTCGGCAAGTTTACATTCCCGTCATAAAGATAGACTAGATCAGAGCTGCACCACTTTGAAGTAAACAAGTCCATACAAATAGTTATGGCTCACTCAAGCGCAGATTGGAACCGTTTCTTCTTTATTATTTCATTCTTTATAATGCAACAGCCAACGTGTTTAGTCCTGTAAGGCAGGACTTCTTCAGGGCTGTAAGTTAAAAACATATAAAAACGACATTTACAATACATAAACTATACAACACATGCAACATTAATATATACATATATATATATAAAGAGTTAAAAAAAATATCAAATAAACCACCTATATACAACAACTGTTCACATGTAAAAGACACACATGTCCAACATTGATATAAGACCATACCCAAACTCTAACACATGTAAGGAAACAGTAACACAGTAATACTGATTCAAAATTAAAAGACATATACCATGACCTTAGTGTCATTTATTCAATTGTCGTAGAATAAGGAGAAAATAAGCAACAGTCAAAGAAAGAAGGAGAAGTTAAGCTAAGCAGGAAATAGTGTGACCCAGCAAGAATCCCAAGTAAAAGCCCGAGTGCAATCCCGTGTAAACCTTGTCAAAAACATCCTTATCTAAACCATATGCGTATAATTTAAAGTGCCACAGTCCTCCTAACCATAGCAAATTACGCATAGGTAAACCGATTGTAAGTCACAGTGTGTCAGTGGTGGAACCCTTTACAATCAGGACTCCCCACAGATGACAATCGACAATCCATTTAACAAAGTACGCCACATTTGGGGTGCACTGATAACATGAATATTCGGTATATAATTTTGACGTAAACCAAGAACCGAGAGGGTGCCCAACAGCCCAAGTGAAGAACTACACTCATCTGTGTCAAGACCACCCTGAGCAATATGTGCACCTACCATTCATCAATCTAGGTCGACCAGATGTAAAAATCCAAATGGTAGTTGCCTTATAAGCAAATTTTGTTCCAAACAAAGACAGCAATCTATATGGGAGAAGACCACATCATAAAAGTATTGTTAATAAACCATATATTTGAATGGTGAGCATAATGTGTAACCATGTGCTCAAAATAAGCGTACCTCATCTGTGTCTCAAGAGGTTGATCCAAAATAAGGGTCAAATCGTTTTTTAATGTGTTTCCAATTACCAATAGTCATAACAAGGTCTGTAGGTTAGCGTGATATGATAACCACGGATGTATAGGAGAGATACTGGTACATTAGACCCAGCACATCTTTTTCGAACCGCTCCGCAAAAAAAGATGTGCAGGGTCTAATGTTCCTAGCTGGGTCTGAACTGAGGTGGCGAAGTGAGCTAAAGAACGATGATGGATTCAACCCAGATCTGTGACTGGGGGTGAGTGTCTGAAAAGTTTCTGCGCTCCGTCCATCATTTCTTTGTGTTTGCTTTGTTCGCCCTAAGTTGGCAGGGTATGCCCAGATGTGGGTCCCTTGCTCACTTTGCCACTGGATTCAAGCTAGCCTGGCTGATGAGGGCTGTTAGCCCGAAACCGGTCCCAGGATGCTGGTTTCCGGTTCAGGGAAGACCTGGCTTGGCAGTTCGGGCTAGACTGTTCCCATGAGGCACAGGGTCAAGACTGATTTGCATATAGCTGGGTCTGAACTGAGGTGGCGAAGTGAGCTAAAGAACGATGATGGATTCAACCCAGATCTGTGACTGGGGGTGAGTGTCTGAAAAATGTCAGCGCTCCGTCCATCATCTCTTTGTGTTTGCTTTGTTCGCCCTCAGTTGGCAGGGTATGCCCAGACGTGGGTCCCTTGCTCACTTTGCCACTGGATTCAAGCTAGCCTGGCTGATGAGGGCTGTTAGCCCGAAACCGGTCCCAGGATGCTTGTTTCCGGTTCAGGGAAGACCTGGCTTGGCAGTTCGGGCTAGACTGTTCCCATGAGGCACAGGGTCAAGACTGATTTGCATATAGTTGGGTCTGAACTGAGGTGGCGAAGTGAGCTAAAGAACGATGATGGATTCAACCCAGATCTGTGATTGGGGGTGAGTGTCTGAAAAGTTTCAGCGCTCCGTCCATCATCTCCTTGTGTTTGCTTTGTTCGCCCTAAGTTGGCAGGGTATGCCCAGACATGGGTCCCTTGCTCACTTTTCCACTGGATTCAAGCTAGCCTGGCTGATGAGGGCTGTTAGCCCGAAACCGGTCCCCGGATGCTTGTTTCCGGTTCAGGGAAGACCTGGCTTGGCAGTTCGGGCTAGACTGTTCCCATGAGGCACAGGATCAAGACTGATTTGCATATAGCTGGGTCTGAACTGAGGTGGCGAAGTGAGCTAAAGAACGATGATGGATTCAACCCAGATCTGTGACTGGGGTGAGTGCCTGAAAAGTTTCAGCGCTCCGTCCATCATCTCCTTCTGTTTGCTTTGTTATAAAAGGTCAGCACACTATCTCTTGTCTCAGCAGCAGATGACAAGAAAGAACCTCTTGGTCACAGGAACTGCATGAGGTTTTGCACTCGAGAAAAGCAAGGATGCAACCACCTCCATCAAGGATTACAGCGATCTTTTTACGTTGGAAATGAGGAGAAAGCACACTTTCTTAGCCATGACCATGCCCATGAAGTTAGGCTGATAAATGCGTTACAGAAGTGGAACTTCAAAACGGGCACCTGCTTTCTTTATATTTGTAAGTGCTTCCTGTTGAGGTTTAATTTTTGTGACACGAGCATTGTGCCAGAATGAATCCTGCTCTGCATATTTAGCCAAGAAGAAGGCACCATTTTGTGCAATACCTGTACTCGCCTGGAGTACTTTCTGATGGATATATATATATATATATATATATATATATATATATATATATATATATATATATATATATATTCTGCAACAAATCGGAGCACTCAACGGTATCTGGATTCCATTTTTATTATTGAATTGTGGAAGACGCGTTTCAGCTATGAAGCCTTTCTCAATGCCAGTCATGTAAATGTTTCCTCGTACCACATTTTAAACTCGCCCGTCCTTAATTCCTATTGGACAAGTAGAGTTGAGTGAGAGAAGACGGACTTCCTAGTCTTACAACATTGTATCCGCCATTGCAAAATGTGTGTTTTTTCAACAATCTTCTCTAAGTGAGGGTGGCTGTATGCTCATCGATCGCATTTTAATAATGTCAGTCAATGAGTAGAAAATGAGTAGTGCAGCCTTTTCATTTTATCATTTTGCATTGCCTCCACTGTATTGTGATATACAAACAGAATCCTTGTTCCTCGCCCTGCCGTACTTCCAACTCACAAAGGTTACAGGGATGTTATAGTTAGTCTCAGATTTCACTCCTACAAAACTGTTTAAATTCAGCAGCTATAGTTACCTGAGCTAATTATCAATTACAGCCCCAAAATGCACTGCTTATCACCTCACATAATACATCACTCATGACATGGTCAGTGACATCACTGATTAAATCTCAAAGACATCACTTAGGACAACACTGATGACATCATCTACAGAACCAGTCACTCACCTACTCACACCACGATAGAAACTCTCATACACCCAATCAAACACCTACACAACCACTCACATACCCATTCACAAGCCCATACAAGTACTCACTCAAGCTCTCACTCATCCATGGAGCCATTTGTGTACCCACTCACTAACTCATACAGCCACTCACACAACCACCCACTCACCCATACAGCTAATCATACAACCAGTCACTCACCGATACAGCCACTCACCCAGCTACACACTCACGCCATACAGCTACTCACACATCCACTTATTTATCTATACAGTCACACACACTCACTCACCTATACAGCCTCACAACAAGCCAATCAGTCACCCATACAAGCACTCATACACTGAGTCACACACCCACGCAGCCACTTACATACCAATTCACTCATCTGTACAAGCACTCACACATCTGCTCACTTACCCATACAGCCATTCACACAGACATTCACTCTCTAGTTTTTAAATGTTGTTTCCTAACTATAACAAACCATGTAACCTTTGGATTTTTTACTGAATTTCTATGGTTTTTTAATTGTTTTTTTGCTTACTCTGACATGTAACCTTTGAGAGTGGTTGTGTGAGTGGCTGCATAGGCCAGTGAGCCACTATGTGAGTGACTGTATGGATATGTGAGTGGGTGTGTGAGTGGCTGTATGGGTAGGTTAGTGGGTGTATGAGTGGATTTGTGGGAGTGTCAGTGGGTGTGTGAGTGAGTGGCTATATGGGTGAGTGAGTAAGTGAGTGAGTGTGTGAGTGAATGAGTCTGTGAATAGATGTGAGAGTGGCAGAGTGGGTGTGTAAATGGGTATTTGAGTGTCTGTATGGGTATATCAGTAGCTGTGTGAGTGACTGCGTCCGAATGGAATCTCACCAGCCCTTTTATCCAACAAGAGTCCACTGCTTTGCACAAAATGTCTACCCAACTGGAGTACTTCCTACCAGTTAATTAGTAAGTGCATTGGGGAAATATCTACTGCATATTCTACACTACAGCTGCATAATGGACCACGAGGAAATGTGTCCTGTGACCATGTGTATGTTATGGCAATGTGATTGTTTCTCATGCATCTTCATCCAGACATCTGTGATAATATGACTCCTTCTAAATGGAAGACAACGAGACTAAAAAGAGGTAAATCATCACCAAACAAGGGTACTTCATCTTAACTATATGAAGTAAGTGATTCTTTGTTTGGTGGAGATGTCCTGATATTCTTCGGCATCAAGAACGTGTCACCAAAATCGGCAGGGAATGCGCTGGGGGCCTTTTAGTCAGCTGTTTATCATCCTGACAAAAGGCAGGAAGACCAATGCATACTACTAAGGTGAATGGAATGGGGCAAAACAGGCGAAGCTTCCAGTGATTTTGCAAATTTGTATACTCATAGTCATTTAAAGGGATATCCATGGACTCTGCTCTCACCAGGTAAGGACAAAAAAAGAACCCACTCATCACAGTCACTACAGATTGTGCTCTGATAGATCAATGATGCATTCACCTCCACAAAACATTTCAGATCGTCTTTCAATGTGGAAATGCAGAGAAAACACACTTGCTTTGCCTTCGTCGAGCTCAGGAAGTCAGGATCATTTGTCCTTTACAGAAGTGGAGCTTCAACTGGGGCACCTGCTACGTTTATATTTGTAAGTGTTTCCCGTTGAGATGTAATTTCTGTGAAATGAGCTTCAGGGCCAGAAAGTAACATCACCTGCCCTTCTATTCAACAAGAGTCCAGAATTTTGCACAAAATGTCTACCCAGTCAGAGTAGTTTATACTGGTTAATTAGTAAATGCTATCTTGTTTGGTAAATGCCAAGTGCATATTCTACACTCTAGCTGTATAATGAATGAAGAGGAAATGTCTTCTGTGACCTTTTCTAAATTTCGCCAATGTTATTGTTCCTTGTGTGTCTTCATCCAGAAATCTGTGATAACATGAATCTGCTATAGAGAAGACAAAGGGACTACACAGAGGTGAATCTCCACCAAAGAAGGGTACTTTTTCCTAACAATATGAAGCAAGTGCTTGTTTGTTTGGTGAAGGTGTCCTGATTTTCTTGGAAATCAAGAACACGGCATCATTTTCTTTGGCATCAAGAAACAGATGTGCCAAGAAGACTTTTCTTTTTGAATTTTTTTATATTCGCGAATACGTCACAAAAAGTTATGCTATGTATATTCCTGTATCGCGAATATTCACAAAAACAGCATGACTTTTAGAAAGTATAATAACATGTATACACATATTGTAATTAATGTTTGAGGTCAGTAGTTCACTAATATAACATGTAAAGTGAGATTTTTATAAGTAATTGTATGGGTCAACACTGTTTTATTCTATTTCCCATTTTCACGACTACGTGGGCATTTGTGGAGATGTCGGTATTCATGAATATCACATTACTTTTCTTCGCACTTGCAGTGCTCAAATTGGAAAATATTTCTTGCAGCACCTACTAATTCCAATATTAGGATATAATTTTGCACTTTTTTGGGAATTTTTTTTAAAATAAAATGACATCTAGTGGCAGTGTAGAGCAGGAGGAACACCCTGAGTAGCACAACTCATCTGATGAGGAACCCCCAGTGAAGTGGCAGTCAATTACCTGAGAATTTTTTACAATTCTGTCTGGGTAAAAGACAGTGGCGAAGCACGTGAAGTCGTCATTGTAGGAAAGTGCCTCTTTTGACATGGTTAGCCCCCACTTTTTGCATGATGTCTTTTGTAATTTTGAACTGCTACGTGCACTGGGTCCCTGCTAACCAGGTCCCCAGTACCAGATTTCTTTCCCCGAAACTGTACCACGATTGGCACAACTTCAGTGACCCCTGTAAGTCCCTAATAAATGGTACCCCTGGTACCTAGAGCATGGGTATTGAAGAGGGTCCACTGGGGTGCAGCACTGATTGTGTCACACCAGGGACCCATCACCAAGGCTATGCACTCTGCCATTGCAGCCTGCAGATTTTGTTGCAGAGAAATTCGAAGAGTCGACATTGCACACAGTCCTATGTGTCATGCCTCCTACACACTGCATAGGATATAGGTAAATCACCCCTACTGCAGGTCTTTATCCCTAAGGCAGGGTGCACTATATCCTATGTGTGGGCATATCAGCAGGAGCAGATATACCCCCTACAATGTCCAGTCCATTCTGGGATTTTGTAAGTGCACAGGGAAGCCATAAAGAGTACATGGGCTGGATACTTGTCAACACGAGTTTCCTAGCTCCATGATGGCTTCACTGATTTCAAACATTTTGTCTTAATCAGTCCTCACTGATGGCAGTGATGGATCTATTAATAAATTCACACAGGAGACCCTTTTAGAGGGTTCCCTGAAAACCAGCCAAGCACTGGTGTGGTTCCTGACTTCTTTTTGCCAGCCTGCCACTAACAGACATATTTCTGGCCTCATGGGGTGAGAGCCAGCGCTCTCAGTGGACAGAGGCAAAACCTTCTCCAGGATAGGATGACCTTCCTGGGCAGGAAGCTTCAAAGGCGATGCTGCCTTTGAAATTCAACCCTGGAACATCCAGATAGTGGTGGAAGCCAAGACCACTTTCCTCTTCCACTTTTGGTGGGAGGAAAGGTGGGAAAATTAGTTAGATGAGGAGGAGGGTCCCCACTTAGTCTACCCCACCCCTAGGGCAGGGCAGGCAATGTGAACCCTTCTCCTGTAATTCCACCATCTTGGAATGGTGCAGAAACCTCCAATCGGGGCTAGGGTAGTGCCTCTTCCAACAGGAAGTGGTCACTAGAGTGTGTAGACACCCTAAAGTTAAATAGCCCTTTGGCTACTACCTATCTCCCCTTGTAACACCCCTAAATTCAGTATTTAGGTGGCACCCCGAGACCTGAACATCAGCTTCAACAGTTAAGAGAAGACCAGGACAAAGAAAACCCGCTGCTTGAGAACTGAAGCCCAGCTGCAGAAGATTAAGGCTCTAAACCCTGCATGCTGCTCCTAGGACTCGACAATCGCTGCTACTGTGTCGTGCTGAAACCTGAAAGGACTCCAAGAACTCCGGAGCACCTTCAGACTTCAAGAAATTGCCATGAAACTCCCTTGAAGTGAAGGTATCACTTCCCTGCACACTGCAGGCACTGATCCTGTGAAGTCTGGTGTTTCAACTTGCTGCTCCTCCGATGACCTCGATTCAGCACTGAAGCAAGAAGAGGTACAGCAACTCCAGAGGGTCAGTTCTGCCTCCCCACCAGGTTTTGAAGCACCAGAACCTACCAGAGTCGTGGTGTACAAATACCAGGGGTACCAAACCCCCACGGTAAAAACCAAGAAGAAGAGTCCACACTGGACTCCTGAAATACCAGAAGCAAGCACCCATTGAGGGATGTTGAGATACCTGAGACCCACTTCCTCAGTGGCCCAGCTGTCTCGAGATCACCCCTCCAAGTTGCCTGCTCCTTACCGTGAGGACCTCAGGACGCACAACGCCCGACTGACCTGTTCGCTCTGCACCCGGCCCCACCGGCCCCAGCACTGACCAACCCGCCCTGCTCCCATGTGTTAGACATGGGGGTCTCTAGTTGGCAGCGGTATACACCCTGTCCAAGTAGGGACCATTCCTTCTAGTCAAGGTAAGGGAGTTACACACCCAAGTTAACCCCTGCTCACCCCCTGGTAACTTCGTATGAGCAGTCAGGCCTATCTTAGAGGCAATAAGTAAGGTATTTGTACATAACACACACAGTAACACAGTGAAAACCCTACAAGTGGACACCTCACCAGTTTAGAAAAATAAACAATCTTTATCTAAACTAAAACAAGACCAAGATGACAAAACTCCAACATACAGAACTCAAAATATGACTTTTAAAGGTTTCAAGCAATTCTGTCCATAGAATACTATGGATGCGGTGATTTTAAACAAAGTACCTTATATGCATCAAAATTCACAAAGAAAAACAGCCACGGAGGAGGGAAGAGCTGGAAAACACAGCGATTAGTCGATTCCTGAGCCCACGGGAGGCGAAGAGTTGTGTCGAATCCAGACTGTAAGGGAAAGCGATACCTCGAAATCCAAGATGGCTCTGGTCTGCGGGTAATGCTGTGGAAAACTTGGAGCACAGGTGCGATGTGTGGAAATCCAGACCCACTGGAGGTTGATGCGGCAGCCGCAAACAGGTGCTGCATTGATTCATTCAGCCACTATCCCATGATGCATCGGAGTCAGTGTGGGGGTCTTGGACTACAGAGACATGGTGCGCTGAACTTGGGCTGCAGCGGTTTCTTGGGCTGCGGGCAGGTGCTGCGTCAGTTTTTTTCTGCCACACAGCTGCGGCATGTGGACACTTTTCCAGCACATGATGCTGCATCAGAAAAACAGGTGCTGGAAGTGCAAAGTGTTGAATTTCAAGTCTTATGTAGCTTTTTGCAGCAGGAAGAACCTCCAAGGACCCAGAACTGGAATTGGCAGCACTTGGTAGGTCAGATTTCCCAGCAGTGGAATTCAGGGATGCTGCAGGTGAAGTCTTTAATGCCCTGAGACATCTTAACAGGAGGCAAGCACACACAAACCCTTGGAGAAACTTCACAAGCAGGATACGCAGCAAATTCCAGTCCTTTTCCTCTCCAAGACAGTAGCAGCAACTGCAGGCCAACCCAGCAAAGCAAAACACAGCAAAGGGGCAGTACTCCTCCTCACAGCTCTTCAGCTCTTCTTATTAGCAGAGTATCCTCCTGATCCAGTTGTTTTCTAAAAGTCTGGGGTTTTAGGTCCAATACTTATAACCCTTTTGGTCTTTGAAGTAGGCATTCTTCAAAGGATGTCTTTGTAATGCACAAGTTCTTGTCCTGCCTGGTCTTGGCTCCAGACACACTCCAGGGAGGGGGTGGATACAGCATTGTGAGAGGCCAGGCAAAGCCTTATTCAGGTGTATGTAACAACTCCTCCCACCACTATAGCTCAGGAAGGCCCATCAGCCTGGTGATGGGCCATCAGGATATGCAGGCCACAACTCAACTCCCTTTGTGCGACTGTCTAGAGTGAATGCACAAACAGGTCCCTGTCAGTCTAAACCAGACATTGATTCCACAGGTAGGTAGAGGCACAGGATGGTTAAACAAGAAAATGCCCACTTTCTAAAAGTGACATTTTCAAACACACAATTTAAAAAACATCCTTACAAAAATATGTGTTTTTAAATTCTGAGCTCAGGGAGCCCAAACTCCAAATCTCTAGCTGTTCCCACATTTTACTGTTAACACTTGTAAAATGTACCAGGCAGCTCCAATGATAGCTAACGGGAGAGCTAGTCCTTGCAATAGTGAAAAATGAAATTGGCAGTATGTCACAATCAGGACATGTAAAACACACCAGTATTTGTCCTACCATTCACATACACTGCAACCTGCCCTTGGGTGACTTACGAGTAGAAAAAGGGAAGGTTAGGGCCTGGCAAGAGGGTGCACTTGCCAAGTCGACATGGCCATTTAATACTGCACTCACAAACACTGCAATGGTAGGCCTGAGGCAAGTTTACAGGGCTGCTCATCTGGGTGGCACAACCAGTGCTGCAGGCCCACTAGTAGCATTTGATTCACAGGCCTTGGGCACACCAAGTGCACTTTACTAGGGACTTACCAGTAAATCAAACATGCCAATCATGGAGAACCAATCAGAATCACAATTTACATAGGGAGCACTCGCACTTTATCACTGATCAGCTGTGGTAAAGTCCCCAGAGTACCTAAACTAGCTAAAACGAAGTCCAGCATAACATCAAAAATACAGAAGGTAGAGGCAAAAAGACTGGGAAAACCACGCCTAGGATGCCAGGTCTAAACACTGAGGTTGCACGCCCTTTCGACCTCCTCCCTCTAAGGAGACCCCCCCCCCGGACTTACCTGTAAGTGCCTCTCTGCAGTGATTTTTCAAGTGGCCCCCTTTGTCTATGCGCACCAGCTTCCAAGACCCCAGCACCTCTTTTCCCGGCCGACCTGGGATGCTCCTGAACTTCTCTTGATGGGACTTTGGACCTGGTCCCTACATCGACCTTAAACAAGAAGGTGAACTTCGTGAAAGCATTGCCTGAATTTCTATGCCTTTTTTTGCTTCTTCCCCATTGTTTCCTATGGTGCGTAATTGCGCATAGAAGGGATACATTTTCTGAACTTTGTAAAATCGTAACTCTGAAAGTACTTACCTTAGAACTGTGTTTATGGTCTTAAAAATGATGTGAAAATCAATGTTATATTTACAAATTGGTCTTCGATTTATTCTTTAGTGTGTGTCTCGTTTATTGCCTCTGTGAGTACAACAAATGCTTAACATTAACCTTGGATAAGCCTAACTGCTCGCCTACACTACCACAAAAAGAGAGTTAATATTATCTACTTCTGCCTCTTCCTGCCTATTGGGGATCTCTTGCACTCTCTACATAGTGTACTTCATTTCAGTACACTGAACAGAGAGGCGGTTTCCTACACTCATTATGTGAGAAGACCCTGTCGAGGGGGACAACAAGAAAATACTCCTGCGGCACAACAAGTATGTTGACTCATCTGAATACATGTAAACATCACAAGAGGGAAAATAGAAGCAGTAGGTGTGAGAACCCCATTCGGCTTCCAAATCATATGCCAAACAAATCAAAGAAGAGTGAGATCATATGTTCTGAGGGAATCCCTTTGGAAGAATCTGTGGGACCCTCAACAGCTGTTTTCGGTCAGTAGTATATTCGGAGCCACTGACGTACTAGCAACTGATAACTTCATCATTGGGTCTTTTGGGTCGGCATGGCAGCGGCTGGTTCAGATGAGTTTACTGCATGAGTTTACTGCAGGTGTGCTGCATTCGATGATCCTCGAGTTCCTCACACGGTGTAGTGCACATGCATCAACCAGGGGTTCCTTGTGGCTCCTCCCTGCAAGGTAAGTCTATGGTCCATCCCACGGTGGGGGGGAATGTGGTACAAAGTTCCTGATGCTGATCCTTCATCCTTGGGTAGATGTGTAGGGGTTCCCATAACAGCCTGCCTCCTCTGTCGATGCTCTGGGTCAGGTCACACTTCTTGCTCGTTTTGGTGACCACTTCTCCATACGAGGTTAACATATCCCTAATGTACCTGGGCACCGGCCCAATCGGCACAGCAGATGCATGCACGGCGGCCCCTTGAGGCATACGGAGTCACCGGCTCTTCACCGTACAAGGGTTACGGACCACTCCACATGGTAATCCATCCACAGCAACCCCTCCTAGCATATGGGGTTGCTGCTCCCTCGCTGCACATGGGCTATTGTCGGTTAGCACACCAGTGATTACAGTTCTCTTGGTGGTGGCCCCTCCTGGCAAATGGTGTTGCTGTGGCTTCACTGCACACGGGCTCCGGCCTGATCGGCACAGCGATATCCACAGCTCTCTTCACGGTGGTCCTCCTCTGCAATATAGAGGTCTCTGACTTTGCCCTGCACACAAGCCACAACCCGATCTGTGCAGCAGTCGTTTCCTCATGCCTCACTTAGGGGGTTTGCTCGAGAGGATTCCCCACTGGGCCTCACTCCCTCCAGCACTCTTCTTTTTCTCACATGGCACACTGGTCTTGGCAAGCAGGCAGATGCTGGTTCTCCAGGCTCCTGGGCAGGTGGTCTTGGATCCCCTGGGTGATGTCCGCTCACCCAGCAGGTAGACGAGAAGGCCATGTCCCCCAGTCCTGGCCACAGGCAGAAGTCTCATTATGGAAGTTGAAAATGTTTATGTGAATTTAGCCTCATAATAATATAGAAATGTGTTTTAACATTAACGTAGGAAATGCATGTCCATTTAGTGGTAAGAGAAAATGCATTTTTATTAAATGTGCCACATGGAAAATTCGGTTTATTTTTTTTGCAGAAAGCTCCCATTTCTATCTTTCTTTCGCTACTAGGCCTCAAAATTATTCTTATTCGTTACTGTCCTGTTAATAATAATAAATGTTTTTCTTTAAAAACTAACTTAACATTATATTAAACTGCAAAACTGATTTCCATGATCTAACCAGAACATGCTATATATTAATGTTTCATTTCATAGAGAAGACCATTGTTACAAAATGGGACTCTGAACAGTTGACAGAGTAGGCTTGCTGAAGGGTTCTCATGAGAACCTTCCTAGATCTTTCTTTTGTAACATTTTGTTGCCACTTCCAAACAAAGATGTCGATATGGACGTTTACCTTGGGGATCGAGGAAGAAGACGACAGATCATTGGAAGATTCTTTCTCATTGGCAAGGGATGAGTCAACATTTTGAGTTTGCAACATGCTTCGTGCTTTTCTATATAGTATGTGTTCCTAGCTGGAGAGTCAATGTGTTTTGTGTGGACCTTCCCTGCCATGTCCCTATGGACCTTTACTGTGCTACTCTTGCTCAATATACCTGTAAGCTACTGCTAATAGTAATTTTTCTTGTTTTCATTACCCTTAGTGAGAAGAATGAATGAATGAATGAATGAATGAATGATGTCATTTATAAAGCGCTGGCTTTCACTCCAATGGAGCATCTTGGCGCTGGACTTCCTATTTTTGTGCTAATCATAGCTACTGTTGTGATTATTTCCTACCTATTTTTACAGTTGTTACGGCAACTGTTACGGAACTCAGCTGAGTTTCTGGCGCTACTCTTTACGGGGAGATCGAACTTTCATAGCTATTAGTCTTTTGCTAAATTTGCTTGCTCTTTTCCAAAGGAACTCTTTATGGGCTCTCGCTAGGGTAGGTTAGGTCCTTTAGTTTAAGATAGGGACAAATTCCTTTAAGGTACACTCTGTTATTTTGTAAACTGTCTCTAATAACCAATTATTTTTATATTCCTGTAAACAGACATATCTGAATAACCTGAATAAAAGAACAAAAATATGAACTAATCTCTTTAATGAGAAATAAAGCTTTCAAAACTTCATCAAACCTCTCATCATTGACTGAACATTAAGGACAGATGTGCAAAATCGCGTGTTTGCGATTTCTTAGCAGCTAATTTAGTGGTTTGCAATTAGGAAATCGCAAATTGTGATGTGCAACAGTGTGTTAAACACTGTTAGCGATTCGCAGTGGGTCGCAAATTGACCTACCTCATCAATATTCATGAGGCAGATCGCAATTTGCGACCCTTGGAAGGGCTACAATCACAGGGGTGGTGGCCTGCAGGGTTCAGCAGACCACCAGGTCTGGGATTGCATTTTTAAATAAAGAAATATTTTTTTCGTAATGGAGCACGTTTTCCTTAAAGGAAAACGGGATGCATTTCAAAAATAAAAATGAAAAGCTACCTTTCATTTTTCAAGAGTAGGCAGTGGTCCATTGGACCACTGCCTGCTCTTAAAAGATGTTGAAGCCCACATTCACAGAAGGGAAGGGGTCCCTTGGGGACCCCTTCCCGTCTGAGAATGGGTAAATGTGAATGTTTTGTGACAGCATTTCCAGTCGCAAAGCATTCATGCATACTAGTGCTATTCGGTATTAGGAATGGACGCCCTAAACATGCCCCTTCCTAATACTGAATCGCAGAAGCAAAATGCGATTTGGTACCAACTTACTGAGTCGCATTTTGCGTTCTGTATATGGTAAAATGCATTTTACTGGTCGCAAAAGACCCGATGGGCCATTTGCAACCGGTAAAAGGCTTCGTACATCTGGCCCTAAATTCTATAAGTTGATGATTATTTTAGCAATGTATTTAGGTTGTCTCCATTCTAACACGGTGGCAAAGATTCGTCGACCAAAAGAAGAAATATGCATTGAAATTGGAGTTTCACTTTGTAAATCATTAAGTGGAGCTGATTATAAAATACTTATGAGATTTTTGCGCTTGCACAGGCAATGACCCAATCGGTACAACAGTCGTTTCCTTGCACCTCACTCAGGTGGTCCACTCGAGAGGATTCTCCACTGGACCTCACTCCCTTCAACACTCTTCTCCTCCTCACAGGGCACACTGGTCTTGGCAAGCAGGCAGGCGCTGGTGCTCCAGACTCCAGGGCTGGTGGTCTTGGATTCCCTGGGTGATGTCCACTCACCCAGCACGTAGACTAGAAGGCCTTGGCCCCCAGTGTTTGCCACAGGCAGAAGTCTTGCCGAGCTTCTCTTCCTCACATAGCCCAATGGGCTGCTTGACAATTTTTGGGATCCCAAACTCCCCTTCTTATAGTTCGCTTTTTCACACACCAAATGTAATTTAGGGTCTGAGTCTTAGAAGCTTTTGTTGGGGGTCTGCTTCTTTTTAAAGTTCCCACTTCTCTGCCCTCTCTTCCTCTTGAAAGTAGTCTGTCACTGCAGGAGTGACTCCAAACACAGGCCATGGGCGTGACTAGATTTCACAGCTAAATGTCAGCCACAATGATATGTTTATCAAAAGGTCAGACCAGGCCCTCAGCCCTACTCTTCATGATTCTCTTATCAGTCCCACCTCCTTCCTGAGATGTGCCCCAACCCATTTCTTGTGACCTTACTCTGAATCAAAGAGCACCCTTTGAAGTATATAGGAGAAACCTGGCTTGCCTCTCTCCAGTGTGTCCCACCCAGAGTACAGGAATGCAGCAATACACAAATCTGTCGAGGGGAATTCCTCTATCTCCTCTCAATGTTTCACAATGCAGCCCCGGGTCTCCCATAATAGAACCCATATTCTATCGTGTATTGTACCATTTAGAGGCACACATACACTCAGTACATGCATTTCACATACACATATTTTACATCACTATATCCTTCATTTAGTCTACCACTCACAGGCACACCTTAACCCAGCACATGCATTTGATATGCACACACTGCATAGTACTACATCCTTCATCTACTGTACCACTCACAGGCACACATACACCCAGCACATGCATTCAACATGCATGCACTGCACAGTACTGCATTATCCCTGTAGTCTAACCTCCTCAGGCGCACATACACCAAGCTCAAATACACCACCCGTGTGCTGCATGGCACTCCACATCAATCCAATGTAGGCCAAGGGGTGAGTTAAGCATACAGCAGTGGAATTTTGAATGAAGGAGCCTGTAGGTCTCACACCAGTGACACAGGTTAAAAAGAACCTGTTAGCTCCTACTGATCGCTACATGGTAGGCTATCACCACCTCACTCATGATGCTTAACTCCTGGTAAAGGTAATAGCCTTTCACCACTATAAGGGTAGCTCTTTGGGCACCCCTCCCGGTTCAACAAGACCGCAATCTGTGAGACAGGCCTATATCTTGGCGCACACAAATGATCCGTCTTTGCCTATGACAACAAAAATCAGCATTAGGGATCAAGACATCAGTACAGTTGGGGCACTAATGGCAGGGGTGCACGTCCATTACCATGCGGAGGACTGTTCCGTCCCAACACCTGTGCAGACCAGGACTATTTAATAAGCATTGGAGGCCATTCACAAAAATATCCAAGCACATTCAGAGAAGATCCTGAGTGCCATCTGTAATGCATGGGCGGGAACCTCCTTGTGCTGCCTGGTGACTCCATAGCTTAGTAACAATTGGACTCCACTCCGAGCAAGAAATAGTTCTGCTGCCACCTGCCAGGCTGCATGCTACAGTCTGAGGCCAATAGCATGAGCTGCTAGGGCAGGCAGATGATGGTTGTTGCCTTTCTGCCATCCCATGGGGAGGGAAATAAGATACCAGAAAATGACAGACATGCTCGTTGTTATTGGGCTATTATGCATATTCACGGAACATTCATGGTTTTGAAGGACATATTTATCTCTTCTTAGAAAGATGGTAAAGAGCACATCTCCAGCCTGTCTGTCTCTTATTTTCATATTCAGGAAAAAACATGGATCATTTGCCGAGTTCATATTTGCTAGTATCTCCCTGTTTTGCAGCCTGAACCTGCAGTTCATCCCCCTTCTCACGCTTCTGATGATCTTTAAATAAACATTTAACCTAAGATCCTGAGGCAGAGCGTAGGCCAACAAAAGAAACTGTATTGCCAACATGACATGGAAAAGTTGATTTCCTATTCGACGCCCTCTCATCTAAAGTGAATGTGAACCCATTTCACATATGGCGTCAAAGGATAAAAGTCATATTGGACAACATTTGGATACAGTCTTCCACAATAAATTTAAAGCAGAATGCTGAAGACCATCTATCACAAACAAGGTAGTGACCAATCAGATTATAGAGCATAGGATGGTCACATTATTTTCCAAATTTGTCCATGGTAGTAAGAAAGTACTTCTATTGACCAAGTCTAAATATGTTGTATATTGTAAAGTGGCAGAAAAAAAAAAAAACAATTGGCCGAGAGAGAGCCAAGAGTAGTGGCAACCCAGTGGAACCTGCATTCCCTTGTTTATTGTGTTCTATGTGTAGTCTGCGTTCAGGCATGGCGGATTTAACCTATCCATCAAGAGACAGAAGAATTTGATTTTAAAAATTGCTAATACGTAGAGAGACTAGGGGGGTTATTTACTAAAGTTTTGTGCAGGGGCTGGTGAATTGCGTTAATTTACATAACCTTATAAAAGCTTGGGGGTGGAAACCAAAACTGCACTGTGCTATACGATGCCCCCACAACCGTTCGCAAATAACCCCCTTTGGGGCATATTATCAAGCCCTTTATCGCCGCGTTAGCGGCACTTTTCTGCCGCTAATGCGGCGATATTGTTATCACACTATTAACAAGCTGCAGCTAACGGGCCTTAGCGTGAGTTTTTGGGCGATAGCGGACGTTGTTTTATCTCTAAGCATGTCAGCGATATATATCGCTAATGACATGCAAAGTAGGCGTTCCTGACTTAAACTCCATTGAAACAGTCGCAAACACAACTTCCCTCTATTATCAATGCCCGCGAAGCGATAAGAAAAGTCGCGCAAACCGCGCTTATCGCTGGAATTTAACGCCTGAAAAAACTTGCCTTAACCATCTTGTCAATGGGGGGTGGATTGTTAGGTTAAGTACACACTTGCCTATTAGCAAGCTTTTCATTAGCGCAGTTAATTTAGCGCTGGAATTCTCACGCTATTGCTGGTTTTACTCGCTATCGCTGGATTTCCTATCGCCTTTGCGATACGCGTTGATAATACAGTGCTATCACGGCGAGGAAATCCAGCGATAAAAAAAACAGCGCTAAGCGCGCTTTGCGATAATTATCGCAGTTCCTTGATAGTATGCCCCTTTGTCTCTTCTGAAGCTGGATGTGAGGTTCAAAATTTGTTATTTGGTGATAAATTCATCGAAGAAATTAGTGCATGTCAGCCTTTGCATCTCTGAGTAAATCTTCGCTGTCCTAGCAGATGGGGTTTTCCCCAGGTGGATTGGCATGGTTTAGTAGCAGATAGAGCCTTCCTGCTGGCTGCCGCTATTCAAACGCGTTCCAGTCGTAGGGTTCATGAGCTAGCACTGACTACACAAATCTGCAATCTTTTACCTCAACTGGGCAGAGGCTTCAGAAGTCACTGAGACACAGGGCAAGGATGATTTGCATCAAAGTACGTCTGCCCCTTTTCCCTTGAAGACAGGAGGTTAATTACCCCCCTTTTCACACAACAGGAAACAGATTTCGTTCCTTCCCATTTTTGCTTTTGAAAGGCAGAGGTGGCTGTCAACAATAAGGCAGTACTGACTGGTGATCTCTGACAGTGCCATCTTAAAGATTTTTAGGGCCTCAGGCAAGGCGTATTTGGGCCTTTGGGGCCTCCTGTTTGAAAAAAAATGTTTCATTTATTACCGATTTTCAAATATTTTCAAACCTTTCTAATGCTAAACAATATTGAATTATATATTACACTTCCAAAATTGGGGGCACCCAAGAACTGTCGGAAGCACAGGCTGCTTGGTGTCCACCAGTGAAACAGTGCGAAAAGAAAGCTTGAATAAGCTTGGTTCTAGATTTTACGTGGAATTCAGTGTCTAACCAGCCAATTCCTCCCGTTGTAGGAAACAGACTGCAGACATTAAAATAAGGAATATGCACATTGTGCTTGGAATTGTACTTTTAATTATTGGCTATTCGTGAACGCAAAAAATCTCCCTCACAACTGGCATTTTTGTTGTAACTGAAAATTAAAGCAATGCTCTGAAGAATTCTCTAGCCATTCCTTGTCCTGTCTCTCATCTTTCTTTGTATACACTTCCCCGGCTAGACACTGACTCCTGACTCCCATGAGTAAGAGAAGTGGAAGGAGCCCAGAGAAGGACAGAAAGGTAAACAGACAATATAGTGAGATAGTTGAAGTAGAGGGAGACAGGTTGTAGAATGTAGAAGAGAAAGGCACACAGGTGGGCCAACCTGCGCTAACCAGAGAGAGACATTAAGGAAGCCACTCAGCATGTGCCAAATCCAAAGACTACTTTAATTCTAGCGAAGAAACAACTAGAAGAGAAAGGGCTACTGGTTTAAAGGATTCTCATGTGAATTAACAGGTATATTGAATCTAGACTGAGAGAGATAATGTAAATGATTAAAACTGTAAATCAAAAGCTGTAAATGGTTTTTAAAAAAGACTAAATATTTGTTCTTGTTGTTGTTCAGGCAATCACGCACTGAGAGGCAGATGACAGACAAGCCTGAAGGGTGATACAAGCAAGCTGTCATACAGTCAGCGGGTGACTATTTTCTTATTTTCTCTCATTACCCTTGGTAATCCTCCAGAATGAGTGCTGTGTACAACTCGCTTGGTTGAGCATCAGGGGGTGAGGAAGGACAAGCATCATGCATTGGTCCTGCCGGGTCAGCTATCACAGATTAGTCACTCTCTGTTCACTTCTTGTGGTATATGATATGAGCCCATAACCAGGGTAAAACCAGTCCTGGGTTGCTTATGTTTCAATTTAGGGAGTTCAGGCTGTACTGTTCAGGTTGGAGCAGGGTCAAGACTGACTTGTGATCTAGCGCTTACCATTAGTCGCCCGATGTTTTTTTTAATGCGACTGAGAGGTGATGGGAGTTAGCACTTGGTCAAACACATATAATCAGCAGTGTAACCCACTTGGCTACACAATAAGGGCCAGGAATCAGTAAATAAAGTGAAGAGGTTTTATTACAAGTTAGTAGTTAGGTTAATGCAAATCAATCTCAATACCATGCTGCAAAGGTACAGAATAACAAGTGGATAGCCAAACCTCCTAAAGAAGTTCAGGCGCATCAGCATGAGACAAACAAGTAGTTCAGTCACAGCAATATAAAGAATTAACAGCAGAATCTGATGTTCAGAGAAGAGTCTTTGATCTTCTCTTTTAAAATGAATAATATCTAAAGTCATCTAATCTAGAGTCTAAACTATTAAAGGTGATTTCATCTAAAGGAGTCTTAAAAAGTCAGAAAATTCAGAAAAAGAGAAAATGTCAGGAATTATGAGGGAAGGTGTCAGCATTTCAGAAGCGCGGTCAAGGGTCTTCTAGGGATAGAGAAATAAGTGTTAGCCTAGCCACACTCATCAAAGAACCAAAGGGTTAAGCATAGAGGTCTTTACCTCTCAAAGTCCAAGGAAAAGTAGCCAGCATCAACCTGTGAGAACTCCACTTATTTCCACACAAATTTTCTGGGTAACACACCTTGCTCACACTATCAGAGACTCCATTGTTCTTTCTATTCTCACATTGTGATCTGTAAAATTTGTGGATTCTCCCAGACCAAACCTGGGAAGGACATCGTCCTCGGTAAACTGTAACTCCTCGCAACACTACTGAATAGAGCCTGTCAGTTAACGCTCTGGCTCTCCATGTTCTTTGTGAAGGACTTCTTCTTCGGCTTTCTATCGCTAATACAGTGTTATATCTATTCTCAAACTAACAAACCATGTGAATGCATCTATAAGGAAAAGACACACAAGCAGAAATGGAAAAACAATATTTTATGCAGAAATAAATACAGGCCTACTCTAGTCAACTTCAACGTATTAAATCAATGGTGCACATTTAATATACATGTCATTTGTGCACACCTAATTACAAATATATGAAACTGTCAGTACATAAACTCAGCATTAGATTCACGTTGCATTTTCAATAAAAAAATGTAAAGTAACTTTGAATGCACAAATACAAGTGTGACTGAGAACTACATTATGAATGCCAATGCGAAAACATTAGTGCCAACGTTACATAAATCTCTCTTACTTCTAAAGTGAATACATTTTAATAGTGTGAGGATGGTTGATCAAATCTCTAAAGCCTATATTTCATTTTAATAAGGTTAAGGCACACAGTATATATGATTTTCTAGTTCTACAGTGAATGCACTTCAGTACTGACTTTAAGTGCAACACCTTACATTAATAATGTTAGGACACTCTGAATATGTAATGCTAAATGCACACATGTATTGCGTATTTGTGAAGCATATGGGTAAAGCCAAAATTACGCTACTCCATTTGCATATAGCTGGGTCCAAACTGAGGTGTCATGGTGTGCAAAATAACGATGGATTGGGAAGTGGCCCCAAGTAATTACCATTGGCTGAGAACAATTCAAGCATTCCATCCATCACTTTTCCTACACTTCACCTGATTTTCTAGGCATTTAAGTTTTCCTTTTATATTCCCAATACAGACTTGGACTTTGATCAATCTTTTTTACTCACTGTCCAGAAAACACATACTTGTACAGACGGGAGCAGAGCATTTTCAATTGCACTGGCCAAGACCTGGAACTCTCTGCTTCTATCCCTTCATTCGGAATCAGATCTTTCCCAATTTAGAAAACTACTGAAATTATATTTATTTTGAGGCATTCATGGATCATGTTTTGACATAACAGCTAGTCAGTTTTCCAGAGCCATGATGCTGCGGCGAACCTGATTTTGATAAATTCCAATCCATAGGTCATGGTCTATAGTGAAAGGTAGAAAGAGACACAAGGTGTAGAGAGAAAACAGATCAATTAGTGAAGCGAAGATGAGATAGAGAGAGATCAGTTTGATACAGAGGGAGAGCGAGAGAGAGGAGATGGTGAGGTAGAGAGAGACTTCTGAGGTATGGAGAAAGAGGTGATGTTAGGAGAGAAGGTGAACTGAAACTGAGAATGAGATTCACAGAAGGACGTGAGAGACTGAGAGAGTGGGGAGATGTTAGAAATGGGGGTCTCAAGTTGGCAGAGGTTTGCACCTTTGTCCAAGTGGGGACCCTACTTCCTAGTCAGGGTAAGGGGGATACACTTCTAAAATAACCCCTGCTCACCCCCTTGGTAGCTTGGCACGAGCAGACAGGCTTATCTCAGAGGCAGTGTGTAAAGTATTTGTGCATGTATACAGTAACACAGTGAAAACACTACAAATGGACATCACACCAGTTTAGAAAAATAAGCAAACTTTATCTAAACCAACAAGACAAAAACGACAAAAATCCAACATACAATACTCTTAAAAATAGTTACTGTGCAAAATAACCTTTACATTGCAGGAAAAATGTGAAAATACAGTTCCTCCGACTTGGTACCTCCATCCGGGGCTACCGCGATACTGAATACGACAGAGTCTAACAATTCCAGCCAACCACGTTGATACAGGTTAGCTAAAGCGCTGACAGACTCGGAGACAGTACCGTTTGTTGTTGCGGCCGACACGATGTTATGAGCTGGTCCGGGGCAACCGTCGCGGTTGCGATGTGAGATGGAAGTGTTGTAGCGTGCGGTGTCCTCACGGCTGGTGCAGGGCAGCGGCTTGTTGGCGGAGTCGGTGAGACCAAGGCTTGCGTTGCAGGGTGAGACCGTGCTTGATGCGCTGCTGGCAGGTCATGATGCGGCAACGGAGCCGGTGGATGTTTGAGCAGGGCAGCGACGGAGCGTGTAGTGAAGCAGTGCAGAGTGCGATGCCCACAGGATGCGGTGCAAGCAGCGACTCATTGATGGAGTCGGTGAGACTAGGGTTGCGTTGCGAAATGAGGTGGTGCTCTCTACGTGCCTTCAGGACACGGAATCCTGCGACGGACTCAGTGACAGAGTCGGTTACCCTTTTCTTCTCCAAGCAACTGAAACCAGCGGTTCCAGAGACGGTGCCCAGAAGCTTGGTGAGGTCTTTGATGTTCCTGAGACCTCGTGAACAGGGGGCAAGTTCCACCTCAAGCCCTTGGAGATCTTCCTCAAGCAGGGGACACAGCACACAGCAAAGTCCTTCTCCTTTTCTTGGCAGAAACAGCCACTGCAGGCCAACCTCTGACAGCACACAGCAAAGGGGCAGTACTCCTCCTCCAGTTTCTCCAGCTCTTCTCCTTGGCAAAGGTTCCTCTTGATTTCCCAGAAGTGATCTAAAAGTCTGGGGTCTAGGCCCCTCTTTTTATACAGCAAAATCCTTTGTTCTCTGGTGGCAGAGAAGCCCTGCGCTCAGTCAAAACCAGTTCGGTCCTCTCTGGTGCAGCTTCCTGGCAGCAGGTGGAGACAGCATTGTGTCAGGCAGACCAGGCCCATCCAGGTGAAAGGAAATCTCCTCCCCCTACTCTAAATGCAGCCCAAGTCTATTCAGCCCAGCCCTGACCCATCAGACTCTCTGGAGCCACTGAACATCCCCAGCCCCTGTCACTCCAAAGCCAGACAGTCAATACACGTCCTGGCAGAGGCACACTGGATGGCTAAGCAAGAAAATACCTACTTTCTAAAAGTGGTATTTTCAAATACAGAATGTAAAAATCACCTTCACTAAAAGAGGCATTTTTAACATTCTGAGTTCAGGCATACTAAACTTTATTTTCCTACCTTGTTCCCAGGGGTAGTTATGTTTATAAGATGCTATAAGCAAACTCCCTATTCTATCCTATGGGAACAGGTAGCCTTGCAATAGTGAAAAAAGAAATTGGCAGCATTTCACTATCAGGACATGCCACACACACCAGGGCATGTCCTACCTTTTACAGACACTGCACCCGGCCCACAGGGGTACCTTGGGTCTACCTTAGGGGTGACTAACAAGTAAGAAAAGGGAAGGTTAGGGCCTAGCAAGTGGGTGCACTTGCCAAGTCGACATGGCAGCCCTAGACTGCCCACTGGCTCTGCAATGGCAGGCCGGAGTTACATTTACAGGCTGCTTATGTGGGTGGCACAATCAGTGCTGCAAGCCCACTAGCAGCATTTGATTTACAGGCCCTGGGCACACACAGTGCACTGTACTAGGGACTGACTAGTAAATCAAATATGCCAATCAGGGAATTACTAATCCATAACAATACTTTACAAAGGGAGCACTTGCACTTTGGCACTGAACAGCAGTGCCAAATTGCCCAAAGCCTCTAGACCAGCAAAAACGAAGTCCAACACACAGTAAAAACACAGGAGGCAAAGGCAAAAATACAGGGGAAACCCACGCCAATGGTGCCAGGTCTAACAGGAGATAATTCTGAATCAAATGAAATAGAAGTGAAAAAGGAGTAAAATATTGAGAGCTGAATTAGAGAAAATATAAGGAGAAAGGGGAAAAGAGAAATAGCAAAAAAATGGTGAGGTAAATTGCAGGGTGAGGTAGTGAGAGAGAGGGAAGTGGACTAGTGAAAGATAAGGTAGAGAGATCTGAGGAATAGAGAAGAATGGGGTGGTGAGAGGTGAGGTAGATGATTGGAAGATAGGTGAGGTTTAAATAGATGGAGAGAAACATAGAAACAAGTGATAAACTGAGATGATGATGATGAGAGGGAGGTGAAGTAGATGTGGAGAGACGCAGAGATATAGGAGGGAAACAAAGCAGTGAGTGCAGAGAAAGAGGTAAAGAAGTGAGAGAGTTGAGGGGGGAGAGGGTTTAGACAACAGAGATGTAGAAACATGCACAGAGTATTACAGAGGGAGGCTTGGTTGTGAGAATGGTGGGAAAGAGAGAATAGTTGAGAGAGAAGTGAGGTAAAGAAAGTTGACAAAGAGAGGAGCAGGTAGGCAAAGATGTAGAGATAGGAAGAGTGAGTGAGAGTGAGTGAGAGATGTAAAAGTGAAAGCGGAAGAGGAGAAACAAGGAAAGAGACATGAGATAGAAAAATGTGTTTTTAATTTAATTGCCACTTGCCTGTGAGGGTTAAGGTTGGGCAGGATGGATATGCACACTTAACCTCCACTTAAAGCGTTCCCCCAGTTTGTACCGCTCAGAAACACTTCCAGATCCCCACTCCTGTATCGAAATCTGTACGGTAATTCCCAAGATTCCTTGATGAATTCCCTACCCATTTCTTCATATCTGCCTGCCTGTTGTTGTTCCAGGCAATACTGAAACTGGAAAGTTGTGACCTGTAGTGTTATATGGCCATGGATTAACCACTCTGTGGATGGCGATTCTGCCACAGTAAAAGGTAACTTGTCCAATTTTTCAATACGAAGCATTGTATATTTTGCTCCTCTTTGTGCCATTGTTATCTGTTTTTGCGTCAGATTGTACGCAGAAAGCAAGGACGTACTGTTGATAAAACTCCAAGGCACATAACCAGCGCGCAATGATTGCAGCGTCCAGCTTAATAACATAATAGAACGTAACTATGATTGCCCGTGCTGTAGTATGGACAAATCCTGTTCTAGTACATCAATAGCAGAAGATACAATGTTGCCTAGTGAATAAATCCTGGATGTTAATGTAGTCATACCATTGTCAACTACGGCTAACGCCTTCTCTAGGTTTATTCTATCTATTTCTCGAAGTTTCTCCGCTGCCTCTTGTTGGGAGATTTTCCAGATTTCATTATAGACAGCATATAAGAAACGTTTCTGATGTGGCTTTCTGGGACCTAATAAAAAATACTGTAGGTCCACATCCTCTGTTAGTAAGGAGAAGTGCTGTTTCACTTGGGGTAGTGTTGAGGTTTTTAGCCAATCGAGGCATAACTTCCCAACACTGTATGATGTCACCACCACTGTTCCCAATAACGTGCGCGCATGAGCGCACGCGCACCTCTGTTAAATGTAGCGCGCAGTGCTGTGTGTGGAGCGCGCACACACACAGCACATCAAACAAGAACATTCGCGCCGCTGCTTTTAAAAAGCGAGCGGCGCGAAAAACTGGTGTTTCTTTTATGTAGAGCCCGGCTGCGGTGCATACTGTGTGCTTTTGTTTAAGTATTCGTGTTAATTGCAGCGCGGTCAGGAGCTGCAATTAACATGAATACTTTAAACAAAAGCACACAATCTGCCCATCACCCTGCAGCTGCGCTCTATTAAGAAAAGAAATTCAGCAAGTCTACAAACAGGGCGTGAAAAGCACACGTCGTGTTTGTAGACTTGCTGAATTTCTCTTCTTAACAGAGCTGGGCTGCGGGGTGATTGTGTGACTTTGTTAAAGTTTTCAGGTTAATTGCAGCTCCAGACGGGCGCTGCGATTAACCTGAAATCTTTAACAAAGGCCCACAATCACCCCGCAGCCCAGCTCTGTTAAGAAAAGAAATTCAGCAAGTCTACAAACAGGGCGTGAAAAGCACACGTCATGTTTGTAGACTTGCTGAATTTCTCTTCTTAACAGATCTGGGCTGCGGGGTGATTGTGTGCCTTTGTTAAAGTTTTCAGGTTAATTGCAGCTCCAGACGGGCACTGCGATTAACCTGAAATCTTTAACAAAGGCGCACAATCACCCCACAGTCCAGCTCTGTTAAGAAAAGAAATGCAGCAACTCTACAAACACGGCGTGAAAAGCACACGTCGTGTTTGTAGACTTGCTGAATTTCTCTTCTTAATAGAGCGCAGCTGTGGGGTGATTTACACTTTTCTGTGCTTGGCATAGTGTGCCACCCTACTTGTATTTTCCTCTTTCTATCATTGCATCCAGATATATGATACAACAAGTAACATCATACCCAGGGCTTTAAGTGGGATGAAAAAACTGGGGGGTCTCGCAAAGGGGCGTGGGCAGTGAAATTAAGGGCATGGCTTAAGACACATACGCTAAAAATCTGTGCTTAGCATAGTGTACCACCCGACTTGTATTTTGCTGTTTCTGTCATTGCATCCAGATATAAGATACAACAAGTAACATCATACCTACAAGTCAGGACTATTGCCTTTGTCAATGGTTGTTAGTTGCATAAGATAAATAAGCAGCAACTATGGCTTGTATGTAATATTGAAAAGGCTTCAACTTAAAGCCCTGGTGACACCACGACAATGTTGCTGCTCCTGAGTTTCAAAAAGAGAAGGGAAGTCCAGAGAGAAAATGACTCTCTTTAAAGGATTTCCCATCCCCTGCAAGTAGGGTGACTAGATCGTGCGACCCAAAAACCGGGACATTTCGCAAAAATAGAGGAAGGACTACAAATTTACATCAATAAAGTGGCAAATAATGACAGTCCTCATCCTCATAGAAACACAGAACAGACACTAAGAAAATAAATAAAATGTAATTTTTAAAACCAGCCTCATGCCTGTTAATTAAACTGCTTACTTATAATAGCTGCTTACTAGCCCTGCTTTGGAACACCTACAAAAAATGCCTCTCACTGTTTTTAGCCACTTTTACCGAAATCTGCCGGGACAACTGGAAGCAAGTGTTAGTGAAGAGAATACTCCCGACAGATGGATCAGTCATTTACACACTTGCAGCTGCCATCTGCTCAGACCTGCATCTTGGCAATATTAAAAATCTTGGCATGGCCTAACCAGCCTTCCACCCTTCTTAGTTCGTTCAGGTGAGCACGGTTACATAGAGCAAGCGTTTAGAAATGACAAGATGGCGAAAAAGGCTCCTTATAGAACCCCCCAACGTCGATATGCAGAGACGCTACTTCTGACGCATTGCCATACCACACTCGCTGTCTTCTCTGACATATCTTTTGTCCTTTTTTCTTCCACTCCCCAGCTGCTCTCGCCGTCTCCTTCTCTTCTTTTTCTTCTTCCTCATATCAGTCCCGCTCCACGTTTACCCAATTTCCCCTTCTCCCCATCCCATTCTTGTCTCCATTTCCCTCTCACTGCTTGTTCTTTGCTTTCTCTCTTACCGGTTTTCCATTCTCCGTTCTCCCTCCCAGTTCTCCAAAGCCTCTGGCTGCCTTTCTCTTTCCGTCCCTCTCTTACCAATTTCTCCATTACCCCTTCCCCATTTCTCGTCTTTGCGCCCTGACTTTTTTTCTACTTTGTTCCTCTCTCCCCCTTTCTCCGCCACTAAATCCTATTTCTCACTAGTCTCCTCTCCTTTTCCTTCAGGCTATGTTACAATTTTGAAAACACATACCACTATCCCTGAATATTACAAGGAAGCACATTTAGAATTTGGACCAGTGTGCCTCTGCAGTGTCGGTGACCTGGCCAAAAAGCACATGAAAAAGCTGAAATTGGATCATAAATCCAAAGCTGTTCTAATCAGGGGCCCCAGAAATAAGTTTGGCCCAGGCACTCAAAATCCTTAAGATGTCCCTGTGCATTTGTTAAAGTTTTCATGTTAATCGCAGCACCCATCATGAGCTGCAATTAACACGAAAACCTTAACAAATGCACACAATCACCCCACAGCCCAACCCTATTAAGAAAAGAAATGCAGCAACATAGCTGCCAAGGTTTCAAATTGCAATGTGGGATGTTTTCATAATTTCACTGTAATTATTAGTGCCATTTGAACAGTGCCAGCTTTAGTGCTGGTGGCGCCTGGTGTGACAATGTTTGTTGGCGCCCCAATGACCACCTCCGCCACGGATACTCTCATTACCAACCTTTAACAGTGACCCTCAAGTCTCCATAACCCCTCTCTCTTTCATATTTATTTTGTTTAATACGCCACTCATACCAGTGTAAGGTGTTAAGCACTTTACATCGCATGCACATTACACAGAGAGACACTGAATCATAGTGTGTAAATCAATGTATAGGAAATGTTACATCAGACAGAGGAATAAAATGTCTCTTCTTAACAGAGCTGGGCTGCTAGGGTTTTAAGCAAACGTTTGAAGTGATATTTGGCGCTGCACACACGCGCGGTGTGGTTCCTGGCGCACATAGCCATGGCTGCAGCGCACAGAGACCCGACACTGCCGCACACAGAGGAAAAAAATTAGAGGGAACATTGGTCACCACCCCCGGATGTTCTCTTTGTACATAGCGTGGGTCTGGCCAATGGATACTGAACCCTTAGGGGGTAACCCTGAATCTTCCTTGACATCTGTTTGTGTCTGTGGGCCAAACCAACCATCCCTTCCAATTGGGGTCTGATCTATTGTATTGTAAAATGTCATCTATTGTAGCCCCTTTTGTGATGTAAAATTTTCCTCCGTATGTGATGGTGTTGGAATCCGAGGTGTGTTTAAATCCTTGTTCTTGGCTATTCCAAGACAGGAAGTCTGTTGCACAGTATCATTCAGAAATATCATCTGCAGAGGAGAACTAGGACTTCCATGCCAACACACTGATGCGAGACGCTGAGGCTCCTGCATGCAGATACTCCAGCTCGCAGTGGTCTGACATCCCTTGCGGGGTGTCCATCTCGAGACCAAGACGGGGCCCCACAGTCTCTCACTTCAGGTAATGGGGTTGACTTTATCCTAGAGGGATTCTTGGCTTAACACCTACACACATGCTAGGTACACTTAGGTACATCTAGTTAGGATTGCATTGTAGGAGTACGCATTTTATTGTAATGTATTTTATATACCTGCCTGTATTCATGGTTTTAGCATAATGGTAGAAATCTACCATCCTTTTACTTTCCTAGTACTTCTAATCATTTATATCTGTTTCTGTCTAGTGGTTGTTTCAGCGCACCTATTTTACACCAGAATGACGACTGTTCAATAAATGCTTATTGAAAAACGTCCATATAGTTTATTCTGTGTATCTCTCAGAGAAGAAGTAAGCACGAGTGACTGAGCGAAAAGTATTGCACTGTTTCCACGGTCCTGAGAGATCAGGGTTGTCATGTTCGATAGTTGCCAAGAACTATTCTCTCCTTGGTAAGAGGAGTTTCTAGTGGCACTGTGAGCTAGCTGGTACACAGGCATACCCGGTAGGGGTGTCTAGAATCAGTCTGGCACAAATCCTACAGTGTATGTTATCTAAACGCGCAGATCCTATATAGGTTTTATAGGAACTACACGAGTGTCAGCATGTTGCCGTGTGTGACCCCAATGCGAGGAATTATATCAGTATGCCAGCATCAGTATTTTCCCATGGATGTCTCATATGCCATGAATTACCTCTGGTATGCCAGCACCAGCATTTTTCAAAGGGTGCCCCATATGCAAGAAATGACCTCTAATTTGCCATCACCAGAAATTGCCATTTATACCAATATGCCAAGAATTACCTCAAATATGTTAGGGCCACTGGCAGACTTACTCACTCACACTGTTCCCCACTCTTTCTCACTCACATTCATTCTCACTCACTCACACTTCCTCACTCTCACTCACTCTTATTCTCTCACAGTCATTCTCACGCTTCATTCTCACTCTCGGTCACACTCACTCACCTTGACTCTCACTCATTCTCAGTCTCACACTTCTATTCTCAGTGTCACTTATTCTCCATCACCCTGACTCACTCTTTCTAGCCCACTGTTTCTCCCTCACTGTTTCACTCACTGTCACTCACACCTCTTGCCACTCATTCATTCACTTTCACTCTCACACACATACCCACACACTCACACATGCACACACACACTTTTTCAGTCGCATTTGACAGATTTGTTTTATTTGCTTTGTTCTGCCGGTGCCTGTCCACTTCAGCTCCTCACTCTACCTTATTTAGGATGGAAGACCATCACTAAAATGACTTGTCTGGGTCATGTGAAGCATGGCATCCCCAGGCAGGAAAAACGAACAACCACTCTAAGCCTCTAGGAGAAACCTCCATGCATGCCAGGGCAATTTGCTTTTTTTTTTTTTTATAAAACAAATCCCCAATTTGGAGGTTTGTGCCAGAAAATTAAACATAATGCAGAGGGCAACAAAATGGTGTCTGCTCTGCAGTTTGCTCTCTCTTTGGTGCATCGGCTGCATCGGAGGATTCATTGAAGACATAGAGATTGCCAGCAGGCAGGCAAGGATCTCTCAATATAGCAAAAGCTCCTTCACTGGAGGTCAGTGGTCAGCGCCTCTACTGACCCAGCACGCTGGAAGGCTGCCCTCCTAGGCCTAAACAAAGTCCTTAGTCCTTAACACCTTAGTTCAGGAGCTTAACTAACATCAGTGTAGTGAATGCAGTGCCGAGGCAGGGCCAGGGGTATGAGGGGCCATTGAACCCCAAGTATCACTATCTGTTACTACTTACCTGTGGTTCGGAGAGGCACATTTTTCTCGCTTGCATTATTGGCCATCGAACCCACTCTACAGTCTGCCTTATTACTTCTAGGTCTAGGTGTCAACTGGGACTTTCTTTGGAAGTCAAGCTTCAATAAACTGCATGGAAGAGAAAATAATCAATTTTCTAATTGGTTGAGAGTAAAATCTGGTCCTATTTAATAGATTGTAGTCCTTTGCATTATAAATGCAGGTCATAATCAGCCTCCTGATTTTGCTTGGCAGCGACACGCCATTGCTACTCTTTTTGGAGGAAAAAACTCTTGCTGACTATGTCTAGAAAATATACTGTTCTTTGTGGAAAACTGTAAAACCGTTTGACCAACTGTTTTCAGAAATGTTATTTATTCAAAATGGAAGGTATAGAAAAAGGCTCACTGCCTGGTCACTTTCACAGTCAGTGCACGAGACCGTGAACAGGCCCTGTTGTACGAAAATCCCTGGGCAGGGTAGGCCTGGAGTAAGACATTTTGATCCTAGCGAGCTAGACGTCCACTTGTGATACCTGTGCTTTTTTGGCTAATATACTTTTTAAACTGTGCTCTAAAGATGCACCTTTTTGCTTCAATCTTTGCAAATTTATTTTGGACGTGAGGGAGAAAGGTCCCCAAACCCCAATTCAGAGAGTCAGGTAATTGCACCCAGAGCAGTGTGGGACTGGATTGTCTTTTTAGGTCGAGCCTAGCGCAGCGCGCTGCATTAGAAGAGGGCTCTTGGAATCACTCCAGACCTTCACTCGTGCGTGTGGCGGCCTCCGGCTTGCGGGAGCGAGCAGGGGCGCGCAGGGTGCCATCTGTTCTGTCACTTTCGCGGCCGCCACACACCAGCACCTGGATCCGGCGAAAGCTGCATCCTCTGCCATAATCTCCCATCCAGTAGTTTGGTTGCGCCAAAGTCACTGTCACTACTTGGACTGAATGCACTGCTCTACATGTGCGGGGTGTGCTCTACATAGGACGAATGTAATAAACTACTCACTTATGAAGTGATTGTGCTAATTTAGTAAAGTAAGTTTCTCATGTGCTTTAGCGTCTAATTTGAATTTATGGTAAATTAGAAGCAGTATGATATTTGTTTTTTCCCTTTTGTGTGATTAATGAGACTTCTCGTACACTGGGCTTCACTTGGGGGAAACCAGGAGGCCTCTACGTCAGGCATGCACACATGAGGATTGTACGTGTTTCCAAACTGCGGGAGATTAGTGCCCAGTACTTTCACACATAATTAGTGACAGGAAACAGTAATTGCTAGCAGGATTTGTGAACCTGTAAGCTGCTTGCACCTCCCGAAATAGGTTATTTTTGTGGAAAAGGAATTGAAATGCGCGAGAGGTACAGCTCTGTGTAGATTACCCTCTGAACTAGGACATTCATCCCGTGCAAAGTGTTCTCTGTATCACACCGTTTGTCACTATCACTTTGTGATTTGTAGCAAGCCGAAGGAGTTCAAAGTACTTGAAGGTGGCAGGTAATCTACTTCAGCTGACCGACATGGCGAAGCCTTTAATGTACTTACTCAAAAGGTTAGATCCGCCCTAATAGTATAGCCGCAGTCTTTCTGTGTGATGCATCTGATGTCATATTGTCACATGGATGCGGTGCACGTAGTCCTCTGTAATTTACTTTGGGTAAAGCAAAAATGGTCCGAGAGGGTTTCGATAAAGGTTTGGGGTTCCAAGAAAATATTTTTGTATTTCAAATGTTGCGATCGTTATCGTAAAAAAAGTTCATCTAGGAGTTGTAATGGTGTTTAAACAGATTATGCAGTGTGCAAACAATTTCGGGGAGTTTTAACCAATTTATTATTCACAAGTGAAACATTTTTCCCAACTGGTGCACGAGTTTTATGCTTTTTCACATGGCACACGTACACATAACTTTATTATATTTTCATTAAATTTGCATGGAAGCCCATCCATGGGTGTGTGTGGCCTTTTGCCACTGCACATAAAGTAGATGTGGATGTTTAGCACCCAGGATGATGTGCTGCATGGCTAAATACTTATGAGGTCCAAATGGCGAGACCTATTGGCTATGCCAATGCTTGTTTTTTAGGCAGGCTGAATTTATGTCCCAGTCAGTCTGCCTGCTTAATACTCGCCTTTTTGGGCCACAACTTTTCTTCAAGATTTATCTAGGGATATTAGCAGCTGCAGAGACTTGGCTCGCAGCTAAATTTGATGCACTCTGACTCTGTCATTGGCAAAAGTCCAGGTAATGCAGAAAAGCAGCTACGAATTTAACGTCACGTCCTTCGTCCGATGCAATGTTCATCCTTTGTCGAGTCAATGTAAGTGTTTATGTGAAGCATGCAGATGAATGTGAGCCTGTTGGCCAGCTTTCGCGAAGTGAATCCAGGCATTATGGGGCATTTCAACGCACAGGATCAGTTAAGCGGCCGGCATGCCCTTCATCGACTCAGAGACAGATAATGTAAAGATTGTGCTGACTCCTGCAATTATCTCTCAGCTCAGCAAGATGTACAGGGCAGCACGCGCGCTGCTGCAGCCCTGGAAGTCAGCGAAACATGGGCCATTCGTTGAAAACGCACAGGTTTTCCTCTCCAATTTTGCACACAACTGCACTTAAGGTTTCATTCACACTAATTTCAACTTTTCGTTTTAGATAAAGAGCAGAAGGGTTTAAATTACATGTAGGTCTAATAGGGACGGGTTTTCCATGTCTGGCGCCAGTTCTGGAGAGCTGTGCGAACAGCGAGTTTCTGCGTCACGGAGATGCTCTTTGAAACTCTGGGGACGCGACTGGCTGCGGTATATCTGCAGCGGCGGCTGCCCTCGTCTCTTAAATAAAATATTAGGGAGTCTGCCTCCTATTGTCGGTCTGCAGGCCCCTGTGCTTCAGCTGACTAAGGCTAAATTCGATCCCTCTCATTCCAAACATGCCAATAAAAGAAGAAAAGTCTGTAATCGGGGCGGGGTATATGACATTGTTTCCTCTCAGGAGCGCGCTGGACATTCCGCAATTTTCAGGCGCTGAATAAGTAATACCGCACACCTTGCGTAACTCATATCCGGCAACCTTTTACTGCCAGGGGATCTCTACTTGGCCTTACGGCCAGAGCTGCCAACTTTAGGAACCAGGTTCGAGTCTTGGTGTAGGCTCACCATCCTGTGATTCTGGGCAAATCACTTAGTCTCTCTGTGCCTACCCAAAAAATGATTGTGTCCTTGTATAATGTAACTGGTGCTCAAGTAAAGCGCTTCAATTCCTTCAGGTCGAGTTCCCGCAAAAAAAAGCATGGTCGCAAAAAGGTTATTCCTCAAAATTATGTCACAACTTTAAAAAAACTGTGGGAAATTAGTAACATTTCCCGACCTGTCATTGTTGCTATATTTTACGCACCATTTCTACATCACTGCCTTCGACCATCATGTATTGTAATATTTATATGGCGCTTACAACGCCCTATGTGGGGCCTGAAGTACTTGCCTATATGAGTAGCATGCTACACCATATAGGGTGTGTGGCCGGAAGTGTGTTGTCTCTGTTTCGATCCCACTGGGAAGTGTTCCTTTGTGGCACTAGAGGACTACTGAGGCGCGATTATCCTGTGATGGGACGTGGCGCTCAGCAGTGTGCTGGATGAACAAGTGTGAGAGATACCTGCACAGTTTGTGGTTTGCCGGGTGTCTTTATGGCACTCTTATGTTCATAGTCCAATTAGCTGGTTACTGCACAGGATTGTCCATTCTGAGATATTTTGTTTAAAGTTAATGGCCCTGAGCAGGCATGGGTAAAAGGGAGAAATGTTGGAGAGATTTGCTGGGATGGACTTTGTTAATATCACCTCATATCTGATTGCCATTGTGAGGTGTCAAGAAGTTGCCGTAGTATGTAGCTAGTTGGGATCTGCAGCGATGGACTAAATTAAATCCTCCATTGGCCAATGGGACGTGGCAGAGCTCTTCAGTTATTCAATGCCTGTTCAGTTGGTGAAGGGTGGTTTATTCAGGGGCAGCTCCTCCGCTAAGGCGGAGGAGCGTCGCCCACTATTCTCAGAGCAGGAAAAAATAAAACTGAAATGACAATAGCCTTGTTATTATCATTTTATTTTTCTTCACTACAGGCTGGATTAGGGCAGGCGGGGCTGGGGTCAGAGCCTGGGAGGAGTGGTTCATGCACACTCTAAGTGCGCATGACGGTTTGGCCGGCCGTCTTGGCCCGGCCAAACAGTCATGCGCACTTTGCATGTTCCCACCAGACTGTAATACACAGCCTGGTGGGGAACATGCACAGGCTCCCTGTCCCCATTTTAGCGCCGAACCACGGTGCTCAGACCAATCACAACGCTGCATTGCAGCGTTGTGATTGGCTTAGAGTAGCCTGTGTGCTTTCGGGACTCATCAGGAAGCAGCGATGGAGTAGAGACAGAGGCAGCCGTGAGGAGGTGTTTTTTTTTAATGTTTTGTTCTCCACCCCCACCCCGCCACCCCCGTTCCCTGCCAGCCGCCACTGGGTTTATTTGCTGTGGACTCCTACAGATACTGGGTGATTAACATTCCCCTTAGCAGTTCCGTCTTATGTGAATGTAAGAGTGTTAAGCAGGAAAAGGGAATTATTCCTTTAGTCTGAATGAAATACAATAAACTGCCCAAACGCCGACTGTTATGGTATTACTATTAGTATGAGTTATTTATTATATTTGTATTGTCATTGCATTTATATAGCGCTGTCTACCCCCAAACAAGGTGTTGTAGTGCTTTGCACTGGGCAGCACACTGCTCTAGATTCCACGGTTAGGAGGTTTTTGGCTAAGAAGGTGCCAGTAATGCTAAGAAGAGGAAAAAATATCTGATAATGCATGCATATGTAATAGACTACATTTGAAATGGGTAAAGCTATGCTTTCATTTAATGTTTTCTTTTACTTACTTTTGTAAGTGGTCATTTTTTACTTTTTTTTTGCAAACATATGCACACTACCTTTGCAGGATACCATATTTACTTTTTTAAAACGTTTAAACTGTTAATGCCTATTTCATATGTTTGCTAATGCTCGCAAGACCAGACCAATTGGCTTTGTCAATGCCAAATTACTCTATCCTTTGTTGTGTGATTAATCGTTATACTAAGTTACGTTATGCTATATTCTTTTCTGTTACGCTATTTTATGCTATTCTACTCTACGCTTTGCTGTGCCATGTTATGTTTGCATTATTTATGGTAGTGTTATGCTATGACATGTTCTGGTTTTGTTGTGTTATTTTATTTCATGTTGCATCATATTATGTCATGTGTGGGTTTATGGGTTCTGGAGTTGCGTGCTACTCGCCGAAAAAGCGCTTCGATGCCTCGTCAGGGGTAGTAAGCGCTATATAAATGCAATTACAATACAGTACAATGTGAGGCTACATAGTGCACACTGTACACAGAAGAGATTCTTGCAGCTCCCCTCACTGCCCACCATGCTTGGTGTCTTTGCTCAGCACACCCCTGTATATTGTTGTTGTTCTTCTTGAGTGCTTGGTGGTGCTGATGAAAAGACTCTCACACTCTCACATCTGCAGGTGGGCGCGCCCAGGCCTCCCTCGGTGTACACGTCAGGACAGGGGCTTGTCCACACAGCTCAGGGATTGTAACTTCCAGGGGACGAAATGGCGTTGTGATTTCCTCTTACTAAAACCGAACGGCAGCTAAAACGCTTCTGCCTCTGTCTGACAAAAAGCACCATGGGCTCTTCAGCAAAGAGGCAAGGGGAAAAATCAATACTTGCCATGTACCATGTAACCAATAGAATAAGGGGAATGATTTATGTGTGGACGGATGCAGGCTGCATCAGCTGTGGCCTCAAGCCGAGGCAGAGGCAGGCAGGGAGCGGCGTGGGGTGGCTCGGACTGCAGTGATTCCTGCCATGGACAGGGGGTTCCAGCAGCAGTCACTCCCCCGTCCGTGGCACCGCCGGACAAGAGCGAAACAAAATCAAACAATCTGCCCGTTTCTCGGATGGGCCGGCCTTTCTTGGCGCCTCTGTTTAATGAAGCGCTATTTAAAGCAAGGACCAGTAATAACTGGGAATAATGGTGCACGGGCTTCGTTCCATCAGCCTCCCTCTGACCCGCCGACTAGGACGCGGCTCGGGACGTGCACAGAAACATCCGATGACGACTTTTAATATTCAACAGGACAAGAGATGCGTCAACGCGGCCTTACCAGAGATTCACCGAATCCAGGAACGGCGTCTGCCGAACGGGATGAAACACGGGAGTTCACTGTCAAAATGTAGTTTTGTGCTTTTGTGTGGACCCCAGTGGGCGCAAAATACCGTGGAAGCGACGTGGGGCCAGTGAGGTAAATATGTGTTTATTTTATCATCCTATTGACTTTGACTCACGCATTTGCTGTACGCATTGGTTGGGATAGTGTCAAAAACGGTTATTTGGGTTCTTCATATGTGACGTGCAGTTGCACATGTAGGTACTGTGTGCAACTTTGTTACTCGATACCTTTTTGATGTCATGTGCTGCCGCACCTTTAATATGCCTTCTGTCACAAAAAGGGTGGCGTGCTCTAGGCAGTGGCTAGCATTATTTTGTCACCACTTCCTTTACATCCACATCATCTGTCATTCATTTTTAAAAGGTGGCCTAGAAAAATCAGACATTAATCGGTGTTTGTGCACCTTACACCACCTCAACGTCTTTTGAGAACACAGGTCAGGTGTTGTTAGCAGCATTAGAATCTCAGTTATAACAATAAATATGGCCCTTAATTTTGATTTTGTGAATTATTTAACCTTCACAATAAGTCTAAGATTAGCAATTTCCAATTTCCTCAAGCAAAACCTTATTTTCGGCGTAGATGCTAAATGTCCCAGCACCACAAGGCCTCAATGTCTACCAGCGTAACCTGGTACAGCATAATGCTTTCTGTGGCATAAGGCACAATGACTTTATACACTGCTTGCCTGTCCTATAAATACTGTTGCCATATGTAAATCAAAGTGCACCATTTGTCTGCAATTTGCATTTCTGCATTGCATGCTTAGTTGCTTACAGGGAAGGTGCGCAGCAGGATGATGAAATGTAAAACTTACTGATATGACTGATATGCGCATCAAACACAATGAACGTGTTGATACGTTTTTACTTTTATGATGCACTTGACATATTTTCAATCATTTTATGTCTTCATATCTATTAAGCGAATGGCAAGGCATGCATGGAGTCATATTAAAATGAGTAATGACAACATTGTTGTCTCTGTATTCTCACCCACAGTGATATTAGGGCTCTCTTCAATAATGCGCCTTGATACCTCAATCTATATATAGTTTTTTTCTGCAACAAATTCACACTATATTCAATCTGGGCAAATTAAGTGTGGTCAGCGTTTGTACTTTTCACAAAATCAGAAAACAATATTTCTCCCACACAGACAGGCAAAACAATGCATGTAGGCCTATGCATTAATCGTATCACAGCACAGTAAGGCCTGATTATGAATTATAACACAAGGACTGACTGTGTTTTTTAAATCAGCCTCGTACACAATATTTTCAGGAAGGTTTGTGTTCTTTTCTGGGTATAAGTATCGTGACATATCAATGTGACCTTTTCTACATAATATATGGTTATTTAAATCAACGTTTCTAAAAAAACAGCCTACCCATAAATTATTTAGATGCGATGATAAGTCGTTAATACTTTTTTAAATTTTGACACGTGCTTAATTTCATAATAAAGATTGTAGGTTGGAATTCATAGCTTACTTTATTACCTTTGGGAATATATACGTTATTTGTATCCTATCCTTGAGGACGTCTCAGACACCCGTATATAACCTCCACATTGGCATAATTCTTGTTACTCTCTCATGGAGCAGAGTCAACTCTGGGCAACGTGTTTGAAATCCGGATATCACAAAAATGACTTATGCCAAAACGCAGAAGCCTCTTTCTCTCTATGATCCTAAGAATAGGTTCTGCATGTAGGTACTATAATTAAGAAAACATTTGCAGATTACGTTGTTTACATTGGCGCTCTCACCCTCTGCACAATAGTCACTGTCCCTATCTATTCTCCTTATGACTCTCTTTAGCTATTCTAAGTATAATTAACTATAATTATTTAGTATTTCCATGTTCCTTACATTCTATCCAATGCCCCGCAATCCTTTATTCCTATTTACTTCTTCTATTGGACACAGTCGACCATATAGAAACAATATCAGACAATTTCCCTTGATGCTAGTAAATGTGGTGGCCATCTTTAAATGGGAATCATCGTTCAAACTACCAAATCTTTCTAATTGCGAAGCTGCCTTTTTGATTGGTTTGCAATCTTCTTAATACACGCTTCGTATGTCTATGAAATGAACATAATCACCACAACATTTTCATATTATCAATACAGATGCTGAGATTTGTAGTGCATTAAGTATTCATTGCACAAAATGGATTGCCGTCTCCCTTGCTTTTGCCTCTCTAGAAAATATGCTTTTCAGCCTTGAGTTGTTAGTGTTAAAGATACAGTAAGCATCCTTATTTTTACATTTCACAAGACACTAATCCCAGTTTTTAAAGTTAATTGAATATTAGACCCTTGGTTTCTTTATCATAGTATACGATCACTCAATGCTGTTTTGCAACAAAAATCAATCTAGTATATACCAAATGCAGACATTGATATTTTTTTGCGCAGCAAAACAACACCAATCTGTTGTACTTGTAAGTGTTTGTTATCATTCTATCTAGAACCCTCAAGAGTTCTCTTATTACTGATGTGAGAGGTGTTCCATTTAGGTCAGTTGGAGCCTCTTACCGGTAGTGAGAGGAGTGGTGGCTCGTTTTACCCACTATTAAACTATAACGTTTTACCTGCTGTGTCCAGCGATTTCTTACTGTGTCTGAGAACACAACACAATCCCTAACTAAATTAAATGGAAAACAATAGCTCAACTCTTAAGAACATATAATATGGTGCCAAACAGCGTTTCCTTGCAACACACCACAGACCAAAAAAGTAGCACCACACTGGGAGTTTATGCACCCCGGTCTGATCAGGGCTTTTAGTGGGATGAAAAAAATGGGGTGGGGTCTCTAAAAGGGGTGTTGCCTAAGAAGCATAACTAGAAATCCTTTCCAAGGGGTGCAGCCTGTGTAAGAAGGGTATGTGTAAGAAATTGGATTATTATTTGCGGTTGGTGACTACCCACCACAAGGAATAATTGCAACCCTTGTCAGGGTGTACTCTCAAAGCCACTAAATTAACCTGAGCTGAATTCACTGTTAGCTATGTGTAAGAAATTGGCTTGTTGACTGACTGGGGTGTGAGCCCGGGTCAAGCAGCAACCACTGTCCCTATCCGGCTGAGGCACAAGTCAACCCTAAATTAGCCTGTGCTCAACCCTCTAGTAGCTTGGCACAGAGCAGTTAGGCTTAACTTAGAGGCAATGTGTAAATTATTTGTGCAACACTTCAAACAGTAATAAAGTGAAAACACCATGCAAAATGGGTCCCACACCAAGTCAGAAACAGTTAAAATAAGTTAGATTTAATTTAAATAGATAAAACCAGACAGACACAACACAAATCTAATCAGTAGAACACAAGGTATGCAGTTTTAAAGATTTTCTTGAAAATAACTCCAAAAAGCTCAAAGAGTCAACTGTGGACATCTGGTCGTGCCGGACCGGGACAAATTCACAGGTTCATGCCAACTGAGATGGAGCTCAGGCTGGCTACAGGCACCCGTTAGGCCCGCTAAACAGAGTACTTTAAATCCTGTTTTGTGGAGGGTTGCGAAGATCTGCTTTGAAGACGCGTAGCGCAGCTGAGCCGATGCATCAGTTCTGAGGTGCAGCAATGCTACGATGCGAGGGCCTGTATTGTCGTTGAGGATCCTGTTGAAGAGGGCTTGCGATGTGAAGTCCGGCGTCCAGGATGCGTTGCACAGTCGGGGTGATGCATCAGTTCCAAGAAGCTGCAAGACTGCGATGCAGAGTCCATCCTCGTCATCGTCAAGACTGCTGTCAATGAGGGATATGAGGTCCTGCATCCAGGAAGTGTTGCACAGTTGCGGTTCTGAAGAGATTTCATGCTGCAACGGCAATGCAGGTCTTTGCCATAGGACTAATCCACTAAGCAGCAGCGATGCTTCGGTTCTGCTCGGGGTTGTGCTGTGTAACAGAGGAGATGCGTTGTTTTCACTGGATCCACAGAGGCTGGCAGAGCACGATAAGTCCACTTTCAAAGGGGCCAGATCTGGTAGCAGCATGCCCCAATCCACAACAGAACGGGAAGAACCCTATGATGAAGCATGCCACCAAGGGATAACCCTGGTGAGTGAGGGTTATACTAAAAAATCTTGCACTTTTTCTCCCTGTAGGAGGTTTAGCATACACCACGGAGTGGGACTCCACTTTTTGATGTGTATACCTTACCATACGCTAGTCCATTTGTCATGAGGAATTTCTCTTATGCAGTGATGGTAAGAGCATAACTACTGGCCCCCACTCAGACACTGTTGGATAGAGTGTTTGATTGAGCCTCTTTGGTTTTGTGTCTGAACACATTATGTAGTGTATCATCAGTATACAGCACTCTGTTTCCCTAGAATTCTTTTAATTCTCTTATGTTTGTGATACGACAAGTATTGTTGCCATAACATCTACCTATTCCCCCCAAACACCCTCATTGAGGCTTTAGTTACTGTGAGTGGGGTTAGTAATGTGGTGTCTGGTGTCAGCGAGTAGAGACATGAATGTGGTGATGTATCTGGTGGCAGCAGTCAGGAGATTCCAGAAAGTTCCCAGTACTAGATGCACTCTCCTACAAAATCTTAGGGTACGCATAGTTCTTACATGTGTATATGCCAGACATGTAGTCCCTGGGATAGTGTAACCCCCTCTCCTCGTCAGCAACCTCTGACCAGTGCAGTAGTGGAAGGTGTCTGACAACATCTTGCTCTGAGCAGCTGCGCACATGTGTTGGCAGGGGTTGTCCATTTTCATGTGCTAAGATGTTGTGAAGCACAAGGCAGAGGAGCAGCAGATCTCATGCCTGCAGTGGCTGGTTTGTCTGCCACATAGCCCTTGAGGCAGGCACATGACTCACCACTGGTAGATGGGTTGTAGGACATTGCTCCCAACCATATCTATAAGTGCAAGACCTACTGTCATGTTATGAGGGCTGAAATAGTAAGTAGAGATAAGGTGAATGTGTGCCAATAGATGCAACCCAGTGAGTAAGATGGAGCTCATCTGTCTGAGACTTTGCATTCATTGTAAGACTCTACTGGTATCCAAGAAGGCTGCATCTTGTTAGGAACACATGAAGCTTATGGAATATGTGGTGAAACAGAGTTTTGTGTGACATACCACTTGTACATTGAGACTAGTGTATGTCTTCTGGCTGTAGCAGGTAAAATGGTGCCTATGAGGGTTTTGGACAAGAAGCTGTTTACTGCTTTGTTTATGGCATTCTTTCTTGAGGGATGGTTATTAAATGCCAACATATCTCTGATGAGCTTCTCGAGGCAACCAATGGAACTGTATTGCAATACACAAAGCGGCTTCAGCCTAACAGATGTGACTTGCAATGCTTTTCTGGGATGTGATGGTGGCTCTCCCCGGCACAATATGTTTTTGATGATATCTTTAGTCAATTGGAATCTCTTTAGACATTCTGTTGGGAAGTAGTTGCAAAGTTTTTTCCTTTGGGCTCCCACCTTCCTCTCTTGATGAATCGCTTGAGTATTTGTACCAGTTGGAGCTGCACATTGATGTGGTTGATGTCTTCTCCCATTTTGCTAGCATCAGTGTTGTCATAGTCTCACCTGGTCCCAACCATGTAGACAACACTGGAGCAGATGCTAGACCTCCAATCTATCTCAGGGCCTAGCCCATTTAAGGAACGGGAACTCCTTAAACAAAGCATGGCCCCTGGGGGGGGGGGTAGAGGGGTTGGGATAAAATAAGAAAAGAGACACTTGCAGTACGGGATCTGCTCAGCAGCTGTGCGATACTGCATAACAGGATTTGTCGCTCCAGAGACCTTCTGTGTCTGTGAGGTAGATACGCACAGGACCACAAGCTCTGGTTTTAAGAGGACGCAAATACACTGGAAATTACAAGAGGAGGCAGTTACTATCCGTACACTAACAGGCCTCTATGTACAAAGACCATACATTGACTTTAGTGGCATACACTTACAAGTTTCATCAGCAGCACGACATGAGAGCAGAATGACCAAAGTCACATATTGGAGTTTGGGACACTCCCAGGGATTAAACTCAGAACACAGATTTCGGTACAAGGTTCATACATATATCAAAGACTCTGAAGTGCTTTCTGTAGGCACTACTGATCATCAAGGAAACACAGAGCTAAAGTCTTTAATCCTTGCGTAGTGACAGCTCTAGCACCAAGGTTGTAGGAAGGGTCTGGAGTATAACCACACAAGAAGCACTGGAGTAAATCACAGAGAGGGCATGGAGGAAAAGTCTATAGTCTTTGAAGACGCGCATACTTGGTCCTGCTTACTACTATAGGAGGATTAGTGTGCACTAACCTGATATCAAGTACTTAGCCTAGTTCTTCCACTTGACTGAAGTTCAAAGAAGATCTCGAGACTTTGACTCAGGGAGTCGCAGGGTCTGGAGTAGTTGCACAGGAGTAAGAGAGGATGAAGACGTCAAAAGAGGTTGAGTCACTGGAACCACAGGTTCAGATGGACTTGAAGGAGACTGAAGGACTTCTCGGTTCCGGCAGGATTCTTTAGGTGAGTTGGAAGGGTGAAGCTTATTCCGCAGGGAGCGAGGCCAAGCTACGATTCGTGGTTGGGTGAGGTTTATATACCTTCGTGAAGCCTCGATGGATGCAGCTAGATTACGTGGGGTAAATGGCTGTCTGGAAGGTTCTCGAACTTTGCGAAAACACACGTTAGTACACTCTCTTTGACCTTACAGAATGGGCAGGTGCAACTTGGTGATCAGAACCAAATAACAGGAAACAAATATATCATTTTCTCTCAAATGTGCATAATCGAAAACAACACCAAGGTCCCAGTCACAGTGGGAGCAAGGCTTGCCATTGGCTCACTGGATTTTGGGGGAATATTGCAGGGATTCAGGCGCAACGGAATTACAGGTTTTGGGGGATGCTGAAGGGATTCAAGTGCAATGGAATTACGGGTTTTGGGGAACATCCGTCATGGTTTCACATCGCACAATAGAGTCCCACAGGGGTAAAGCAACATGAGCTCTGCACACTAGGCCCACTACACCGAAGGCGCATTAGGGGGTTGTGACAAGTGCAGTCATTAGTTCAATTCAATTACCCTCTCGCAAGAGTGTGTTTGACTTGTTCATGTTCATATCTTTACTTTTATGTGGTTGTGGCCATCTGAGTGGAGGCCTACATCACCCTCGGCCTTCATGAATGTTGTTCTATAGTTGTGGGGGGTGCTTGCATTCAGAATTATGCTGCTCCCTTGATTTATGCACTCACATGTTTGCAATGTTAATTAATTAATTACATTACTTTTTGTATTTGCTTTACTTGGATTGACACTCCCATTTTCACTACTGAATGAATCTCTTCTGACTTTTTCATTGTTAATTCATTTGTGGGGAGTTGTGTGGGTCTGTAAAATGTGACTTTCATGATATTAAAAAAAAATTCATGTATACAGTTGATAAGTCGGGAAATTTTAATGGTGTCTGTTTTATTCACTCTGTTGGTTGTCCAATCGCAGTCCTGAATTTTCGTGGCTTACATGGTAATACAAATGTCTTCACCTATGCAGGACCTGTCCTCCCATATGTGTTGGCAGACTGTATATTCAATAGCTTTTACGCAATTTGCACGATACAATGCTCACTTTTGTGTGCAATTACAGAGCATTTAGGCCATGCAATTCTTTCTTCAAATTTTCCAGTGATGACAGCTTTTCCAAACCGGCACAATGTGTATCAAAACCTAAATGCATCAGAACAATATACACACATCCCAGATTATATGAGTGTCTTTGGCAAACAGCAATAATCAGACAGGTTCAGGATGAACAAAAGTCTGTAGGCGCTTGGAGAATTTGCAGAAAAGTGGTAGATGTTCTTTTGGTTGACTTTCGTGTTCACTGTATCACAACTGATGATACGCCACCCAGGCTTCCCTATTCTGCTTTCTGCTAATGGTATTTTGAGGGGGATAGAAGAAGAAAGGCAGTGTTTGTCCTAGCATTTTAAACATTAATCTGGCAACAATTTGAGGATACAAAACCACACATCAGGAGAAGGTGTTAAGTGCGTACCAGCAAATGTCACATAGCAAGACAGTAGTGATTCTGAAAAGGAATGGTTATTAAGGAGCAACACTGAAAAGTGACAGTGCAGAGAATTTGTGGTATGTGCAGAAGAGGATGAATTTGGGGTTGATGTATCTACTAAGATGTTGCAAATGAGCCTCTAGCGAAGGACGCTTCTTATTTTTCAGAGACACAATGATTATACTATTTGTAATTAATTGCGCTATCACAGGTATTGCTTTCATTTCCTGTGGTTACTTTATTTTGAAATTCTATCAGAAAAGGAATTGCAAATAATGGTGCACTTGTTTTCTGAATTTAAATGCCCTAATTATGAGTGAACCAGAGTGATATCCCTAGAACCATTCTGAGTAGCCCGGTGTTTCAGGGCCCAGAATTACTGGGACACTAAATACCAGGCTCACTAGTTTAAGTCTCTAAAACATTGGACCCAGACCTAGATTCAGAGCTACTGGAGCTCTAGGAATCTGTTGAACCCAGCCTCCATCTACCCCCCTCTTGCACAACAGGTGGAGGTGCAAATGCTCCTTCGGGCACATGGTATCTTACTCAAGTTTTGGACAGATCCCCCATCCCATTTCCTCCACCCTGCACCATTCCCCTCCGGGAATTTACCACCTGCTCCAACCAAGTGGTAAACTGCAGTAGAAATGGGCTCACTAATGGATCTGGAATTGGTAATTCCTGCAGAAAAACATCCTGGCCCAAGATTATTAACCATTGTTGCTCATTAACATGTACAGATTTTGTTGCAGGCATGCCAACCGGATCAGAGATTCTGGCCTCTGGTATCCCTAGACCAAGAAAGTGCTTTACTTGTAAAGAGCTCTGTAAGATAAGTGGATTATTTGTTGGAAAGGATGTGAGTCCTAAACATGTTATAAGTGCAACCTTCTGGCTACCTGGAACCATGTATCTCATTGTAGCAGTTAACTCTCTCATGGTATCAAGGCAGAGAAGTCTAAGACCTACCCACTGGTGTACTGTTGGTGTGAGACAGTACCCCAGTCTGCACGTAGTCAACGAACAACAGCCAAAAAATCATTGCCCAGTCAGTGCTTTTACTTATAAGGGAAAAGTACTTCATTATTCACACATTAGTCAATATTATGCATTAATTTACAAATATCTACATGATGGTGGGTGGAAATACCTACCAACGGTGCATATCTCTAGTGAGCGTTGGGCCCTATAACCACAGTACACCCCACCCACATATATTAGAAACAATACAGTGGGGTGCAGGAGTCAAAATGCAGGCCTGTTGGGTTTGTCAGACTGTCACCACATCAATAAAAGCTGATATATGTCATAATAGGTCAATGCAACACCAGTAAAACCTCTATGAATGGTACCATCTTACAATGACATTCATTAGAACATGTAATGACTCACTATTAACTTTATGATTGTCAATAAAGCAGTTCAATGACCCTCATTAACACATGTAATGATTCACTATTAAGTGTAATTGTCATTAAAGCATTTCAGCTTTCATTAAACTGTGTGCATGAACCTTTTTAAAATTTCTTATTATGTAGTAGGAACTACCAAAAGGAGCTCCTGCACTTTAGAATATTTGGGAAGAAAGCCCTGGCTCGGAAAGTGCTCAAAAATCCAAGCAGAGCCTCTTTAAGTCACCATTCAGTGCACCTGGGAGACTTAAAGTGGCACTCTTAACTATCTACAGGGCTCTTTTGGGCTCTGCTGCAATTCTGGCAGCCACCCAGATCACCTCCCCATAGCTTAGTGGTGCCCCTGCTGTCTCTGGGGCAATACTGAAGCAAAAATGTACATTTTAGAATGTGCCCCAGAGAATTTTGGAGTGCTCCTTTGGCGTTAGGCAGGTCTTTCCAAACGGCGGCCTCATGCTTCAAACAAAAACGCTTATTTTGTTTTTTATTTACTTGCGGCCTTGTGCTGTGTCTTTTTTCATTGTCTTTCTTTTAACCCAGGTGCCACTACCATCTATGGGGCACCCAGTGTGAGGCCTAGCCTTAGCCATGCAGGGGCCCAATCCTGTATGACCCAGTCAGCTCCCTACACATCCAGGACAGCAGCTCTTTGTGAGCTGGTATGGGAGCCAGCAGCTTCCAGTGTTCCACTGGCATCTGTGCAGGCAGGCGGTGATGGCGGTGTGTTCCCCACTCTCCCTATAAATGGACATGGGAGTTGAGTTGGCACACTGGCATGCTTTTGTGGCTCTGGGCTCACCAGGAGCAGATCTGCCGGGAATGAGGTCTGGCTTTCTCCCCTTTGTCCTCATTGGGACATGCCTTGCCAGGCTTGGTGCAGTGTAGAAAAAAAATAGCACTTGCAGATTCCATCCCCACCCTTTCCTTTCCCAGGAAAAGGCCCAATCCCTTGCAAATCCCCTACTGTGTGGGAAGGCACTTCATCCTCCAACTTTCCAGTAGAGTATTTAACTTGCCTTCGTCCAGGGAACAAAAACTAGGAATCTGATGAGGTGCTGAGTCACAGAAATATGACAACTCCTCAAGTGCCAGAAGGAGGGCAGAAAGCCACATTGAATCTGCACTTGGGATTTATGTTTACCATACGATTGGTGTGTCACAATAGTCACTAGGCTTAACCCTGGTAAAACTATATTTTAAAGCGGATTTCACCCATAATGTATAATACAGTCTAACACACACCCTTTCAGTTAAGCACTACAGACTTATACTCTGAATGACCGCTCACATTATATGGCTTACACCAGGTCAGCACCACTCCCTGAAGTCTCCCTTCTGCAATGGGATACCTGCACATAACTCTGGGCTGAGCATGATGGTAGTTTCACTCACTCATCCTGCTCATGTGTGTGTGCATGTGTTCACATGCAGATTCCCCATAGCCTCCTACCCCAGCTGCGCAGCAGCAGACCTTGTTTAAAAGGACAGACACTGGCTGCTAGCACTCTCAATACATTTAAAAAAGTCTATAGTGAGACTCAGTCAGTGAGACTTACTCACAATAAAAGTCCAAAAAATAGGTAGTCCAAAATCACAAAAGGCAGGGGGTTGAATGGGATAGAACCTATTTTTCTATAGCTCTTTCTAAGGCCATCTAAATACTGCTGGAACTGAGATATTAACATGCCATGACTCAATTACCTGACTTTGTTAGACAACAGTACAATGGATATTTGCACTATGGAACTTTCCCATCCGAAAATATTTTTTTAACATTTTCTTGTTGCCTAAGCTTAATCATTGTATAATTCAGATGTACATAATTTAAACTGAACCATCACTACATATTTTGAGTTTAGCACTGCTTCACTTTAAAACTATTACATATGCACCATTCTGTAATAGATAATGCTTGTATGAATATTATATAATGCGTGCATGAATATTATTTATGGATGAATAAATTGTGAATAACTAAAACATAGAAGTATTTTGGATAGCCTGTGTTAGACCTGACACCCTTAGGGTGGTATTTCCCCAACTTTTTGACTGCCTCCTTCCATGTATCTGTACTCGTTTTTGCTGGTTGTAGGACTCTTAGCACTTTACCACTGCTAAACAGTGCTAAAGTGCATGTGCTCTCTCCCTTAAACATGTTACGATTAACTTGAACCTGTTTGGAATATTTAATTTACCTCTAAGTCCCTTGTAAAATGGTATACCATATACCCAGGGCCCGTAAATTAAATGCTACTAGTGGGCCTGCAGCACTGATTGGGCCACCTACATAAGCAGCATTTCAAACATGTATCACGCCGGCCAGTGCAGGGCCTGTGTGTGCAGTTTACTGCCACTTTGACTTTGCATTCAAAACAACTTTTCACGCCTTAAACTCCCCTTCTACGGCATATAAGTCACCCATAAGGAAGGCCCTTGGTAACCCAAAGGGCAGGGTGATATGTAAGTAGAAGGTAGGACATGTACTTTCATGATTTACATGTCCTGATAGTGGTAAACAGCCTATTTCGTTTTTCACTACTGTGAGGCCAACTCCTCTCATAGGCTAGCATTGAGAATTCCTTAATGCACCTTTAGGCTGCAATTCCTGATCAGAGAGGAGTAGTTTTTTCATGTTTCATATGTTTGGAATGGTCTTTATAATTCCTCTTTATTGGTGAATTTGGATTTAACATTACTGTTTTAGAAATGCCACTTTTAGAAAGTGGACATGTCTCTGCTCGTAACTTTTTTGTGCTTTACAGCTTGTCTCCAATACACGTCTGGGTTGGGTGACACCTACTTTGTGCATTCACTCTAGCCAGCCACAAACACAGGCAGGTGAGGCTTATCTGCATGCTGGGCACTCCTCCAGGTAGCGCCATGTCCACACACAAACAACTGATTACCCCCCCACAGATAGCCTGACAGACAGGACTGGGCTGAAACGAATCCATGTGCACTTCAGAGCACTGCTTTGAAGTCACCCCTTACATAAAAAGCACTTTGGGTATAAGTACTGGGTCTCAGACCCTCTAAAATCAGACACTTCTGGGCCTACAACTGAACTGTGACAGAAGAACTGTTGTGCTGCTCAAAGGGCTCAACTGGAAGGCTGATCTTGAAGACATGTTTTTCTGCCTGTTGCCATGTTTCCTGCTGCTCTCTGACTCTGCTGAAGGAGAGTTGGACTCTGCCTTCTTACAAGTGATGTCCAAGGGCTTGCTGGCTTGCCTCCTGTTTTCTGAAGTCTCAGGGACACAAAATACTTCCTACAAATCTGCTGGTGCTGCTGCACTCTGCCTTCTGTGAGTCCTACCCTTACCTAAGTAGCCCTCTCCAAGTTTTGGGCCTCAGAAGTGGGTTTTGCAGCACAAAGTTCGATGCATCTCCTGCCCCATGCAGCAGAACCAGTGCATCGACCTAGTTGCAGGAGTAAAATTGGCGCATTGCATTGGAACCAGCGCTTTGCCTCCAGAGATCGACGCATCAGACTGTGCATCACCACCGCTGCAGCTTGGTGACATCAACACATCCCTTCAACTGTGTGGCAGAGTCCGGCACATCGGTCAACGCCTCACAATTCCTACACCCGTCTTCGGAACTGACGCATCTCCTTCACTGCGTGGAGAAGATTGATTCATCCTGCGGGACTCGACATCGACACATCTCGTTGTTTGTGGCCAGGAAAGGTACTTTGTTCACCGAGGCCTGTAGTCGGCTGGCGCTCCATGGCGGTCGGACCAAATTTTTACTTTTCCCAGGTCCAGCAAGACCTAAAGTATCCTTTTTAATGTTAATTGCTTCTTAGTGCTTTACTGCATTTATTCCTTTAGAATTCAATATCTCAACTACCACACATTGGATGTTTGTCGTATTGGTCTTAGTTTGCTCAGATGAATATTCTCTATTTTCCTAAACAGTTGTGGAGTCTTTTTCTGGTGTTTTCACTGTGTTACTGTATGAGTTAATGCACAAATACTTTACCCATTGCCTTCTAAGTTAAGCCTGCCTGCTCTGTGCCAAGCTACCAAAGGGTGAGCACAGTATAATTTAGGATTGTGTTGTAACTTACCATTTTGTTTTAACCGCATGGTCTGTTCATGCCACACCTCATGTTTTCTCTCTTCTGGGTGAGCACCATAGGTTCAGATGGGCTGGTTGAAGATGTTCCTTGGCTATTTTCTCACTGTTGCCATTACATGGCAGCTCCAGTCAACAAGGACAGCTTCTTGCTATCACATTGCACCACAGGTTCATGTTTAATGCAGGTCAGACATGCTTGATCCCAGTCTCAGGGAGGTTGATGGCCCAGTCCTAGCCTTGGTATTTCATTTTCTCTCATTCAGATGCCCTGCAGAGTATTCTTTCAAAGTTAGAGTTGATTCGAGCTACTGATTAAAGAGATCTGATACATATTAATAGTTATATGCACAGACAGGAAACTAAGGCATGATCAAGAGTCAATCCTTGTTCAAACTTGAGTCCCATATGAAGCAGAGCAGTAATCAACTTCATAGGCTTGTTCCCAGGTATCCTATAATTAGAGGGAGAGGAGGCAGCATAGGGATGGATCCAGGGGTGCAGATGAGGTGATGGATGCCATTTAAGTCTTTTACTAAGACATCTGATAGAGTTCTATCCCTAGGTTGGAGGTGAAAACTTGGAAAATATTTGACTTATCCTGCTGCAGTTCAAATGGGAAGAAATACTTGTGTGTGTCCAGATATATTAGGCACACACTTAAACAAGCATTGGCAAAGCCAATATGCCTCCCCTTTGCAAGAGCTATTGACGTTGTAATTATATTTTAGTCATGTTGTACACCAGTGTGGCTGCTGCTCAGCATGGCTAACAGTTAGTGGCGTAAAGAAGAATGGTGTGGCATGGATTGGAGTGACGTGAAGTGGTGTAGAGTTGAGTGAAGTGCAGTGGAGTGAAGTGTAGTGTCATGGAGTGGCGTGGAGTGGCATCAAGTGTTGTGAACAGTCATTGAGGGAGTAGAGTGTCGTAGACTGGAAGGGCATAGAGTGAAGTAGAGTATCGTAGAGTGGAGTGGCATAGAGTGTCGTAGAGTAGAGTGGCGTAGAGCAGAGTGGAGTGGCATAGAAAGTGTTACATAAAGTGGAGTAGTATGTTGTTTAATAGAGTGGCGTAGAGCAGAGTAAATTGTCATAGAGTGGAGTGGCATAAAGTGGAGTAGAGCAGTAAAGTGGAATGGCTTGGAGTAGAGTGTTGTAGAGTGGAGCGGAATAGAGTGGAGTAGAGTGGAGTAGAGTTTAATGGAGTAGAGCATCAGAGTGGAGTATGGTGGAGTGAGTGTCATATAGTGGAGTGTTGTAGAGTGGCCTAGAATGGAGTGGCATAAAGTACAGTGATTGTAGAGTGGCCTAAAATGGAGTTGATCGGTGTAGAGTGCAGTGGCATAGAGTGCATTGGTTTTGAGTAAAGTTGTGTAGAGTGTAGTGGAGTAGAGTGCATTAGCGTAGAGTGCAGTGGCATACAGGAGAGTGCCGTAGAGTGGTGCAGAGTATAGTGGCATGGAGTGGAGAGGCGCAGTATAGATTGCAGTGCCATAGAGTGCAGTGGTGTAGAGTGGAGTGCTGTAAAGTGCAGTGGTGTAGAGTATATTGTTTCAAAGTAGAGTGAAGTAGTGTAAAGGGGAGTGGAGTGGTGCAGGGTATAGTGATGTGGTACAGGTAAGAATGCAGAGGTATAGAGTAGAGTGGCATGGAGGGCAGTGGCTTAGACCTAAGTGGCGTAGAGTACAGTGGCATGGAGTGCATTTGTGCAGAGTAGATTAGAGTGGCGTAGAGTGCATTGACGTAGAGAGCAGTAGAGTGGTGTGGAGTCGAGTGGTGTAGACTAGAATGCAGTGGCATGGGTGCAGTGGTGCATAGTAGAGTGGCAGAGAGTACAGTCTTGCAGAGTATAGTGCAGTAGAGTGCAGTGGTGTAGAGTGGTGTAGAGTGCTTTGCCATAGAGTGCGGTGGTGCAGAGTAGAGTTGTGCAGAGTAGAGTGGTGTAGAGAGCAGTGGCTTAGACTACAGTGGTGCAGAGTTTAATACAGTGGTGTAGAGTGAAATGACATAGAGCGCAAAGGTGTAGAGTGGCATAGTGTGCAGTGGCGTAGAGTGCAGTGGCATAGAGTGTTGCAGAGTAGAGTACAGTGGTGAAGAGTGCAGTGATGCAGAGTAGTTGTCATAGAGTGCATTGGCATAGAGTGCATTGGTTTTGAGTAAAGTGGTGTAGAGTCTATTGGCGTAGAGTGCACTGGTTTAGAGTAGAGTGGCGAAGAGTAGAGTGGTGCAGAATAGATTAGAGTGAATTGGCGTAGAGTGCAATGGTATAGAGTGGAGTGATGCAGAGTAGAGTTGCGTAGGGTATAGTGGTGTACAGTGCATTGGTGAAGAGTGCAGTATAGTGGAGTAGAGTAGAGTGGTGCAGAGTAAAGTGGCATAGAGTTCAGTGGCAGAGAGTGCAGTGTTGCACAATAGAATGGCGTACAGTGAAGTGGCATACAGTGGAGTGGTGCAGAGTGAAGTGGTGCAGAGTGGAGTGCAGTGGCATATAGTGGAGTGATGTACAGTGGTGTAGAGTGGTGCAGAGTAGAATGTGGTAGTATAGAGTAGTGTGGCATAGAGTTCAGGGGCAGAGAGTGCAGTGTTGCAGAGTAGACTGTCATAGAGTGTGCACTGGCATATAATAGAGTGGCATTGAGTACATTGGCATAGAGTGCAGTGGCATAGAGTAAAGCGGTGCAGAGTAAAGTGGCATAAAGAGCAGTGACATAGAGAACAGTGGTGCAGAGTAGATTGGCATATAGTGCAGTGGTGTAGAGTGCATTGGTTTTGAGTAAAGTGGTGAGAGTACATTGGTGTAGAGCGCACTGACATAGAGTACAGTTGTTAGAGTAGAGTGCAGTGGGGCAGAGTGAAGTGGTGCAGTGTAGATTGCCATGGCATAGAGTGCAGTTGCGAAGAGTAGAATGTTTCAGGGTTGAGTAAAGTGGTGCACAGTAGAGTGGAGTAGTGCATGGTAGAGTGCAGTGGCATAGAGTAGAGTGGCATAGAGTACAGTGGCATAGAGTACAGGGGTGCAGAGTAGATTAGAGTGGAGTAGAGTGGATTGGCATAGAGTGCACTGACTTAGAGTGGCATGGTACAGAGTAGAGTGCATTGGCGTAGAGTGCATTGGCGTAAAGTGCAGAGGCATAGAGTGCAGTGCTGCAGGTTAGAGTGGCATAGAGTGGAGTGGTGTGGGATGGTGTGGTCTAGACTGGAGTGGTGTAGGCTGCAGTGGTGAAGAGTGCAGTGGTGCAGAGTAGAATAGAGAAGCATAGAGTGAAGTGGCATAGAGTGGAGTAGCGCAGAATACAGTGCAGTGCTGCAGAGTGGGGTGACGTAGTGTGGAGTAGTGCATAGTAGAGTTCAGTAGCGTGGAGTTGAGTGGTGCAGAGTAGAGTGGAGGGAGGTAAAGTGGAGTATGCATGGTGTGGTAGTGCACTGCCATTACAGACAACACATCTTCAATTGAGTTGACCTTTACATTTGCATAGATATACAGTTTTACAGATAGAAGTACACAGTGTGGCAATATCATCACCTAGTGTGTTGATTTGTTTTGATGTTATTAAAATATTTATTCCACTACTCTTCAGAATGACCAAAAATGTTGCTTTATTTGTGCTTTCCTAATTCTGATATAGTCTGAAATATCTGCACAGTTAATTTACAGACATATACATTTTGTTATGTGCTAGAAAAAAAATTGCATCGTACAGCCTTCTTCCAGCACACCCCTAGGCGTCAGCATGATTGTCACATAAATGTTCTCAGTTGGAAGTCAGAGAAACAAAAGTAAACACCAAGCTCTCTCAGGAGACGGAACTTAACATTTGACCTCTGTCTTTGAATGGGCGGCAAATGTGACAAGATAAGAACAAGATTTAAAGGCCTTTGTACAGAAGTGAGTACTGGTGGAAGAATACAATAAATAGGGTATGAGCCATGGATGGGATGAACTCAAGCTGGACAGTAAAACAAATAAAGCCAGCAAATAGAAAGCAAGCAAATGTAAGTTACAAAACACAAAACCAGTGGTAAGCAACAGGCGGAATGCATTCCCAGGGAAGCTTTCCAAATGTCTCCAAAATGTCGCTAGCAAACCAGACAGCTGTGCTCTCTGGTAGGCTTCGACCTAAAAATGGGATATAACCTTACAGTGAGATCTTGCCCACCATTATCCAGACTCTTGCTCACCTTGAACAGATTACAGCCAATTGGGTTTCTTTTAGTTTTTGTCTCAACAGTACATTCAGAATATTGGTCAGAGCGAAACAAGGAACAGCAAAAAATAAATCAGAGCTTTATAAGTGTTTGTGTAGAATACCCAGTAAACTACAGATCTATTTTTGTAGCACCATAACTAAGGAAGACCCCCACCTATGTAAAGGTGTTTTGTTGTGAGACAAAGTACCAATAACTATATATTATCAACAGGGTCGGATTGGGACAAAGAATCGTCCCGGCACTCAAATAAAGTGGCCCCATTAGCGAACCAGCTAGCTCAAAAAAGTGCCCCACATTTCCAAATCAGGCCAGTTTTGAACTTGTAAAGAGTATTTTGCATGGTATAGGAGGCTGCATGCATTTCTGTTTACTGTAGGAAATATTTGTTATAAAATCAGGGAAATCAACAATGGAAACCAGCCCACTTGACCATAGAACAGGCCCACAAACTGCTAAAAAAAGCAGCCCACACACTGATTTGTTAGACCAGCCCATTGGGAACTGCCTGATTGCCCTATAGGCCACTCTGACTGTGATTATCAAGCTATCATAATGAGGAGTTCTATGATTATGGAGGCATAAGGGCACAGTTCAAGTGCCTGTATGTTGTCTGTAAACTTCGAGGTGACTTGCCGTATCATTTTAAAGTGTAATCATAAACATTGTATTCTAGTAATACACGGATTTGTCGTATGAGTATACATGATATACCTGAAGTTGGTGTGTAGAGGCTCTCTTTTATTCAGTTTAGTTTTTGGAGCTGTGCTGCCCTCGAGGGTGAAAGCTTCGGCCCCTACCCCAAGATTTAAACATAACCCTTAGACTTTGATATCTCATTGATCATCCTCAGGGTACATGAATAGAACTGAGTAGGACAACTCATATCTGAAACCTGTATCATTCCCATTATTGATCAATAATCAATACACCATGAAAATCTGTGTCCTTTTCATCGGGAAACATTATCGTCAAAGTCTTAGGAAAAACTCTGTGAGTGATTGTAAAAAGTAAATACAGCATTATACAATTGTAATGAAATCACTCTAGTGAGTTATTACATTTAAATAAAAAGTTATCCAGAAGAAGGTGTCAAACCCCAGTCTGGCCATAGACTATTTCCCGAATTGAAGACTATGGGCCATATTATCAAGAACGGCGATAACATTATAGCCACTTTGGCAGCAGGAAACTGCAGCTAAAGCGGCGATAAGGGGCTTGATAATATGCCCTATAGAATTCAATAGAAGCCCAGGTTTGATGTCCTTGACACCAGAACCTGGGCTTCTATTGGAATTCTATGGGGCATATTATCAAGCCTCTTATCGCCGCTTTAGCGGCAGTTTGCTGCCGCTAAAGCGGTGATAATGTTATCGCCGTTCTTGATAATATGGCCCCATATTTATTTTTTCTACAGATTAATTTTTTAGATGCACTAGAATGCACACTATTGGATAGCGTGCATACCTCTTCTAACTAAAGAGCGGAGGGTCTGAATCCTTCCGTTGTGTAGCTATCATTAACCTTGCGATACCTGCAGAAAGTTATACTATGCACTGGATTCAGATTAGTCCAATTATAGTTGGATGAGTCACACCAAGCAGCACAAGAACCCCACCAAAAGGGAGAGGGCTATGCTACTAACAGTAGCGTGATGATCTTTGACCAGATTGGGGCCACATTAGACCATTTGAAAAACATATGAGAGTGATTTGCTTTGGTGAATGTATGTCTTGTTATTGGCAATGGTTTGTCCAGTTTGGGGGTAAAGCAAGTGTTGTGTATTGACAATAAGTACCTGAAGTGGGATTTGATGGCTTAGAAGGCTGACAAACTCAAATGTATGCCTTTGCTTTAAATACAACTGCATTGCACCAGGCCTCCCCCGTCCAGTGTGTCTATCCATCCAGAAGCATTAGGATGAAACACCTGATAAAATTCATATTTCAGAGTATATAGCCAATTACTTCTTGGATTTTCCACTGAAACAGTGTATGCTTGATTTGTAAATACATCAGGAAGTGAGTTTGATTTTGGGTCTCTGTCGCAACTTAAAGTAGCGTAAGTATTATAAAAATCAGAAACATACTGATAACCATTAAATCATGATGAATTTCATTTAAACTATAATCCTCGAAAATTTGGATTCCCCAAATCAAGGTGCATTTAGTAAATGTGGGAAAACTTAAATGCTTTCAGACACTAAACCTGATATGTGCTCTGTCACAAATTATCACGAACATAACTGTTTTTGAGAAATGTGGTAACTTATTTATTAGTTTGATAGCCTTTATCAGACTAATCGAGTATTCAAGTACCAAAACTGTGTTTGCTGGCATCACTCTGGTGCCAAACTTTATTGATAACCGTTCAGGGGAAACAGTCGGAACAACGTGGGCAGAGCCACGCGTGTTACGACTACGCAAGCGCTACCACGCTTGCCTTAACCATGCATATGCGTGGTTAAGGCAGTGCACGATCTAGCTGCTGGCTGCAGCTCGGCGGAAGTAGGAAGACACCTGGAAGAGAGGATGCAGTGAGGTAAGTGGGGCTGGGGCTGGGTTTGGTGGGGTAGTTTGTATGGGTTGGGGGGTAGTTTTAAGGGCCGTTGGGGGTCGGGGTCGTTTTCTGGGCTGGGAGGGTCGGGTCATTTTCTGGGCTGGGGGGGTCAGGAGCAGTGCTTAATTTGTAAAAAATGAAGTCCCAGGGCCCTTCTCGAAAGGGCACTGCAGTCTGCACCACCCATACCCTGTGAGCGCTGTCAATGGTAGGACCAACATAACAGCTAACCATCGCACTCATACAAGTATGGCAATTTATACTATTTCAGGCCACGCAAAGCTATAATAATGGCATGAGAGGCTGGTATTATTCATTTTCAATGTACATTGACTTAATAAACATGGTTGGTGTGCTCATCTTAAAATTAAACAGACAGTGGCACCATTTGGTGGACTGTCACTAGAGCCGGTGCTGATAATTAAGTGCTGGTGCTGAGCACCAAAAACGAGCGGCACAAATTAAGTACTGGTCGAGGGTCACTTTCAGGGCTGGGGGGCGCGGGGAGGGTCGGGGTAGTTTTCAGGGCTGGCGGAGGGTCGGGTAGTTTTTTTAAATTAGGGGTTATGGTATTAGGCCTAAGGGCAGTGGAAGGGGTCGGGGTAGCTTTAGGGACAGCACGGGGGCGGGAGGGGGGCAGGGTACTGTATGTTAAGGGACAGGGTTTTAGGCCTCAGGGCAGGGGGAGGAAAATGGGTATTCGGGTAGTTTTTAGGGCTTAGGGGATGGCGGGTAGTTTTTTTAGGGCTCAGAGGGGTCGGAGTAGTTTTTTAAAATAGAGGTTAGGGTTTTAGGCCTAAGGGCAGTGGAAGCGGTTGGCGTAGTTTTAGGGACAGCACGGGGTAGGAGGGGGTCGGGTAGTGTATATTAAGGGTTAGGGACAGCGTGGGGGGTATATGGACCTCAGGGCAGGGGAGCAGATAGGGGGTTTGTAGCTTTGACAGGGGGAGGGGGTTTGCGACCTTAGCCACACATACCCCTTTACCATTCATGCATTTACCACGAAATTGTGTAGTAAGGCATGCGTGGTAAAGGAATACGTGGTTAAGGCGCATTCGTAGATTGGGCTGCGTGGTAGAGGCACGCATGGTTTAGCCATGCGTGCCTCGATCATACAACCACTGTTTGGTAATGCTTGAGATCGGGCGAATCAGAGCTGTTTCCCTTTATCTTGCGAGCACTATGGCATTTTTGTTTTGCCAGATAAATGTATGCATTTTAGATTCTATTTCTGAAAAGTAAACGGAAGGGGTGTACACCAGCAGTTGCAGAAGCAAAATAACCATTTTTAATATAACTCACTATTCCAATCAGTTCCGTCGAAAGATGTTGGTTTCAAACAGGAATGACTTTTCTTTCTTCCCATTTGGTCATGTAATTTAGAGCAAACGTTTTTCTAAATTGTTTGTCTGTGTCTTGAACAGAAATGCAGTCTGACATGAATATTGTGACCTAAATATTGTATTGAGGTCTACATGTAGATCTATTTTACCATGTCATGCTTACAATTGCCCCACTTAGGTCCACAGTACCATGCCATGGCCACAGTTGTTCCAGGACGTTCACTTAGCCTTCCATGTTCACATTTGCTTCATCCTGATCGACATTGATATGCTAGGGTCACATGTGTCCCATCAGGAGCCACATTTCCATGCCATGTTCACAATTTCTCCAATTAGTTCCACATCACCATGCCATTTTCACTTTTGCTTCAGTTAGCTTCAAGTTACCATGCCATGTTCACTTTTGCAGTATTTAGCTCCAAACTGCCATGCCATATTCTCATTTGCCTTGGTTTCACCCACACTGCCATGGCATGTTGACATTGTATCACTTAGAATAACATGACAAGATCATTCTTACAATTTGTCCAGTTATGTCCATATTGTTATGCCATGATCATATTTGACGAAGTTAGGTTCATATTACAATGTCATGAGATACACATTATAACAGACGCATCATTTATCACTCATCAGAGTGTGAGAGATGAGCTGTAGGAATCTCTGTTTTACAACAACAGGGAGCACAAAGAGGACAGGGGTGCCCCACCCTTTGAAGATAGGGGTTGAGGGGGTACCAGAGTCAGTATGGCCATCATTGATACTGTGCATATATAGGAATCCTTCTATTTCAAGCACCCAAGGTGCACCAATGGTGCAAGGATGCCTGCGTTGGTGCTAGGCAGCTTTTTTAGCGCCAATGCAGGGTTGAGCACAGGGATGCGCCATTTTCTTGTTAATACTGTGCATCCCTACATTTTGAAAATGACGCAGCTCGGTGTAGAAAAATTGCATGCCCCTGTTTTTCCTATGTTTTTCTATATAAAAATCATTGTCATTTGATGTTAATCCAATTGATTAAATGAAAACAAATCAAGAAGACAATTCCAAGAACAGGTTGCTTTATCAAATTAATTCCCAGGGATGTATGATACTATATCATGGATGAAATATGAGCCTACAAAAGAGTTGCATACGCAGTGTCAAATTCCACTATGTCACCAAGGTAAACACGTGTAGGGAAGTATAGATTTTCTATTCTTAATTCCACATCTCCTGAGATTGTACATAAATGTATAGTTGAGATTGTGATTCAATATTTTTGTGAGTTGATATTTCGACCTACCTGGATATAGAGACCTCCAAACCCCCACCAATCTCAGGACTATTTAAATGGTGTCCTGTCTACCTGGAGCAATGTGACGGCCGTGCTTCCAGTGTAAGAATGGGGGACCGTGGCTGAAATTTTGGAGTCAGCAGAGCACCTGCATGCACCATTAGATGGACTTAGTCTTAGATCTCAGATATATCTTTGCTCTTCCGTAATGGCCCTGCCTAACTACAGGCATTCAGTTTTCTTTGTGTCCACAAGCCAAAGGATGCTTTGCATGGCCAAGTCCATTAACTGGAATACTCTCATTGCATACTGGAGGCACAATGTGATGTGCAGCATCTTGGTTACATTGTTGTGTTGCATTCTGCTGGTTCTAAAGTCAGCTACTGCAAATTGAAAGGTAAGGCAAAAGTACTGAAACAGTATTACTTGTAATATAGTGCAGGCAGCAAGAAAGTTGAGACGGACTAATGTTTACTTGGTGGAGCTCTTGCTTATAATCAGCAAAATGTTTCATTTATGATTTGTGGTAATTTATAGAACGGTTATCGTGGCATCATACTGTCTGTTATGTTATGTTATGTTATGTTATGTTAAAAGGATTTATTTAGCACGAACAATTACCTGGAGGTACCAAGGCACTAGCCCAGAGGAGAGTTGCCTCCACACAAAGCAGTGTTTCATTAAAAATTGAATACCCATGGTACTCTAACAATATCGGCCCATCAATGTGCATTTGCCTATTGCAGGATCTTCAGATAGGTTCTGATTTTCTGGTGGTGCATACTGCTGATGCCGTGCCACTTGCCCTAATCCTGTGTCTCCACAGCTGGCACGTGCACTGCAGCCTCTGTTGTTGACAGTGACGCATTTTCTGGCAACCTACGGCTGTCCTGCACTAACAAGTAAATGCTGTTTGCCATAGATTTCCTATGGAGAGTGAGATTGCTTGAAGGGAAGACATCTAACTATGGCTGCTCCTCAGTGGGGAGTTAGTGACAGTGATAGGCATCTCTTTTAATGCTGTGGCTTGATGGCATGATAATACTAGGTCATGTGACGGACTTACAGGACATCAATGGACTTTACAAAGCTGGAATTGCTAAGCAGAATATGGTCCAAAATACATTTGTATTAGCCCCAAACTAAATTTTATATATGCTATTATCGACATTTGAAAGAATTCATGTGAATCACAGCAAAGTGAATTTCATGTAATTTCACACACTTTCACGTAATATACAGCAATTTCTTTTAAAAGAAATGTCACGAGTGACAAATACTTAATTTATAGATGGTATAGTGTGGGATAGAACTTATTCTTTTTTCCAGTAATCTTAGATGACAGGCATTCATTCTATTGCTGCTTTCCTTCCTGATTTCCTTAATTTGACTAGCAAACCAGTACTCTAACCAGTTGAGACCTTAACTCAGCAGAATGGCAGCTACCGTAGTTTCGATATGTGCAAGAGTCTAAAGTTTTTCTTTAAAGGCCGCAGCCGATCCTGCTGCATGCTGTAGTTGATGTGTACAAAGGCTGCGTAGTCTTTTAGACTCTTTCCAGAGAATTCTGCTGGGGGACCCACTAGATATCTCCTTCAAATGAAAAACTCTTTAATTTTTAAGACTCTGATTTATCAAGGTCTTTTCCAATATTCTACATCGGGGCAGAGTTTCAAATGCCTACCTTGTAGCTTAGTTGTAGTATAGAAACACTCTGAGTCTGTCATAGAGCTTTACGGCAAATACGACTGTCACAGGCTTCCTTCTTGCCTTCTAGTCATCTGTAATTGTCACAGTCTACCTGCCTTATACCCACTGCACTGTGTTTTTCAACATTGCAAACTTGACAAGGGTTCATATAATACAGCTATCAAGTTATAACAAGCATCCTGTTTGCTATGCGTGTCTCTGTCCAGTCATGGCTGCCTCTGTCCCTACATGGCCCAGATTGTTAAATCTTGTGGCTTTGATGTAATTTCCTATGCTGATGACACGCAGTTTATCATTTCACTGGGACAGGACATTGACAATGCGAAACATCGTTTTCAAGACTGTCTGAGGAAAATCGTGACTTGGATGACTACCAACTGTCTCCAGCTGAACAGTGAAAAAACAGAGATCTTACTGTTTGGAAAAGCTCAGTTCCTCTGGACTCCCGACTGGCGGCTTGTGGAATTGGGGGCAGCTCTGTTGCCATGTCACGCCATAAGAATTCTGGGCGTTAAACTGGACCAGGAACTTTCCTTGAAGACCCACGTTGTTGCCATCTGCGGCACCTGTTTTGCGATGATGAGACTTCTGAGGAAGGTCTTTCCCTGGCTACCATCCTCTGCCAGGAAAACAATGGTCCAGACCTTGGTTGTAAGTCGCCTGGTTTATAGTAATTTGCTGTTCATGACAGTCAGTAACACCTTACTGTCCTAGCTCCAGGTGGTGCAAAACACGGCTGCCCGTCTGGTCTGTAATCTCCCGTCAGGCAACCCCTTGGCTCCTATTCTGAGGGACCTTCATTGGCTCCCTGCCTGAAAGCGTATCCGGTTTAAGATCTGCTGTCTTACCCACAATTCCTTGATGGGCAATGCCCCTCTCTACCTAAAGGATAAATTGCATTGCTATCTGCCTTCCCGCACTTTAAGATCTAGCGATAAGGAGTTTCTGATTGTCCCCTGTGTTCGCACTGTGAGATACGATGGTAGAGCCTTTTCCTTTACGACCTCTACTACTTGGAATCACCTGCCTTTCCATCTTCGTTGCTGTACTGATTTCACCAAATTCAGGAAAATGCTGAAAACATGGCTGTTTTTGTCACTGGTTACTTGTTTGTGCTGGCAGAGTGCTGAGATATACCTTGGGTATGATTTGTTGCGCTTTATCAAATGATATTAGCATAACATCATAATTTTACATGCACCCATGACACAATGGCAGGCAGCATGGCCAGGGTACAGCGGCAAGGATATTTTCATGGAGGGAGAGAGTGATAATGAGTAGATTAAGATGCTAAAGGTTGGCTAGTAGCGAATGAGTACGTGCATACATCAGACACAGGGAGGTGAACAGCGCAGGAGACAAAAATGTGAGCAGGACCTGGGGCAGGGTAGAGGACAGGGATTGGGGTGAGGGTGAAGCCATAGAGGGTTTGCAGGGTCTCCCAAAAATCATTGCATGCATCAAACATCAGTCAGACTTTCATCATGCTAGAATCATGACACTGAGATTTATGGTGGTGAAGAGGCCACATTGAAAATACCTTTCTTACCTTCCATAGCCCAAACACTGTTCACATGGACATAGAAGTGTGCAAACATCTGTCGCAGGAGGAAATTATGTGCCACACTTCTGTGGTTGTGAAGAACATTGAACAGTCTTGCTTTGCCTGGTTTAATTCTAATGGCCACATAGAAGTCGTGGCTGCATAGAAGTCCATTACATTTAAGTCCCATGATACCCTTTGTCCTTAACCAGATTCCAGTCTTCCATTGTGTGATTGTGGGCTGCAGCATGTAAATCAGTACACATCTAATGTAATGGTATTTTCTAATATTTAACCATTATTGTAGAACTATATATCTCATGTTTAACTTCAACAGCCCTACATCTTTATTTGTCTACTGGGTTAAAGGTCTACCAAGTCCATGTTTTAGAAATTTAGTAGCAAGAATATTGTAGGCCAGTTGGATAAAAATTCCATTTAGATTATCTTTCTCCGTCTGGTGGAGCTATCCTGTGACATAGGAGTAGCCACATGTGCATACCAGGGACTAAACCTCACCACTATCGGTCGTACTATCACATGAAGGGTTTAGACGACTCAGTTTGAGTGCAGTATTGCTTTGATTTTCAGTGGGGATTATAATAACATCTTCAATCACAGTATAAAGCTTCCAGCCAGCAGGAAGATCCAGATGAGTCAATGTCCACCCCAGACAATCCACAATGAGTACTATATTCTGCTGAAACTAGTCCCTTGTGAAATCATATGAGAATTATTCAAAGAAATAAGGTAACAGGGATGTGTGGTTGCCATGTGAGGGGACAGATCTCTGACATAATATTGATGTATATAACATCGAAACACAAAAATATCAGAAATTAAATATTGATAACAAAACTATCAACTTCCTATACTTAACTAGTAAAACCAAAAATATTGAGAACCCAAATATCACTGTTAAAAATATCATTTTTTAGCTATATCGAAAACAAAAATATTGTTACCTTTAAATGAGCATATAGGGGCCGATTACGATGCAGCCCATAAAGGCTCTGACCTGCGGTCCGAGCTTTCAGGGCCGCATCGTAATGGTCCGGTTTCCTTTCCAGCTGCCTCATTATGATGGAGGTTATTGGAAAGGAAACTGGCCGGTCATTGTGGCTGGCTTCCGACGGGCTTTGAGAGCCCGTCTTCCAGTCGGACACCAGCTAGTAATCTCAAGGGCGGGCTTTTCCGCCCTTGAGATTATGATGCACGGTTTCAGTCATGGTTTCCATTCCTGCCTGTCCGACATGGAAACCATGTCGGGAAGTGTTTTTGGGGGCCCCCAACGGGGCCCCCTTTGGTGCACGGCCGGCACCTGTGGTGCCCCCTGTTGATCCTTGAACTTTGTGGCAGGCACATTGAGTTGCCTGCCACGGGGTGCTGGGGTGCACTGCACCTCCCATTTCTCTATAGGAGCATGCATTTAGGCCAGTTTATGGATGTAATGCATGCTCCAATAGTGAAATATAGGAATGCGACTGAACAGTGATCGGTCACATCCTAATGAGGCGGTCGGGACCGCCGACTGGGTGTCGGTCAGTCTTAGGACCGAGTCGGTGTCGAGCGGAAGGAATGCCGCCCGACATCGACATCAGGCCCATAATACGTCAAAAATATTGATTCACACAAAATCAACTACAATATTACTGCCAAAATAATTCAATAATCATTAATAAATATATCAAAAAACACTTCTTTCATAAAACAATCACTTCAAATAAACCCAAAACATTTTATACACATACTTAAATTAAAAAAATATAACATCAACCAAATATTTGCCATTCTGCCCGATAAATCATATAACTCAAATATTAACAATAGAACCCAAAAACAATATTAGCATCAACTACAAACATTTAAACATCAACCTAAATATTAATAAATAAATATAAGTAAATTTAAATCCAAAACTATATATCATACATCAAAAATAAAACCTAAATTGGCATTTACCATAGAAGGACTCAACTGCTAAAAAATACTCAAACTAAAACTACACCAACCAAGAAAAGAAAACTATAAACAACTTTAACCAATAAAATCAAACAAACAATTAAATCAACAACATAAAATGCACATTAATTTAAACAAATAAATGCTTCAAAAACAGCAAATGCTGAAAGACAAGGAAACTCTGCTGTGCTGAATTCTCTCACCCGACCATTTAAAGAAGAAACATATAAATCTAAACAACTACCTAACCAAGTAAGTAGAACTTATATTGCCAGAAAATGACAACTATCACAAACCAGCAAAATTATATGAGAATTACGCATACATAAATTAATAAAAAAACATAAACTCACCCAAATAGCGAGCAAAAATAAACCTAACGACCTCAACCTCTCCTAACTACAAACAAATTAATATTTAATATGAAACTTGCATTTTTTTTTATCCAACAGAACAGAAAGCACCTGCTTCACATTAGAATATTCCCAATGGAAATGCTGAAAACCATGTGAGGCATCTACACAGAACATATATTTAAGTATACAAATTAGAATTAGTTGCATATTTTTACATGTAAATAACAACCATACAAACTTTAAAATATTATTTATATTTATACTATTTCATTATTACCCTACTTTCAGATACAATGACAGAGGCTGCAAAGTATATCACTTCACAGAAAGGAAAGCAGTTACTAAATCACATGGGCTACACCTACAGCCAAGAAAGTGCATCATCAGAAAATATAAATTTGAAATGTACTAAATATTATTCTAATGCATGCTATGGAAGGGCAACTACAAAATATGTTGTAATTCATGTAAGAGAGCACCCCTCCAAATCAGAGAGAAATAAAAGTAAGGGAGATATTCCAGGATACAAAAGAGGCAAGTGTGAGCTCCCAGGAACCCAAAACCAAAATCCTTAAAGATATACTACCTAAAGTCTCCAAACACATAACAGTCCAATTACCACCTACATCTACCTTAAAATGTTTAATTGCATGAACTAAAAAAGGCACCAATGATACCCCACATGCCCCCAGAAGATACCAAGACATAAACATACCTGAACATTTAACAGTTGCACATAACGAAGAACTTTTCCTTTTACATAACAACCTGAATAATGAGAAGGAAATCCTGATATTCTCATCAGCAGATAACTTAATAAAACTTAGCCAATGTCAAACATGGAAAATGGATGGGACCTTCAAAATATGTCCCAAGCCATTCATTCAGATAATACATCATACATGGTGAATTTCAAAACACAAATATCCCCTTTATACATGCCCTACTACTACTAAATAAACAAAGCAGCACCTACTATGACCTCTTAAACCATATAAAACATAAAACAAGAAACTTCTACCCCTAAAAAATAATCATAGTTTGTGAGCCAGCCATATTTCAAACCATTCTAAAAATGTACCCACACACAGTCATACAAGGCTGTAACCATCATTTCAGTCAAAGTATATGGAGACACCTCCATAAATCTTCAGTAAGTGTAGAATACTCAACAAACAGCCAATTTGTCTGTGAAATTGAAACAAAATGATAACACTAGCCTATGTCCCTGTCACAGAGATAGCCAACCACTACAATTTACTAATAGAAAGCCCTTTATACCAAACAAATTGAGACAAACTTAGTCCCATAGTGGACTATTTCGAAAACACACTTGGGTTGGCAGACTGCATTACTCCGGACACAGATGCCAACACAAATTCCAAATACCATAGTGGAATGTCTATGACAGCACCTTGGCACAGGAAGCCAAAACAAACAATACAGTGGTTGGATGGCACAATGCCTTTCAACCCACACTAGGCAGAACCCAATCTACACTCTATAAATTAATATAAGCATTACAAAAAGAGCAACACTACCAAGAACAATTTATTAGCCAAATTGGACCTCAACTTAGCAAACAAACCAAAAGAATGTACAAGATGATGCAATTTAAAAGTCAAACTCTTCATAAATAACAAAGGAGTAGATTACTTAGAAATCATAGCCAAAAGTATAATATAAAATAAATAGTAACTTACTAAAACCCTCACAAATTATGAAACACTCTAAACCAACATACCAAGGGGCCCATTACGATGGCGGGCGGACTTTGTCCGCCCGCCACCGCAACGGAGCCAGGGACCGCCCGCTGACGTCGCGGCGGTCCCGCCCGGCACATTACGATGCGCCCGCCTCACTGGCGGGCGCATCCCGCATAGTTTACATTGCGGCGGGCGGTGCTGCTAACAGCACCCACCGCAAGGTACAAAATGCATGTTGTGCTTTTGCATGCACAACGTGACAGGCACCGCGCGGTGCCTGCCACCTTGTGCATGCAAATGCAGGGGGGTACCATAGGTACCCCCCATGTGCACCCCCACCCCCCCAACATCCTGGGGGTCCGCAACGGGCCCCCAAATGCAAATACCGCCTGCCTTTTCATGGCGGTAATGCCGCCATGAAAAGGCACCTCTCTGCCTACATCCTAATATGGATGGCGGTGTCTCACAGACACCGCCACCATATTAAGGCTGTTTTCCGCATGGTCGGCAATTCGACAGGCGGAAACACGGCGGGCGGTATTTCCTTCCGCCGCTGACCCCCCAGCCATGCTAATGTGGCGGGGGTAAATGGGTGTAGGGCGGAGTGAAATGGAGGGCGGATCACCACCGCCATGCGGGCGGTGGCGATCCGCCCTCCATCGTAATGACCCCCTAAATCTTTTTTATGTAAAATAATAAATATAATATTTTCTTACATCAGTCAAAAAATTAATTACAATCCCAATGTTAATAAAGACTGATATAATAACATTATATATATATTTTTTTAATCTACCCATCACCAATCAAGAAAGTTAAAAACAAACTCAAGCCATCACATACAATAATCACAACAGATAAACCAAACAATTCCATATAACAATCATATAAATTGTATACAAACAATATATCACATTTCCCACCCAAAAGAAATTAAATAAATGAAACATACTGTTCTGTAGCTGCAGATCTTTCTCTGTATCCTAGTAATTAAAAATCCAATAAAAATGGAAAAATGTTTGTCCAAAAAACCCCCAACAAAATGCAAAAATTAAACAAATCCAATAGAAATACTGCAAAGCAATCCGCAGTATCTGGTAACCACAAAAACCCCAAAACAGGTGTGCAAAAAAAAAAAACTGCAGGAAACCCAAAAAAGGAAATCAAAGTAAAAAAGCATTGGTTTATTATAAACCAAAAATGATTTCCTTTTTAAAAAAATTTTTAAAAAAAAAGTAAACTCCCAATACCCAAAGAACATGTTTGTAGACAAAAACCTGTCAAGTAAATTGAAAAACCCACTCGACAAACACATCACATTCCCAAAGATACATATACATAGCAGTTAATCACCAAAATATAACTAAAAGAGCACAATTTAACATAACATATTGATACATTACTAAAATAGTGTACGAAAACCCAAAACTACAAACTAGTGAAACCACTAACACCAATAAATCTAAATATACAAAAAACCCACATACAACACTTTAACTAACTTCTAGACCTCCCTCCTAAACCACCACTACCCTCAAAACCATTACAAATTCCTTAAAAAAGAGACTTGCCTGTTCTGAGGAACAGCAGCACCATACCGCAACATGGTTCCAGGAAAATAAACTAAAAATAACACAAATATATTACAAAATAGAAGATAGCAGTAAACAAAATGGCTGCCAAATGAAAGAAAAAAAAAGACTATCTCCCCTTAGAAATGAATGGGAAATATTGCAAAAATGTTGAATAAATGTTTTTAAAAAATGTAACAAATTATTAAACATGTAAAAAATATAGTGATCAAATTTGAAAAAGTATAAAATATGAATTAAATAGTAGCATAAACTATACACATTTATTTATTAAATACTGACAAAACCGTATGTTAAAATCATGTTGAAAATATGAATATAAAAACACTTAAGAAATGCTAAAAGTCTGTTAAACAATGAAGAGTAAATGTTGAAAATGTACAACATACAATAGGTTTAAATATAATTTGCGTATTTTTATCAATGAAATATAATTAAGAAATATTTTAATTACTTAAATTTACATAAATGTTTATTTTTCAATTGAAGTATATATGATTAGAAAATGTAAACATATAGAATAAATAAACTTTATAAACATAAATAAAATTAGAAAAATTTGTGACGTGTATATTATGCAAAGAAAATGTGATTAATAATATTATTGGGTACATACATATAACTAACTGTTGTGTTATTATATTACTAATCACTAACAATACTAATAAAATAACACAAAGGTCCTGATTACGATGTGAGTCAGAAAGCCTCCGACCTGCGGTCGGAGAGTTTCCGACTCACATCGTAGGTTTCACTTTCAACTGCCGCATTACAATGCCGGCGGTCGAAAGTGAAACCGCCCGGTCATTCCAGCTGGATTCTTATGGGCTCAAAGAGCCCGTCGGCCAGTCGGAGGCCCCACCGTAATCCCTGAGGAAGGCATCTCCGCCGTCTGGATTACAATGTCGGTTTCCGACAGGCTTTCCGACATGGAAAGCCTGTCAGAAAGCAACTTTGGCTGCCCCTAGCAGGGCCCCCTTTCTCCCTGCAGCCTCCCGTTGGGGGCCGAGGGGGCACCTATGGTGCCCCCCTGTTAATCCCTGCACTGTGTTTCCCTGCCATGGGGTGCAGGGCTTAACAGAAACCCATTTCTGTATGGGAGCTTGTGCTACGGGCAGTTTACGGGTGCAGCACAAGCTCCCATAGAGAAATGGGAGTATGCGGCCGCACCATGTGCGGTCACATTGTAATAGCGGTATCGGGACCGCCAACCGCAGGTCAGTGGGTCCCGAGACCGCAACGATGTCGGGCGGATGTAAGTCAGTCTGACATCGTAATCAGGCCCTATGTGTTTCTACTACATACAATTAAAAGATTTCAGAATAAAACTATAAAATTAAATAATCACACTCCAACATAAAATACTTAAATAAATTGTTAGACACTGAAGGGTTGGCATTTACTATTCCCACTTCAAACTAAACCAATTTGGGGAAGGTGTTGGACATTAAAGAGATGACATTTACTATTAACGCTCCAATCTAGCCAAAGTGGAGGAAGGTGTTGGACACTACAGGGGGGACATTTACTATTCCCATTCCAAACTGAACCAATTTGGTTAAAGCTTTGGTCACTGAAGGAGTGACCTTTACTACTACCACTCCAATCTAACCATATTGAGGAAAGGTGTTAAACATTAAAGGGGTGACATTTACTTTTCCCACTCCAAACTAACCACATTGGGGGAAGGTGTTGGGCACTAACGGGGTGGCATTTACTATTCCTACTCCAATCTAAACCAATTTGGGAGAAGTTGTTAGACACTAAAGGGTTGACATTTACTATTCCCACTCCAATCTAAAGCAATTTGGGGAAGGTGTTGAACACTAAAGGGGGGACATTTACTGTTCCCACTCCAATCTAAACCAATGTTAAGAAGATGCTGGACACTAAAGGCGTGACATTTAGGGCCCTATTACGATGTCGGGTGGAGTTTCCTCCACCCGACATTGTCTCGGTCATGGGACTGACCGACACCCGGTCGACGGTCCCAACCGACTAATTAGGATGCGACCGAACACTGTTCGGTCACTTTTCTAAATTTTTTAATGAGAGCATGCATTTCGGCATAAACCGGCAGGAATGCATGCTCCCATTGAAAAATTGGAGGTGCAGTTCATCCCTGCACCCCGTGGCAGGCACCTCAAGGTTGGAGGCTTTCCGACCGACATCCATGGTTTAAACTCTGACCGCCTTATTACAAAAAAGGTGGTAGGAGTTTGAACCAGCCGGTCAATCCGCCTGGCTTTTGATGGGCTCAAGGAGCCCGTCGGGCAGTTGGAAACCGATCATAATCCCTTACGGACTGCGTTTCCGCTGTCGGGATTATGATGTCAGTTTCCGACAGATTTTCCGTGTTGGGCTTTCCGACATGGAAAGCCTGTCAGAAAGCGACTTTGGGGGTTGCCACACGGTGCAGGGATTTACAGTAAATCCCATTTCTCTATGGAATCTTGTGCTGTGGCCGGTTTCCATAATTCCGAGGTCAGTTGGTTCCGAAACCGCAGAGATGTCTGACGGAGGCAACTCCGACCAACATCATAATCAGGCCCTTACTATTCCCACTCCAAGCTTAGGCTATGTGAGGAAGGTTTTGGACAATTAAGAGGTCAAATTTACAATATCCACTCCAAAATAAAAAAATATACACAAGGTAATACAAATTAAACATTTTAAAAACACAATCAGTACTCCATTCTCACACACAATTGTTTTACTATACACTTAAATAAAACATTTATCTAAAACACAATAACTCAAAACTACAAAACTACAAATATATATATACATATTTAAATAATAAAATATAAAAAATATTTTTTATTACTATTGATAATTAATATATTTCTGAAAACAGGTGCTATGATGCCTAAATTGCAAAACATAAAATTACAAATAAAATCATAATACAAATTTACCAATCATAAATCAACAAATATTTAAATACATTTTATAAAATATTCTAACATATTTTAAAATAAAACTGCAATTCTAAAACAAAAAAATTGTAAAATAATATTGCTACAATTGAAAATATTTTTTACAAAAAGTATAACATTTGTAAATTAAAACATCTCTAAATATTTTACTTTATTTAAAATGTTGAAAGTTTATATATTTATTTTTTTAATTTATTTTTTTATCTCATACTATATATATAAATTATTGTGAAATGAAATATATTAAAAATTTGACTATAACAAAATATATTAAGAACATTCTAAATTATCAATTTGCATATCTTTAAACTGATTAACTTAAAATGTAATTTAAAATATACATTTAAAAAAATCTCCCTAACCGTATCCCCTAAAAAAAACAATATCCCTCTACTAAAAAATGTATTACACAATTATGTACATACATTAATACATCTAGAAATACAAATTTCGACAATTATCTTACTAAAAAATTAACTTACTAACAACACAAATAAAAAAAACACATAAAATTAAACACAGTAAAATAAATAACATGCTAATCAACACTTACAAATGATATTCCATGCAACTATATTTTTACAATAATATTAAAAAAAACACTAAAAGCGATATTTTTACCTTCGATATTCCTGTCAACTAAATTTTTGGAATCTCAAAATTCTTGACATGATATGTTTGTATCACAATATTGTTTTCCAATACTTTGGAATTGCTATGGTTTGCAAAGGTACCCATGTGGAGCTGCACTGCTTTGCACTGTACCCACATGCTTTTATAAAGCTTATAAATTGTTCTGATCACTTTTTAATTTCACAGTCACTGTTGATCCAGTGCTGAAATGTTTTCTTTTAAAAAGTAAATGATGTACTATTATGTTGAAAAATTAGCTTTTTAAAAGAATTAAGCCAGTATACTTTAATGAAAGTATATGCGATTTTTCACAATAAGGTCACAACCGACCTATGTACTGTGCACAAAATAATTTTGTTACATAATATATAGTAATAGGGGTCATCATGTTTTTGTTTACGCATTGTCTAGGGCCAAAACATCCAGTTGCTTAATTAGGCCCAGACCCATTTTTGTTACATTGAGCAACACAAACACCCACACAAAAATTTATAAACACCCCACTTTGGGCCCGATCCTGTTAGAAAAGCCCACTGAACGACTCGGTTCAGGAGAGCTTTCCAAGCAAATTTCGCTCCGGGAGTCTTTGCGACCGATTCCGATGCATCCATATAGTGACGGACTCAGTTCTCTTGGACTCCCATTAAACTCTATGGGTGCCTGTGTACCGAACGCGTACACATGCTCCCATTGCAAAAAGGGGTGGGTGGGGAAAAGCGTGCACCCTGTGGCGGGCACCCCAATGTGCACGACACACTGTGCATGCTTGGATCAGGGGGGCCCATGGTCACCCCACGCGACCAATTCGGAGGGCCCCGGGTGAAGTGGGGCCTGCTATGGCCCCCCTAAGTCTGATTCCCAAATCCTTTTCGTCTTTCCAAAACCGAGTCGGTAGGGCTGTCAGAACTGATCATCGTACTCGCTCGTTCGGAAGCCAGCCCCATTGCACGGCACGATTCGGCTCCGAACGACTCGGACTGACAGGGTCAGGTTCGGAAACGATTTGGTCGGTGCGGACAAGATCTTCGCATCGTACTTGGTCGTTTGGAACGGGGGACGATTCGGTCGGAAACATTGGCTCCGAATCAGATTTGTTTGTTCCGGAACACGTCTGGAGGCCTTCCTAACGGGATCGGAATCGGGCACTTTGTGTTTTAATGTCATAATTTGTGTTGTAACTGCCACTTTTCATAATTTTAAAAGTTGTTAATGAAACACATGAATTGGACAGGTAAACAAGACACCTTGGCGATGTATGTGGTTTTCAAGTTGACATCAGGGAACTGAATGCAACTTCAGAAGTTAAGTTGTCTATAGCTAACATTGTGCATGTAGATTTGGTGACATTGGCTGTTTATATATTGTTTGCCGCAAGCTACATGATTGTGTTACACTTTAATAATACCAATTTTGAAATCATAATTTATTTACATTAAATACTGTGTGAGGTTGGCTTTAATTTCATATTTGAAGCCTCCTGTACCAAAATTTCTTCTAGATGAGGCCAAAGACATTGAGATACATTTCCATGTTGCTATTGCGGAGGTTTTTATCATGTACCTTACCTGTCATTAGGATTCACACGATTTTCACCATGAAGACAGAATGTGATATGGTAGTGTGCTCTCCATTAGGCGCTGGCGACTGAGACCTATTTGGCCCATATTTCATTAGTATTCTCACAAGTGTGTGCAGAAATAATGTCTGACGGCAATTTGTTAAAATTGGTCACTTATATGCAATATCAACTTAGCATATTTTATTTAATTTTATTTATAAAGTTTTGTATAGCGCGAACATGACCCACGTGGGTATCAGAGCGCTTCACAGTTGATGTAAGTAGGATACAAAAGTGGGACAAGAGCAATCGTTACAATTAGGTTCAAGACAAAAGCATGATATCGGCGTGATTCAGAGCATTTAAAAACGAGTCCGGACAGATCCAATAATGAAGATGAACAGGCAGTGTACACAGTATCAGTAAGATCATAGCCTGCAAACACTATTAACCACCGGATTACAAACATGATAAAGACAACGATCAGGTAATAGGAGAAAAACATTCCAAAAATACAATACAAAAATGTGCAATGGCCTGCTCACACTGTTAATCCCAGGGGTACAGCCGTGTAATGGACAGACATAGCATCAGAGAGGAGGGCGGTATTGAGGTAGCTGAGTCAAGGACTTTTGGGCAGGAACTTCAACATTAGGATTTTTTTCACTTCTTTTTTGAAGGAAGCGGTGGATGGGATTCGACGGACTTCCGGTGGAATAGAGTTCCAGATATTCGGGGCCATGCCAGAGAATGCTCTGTTACTCGTTCTCTTTTTGTGGAAGACTTGAGGTTTCAGGAGCAGTGAGTAAGCACTTCGAGACAGACGGCCATTCCCTGATAATTCTAATTTGTGAGCCAGATAGATGGGGGGTCTTGAAATGCAGTGCTTTGTGAGTCAAGCAAGCGATCTTTAGTTGTATTCTAGCTTCGTAAGGTAGCCAGTTTAGGGATTTTAAGGCTGAGGATATGTGATCATTTCTTTTTGTACCAGTAATCAATCTGGCTGTGGCATTAATGGAGGCTGTAAGTGGAGCCAAGTTTTGTTTGGTGAGACCACAAAGCGTGGAACTACCATAGTCTAGCCTTGGCAATACTAGATCTTGAACCGCCCATTTGAAGTCTTCTTGTGGAAGGAATGGTTTGAGATTCCTTAGTAATCTCATCTGGTGTTTAGCACCCTTGGTTGCGTTGCTGATATGATTCTGCATGTTCAGGTGCCTGTCTAGGGTGAGTCCTACAGATTTAGCAGACTCGATAATGTGGGGGGAGCAGTTGAAGGCTGACAGATGATACATCCAGTGGTCAATCTTGGGGGCGTGGTTAGGGGGAGCCATGAGGAGGAATTCTGTTTTGGAGGTATTGAGCATGAGGTAGTTCTCAGTGAGCCAGTTTTGGGTGTTCTTCAGGATGGAGTTGAGTGAGATGAAGTCTTCCGGGGAGGAGACTTTCGAATAAAGTGGGGTGTCATCCGCATACATATGAAAGAGAATGTTTGCTGAGTTCAGGGAATTAGCTAATGGTTCCAAGAATAAATTGACGAGTATGGGTGAAAGGGCGGACCCTTGTGTAACCCCCATCAAGACTGTAGACCGCTGAGATAGGGATTGATTCACTTTGACACTTTGAGATCTGTTGTGGAGAAAGGAAGTGAACCATTGCAAAACCACACCTGATAGACCCATCCTGTGTTCAAGCGTGGCTAGTAATTTGCTGTGGTTAACAGTGTTGAAGGCAGAAGATAGGTCAAGGAGAATCAGGAGGCAGGAATCATTTTGGTTTAGCAACTTTAAAATGTCATCCAAGATGTGAGTGAGTGCAGATTCTGTGCTGTGGCCTCTCCGAAAGCCCGATTGATGTTGATCCAACAGATGGAATTTCTCAATGTGAGCACAGAGTTGTGATTGCACACACTTTTCTCAACGTTTCGCTAGCGTGGGGATGTTGGAAATAGGATGGAAGTTATTCAGATCAGAACTGTCTGCGTTTGTTTTTTTTAGAATGGGGGATACTTGCGCTGCTTTTAGGCAGCCGGGTATCATGCCTTGCAATAGTGAAGTGTTAACAATCTTTGCTCAAATGGGGAGGATGGAAGCCTTAATTTCTTCGAATATGGGAGGAGGTAGAGGGTCGATGAAATGGTTGGATGGTTTGATCGCAAGAAGAGTGTTGTAGATGTCATTTTCACTGAGGGGTGTAAAGGTTTGCCAAGAGGCATTGTTCTTGGGTCTAGTGCTAAGTGGGACAAGCGGCTCCTGGTGGTTAGGTGGAGAAGTGCGTCCAGAATTTGGAAGAAGAGCCCTTTTTAATTCTAGGTCGATATTGATGCTTGATGTTTTTTCGACAAAGAAGGCGGCCAATTCGTCGCATGTAGGAGTGCCTTCGCTAGTGTCAGGGCGGATGGGCGCTTTGAGCGATTGTTGATCAGCAATTTCGAAAAGTGTCCTGGGGCGATTTTTGGCTCAATTAAGTTGAGATCTGAAGAAGTCTGCTTTTGCACTCTTGATTTTTTTTGTTGTAAGAGCTCCTGACAGCTCTAAGGAGGTTTAGGTGTTCGGTAGATGGTATAGATCTCCAAGATCTTTCTGCTGCCCTTAGGTTACTATGTTCCGAGTTTAGGGTGTCTCTGAACCACGGTTTCGAGATTTTGGAGGTGGCATTTTCTTGTTGTAAAGGGGCTATGTCGTCCATGATACTGGAGATAGAGGCATTATAGAAATCAGCAAGGACATGAACATCTTTCATGTCTGAATGAGGAGTCAAGGCCTTTGAACAGCAGGTTGCTAGCTCTTCAGTGTTGATATTTCTAAGGTACCTTTTCCATGGCTTCATTTTTTTGGGTTGAACGCCCTTCGCGGACACCTCTCTGTTAATTAAGAAGAAGATGCAATAGTGGTCAGACCAGTCGCAAGGGATAATGGTGTCCAGTGTGATGGTGTTACCTTTGGATATGATGAGATCCAGAGTTTCTCCCTTGTTATGAGTTGGGCTATCACAAAATTGTGTCAGCTCATGATCCAATCAGAAGGATTTAAGACAGTTCCCTACGTGATCGTTTGGGTTAGACCAGTGGAGGTTGACGTCTCCCAGGAAGATTAGGGACACTAGAGGGTCGTCGTTGGATGAGATGATTTCCATTAAATGCTCAATGAAGGAATAATTGTCACCAAGGGGGTGGTAGAATGTGTGTAGTTTACAGACAGGGCAGTTTTTGCTGGTAATGTTGATGCAAAGATATTCGCTGGAGGTTGGAGTGGTGGAATCTGATTGAGAAAGCGAGAGTGTATTTCGATATATACAGGCATATAAAAATGGAGTGGTAAAGGATATTCAAGCGAGAAGCATTTTGCAATCAATACTATTTTGGCTGTAATTTGTTTAGATGTTTGACCATTGACAATATTAAAAATTGATGTCTTTCAAATTATAGGTGTCCGTCTGCTGTTGGGAGATAGGACATGCATTACCCAGGCTATGTTTTTCCTCTTCTGGTGCTTTTAGTGAATTTCGCTTTAGGTGGTTGCACTGTTTCTTTTTGTGATTTTTTGGTTAAGAGTGCAACTGTGTCTTTTGGTTCTTTATTCTTCACAATATACTTGTCGTTTGCGTTAGGGATAGCGTGTGTCTATTTAGACAATGTATGCCTCTATAAGAGATGCATAATTTGTGTCGATGCGTTTGCATCTACTATGATGCATGCCTTAGCTCACCTCCTTGTCAATTCGTGCTGCTTTCAAAATGGGTTCATCTTCGTCTTGCACAACAAGTATTGAAACAAACGATAAGAGAATCAATGTCTAGGCACAAAAACAAAAGTGCCGAATCACGGAGGGTGCAAGCTGTTTGTAATTTGAATTTTCTGTTTCTCATAAGACCTAAAAAAACGCATAACTAAAATGCAAAATACTATTGCCTTACTTTTTGCAGTCAACGCTTGGTCTAACAATTGTGAAATCTTCTGTTACTGCCTAATTTCTAATGGTATCAACCATGTGTATGTCAGAATTTCGTCGTGCTCGAATTTAGCAATTTACATGAGCTGAAACCTAAAATATGATTAAGATTAAATCGCATTATTCTTTCTAGCTGTATCACCATGGTGATCTCTCTGCACTCTCGCTTGCAGGGTATCCCTCTTTCAGTGGCTGGGTTAAGCCGAGGGCAGATAGGACAGGCCGTAGGTCAGCTTTTCATTATTCCCCTCCTTCCACAAAGGTTTGCAGGGGTCATCTGAGGTCAAAGGTTAATCACTTTCCCTTAAGAGAGGTGAAGGCACACAGATTGCGACTCTTGCAGCTATCTGGCTTATTGTTTCATTAATCATGGCGTCTACGGAGGCTTTCCATGGCCAATCTAGACTATAAGAAGCGCGAGTTCTTTTCCATAGTGGGAGAAAAAAGAGCAAAGCTTTCAGCACTGGTACTCGGTTGTGATTGTTTAAATGTGTTTCTAATGGCGGGGACTGAGGATGGCAAATAGAGTTTAGTTTCACAGCTCAGAGTGGCTAGAGCACAGCTTAAATGAGACAGCCTGTCTCTGCTTTCACAGTGGCCAGTGACCATAAAAAGTATTTATTGTGACACCAGCAGTTTAAATCCTGGCCTGAGCAATGTGAGAAGAACCTCATTCATTAGCAACATTAAGAGCCCCCTTACAGGTGGCCTGTAATAAGGCGTAGTAATATAGTGCATTGTATTACCAAAACCAGGTGCAGTGTGCTCCCTGAATATCGATCTCAGAATGTCCATGGGACACAATGTCGAGCACAAAATATAGAAAAAATATCGACAGGTAAGTCAGTCTAGCTTTCTATACCTAACTCCACGTATATGTACCTAAGTTGTACATATATCGTCAAGGTACATAGATGTGAAGTTAGTAATGGTAAATCTATATACTTCCCTATATGGACTTCACTTTCGATATTTGTCCCTCTATATTCTGTCCTCAGTATTCAAGCACCACGATATTTGTGGGGCCAATATTCAGTAGTACAATCCCAGGTGATATTATCATGTCCTTCCCAGGGCTTTAAGAGTTGTGATATCTGAAATGTGGAATAACATGCCCAACACTGTGTTACTGCATCAATTTTTTTCATGTTTCTCCCAAATTCCTACCCAATTTCTATGCATAATTCCACCGACTTTTAGCAAGTGAATATGTGCTTGGACGTACTGGGGCACTTGTAATCTAGTTTCGGCGAAACTGCAAATTATATCTCCTGATTTCTCTGACCTTCGACTAAGGGCCTGATTACGAGTTTGGCGGACAGGTTACTCCATCATAAAGGTGACGGATATCCCGTCCGCCGTATTACAAATTCCATTATGTTCCATTGGATATAATGGAACTCGTAATACAGTTGATGGGATATCCATCACGTTTGTGATGGAGTAACCCCTCCGCCAAACTCGTAATCAGGCCCTAAATGTTTTCTACTCAGGTGGGTTATTCCTTTTCTCACAGAGGAGGTGTCAGCATCAGACAACATGAACACAGACATCAAGGCTTATTTTATAAAGACTTATGAAAGATTGAATTTGGCTATTCAAGTAGATAAATAAGCTGTTTATTCTTTCCTCTCACTTATTAAGGTCTTTCAACCTTTGTCTTCAGCTCTTCAAGAGAGTGAATATTGTGCAGAGGTCTAGCTAGCATGAAAACACAAGCCAGGTTCCTGGCCCACATCAAGTCACATATCACCGTTGGCTTCTATAAAGCTACTGTTTAGGGGCATCTGTCAATACAGCTCTTGTGAAGAACCTTGAGTGCAATTTGTTATTGTGATTACATGTAGCTGATTTTAATGTGAACATTCCTCAATGCAGGCAGTAAAGGTCGAGTTGTTGGAGTCAATCATTTTTACTGTACTCCCAAAGTGAAGGTACTTATTCATCATGGGGGGGGCAGTGTTTTATTTCCATAGAGGTTTGGGGCGTTAAGTAAGTGACCCTAGCATTGCATAGACATGGTATGTCACCTATAGGGAGGGGGTGGCATCTTGAGTCTTTGCAGTGAGGAACCATCCCCAGACAGGAAAAGTGAAGGGGCGTCTGCCCTTTGTTCCCGCCATCCTTCCTCCCCACACAACTTATTGAAACTGTCAGGTCGGCTGGCTTCCCGTGCCAGATTATACACACTGATAGGAAACAACAATTAGGAGGCTGTAAAAATAAGCGAGGGATGAAAACAAGAAAGCGGTAATAGTTGGAATCAGCAAAAGTTTCTTATCTGGCTGTCTGAGGTGCCCGCTTATGGGGTGATGCGGAACAAACGCCCCTCAAATGTGGTGTAACGACCAGAGCTGCTGACTTCGGAGCTGGGGAACCAGGTTCGAGTCTTGGAGTCAGCTCAACATCCTGTGATTCTGGGCAAATCACTTAATCCCCCCGTGCCTACCAAAAATGAATGTGTCCCTGTGTAACGTAACTGGTGCTCATGTAAAGCGCTCCAATACCTTCGGGTCGAGTTCGCGCTATATAAAACAAAAAAAACAAAAAAAGGGAGGGTGGGTTTCCTTTTCCAACTCAATGTCTCGGTCTTTACAACAGGGATGGATAGATAAAACCTGAGCTCTAAACCCCCCATGTTATCTCCCCCCCACTGCCCCATGATCCTCTACATCCCGAGATCATGAGGGTGAATCAACAACTCTGGGGACGTATTAAGTCTTCTTTAGTAACGGGTGATGTGTCTTCGAATCAGGGGAGCGTGTTCAGTCTCCTAAGGACAGACCCCTACATGTGAAAAGGGGTACAGGTACTAATATGCAGAAATAGAAAGAAGCGCTCAAGTGCATTGAAATGAAAATATGAACTGCACGAACGCACTTTTGCTACAGAGTAGTGCTCGTGTTCTCTCCCATAATCAATATTGCATTCCTGTTGGTCACCTCTGGGGGGATTTTGGGAGGGACCTCATAACACTACTATGTACAAGGGATTTAATTCCCACAAATGACAAGCGCCGACTTAAATGGCCAGTAGTCTTGGCTGATGAATCAAAGATTCATATGATTAAAGATGCTTTAGCCAAGCACTTAACGACACTTACATCAACAACTGGGGACCTGCCCTCACAGAGTAGTTGCAGCAGTCGCCATAGGGATTTTTTTGACTGTTTGGCCTGCTTTTTTTACGCCCCTACTAACAAGACTAGGCCCATGCAGGGAAGGATACCGGGAAACCACTCTTGGTTCAACAAGGAATGCAGGGTCTCGAGAGGGAGGTTGACTGCAGCGATTAAGAATAGGGATCCATCCAATATATGCAAAGCAAGGAAGGAATATAAACAGGTACAGAGTAAAGCTAAAAAAGCATGGGATGAAAGGAGATGGGAAGACCTAGGGGAGGCCATCGGACATCCCGATAGTAGGTTATTCTGGTCTCTTGTGTCAAAAACCAACTTCGAGCGCTCACCTCCCTTGGCTAATAACATTCCGGCCATAGAATGGCATAAACACTTTAGTGCGTTATACTCTTCCAGCAATACTCACGATAGCTTCCAGATGCCCCATGAATTAGGTGCTTTAACTTGTACCCTTACATTTTCTAGGGAAGAGATAATGCGCTCTTTAGATGCCATCATTCCAGCAAAAGCTCCCGGTCCCGATGGTATCCCCGGTGATCTTTTTCGTGCAGATAGGGAGAACTGGGCAACCTATTTTGAGAAATTGGCCAATGATATTGCTGGTGGAGGGAGTATCCCGGACTCCTGGAAGGGAGCCGAAGTGATACCCATTTTTAAAAAAGGAGACAGGTCAAAACCCGCCAACTACCACCCAATCAGCCTGATAGATTGTGCCCAAAAGGTTTTCTGCCGTTCGCTCTTAGTTAAAATCCAGACCTGGATGGACGAGAATGACATCCTCTCCCCATTCCAGGCGGGCTTCCGGCGGAAGACCGGCACTATCGATCAGGCGTTTCGCCTTGTCTTGCTGTATTGGAAGGAAGTTGTGCTGGGCAATGGCAGTTTATATCTTGCCTTTATTGATCTTAAAACAGCGATTGACCTAGTCCCCAGGGATCTACTTTGGCAGGTCCTTCAGAACATGGGAATGCCCTTGGAAATCTTAGAACCTCTGGTTAGGCTACATGATGATAACTTTGCCCGTGTGAGGTGGGGTAATCAGGGGCAAACCACCGAGCCATTTCAGATTGGGCGGGGGGTTTGCCAAGGGTGCGTTTTGGCCCCTACCCTTTTTTCCCTTTATGTAAACGAAGTCGCCGACCTCCTGTGTTCTATTTCGGCTGACGCCCCCTCTCTGGCTAATCACAAAATAGCCACATTATTGTTTGCGGACGATACCCTTTTGGTATCTAAAACTCCTATGGGCCTTCAAAAGCTTTTGAATCAATTCAAGATCTTTTGTGATTCGAGGGGTTTGCTCATTAATACTACTAAAACCAAACTGATGATGTTAAACCCCCACAAGTCTTTTAAAGGTAAATTGGCTTTAGATAATGTTCCGCTTGAGAGGGTCAGCTCTTTTGAGTATCTAGTTATTAAGTTATCCGATGGAATGACCTGGAAGAACCATCTAGACAAAGCGTCTCTGAAATTTTCTCAGCTAACCGGAGCTCTGCGGCGGGAGCTCTGCCTATCATTTACTAAGCCTGTAGCCCCGCACTCAAACTGTATAGTACTAAGGTAGTGAGCAGTGTGCTATATGGCGCAGAGTTATGGGGTACAGTCAACGCAAGTATGCTAGCCTCAGTGGAAAACAAGTTCCTTAGGAGCTTGGTATCACTTCCCCAAAGCACACCTCTTCTACCCCTGAAACTTGATTTGGGCATTAAGTCAATTAATGATCAAGCGAGCCTACGCCCATTGCTTTTCTGGCATAGATTAACCACTACCCCTGACCTGGCTTCTTATGCAGCTGCTTTTAGCAAAGTTTCTGCCTTGGATAAAAATAAAAAAATTGGGTGGATTAAACATGTGGACACCATCCGGGTAGCCATAGGCCTCCCAAATGAGTTTGTCGGCCAACTGCCTTCATATTCTAAGGACCAAATAAAATCCCAGTATTGGGCATGGGTTGACCAGAATAATTTCTTGAAAACTCGCCGCGGCAGCTTAACTGATGCTTTTCTAGACATAAAATGTATTAAACGTCTAGAATGCTATTTTGATATTATTAAGGAGCCGGCAGATAGGAAATTGTTTATCCAGTTTAGATATGGCTGTCTACCCATCAATGCCTTTACCAACTCTTGGCTGACTAATAACTCTCAGCCAAAGGGCTGTCCCTCTTGTTTAAGCCCTCATGAAACCATAGGCCATGTCTTCTTTGTCTGTGCTGCTTACGCCAGACCAAGAAGGAATTGGCTTGCCCCTGCATGTAGACAACTTGGGACACATAGCCACAACGAAGCCCTACGTGTTTTAAAGTCAGACACGAGACCACTCTTTGTCTGTGCAGTTGCAAAATTTTTAGGCCAGTTCTGGGCTATCAGAAGGAGGCTTTTGCCTATCCCTCCGACTGGTATGGCCCAAACATATTGAAACCCTATCAACTAGCCCAGACGGGTGTGTTCTCAAATTTTAAGACACATGTTTTTAAATGGTTTTATGGTACCTTTTAAGTGTCTTACCCTTCTAAAGTGTTCACTGTGGTAAGGGGTTCTACAATGTCTGTTGAGGACTAGTTGGGATGCACACTGTAGTAATTGTGGTATAAACATTATTTACTTATGCATTAGCACTTTAGCCTTTGTCCTATAGGCAGAAATATCAAATAGCGTTACTGTTCTAGTGATGATTTTCTCTCGTGTCTATATACTGTAATATGCAATACTTCATTTCCTATGATTCTGTGCATGAACCATTTCATAGAACTTTTTACTCTGAACATTATTGATAAGGATTTATGCGTTTGTATCTTTTATGGTATTTTAAACCGAAATAAAGATTTTATGATGATGCATTCCTGTTGTAAAGTGCTGGTACGCTCACTTTCAAATGAACGAAGTGCTCGTACCCGTTACCTGTGCAGTGAAAGGACTGTTGACACCCAAAAGATAAGAGACGCTGAGAGGATATCTGTAATAAAAGAGGCGCAGGCAGATAGCCTTTTATGAAAAGAGATGTAGAATTGGACCTATAAGTCTATACATCCTGTGCCTTATTTACAAGAAAGAAACGCTTTGCGTAAGAGACAGAAACCACCGAAATATTAAAACAAATGGTTTTAAAGCACACTTCATTTATTTTGCATTGTTTATTCATAAGCGCTGCAGGCAGGGAGGTGGACAGCCGTCCCCAGCAACTAAACCGTTCCCCACCAGCAGTGACATCAGCCCCCTCTGTGCCAGCCCACTGGGGAAACGCCTGATGTCCGGTAATGCCAGTCCTGAATTGATACCACGCTTGTACCGCCTGGTCCTTATAAATATGCTAGTGTGCACATGTGAAATAGAAAGTGTAATATAACACTCAATGTGATATAACTATAGGTGCACGGATATATACTTCTGAAATGCACATTATATCTAGATGTTTTAATAGCACACCTGTACAACGTAGTACTTATACATGTGCTGGCGTATGCCTTTGAAATAGAGATAACTGTAAATAGCTTAATATCCCACCTGGTGCCTATAGGTGTGCAGGTGTATATGTATCAAATAAATGCACAGCTATATAGCGTAACATCAAACTCATTCCACCGCAGGCTTGCTGAATGTGTGCAAGGTTTGATCCAGCAAGATCACACATTATTGAAGCTGGTCCATCTAGACATACAAAGGCATACTTAAAGAATGTGTACACCACTACTTAGTGTACTGTCACACATATTCCAGGTGGTTCATATAGATGTGCAGATGTATACGTGAGAAACTTGCACCTCTGTATTGCGCATTACCACATCTATTGTAGGTGTGCCATATAGATGTGCAGGTGTGTTCCCTTGGAAAACATGCACCTCTGATTTGTGCATTACTGTAGGAAAGTGCCCTTTTTGTATGGTCACACCCCCACACTTTTTTCTTTAATGCTGACAGTTATGACTCTGAAAGTGCACTGGAGCCTGCTACCAGGCCCCAGTGCCAGTGCTCTCACCCTACAATATGATGTATGTGAATTGACAACCCCACATGGCAAGGACATGAACCCCCTTCCAAGTCCCTGGTAATTGGTACCAGTGGTACCCAGGGCATGGGAGTTAAAGCGTCACCAGGGCCTGAAGCACTGATTGTGCCACCCTGAGTGACCCAAGTAAACAGATGGCAGCAGACCCACTGTTGCAGACTGCATGAGCAGTGCAAACTGCTCAAACTCAACTTTGCGCTCACCATAAGTGGCAAGGACACAGCACTATTTTTAATATATGCCAGTCACCTATAAGGTAGGCCTCCTGTGGCCAGGAGGCTGGGTACTTTATATTAAAGGTGTGGACATATAAGTGCAAGCTTATATGTCCCTATAGTAGCCTCTTACCAAAATGGGCTACTATAAGTGTTCAAGGGGCCATAGGATAACATGGGATGACACCTGGCATCCCAAGGTTGCCAGCTCCATTATGGTCCCACTGAAAAATGTCACGTTTGGTATCAAACAACTCACCACATCAAACTCTACCTTTTCCTAAAGTCGGATTTATTGTGACATGCTCCCAGGTGACTATCTTAGAGGTTGCCCACCTGGTTGCCACAGTCTTTCCTGTGCCCTGGCTGAGAGCCTACATCTACTGCTGCTAAGACAGGAATCTAGCCCCCTGCCAAGAGGTGTGAACTCTCTCAGGAGGCAGAACTAAAGGACTGCCTGGGCGGGAGGTGTCACCTCTCTCCCTGTCAGGGTGGCTAGTGAATTGGCACATCAAGGCGGTTAACTTCAAAGCGTCCACCACCTATGATATGCAATCAGGCTTCCTCCTAGAGAAGAAAAAAGCCACCCCCTGCCCCAGGCATATTTGCAACCCAGGCAGCCAGGAAAATTAAATAGTCAGGAGGCATACACCCCAGAAAGCTAGTCTATCTGCTCTGTACAGCCAAAGAAGGGTTCTGCCATTTTAAAAAGTGGCAGAATGGAGGCTTCTGGATAGAAAAGGTGCCACCTCCAAAGGAAGTGGTTACCTCAGGTGCGTATTTGCCGCTGGAGCTAGTAGCCCATGAACGTCTAGCACCCACACTCCTAATGCCCCATAATCTAGGCTTTAAGGGGCTCCCCTGGCACCAGAACCTCAGATCTGAACAACTTGCAACAAAGGACAAAGAAGAGACCCGAGTTTGCAACTTCAGGACTTGCACAAAGCAAAGGCGTGATAACCTGCACCTGTGACAACCACCCTGCAACTGCACAACTGCGACTCGTCCCGGACCAGAGACTGGTTCCAAAGAAAAGAGGAACCCCTCTACAAGCCAAAGGCAACTCCAGAACTCAGTTGGACTGGAGGTACTAGTCCCCTGCAGCCCTCAGGTAAAGCACGCTCCCGGAACCAAAGAATGACATATTTATCATCTTCATATACATAATTGATGACTACCACTGCATTTATTGCTGCACCACAAAAATAACATGAGTCGGTGTATAACAAATATGTAATCTGGGCAACTGGAATTATGCGGCAGGGGAAAGCCAAATTATGCGGCAGGGTTAATGAACTTGTTTATTTGTTATTCTCCACACTCAATCAGGGACAATCACTGTATGGCCTGTGGGTTACCTGTGAGTGGCCTAAACGTTTTGCATGGTCATATGATGAACAGTAGTGCTGGGCTGCTGTTGAATGGACTGATTATCGACAATCAAAAGGGCTTTAAGACAATCTGTCGAGCGTTTATTTACATGCTAGTAGAAATTCAGCAGGTGAAGCCCAGAAAGTGTTCTTCCCCACATATGATAAGAGATGTGAATAAGGAGGACTGTGAAACCCTAGAATAAAGCAGTCCAAACCAGCAGGGTCTGCCAAAACATTTCAGAGTTAGAGACATTGAGCAAATGCAACCTTAGAGGCTTGTGAAACAAATAGTTTCAATCGGTGCATTGCCCATAAAATGGGAAAAAGGAACTTTGTGAGTGCTAGAATCTCTTTTCAACAACAACGAGATTTATTGCAATTCTGATGTTTCCACACAGCTTCATGGTACCTATAGTATAAGAGTATAGATAGAATTCACAACTAAATAGTGTTCAAAGTTATTTAAATAACCAAGGACTGTGGTGGTCCTGATGGTTATAGTCTCTCAACTATTCTCCATTTAGCCATGAACCTATGATTAAACATGCATGAATATAACCACACTGGGGGCATAGTTTGGGATTTTTTTTATTTTACTTATTTATGTCCTTGACACCTATTTGTGGTATTGAGCCTGTGTCGAAATTCTCACATTATGGCAATTAAGAGGACAAACCAACACACAAAAGGTGATGGAAGGAATGCTTGCAATAAGTCCAACCACTGTCAATAGCTCGGGATAGCGTTCCAAATCTTCGGGTTGGCTGGGTCCAAACTGACGGTGGCATGGCGGGCAAATGAGCGATGGGTTGGATTGCTACCCTGAGTGATTGGCAGTGGATAGACTTATTGCAAGCATTCCTCTTGTCACCTTTTGCGTTTTTGATGTAACACCCTAAGTGCCCAAGAGTATGCACAGATGTAGGTTCCTTGCTCACTGGGCCACTAGAGCAAATCTACACCTAACTAAAGAGCCCCAATCAGGGTGAAACCAGTCTTGGGTGGCTTTTGTTCTGGTTCACAGAAGGACCTGGCTTGGCAGTTCAGGCTGGACTGTTCATAGTGGAGAGGAAGCAAGACTAATTTGCATATGGTTGGGTCTAATCTAAGGTGGCTTGGGGGTCAAAAGAATGATGGATTGGAATACTACCCCCAGCAATTGCTGGTGGTTAGACTTTTTGTAAGCATTGCTTCCTATCACCGTTCGTGTTAAGAGAACAAAGGCAGAGGAATCCCATGAATTGCTGTAGATCAGACAATTTACTGCAGTGCAAGACTGCTTGTTTCAAGGTGCATAACTTTCCCGCTCTACCACATTTTAGTGAGAGAACTATCAGAATGGGTGCTATCTACTCCATGTGTGATATCCAATGTATGTTGGGTTCCAGTCCTGTTTTCTTATCATATTCTTAATAATAGCATTTAGTTTGATTTTAAGGGCCATATTTATGAAATTTGCAGAACTGGGTAGCGCAGTAAGTCACCTTGTTGTGCTGTCCTGTGTCACAGGGAAAGGGCAAAAATGTGCCATATTTATGCAATGCAGCACATTCCTGTCTTTTCCCCCTGCACTGGCGCCATTTTGGCAGCCCTGCTCCAACGCAGACACCCTTGCACCATGGTTCAAGGGTGCCTCTGTTGCATGCAGGATTGTTTTTGTGCAGGAAGGGTCACCTTTCGGCACAAAAACAATCCTGACAGGCTTTTTCCTCTTTCTATGGGTGCTGGAGAATGTGCAACCAGTTTGATAGCTTTCACTGCTAACTTGAAGTATAGCCAGTGCTAGACCTCTCTTCACGCGAGAATGTTTCATCATTTTCACACTCAACAGAAGGGAGCAGACTTGGGAGGGGGTGTCATGACTTGCTGATTTGGATCCTGTGGTCAAATGCCCAATAGTGCTCAAGTGAAGATCTCTTGCTCAGACAACGTTTAATGGCTCCTTTAGCAAGCAGGAGCGCATCTAAAGTGTAGTTAATGGATTGCACACTGATTGGCAAACCTGCAACAGTCTTTTTTAAAAGCATCAAGGTAGATAATGTGAGGAGCAGCCTAATAACGCACATTTTTTATTGTATTCGCTGACTTGTTGAAGCAGAGTTAGCTCTGGACACCCGTATGCACATTAATGTTTCATAATTTTGGTACTCATCAGAAGGGAGCTATCTCTTTGGGGGTACAGAAATTGCTGGTTTAGCTTCTGTGGCTAAATACCCAACAGTGCTATGGTGCAAATCATTGGCTTAGACACCATTAATGACTCCTTCAGTGAGAACGCTAAGGTCAAATATCCAAAAAATGACAAATGGTAGAAGAGAGCTGGACCTGTCTGTGAGTTACTGACATGCTTTCTGGCAATAACTCATGCTATCTGCAGCTAGACCTAATAAGGGGTGCCTGGACTTAGACTTATGAGATGGCACTGCCAACTTGCAATCTTTAAAAACTTGTATTCTTATTAGAGGGTATATTCTATCCATATGCGTCATACCCTGCTCATCCTGGGTTTGGTTTGTAGCACACTTGCTACCAGGCAGCTGCAGTAATTACTTTTTTTTACTGCAACATGTGTTTTTAGTTTGTGAGTTGGCAAAGCCAACTTTCAAATCAAATGTCCTGATTTTTGGTACTATAGACCAATCAAGATGATGGATTTCAATTTGGAAATTAAGCATGTGAATCAAACTGCCAGAGAGCAATACATTTTTCACTTGCAATATTTCAATAAATGGTGGACATGCAGAAACCAAATAATAAATAGCACACTGCAAACAATGCCATTTATATTCATGCCAGGTTTGGTGTCTTTCTGTCCTGCAGTTTTTGAGATAGCTTTCAGCCAACTTTCCTATGGGAATTTGATTAAAAGAGTCACACTTTGTCAGTGCCCTAAAATTACCCTCCAACATTTATGAACCAGCCTTCCCAAAACCACTATAACTTGCATGCCTTTTTTGGAAGGATTCGTCAAATAGGGTCAAAGTTATTAGGAATAAAATATATGCTCTAACGGTGGGCTAGCAATTTCAACTACAACTTATGAGTTGCTATAGCTGAATCTGTAACATATGGAAAGAGGAAGAGAGAGATATTGAGAGAGAAAAAGAAGAGAGAAAATCAGTGCATATAGATATTTGTCTAATGGTATTTAACAACAAGGAAGAAGTGTTTTTAAGACCATTGTAAAAGCAGCCACCACGGTTGTGATGTTCGTTAAAGATATAAATGACACTTTTGAAGTACCTTATAGGCAGTTATATAGTGAGGAAGAATATTCAGTATTAGTGTCATTATTGTGTTTTGTAAGAGCTCATTCCTTCTTGCAATGAGTCAGGAGGATTGTGATAAGTTAAAGGCTCCCATAAGTAAACAAGAGATGTCCTTGGCTATCAGGATGTTGTACATGGGTAAGACCTCTGGGTTTTATGGAAGTCTATTTGGGTGAATACTGGATTTAGATATCCTGTGTGTCTAATGCTGTGCAAAGTTTATTTTGAAATTGTGGGGACAGCTTTACTCAATCTAATTCCCAAACATGAGAAGGATAGAGCTGCCTTGGTTAATTACAGTCCTTAGATCTACAGATTGCAGACTTTACATTATTAAATCCCATTCTCTCTTCTAAATAGGAATGTATAGTGCGTAAGTCCATCCACCAATCTCAAATGGATAATGTTAGGGTGTATTATGGCCACACAAATATGTATGGAATGGTATATTTGCTTGATTTGAATAAAGACTTTGACATCATTATGATAGCAGTTAGTTTGGAAAGGGAAGATGTATTCGACATGGTTATGTAGTAATCTCTACACAAAAATCATGGAACAGTTTTGCAGATGCCTTTTATGTAAGCTTATGCTAAAATCTTAACGAATGGTCATAGAACAGTTTGATACACCCTTGGGAAGTCATGGTTGGTGTTCTGCTAATGGTCTGTTATTTTATCTTTTAGTGCTCATGTTTCTGCTATTGTATAGCGATAGAGGAGCCAGAACCATTATAGAAAGTTCAAGGTTTCATTCAGTGTCTGATCCATATTGTCTGAGTGAACCAGTCACTTGTGGATGAAAATTATGCATAATCAACAGCAGGTGTAAAAGGATGGAGCGCCTCTGGAGGAAAGATTATAGTCCGGCGGCTAAATTGGCTTATAAGGAAGCCTTGAAAAAGCTCCGTAAACTGATGAGGGTTTCTATAAGGGAATACTTTGTGAAGCGCATTAATAGCCTAGAGAACTCTGGTAAAGAAATCTTCAGGATAGTCAGTTCCTTTACCAAGCCTTCTGCGATGGAGGGAAATATACAGCCTTCCCCCTCTCTGAGCATTGAGATATCGGACTTCTTCGAGGATAAAATACAGAAGGTATATGCCACATTTACGGCAGGGGCTGAGATGGTTGAGGCACAATCACAGGGAATCTTAAATGCTAAGGGCACCCTCTCAAATGTTCTCCCTATTTCCCTGCAGGAATCACTGGCTGAAATCCTGAAATGCAAGTCTGGTTCTCCTGAGGATCCATGTCCTCCGAAGTTTTTGAGGACATTGGCTCACATGATTAACCCTGTTTTAAATCACATTTGGAATACCTCGCTTCCCACCGGCATTTTCCCTGATATTTGGAAACATGCCCTGCTACTGCCCCTATTAAAAAAGCCGAGCACTGACCTGATGGAGCTTAGCAATCACCGCCCGATCTCACTACTGCCAGCACCTGCAAAGATGCTAAAAAACTGGTGCAACGCCAACTCCCCAGTTTCGTAGAAGGTCATGACATCCTGCATGACACTCAGTCTGGTTTCTGTTCAGGATTTAGCACCGAGTCTGCATTGGTGGAGGTATCGGATTCTGTAAGAATGACTGTAGACGCAGGGGCGAAAGCGATGCTGGTCCTTTTAGACCTGTCCGCAACATTCAACACCCACTCCTACTGGAAAGACTCAAACAGCTGGGCTTACGGGGGGTAGTACTCTCCTGGATCCAGTCTTACCTTAAAGACTGCTCTCAAAAGGTATTTCTCCAATCCCATTAATCGAAACCTAAGCCACTGTGGTGCGGGGTGCCTCAGGGCTCGGCCCTGAGCCCATTGCTCTTCAACACTTATCTGGTGCCACTTTTCTCTCTCATTGCTTCTTGGGAAGTGAAGGCAGTCTCCTATGCGGATGACACCCAGCTGGTGTTCTCTTTTAAGGATCACTCTGCTGATTCTTTTACTAGATTTAAGGGGTGTCTGAAGGACATTTCACGCTTGATGAATAATAACAGCTTAAAACTTAATGCGGACAAGACGGCGGTCTTGTTCTTCGGCCAGGCACCTCCTCCACCTGCTGGACGTTGGTGGCCAGTAGAAATGGGATCGCCACCTTTACCAGCAAACACGGTGAAAAAACTGGGCGTCAAATGGGATACGGATCTCTCTTTCTTGGCCCAAGTCCGTCATATATCAGCCTCATGCTTTGGGAAGTTGAGAAGTTTAAGGAAATTCTTGCATCTATTGCCGGAGGATAGTCGAAGGGTCATAGTCCACGCTACTGTGACATCTCGGCTGGACTACGCAAACTGTTTTTACCTTGGGCTGCCTTCCTATCTGATCAATAGATTACAGATGGTACAGAATGCGGCTGCGAGACTAATTCGTCGACTCCCGTTCCGTCACCACATCTCTCCACACATCAGACAACTTCACTGGCTACCTGTAGCTAAAAGGATAGAGTTCAAGTCCCTGACTCTGGCCTTTTGTGCTTTGCAAGATAGCGGCCCGGGATATCTTAAGCGTAGGCTTTGCCTGTATTAACAAAAATGCATGCTGAAATCCAACTCCCAGCACCTGCTCTGTGTACCTCGTTATGCTAAGTCCCGTATGGGAGGCAGGTCTTTCACAGTGGGGACAGCCAGATTGTGGAACTCCCTGCCTTCTCATATGCGCTTGATCAAGTCCGAACGTGAGTTCAGAAAGACCTTGAAGACTTGGCTCTTCAGCCAATGCTAACACCTCGTTTGGACCTCCCTCACCTGCAGTGACCGTGTAGCGCCGGTACACCTCTGCTTGAGGTAGCTGTTTGCACTCTACAAATGCTATTATTATTATTATCAACTATGACATACTTCAGTAAACCTGATGAGTTTCCATTAATGTGAAATTTTTACATTTCAAGAATTATACTGGCATTATTACAATTTAGCCCACGCCTTGTTAGTGCTCAATAACCCACAAATTTCTTCATCAACGGCCATGTAATTGATTAACTTTAAGGGTGTACTACCAGTCAGGAAATTGACTTTTATTTGTGTCTAAATCTATGCCTTTTCCCAGGTTATTTCATTAAGTTCACTTACAATCTTCTAAGTGGAATTAAGCGCTAACTATTTTCAGGAGCCTCAAAAATACTAGTGGCCTACTTTAACATTTATTTGTTTTATATCAAGAAGGATTATGACGTATGGCTTATAACTCATGTTTTCAATTTCAGGTAATGTTAACATTGCGAACAAATAAATATCCTAACCAAATTGTATCAATTTAAATGCATAATGCATATTTTATCGGAAAGAGAGTTAATTAAATTTAGAAAGTCCAAAAATAATGTATATGGTGGTGAAAGAACATAGCAAGGTTTTTGGAAGGTATTAAACAATGATATAAAGCTTTGGATTCCCTGATTTCATGTTGTGTAAAAGGATTTTATATACCACAAATTATCAAAGTTGTTCTTGGGCGAAAGAGAATAGACTTGTTTTTGGATCAATATTGAATGAAACACACTCATTTAGTATTTTTCCTTAATGAATTAGGCTGACCCTGGAGTCACAATGTCATCTGTTTCAGTAGTGATTTATGTTACTATATTGAGGTCAACAATTTTGACCTACAAAAATGTTGCATCTACTCTATTGTCTATCATTACATCGTCAATGTAGGTATAACTTCACTTTTCTTGCATTCTATGTAGTGCTAGTCGACACAATGGATGCAATGTTTTATCACATGATATATTTCATGCTATCTAGTGACCTCCTTCCTTTAAGCCCTAAGTGAAGTTGAGCTTATGCAAACTTCATGTACTTGGTGATAGATTTCAATCTTTTAATATGGATATAGGATATTCTTCTTCAGGACTTAGTTTAACATGAGCATTGTATTTCTCAACAAGTTCAGGAAGATGGATCTGCTTGATTCCCGTAAATGTAAATACAAGCTCGGGGACTATGTAAGACAGAGATATGGACCTACAGTAAAAAAGAGATGAGCAAATCTACACCCAGAGACTTATGGCCTCACATTAATGAAAAATTACTCATAGTTTTGAATTGACAAAATGTTTCCAGGATATGCCAGGTGCATTCCTTAGAAACATTTGTGAATTTCCATTTTCTCAAATTCATGAGCATTTCTGCAGAGGCAATGGTACATGGTGAACAATTGTGCATGGAAGAATATCTTCCCATATGTGTAGATTTCTTTTTTATTCTGTACTGGGAAAATATTTTTTCTAGTGGAAAACCCCTTTCTTTTATCCATCCACCAGTTCTGGGGGTGTTTACTTCCTTTTCCCGCTCTGGATACCACATGTCGGGAGTAAACCTCTGACTTTTACGAAGGTGGGAAGGGGTCATGAAAAACATGGACATTTGTGGATGTTCACAGATTTAGACAGCTTTCCCACCCTGTACCATCCACAACCTTCCACTTGTTAGAAATGTACTCCTGAGAGTATCTTCATGTGAGTAAATCCATTTATGAGTTAAAATCTATCTTTTCTGGATTACAAATATGGTTATGCACATACCAATAATTCTGACATACTTGAGCAAATAGCTTTGAGAATTGGGTCATTTGTGTTCATGCAATGTATTACCCATTGTATCTACCTTATTTTTTCAATCAGTACTCCCATATCCTATGTTGCTTTAATTCTTGGAAAATACACTATACATGCCTCACTTATATAGTGACCCTTGCTGATCAAGATTTTGGCTTGATTCCTGCATCCTTAAAGATGAGTGGTTATTGGCATTGTACAAACTTCTATCACAGCTTTTGAACAGCAGGTAATCAACAAAGGTTTCAGATTCAGTAGCGCAGGACTGTTCTTAGGGGTTTTGGCTTCTAAACAACCAAAACACATGCTCAAGGATATCAATGTTAGATTTTCTTTACTGGGAAGAAGTATTTGTTTGGCAACTTTTTCTATACGAATAGTGAAGAATTAAGGAATTCAGCACCTTCTGACATCTATGCTTCTGTTAAAGCCATCATTCCTCTGCTTCCTTAGGTCATCTGTGTTTGACGTGTAGTGATATCTTTCCAGTAAACCCAATACAAATTTACTGATTTAGAGTTTGGTGGAGGGGTGAATCCGTCACAAACGTGATGAATATCCTGTCCACCATATTACAAGAGTTATTGGATATAATGCACTTGTAATACAGCGATGGGATATCCTTCACGTTTGAGGCAGAGTAACCTGTCCGCCAAACTCTAAAATAGGCCCTTAAATCTTATGTGGCGTGGGAAGGGAAATGTCTGAACGAGTTTTATTTTGGTTGTAAGTTGTCCTGTTAAAATGTAATTATTGTGGCGACAGATGTACACTGCATCTTTTCTGAAAAGTTTAGTCCGTCCTGCCATGAGCAATGCGCAGAATGTGATGTTTTGTAAACATCTTAATATTTAAAAAAAATTAACTTCAGTACCCCAGGGACTTCTTTTTATTCAACAAATAATATTTCAAAGATCAAACTGGTCTCCAGTTAAGCTATGAAAAAGTAATACTTAGGACAATCATTTGCCAGGCTTATGGTTTACTGAAGTCTACCGTGGCCCTTGGATGAATGCCTGCAGAAAAGCTGACAGCATTTGAAAGGAAGTTATGCATATTTTGTTGGGCATCAGAAGTCTTGTCAAGAATTGAGGAAAACGAATCAAGTGGGGTCCAAAAAACAAATGGGTTCCATTTAATTTAAAAAAAAGTACTTTATTAGTCTAGCAATTCCGGTATCAAAGAGGAACTTTTTAAAACTACGGAAGAATGCAAGCAATGCATGCAACCCTATTATTGATGACTGGATCTTTGACCTTTGTTCCAAAGTAGCCTCAAAGAGAGGTCTATATTAAAGAAAGAAAATTCTGCCAAACTTTGAAGGCATTTGGTCATCCATCCTTGAAATGCAATGTGACTAAATGCAATAATTGCTATTAAAATACCACCGCCGGCCTGGACTTCTTGCCACATGACTATATGCCTTCCAGCTGTCATCTCCATTTTCATTTATAGTGGTTTATAGTTTGCACATATTGTCTTTACTATAGTTGAATTGTTAGGAGACTATTTGTAGAATTATATTACAGTAAATAGACTCTGTCGATCTGTGAAAACAATTATCTTTCTCTCTCTCTCTCTCTAGATATATGTATATATATAAATATCCACTCCACAAATTCACTTACACCCAAGCCACTTGTTACGGCGAGTCACGCGGCGAGGTAGCGAACCCCTAATATCCATAAACAATCTGCTGATTCGGCCAGATACTCTTTTATCTAACCAAAATAACCACAGTGCCGCGGCTCCAATAAATCAACGTGTTTATTCCAGGCTGGCAACAAACAATCCCAGCGCGTTTCAGAGCCTTCGCTCCTTGATCACGGGTTAGGTTTTACTTTTTCCATTTCTCTTTTAAAGAGACCACCACAAGTGTTATCGTGCTGATAATAAAGATAAAAAAATTAAAAAAAGGTTCATGTTTGTTCTTACATTTTAGTTTTTGATAAAGTTACATTGAGGCTAATTCAATTGGTATTGGAAATTATTCACACAATGATAACTTGATCGGTTTTTGGGTGGGAAAATAAATATTTTGACAATGCGTAACTTCATGCACTGGCGTTTCATTTGACAAAAAATGAATAAACAATTCTGCCTCAGTAGGCAAATATCCCCGGAATCCATAATACATCCTTTAGAATTTCTATTTACACTGTCTCTACAGTTCTGTCATCCCGCACAATTATGCCCCAGTGGGCCATGAATCGTTACTGCAACCTAAGTATCTCACCCTTAATTTACTACGATCAACATAAGGCAATACATTCTTGCACTACTTCTGTTCAGGTTTCGACTGCTAATCAATTTGTCAGTCCTTAATTCTGCCTCCCTGGGCAAATCTGAACAATTTAAAGTCCAAAACCAAAAATGATATACAAAAAATGAAATTCCTACTGTACAACAGTAGTCAGATATAAGAGCTCCTCTGCATTTGAGAATCTTCACATCTGTAAGAAAACAAACATAGACCAGTGATAAAAATGTGATTTCACGAAAACCTGATATCATCAAAAACTTACAAAAAACCTTATAAAAACTGTTACAGGGGAGACCACAGCTTGGTTATTGCTGTTATTTAGCCTAAGTGTACAGCTAATTCTTCATCCAGGTTTAAACCAGTTGGGTGAAGTGTATTATACTTGATGATCATTTTAGATTCTAATCTCCTTAATTCTAAAGTCCTGTTTCCACCTCTTTCTCTTACTGGAATTTTATCAAGGACATAGAATTTCAATAGGTTACAGTTCTGATTGTGGCTGATCTTGAAATGGCGAGCAATTGAATATTGTTTGTCATTATTTTTATTTGCACGCAGATGTTCAAACACCCGTTTTTTGGCCTTATGTATGGTGCTCCCTATATAGAATTTATTACAGGGGCACCTCAGGGCATACACCACATACTCTGTATTGCAAGTGAGGTGTTTGAAAATCTTATGGGGAGGTAGCCTGTCAGATATTTTTAGTGATTTTCAGCTTTCACTGTATTTGCAGGCTTTGCACTGATTGCACGTGAAGAATCCTTGAATGTCATTTCTGTCTTTTACTTTATTAACTAAACAAGTGCTTAAAGTATCTTTCAGATATCCGTTATCTAAATTTAACTATACAGAAACTCGTATAGATCTCTTTAATTTTACAAGAAAACTGAAATTAAATAAGTGGCATGCTTCAAAAAACCCAGGGGCCTCCGTATCATGATCGCCCCCAGCTACGAAACACCGAACCCACTGATGATGGCCGAGTGGGCACAATGTAATCTTGAATCTTCATGCAGGCTAGTGGTGATACTAGTTAAGTACGCGGAGATAGACAGAGCTGATCTTCAAGCCAAGATTGAAACACTAGAGAAAGAGATCAAACAGCAGGGGGATCCTCAAAGCAGACAGAAATTACATGATGAAATGACAAGTAGACTAAGCAAAGAAGATAAGATAAAAACGAGAAAAACATACAAATTTAGGCGTGACAGAAATGATTACGCTAACGGACAAATATTTACTTTTGCACATAGGTATGATTCACTTAGAACAGCTACAGCTAATCGACGACTACAAGGTGCAAATACTAAGGACATGAATCAACAACAAACTGAATCAGTGTCAATGTCAGATCTAAGTTCTGCACCTGATAGTGAATCAGAAACCGAAACGGCAAGGAGGAGACAAGAACATAGCGCCATAAGATTAACGTTGGGGGAAGAGCTGGACATTTTAAAAGGAAGTTGAAAAGAAACACTGCGACCCCGAAACAAGGGACCTGCGGCAGCAGGGACACCCAGAGGAGAAGGGGGAGAAGACAAGCCCAGAGAAACAGGAGAGAACAAGAAAAGAGGGTGAGGTCGAGGGAATCGCAGATAAAAGATGTTCTCCATGCAACAACCATTGCAACAGACCCCAGTACCACTCGAGAAAATACCATCATTGATTTGGCCAATATCAATCTGACCAAGGCGGAGCAGCAATTATTGTCATTAGGTTTATCCTACTGCCCGGAATCTAACTTTGATTATACACAAACCAGGGCCAACATATACAAATTTATCAGAAAATTAAAGCTCTCCAAATTCCATCAATTAAAAACAGCCAAGGACAAGTCAGACAACATTGAAATATCTAATAGCGAAACTGACCCCATAGGCCTAACGGTTTCGGATTTGGGCCTGTTACAGGATATGCATGAATTGCAAATGGGACGTTTAAATTCAGCTACCAGCAGTGGAACTGCAGCAATACAAGATGATTATGGCCAGGAATATGATACTCCACCAACAACAACCGCTAAACCCAGTACTCCTTTCAAGGTCAAGTCTAAATTTGTACCCATCATGCCTCGAGATTCTCTGGACATTTTTAGCGAACAACTAGTGGCACAGATCAAAAGGTTGAACCATTCTATGAACAGATCCAAAATGAAATCAACATACCAAGAAAGAAGTTACCATCAACTAATAAACAAATTGAGCAAAGATAAAAAAGTGGTCATAAGAAACGCAGACAAGGGAGGAAATATAGTACTTTGGCCCTTGGACCAATACTTGGAAGAAGCTTATAATCAATTAAACGACCAAGAATGTTATCGGAAAAGTTCCATGTCGAAATACAGACAGACACAGGAACAATTCTTTTCTCAACTCCTTGCGTGGAAAAGCTTGGGTCTAATCAATTGGGACGAATACAAATTTTTAAAGAAAGAACACCCGACCATACCGGTCATATATTTTGTCCCAAAAATACACAAAAGTATAGATAGGCCGCCGGTTAGACCCATTATAGCCGCATGTAATGGACCATTGGAAAATATGTCCAGGTACATAGATTTTTTCTTACAGGAGTACGTAAAAAATTTAAAATCGTATGTGCAAGACACCAGTGACTTTTTGCGTAAAGTTAAAGATATAGAATGGAATGCGAATTATTTACTCATAGCTCTAGATGTTTCTTCCCTTTATACATGTATTAGAAATAAGGACGGAATCAGGGCTATTGATTATTTCCTTTCTAATAGACCTATACAGTATGCACAACATAACAAAATGCTTTTAAATATGTTGCTATTCTGTTTGGAAAATAATCTTTTTTCTTTTAACAACCAAATGTACCAACAAACACAAGGAGTTGCTATGGGGGCCAGCTTCTCCCCCAGCTATGCCTGTTTATTTATGGGCTGGTGGGAGGAGCTGGTCCTCATGAGGAAACATGAACAGATATTTTCAACTCAGAATATAACCTGGTTAAGATTCATTGACGATTTGTTTATTATATGGAGTGGAACCCAACAAAGTGCTATGGATTTTATAGATCAATTGAATATGAATGATGTCAATCTTTAATTTACTTTCTCTATGAGAAAAACTGAAGTTACATTTTTAGATGTGCAATTCAAAATAGTGAATAATTGTCTTATGACCACACTATTTAGGAAACCTATAGCAGGCAACACATTACTACACGCATCTAGCGCACATCCTACCCACCTCATCAATAGCATCCCATACGGGGAAATGCTACGTATAAGACGTATATGTAGTAATGAGGATGATGCGGATAACAAACAAGCAGAATGCTGCAACCGCTTTTTAGCAAGAGGATATAAAACAACGGTAATTGATGCGGCTATTACTAAATCAAAGGCAAAAGTGCAGTCAGACCTACTACAATACAAGAAAAAGTCAGATGATAGAAATGAAATAGTGGAACCAATCAGACTTATATTAGGTTTCTCTAAACAGGAAAAACAACTCAGAACTATCATTAGACAGAATTGGCCTATCGTACGTGATGACCCCGTTATAGGCAAACTGCTACCTAACAATCCTTCCATTACTTTTAGAAAAACAACCAGCATGGGCAATGCGCTGGTCAGGAGCAGCCCAGAGGATCTGGGTAGAACTACGTGGCTGACAGCAAGGAAAGGATTCTTTAGGTGTACAACATGCAAAGCCTGCCAGCAGGGTGTTAATACCACCACGTACCAAACTGCATTCGATGACAAAACACATATTATCACCCAGCATCTTACATGCAAAACTGAATTTTCAGTATATGTGTTGGAATGCAGTTACAACCTAAAATACATAGGCAGTACTAAGCTAGCAGTGCATAAATGAATTTTGCAGCACATGAGGGCCATCACTAATAACGATGCCAGTTATCCGGTGGCAAGACATTTTAAGGAGTATCACGACAGTGACCTCAAACATCTTAAATACTATGCTATAGAGTCGGTACCAGCCCACAAGAAAGGTGGGGATCGGGAAGGCAAACTAAAATGCCTTGAAACCAGATATATCTTAGAATTTGACTCTAAGCATCCAGGAGGTCTTAATAACACAGAAGATTTGCACACCTATTTATGAAATCGAGATTTTATAAAACTGAGATTTCTTACTTAAAATATCATGTCGCATTTTAGGGAGTTTTGTCATCTTTTATAGGTTTTTATATGATTTTTTAATTGTATGGATTTCTATGAAATTTTGATGTGACTTTCTTATTATGTATTACGATTGACGCATTTGCACTTTATAGCCTAGACGGGTTATTAACATTTCACAGTGACCAGTGCCACATAAGCAAATTAACATGTCTGGTTATCATGTATAAAATTTATGCTTTTATAGATTTTCAATACTTATGACTATGAGATCTGATTCTTCATTTATATATATTTATACATATTTATATAGAGTATTTTTGAGTATATTTATTGTAATTATTTATATGAACAATTTTATATCTGATTTTATCTATTTTAGCAGTAGGAGGTTGAATCAGTATCACAATATGAAGGAAGTCTTTGCACAATATGATATAATGTATAGAATTATTTACCCCTAGCTGCTAGATCTCATTAAGTCACTGTGTTTACATTCATTTCCCCTGGTCCCCTTAGATTAGCATCCATAAGCATATTCCATATAGGCAAGAGACACAGCCCATAATCAATGGGAATACATGGATATGCTTAAGATTTATCTGATTACATAGATTTGTGTATTTATACACTCTAACCTTAAAGTAAATTTTATTGCAGTCCCAAAAATAACAATGGAGGAGATTTACGGCAATACAGAGCACATAGCACTTTTTCACCTTGCACTTTTTTCCATAGGGCATCACTACACTTGTGTATTATATTTAAGTATATGCACTCCAAAACATTTGCAAAAACTCGAAAGACAGACTTGGCAGGACAAGTATTTTAAGAGGCATTTAAGCATATATTTGGCGGATACAATGTCCATGAAGAGCCTAGGCAACTAAACATATTCTAGCAAAACAGGGATCTGTGTGCAGAAAATGTTAAACAATGAATTGTAAATATATAAAAAAACATATATATTTATATATTGTATAGTATTTGAGAAATATGTTTACATTGATCATAGTATGTTGTCTATTTCGATCTATGCAAATTAAGCACTAGCACTTTAAATTGGATACTCACAGTTTGAGCCGTGTCATGTGATCAAGGCCGTGGGAAGGCCGAAACGCGTCATGGCGGACTAACTTGGTGGCAATAAAGAAAACTCTGCACCTACTTGGGTCTACGCTCGTTTTTTTCTACGAAGGAGAAGTACCAAGCGAGAAAACACAATATATATATATATGTATGTATATATATATATATATATATTTCGTTCGTGCTGCTTCTTCCGCCCCACTTGGCCCTTGATAAATGGAGCGTACTCCGGCGAAGCTCACCGGAAATTATGATTTTGTCACAGTCCAAGTAATTACGCTCTCTCAGGACAATCCAATGCAAAGGATTTTATTACCAGTTACGCATTTCGGGGAACACAGCCCCCTTGCGTGTGAGCAGGGCCTCAGCAATTTTTCCGGCTTTTTTTTTTGTTCTTACAAGTTTTAGGAAGGGGGGCTGCGTGGCCCCCCTTCCCTAAACCATTTTGGGCCCCGGGGACCCCATCACCCGGGTCCTGACTTTTTTTTTTAACAGGAGGGGGGCCACGTGGCCCCCCCTCCTATGCCGAGTTTGGCCCAGGGACCACATCCCCCAGGCCCGGCCTTTCATTTTTTTTTCATTAATGAAAGCAAGCAAGGCCGTGTGGTCCCCCTTCCCTGGGCCATTTTTGGTCCCGGTGACCCCATCACCCGGTGCCTGCACCTTTTTATATATATATATATATATATTTCTTTTTTTAAAGGAAGGGGCCGCACTGCCCCCCCCTCCTGAGTCCAATTTCAGCCCCGGGGACCCCATCCCCCAGATCCCAGTCATTTAAAAAAAAATGTTAAGAGGGAGGGGGGCCAGACGGCCCTCTTCCCGGGCCCCAGGCAAAACCTTTTCTTTTTAAAAAAAAAAAATCTTAAAGGGAGGGGGGCTGAGTGGCCCCTCTCCCGGGCCGTTTTCGGCCCCATCCCCCGGGGCATGGCCAGCTGGTTGGGGACCGCGGGGGAGCCTGAAGGCCCCCGTGGTCCTGGCCGGCTACCGCCTCCTGCGGGAGCGGGCATTGATTTTTACACCCAGGGAGCTGCTGACATGCAGCTCCCTGGGTGTAAAAAGCAAAGTGTGCTCCGCTTTGAGCAAGCAAGAGCATAATAGTCTTGCTTGTTCAAAGCGGAGCACACTGTTTACTATGGGATAGCGGGAGCATTGCTCCCGCCATCTCATAGCCAACAGCAATGTTCCAGGGGTGACACAAAAAAAGCAACAGGTGGCAATGCCCTTTGCGAATGCACATCTACCTGAAATGTAAACCGGAGAGTAATGTATTTAATAAACAGTGTGTTGTGGTGCTCTCAAGGTAACAATCCTCCTGCCAGAGATTTACAAAGAGGCCTTAGACATAAGGTACCGCACTTGTTACACTGTAGGGTTATTATCTATGTGGTGCACGGATCATGGGAAAAAAGCCTCCTATTCCCCAGTTAGTGAATAAAATTCACACAAGCATTAACGACAAGATGATCAGCACACACTGTAGCCAATAATTTAAAATGAATATCAAAATTAGTCTTTCACATTCAGAATAGTCACAAATAGTTTCATGGAGACATATTGTTAAGTTTTCAAATCCTTTATTCTTTTTAAGTCTTCAAAACGTAGCCAACGCGTTTCGTCCTGTCTCAGGACTTCTTCAGGGCTACAAAACACAGATAATATATATACATTTAAAATCACAATATATTACAATGCTCCATAAAAAACCCATACACATATACAAACTTCAATATACAATGTTACATTATACACAGCATTTGGCAGAAGACATCCATTTTCCAACATAATGCTAGGAAAAAAGGTTTATTTCTGCTTATCCATGTTTATATGAGATCATCTGACACTATGCTTGGTCTAAACATAACAGTCATGCACATTTACTTTTTAAAGAGGCATTTCATTGACACATCTGTTCATATTTGATAAAGGCACTCTAATCATAGAGTGCAACCTCATAACGGTTTACTTTTGTTCCATTATCTAGTTGTATGAGTGGAATAATTTATTAATTACAGATATTTGCTAATGTCTATACAGGGGAAAGAGAGCGAAAGGAGAGCTCAATTTCAGAAGCAATTTGTGCGGATACTATAATGGCAAAATCAGAAGGCATATTACCTTGATCACATACAATGGATTTCTATTTGTGATACATCGTCTCTGGTGTGTAAAAGGATAAAATCTCTTGCTGTGTAAAAAGATATAAACAATATGAGTGGGACCGCTTTTAGTTAATTGGTTTTAAGCCCCTTTAGTGACACTAAGAGGTTGATTGAATACTGGTAGACATACCTTCTTATCAAAATGATGGCTGTCAGTCCCAAAATTTCAATAAACTTCGTCAAGGTGATTCAGGCCAATGTCAGCCACCGCATCGAATTCATCACAATTCATGATTAGAATTTAGTATTTATACGATTTATAAATTGTTTATTTAAAAACTGATTTATTCTATTCATTTAAGATTTCCAAGTGAATAAAATATCCAATGGTTTACAGATAGGCGCAAGAAATCCACTATTATCCAGTCATGTCCGTGCATCCCAAGATAAACAGTATCACAAACCACGTGACAACATTCAATGTGAGCATATAACAAAATGGAAACATGCTCCGAGAATATCGAGCAGTCCTTAAAACAGTGACACACTGGTAAAACCAGAGCTATTCAAACGGGTGGCGGTTATCTCTGGGTAAATTACAAAGTATAGTCCAGCGTTCGATAACACAGCAGACGGTAATTGCCAAATCTTTATTAGGATGTTAAGAATAACCGGTGACCAGGGACAGATGTATGACCCTCCCTTATTAACATTTCTATATTGTGTTACATTGGCCGCCATCTAAACCTGGCTTACAGGATTCAAAAGATGTTTGGCCAGTTATCAAGGTATCTTGAGATATTACAACTCGTACCGAGGCAATATACCCCCGCCATTTTGTAATATGCATATCAATATGAGTAATGAGTTCAAACACCAATTCTAGCCCTCTCATTCTAACAAAATGTATTACTGCGATGTTGGTGCGTGTGGCGGTCGTGATTCAAGTAATATCCTGTTCTATAACCCTGCACTCAAACAAGCAAGACCCATTGTCGTCACATGATTTAGATGTGAGTGTAGGGCGTACTATATTAGATTAGCTGCCATCTTGGGTAAGTTACGAAACTCAATGGAGAACCCACGGGTTTCTATGGTCATTCTACGTGACATGATCCTAAAAACAATAGTATGGTGACGCCAATGTGTCCACCATCTTGGATAAGTAGAAAGGCACTCTCTGAGAATCAAGAGAGTCTACATTCGTTGCGCATGATCCTATGATAGCATTAATGTGCCGCCATTTTATAATATCCTAAGGGCTATCCGAAGTGACAACAATTAATAACCCTGAATCTTACGGTCATGTACATTGTAAAAAATAAGATAGAATACCGGTTATACTATATTTAAACCATTGTTGAATAGACACAGTTAGTCGTTATGTAGCATATTATTAAAAAACATATAAGCCCACCAAATAGTTAGCTTAGTTGATTTGACCATATATTTAGTCCATTAGTTAGCTCACCTAGTGCCAGCGGTAGTCAGGGGAGACGGACTGTCTCCACATGTGGTCTCCGTATTCGGTGTCAAATGGAAGCCATTTCCCCGTGCGGTTTTTAAGTGTGTCACAAGTCGCTGCACATGCGCAGTATGTATACGCAGATCTCTCACTCAGGCGGCCATCTTTAAATGGTTAACTTTTGCGCGGCGCAAATCGCCCATTCATCTTTGGGCAGACAACTGGTTTGTAATTAAAAAACAATTTGTCACAAACTTCTGATTATATCATGAGTTCAGAGAGATAAGGGTATGAGTTTTACAGATAACTGCAATTGTTAACTGTAAACAATGCAAAACTTGTGCTATGGCGGCCATCTTAAACTGGAATTATTCAAGTGAGGACAGCTAGTTAAAATAGCACATACAGCACTTTCACTTTGGCGGCCATCTTATAGCGGCTACCTTTAGTATAACGTAAATAGCCAATTATTCTTAAGGGAGAGGACATGATTAAGCATGCATTGTAAAAAAGGATACTATACTTCTGATTGCACATGTATAACTTGAAATTTAAAAAAGTATAGATTTCATAATTGACTATATGTGCAAACTGTAGACATGTAAGCCAAGTACTTGAGCTGCCAACTTAAGCCTGGGTTTTCCAGGTAAAGACAATTAGTTAAAGTAGTGCCTACTAGGTGTGCTTTGTATGTGTTCACATTGTTGTGTAGGCAAACAAATAATTTATTCACAACAAATTGAAAAGTCAGATCAAGTCATAGATCTATAGTGCGTGAACATCTTTATAGTCTAAGTACACATGATGCAAGGGGGAAAATTAACTACCACCAATCCATATGGGTGACCAGATTCACCTTCACAAAGTATCCAACAAATCAATCTTACACATGTTGTAATAGTGTGACCCTTGTTCCCTTTATTTTAGGAAACATACCCTAGGCATTTTTTTATTATTCAAAGATGTGAAATATCAGTTGGTATTTTCTCACAAGATTGTAATGACAAACATTTCATCAGATAATTTATTCACAACTCTGTCTCATTGGTGTTCTTGACCCATACATTAAAACTTGTCCAGAAATTATGTCATAAAAAGTAATGAAGCTCAGAGTTACTGTTAAGGCCCTGATGAACAGACCTCAAGCGGCATATCCATCTTGCTTCAGCTTGACGTAAAGACAGTTCCCTACTGCCACCTCTTTCACAGTTACCCACTTGTTCGATTGCATGAAACCAAATTTCACTTCTTCCCGGATGTTCCTGTCTAATATGCATAGCGACCCTATCGCAAAGTTTGATGGCCCTTACACGCTCTTGTATTCTCATATAAACAGGAAACTCTATAATGGCAATCCAATAACAAAGGTCCACCTGTAAACAGTTAACGGGACGCGACCAGCATGATGGCCCTGATAAGCCTGAGTGTAGCCTGCTCGAACAAGAACTCCTCCCGTTGGTATGGCTGGTGAGAATGTTCCAGGGGTGGGCACCCCGGGACATTGCTGGAGCCGGCCCTGGCGGGTGTGTGAGTGCTTGTATGGGTGAGTGGCTAGGTTGAGAGGGTACATGGGTGAGTGAGTGCCTGTGTGAATGATTGTGTAGGTGAATAAGTGGGTGTGTGAGTAGCTGTATAGCTGAGTGTGTGGCAGTGTGAGAAGCTGAGTGGGTGAGTGACTGGTTGCATCAGTAGCTGTATGGGTGAGTGAATGGTTGCGTGAGTGGCTGTATGAGTGACTGAGTGGGTGTGTGAGTGGCTCTATGGATGAGTGAGTGGGTGTGTGAGTACTGGTATGGGTCTGTGAATGGATATGTGAGTGGTTGTGTGGGTGTGTGAGTGGGCATATGAGAGGTTGTATGGGGGTGTGCGTGGGTGTGTGAGTGGTTCTGTGGATAAATGTCATCAGTTATGTCATCAGTGATGTCATTTGAGATGTCATCAGTGATGTCATTGACCATGTCATGAGTGATGCAATATGTGAGGTCATAAGAAGTGCATTGTGAAGGCGTAAGTTATAGTCAGCTCAGGTAACTATAACTGCTGAATTTCACTGGTTTTGTACAAGTGAAATCTGAGGCTAGCTATAAAGTCCCTGTAACCTTTGTTTTTTTAGTAAATTTCTAAGGTTTTTTAAATTCGATTTCCTAACTATAACGACCCTGTAACCTTTGGTTTTTTAAAGTGAATTTTTAAGATTTTTCAAATTCTATTTCCTAACTATAAGGCCCCTGTAACCTTTGTTTTTTTAAGTGAATTTCTCTGGTTTTTTAACTAGTAGTTTGCAGAGTGGTGGAGTAAGGGGCCTCTGACCAGCTCTCAAAAATCTTGCGGTGTCGGACTTACTGGAGGTAACAGGAGGGCTTCTGGGCCCCCAAGAACCCTCAACACACAAGAGGACTTCATCCCCCAACCAGCAGTGCACCAGGAGGCGCGTTTGCAGAGTGGTGGAGAAAGAGGGTGTGGCGTCCGAAGACCTCTCAGCAATTCTGCTGTGTGGGACTTACTGCAGGTAACAGGAGGACTTGTTGGCCCCCAAGGACACTCTAGAGCCAAGAGGACTTCATCCCCTAACCAGCATTGCACCAGGAGGCATGTTTGCTGAGAGGTGTAGTAAGCGTGGCCTCCGAAGTCCTCTCAGCAATCTGTGGGACTTACTGGAGGTAAGAGGAGGGCTTATGGCCCTCAAGGACCCTCAGCATCCAAGGGAACTTCATCCCTCAACCAGCAGTGGGCCAGCGGGTGCATTTCCCGAGTGCTGGAGAAAGGAGGCGTGGCCCCTTAAGTCCTCTCAGCAATCATGCTGTATAGGGCTTACTGGAGGTAACAGGAGGGCTTTTTGTCCCCCAAGGACCCTCAGCATCTAAGGGAACTTCATACGCCAATCAGCAGTGCACCAAGAGGTGCATTTGCATAGTGCTGGAGAAAGGGGGCATGGTCTCTGAAGACCTCCCAGCAATCCCGCTGTGTGGGACTTACTGGAGGTAACAGGAGGGCTTTTGGTCCCCAAGGACCCTCTGGAACCAAAGGGACTTCATCCTCCAACCAGCAGTGTACCAGGAAGCATGTTTGCAGAGGGGTGGAGAAAGGAGGCATGGCTTCCCAAGCAGCCGCGGTCCATGCAGGTAACTACGGTGGGGCCGCATGGGGGGGATTTTGAGGGACGATGCTGAGGGAAAATTAAATAAACCATGCGGCCCCACCGCTGTTATCTGCACAGACCACAGCTGCTCCCAAGACCTCTCAGCAATCCTGCTGTGTGGGACTTACTGGACGTAAAAGGGGGGCTTGTTGGGGAGCCTCAACAGCCAACCAGAAGCGTGCCAGGAGGCGCATTTTCAGAGTGATAGAGAAAGGGGGAGGGGCCTCCGGAGACTATCTGATCCTTTTTTAAATTCATTATTTATGAGGGGATGGTGCTGCATGACCCCCCTTCCCAGAGTCGATTTGTGCCCCAGGGACCCCATCTCCCAGGGCCTGGCCTTTTTTGAATAGGGAGGGGAGCCACCTGGCCCCCCTCCCCGGGCCGATTTAGGTCCCAGGAACCTCACCCTTCAAGGCCCGGCCTTTTGTTTTTATATTATATAAAAATGTTGGCCCCAGGGACCCCATCCCCTGGAGCCTGGCCTCTCCGTTGGGGTCCGCGGGGGGAGCCTCAAGGCCCCCGTGGTGCCTGTCGGCTCCACACCCCCTGCGGGAGCCAGCATTGCTTTGAGACCCAGGGAGCTGCTAAACAGGCAACTCCTTGGATCTCAAACCAATTTGGTTGTTTCCCTGCTCACTTGACAGCGGGCCTTTAAACAGACAATGCTCCGCTTTCAGCAAGAGAATTTGTGAGCTCTTGCTTGCTGTAGCTTGGCCGCATATTTTAGAAAAGCCCTGGTGAGGTGGCGGTCCCTGGGGCTGCAGGGGGTTCCGAGCAGCCCCCACAGATTCTTTAAACGTAAATCTCAGAGGAGGTGGCTGTCCCAGGGTTTGGGGGGCCCAAGAGGCCCCCAATTGTTAAATAAATAAGCTCGGGAGGTGGTGGTCGCCGGGGCAGCGGGCGAGGCCATACGGGCCACCCCCACATTTTTTTGTTCTATAAGCCCCAGGGATGTTGTGGTCCCCGGGGCATCAATGAACCCCAGGAGGGAGGGTGTGCCCCCCTCCTTTATTACAATGCACCCCAGACCTGGCCAACCCAGGGGCTGATTAGAAACGAAACACGGGAGCCCGCGCTTCATTTTTTAAAACATTTTAGGTGGGATCCGTGGATCCCGCTGAAAGTGTTTTAAAAAAAAATTCTACCCTGCCCCTTTTCCTTTTTAAATTTTTTTTTGTGGTACTCAGCTTCAAGTCGAGTCCCAAGATGGCTGACAAAACTTCAGGGTTGAAGTGTTGGCAGCCAATCAAATTTCAGTAGTATCCGCGAGTCCACTTCAAGGACTCGCGCCCCCAGATATATATATTTTCGAAACTTAAATATTTCAAAAACTACAAAAAGCACTCTTTCTGGACCAACATCTAGCTTTCTGCCAAATTTGTGGCAATTCGGTTCAGCGGTTCGGGCTATAGTTGTGTTAAAAAATTGAAAAATCCCCATAGACATAACATGGGGAAACGTGTTTTGGGACCTCTCCTTTTTTCTCAGCCTCCGCTTGGCAGATCACCCCAAAACTTCCAACACAACAGTTGAATCAAAAAGGGGAAGATTAAATTTCATGAAAATTCGTCTAGCGGCTCCAAAGTTATTGGCATAAATAAACCAACCTTTTCTTATGGAAACTTTGGTCCAAACTATAACTACCTACCGGTCGCCAGTAGATAGTTATAGTTAGGACCTATTATCCATAGGAAATCCGCAACATTCTATTCCCAATAAATTTGGCGTCGTTTGACGAATCATCGCGAAATTTTCAAAACTAGTGGGGTGCTCCGGTCCGCTCCTGTCTTGAAAGTTTCGGGGTGATTCATCAAGCGGGGGCCGAGAAAAAAGGGGGGTCCCAAAACGTGTTTTCTCCATGTTAATTCCCATAGGAAATTTTTGCCACGGCTACAGCCCGAACTGCTGAACGGAATTACACCAAATTTTGCAAAAAGGTAGCGCTTGGTTCAGAAAGCGACCTATTTTTTAAATGGTGTAAATCCGTTCAGTAGTTGCGGAGAAATTCAAAAAATAAGAGTGAAAAAATCAATTTCCCATAGGAAACTTTATGCAAGGCTACAGCAAAAACTGCTGAACGGAATTACACCAAATTTGGCAAAAAGGTAGTGCTTGGTTCAGAAAGCACCCTTTTTAAAAATGGTGTAAATCCATTCAGTAGTTGCTGAGAAAATCCAAAATAAAAGTTTCGATATCTATGGCTGCGGTGGATCCGCGCACCCTCCCGATCACGAGCTGCATGCTAATTGGCTGTCAACACTCCAAACCAGGAAGTGTTGGCAGCCATCTTGTCCCTCGGTAGAACCGAGGCACAAGAAAGCAGTGAGAAAAACACAAAAAACGCGAAAAGGGGGCCGGGTAGAAACACCCTTAAAAATCGACCGCCACCCCCCGGGGCTTAAAAAAAAATGGTGCGGGGCTTCTTTTTTTTCAAATTTAAATAACCTGTGTGGGGGGGCTCGAGCCCCCACACGCCCCGGGGACTGCCACCTCCCCGGGGCACTAACATGTAAATTAGGGGGTCCGTTAAGGACCCCCGAGCCCCGGGGACCACCACCAAAGGCTGTGCATTTGGATGGGAGGGGGGCCGCGCGGCCCCCCTCCTGGAGCCATTGATGGCCCTGGGGACCGCCACCCCCCAGGGCCGGCTCCTGCAGTGTCCCGGGGTGCCTACCCCCGGGACACTGTAGTTTGCAATGACAGGACGGAGCCTCGCGGCTCCCGTCCTGCCATTGCAAACTGCTTTGCTTCATTGAAGCGAGAGCAGGGAAACCTGCTCTCGCTTCAATGAAGCAAAGCAGATTGCTTTCCACATGGGGAGCTGCATGTCAGCAGCTCCCCATGTGGAAAAGCAATGCCGGCTCCCGAGGGACGCGGGGAGCCGGCTGGGACCGTGGGGGGATTGGGGACCCCCCCACGGTCCCCAACGGAGAGGGCCAGCCCCGGGGGATGGGGTCCCCGGGGCAAAAGGAGGCCTGAGGAGGGGGGCCACGCAGCCCCCCTCCTTAAAAAAATAATAAAAAGAGTGGCCATGCCCCGGGGGATGGGGTCCCCGGGGCCAGAATCGGCCACGGGAGGGGGGCCAGGCGGCCCCCTTCACGTTTTTTTTTTAAAAAAAATGAAAAAAGGGGTAAGGCCCTGGGGGATGGGGTCCCCAGGGCCCAAAAGAAGAAAGAAAGGGGGCCACACAGCCCCCTTCGGAAAAAAAAAAACGATCGTGCTGCAGGCCCCGCCCCTTCCTTTACCACTCTGCAAACGCGCCCCTGGCGCGTTTGCAGAGGAGGAACGATTCCCCTTGAATACTGGGGGTCCCTGGGGCCAACTAGCCCACCAGGAACCTTCAGTATGCGCCAGGGGGCTGCGTTGCAGAGAGGTGTACAGAGGCCACGCCCATTTTTACACCTCTCTGCAACGCAGCTCTGTGGCGCTTACTGGAGGTACCTGGTGGGATAGTTGGACCCCAGGGACCCTCAGGATTCAAGGGGACTTAATCCCCCAACTTAAAATGCGCCACGGGGTGCGTTTGCACAGTGGTGAAGGGAGGGGCGGGGCTTCAGGTGACATGTGTGCAAACAGGCCCGTGGCGCGTTTTAAGATGGGGAATTAAATCCCCTTCAATCCTGAGGGTCCCTGGGGCCAACTAGCCCACCAGGTACCTCCAGTAAGCGCCACGGAGCTGCATTGCAGAGTGTTGTAAAAAGGGGCATGGCCTCTGAACACCTCTCTGCAACGCAGCTCTCTGGCGCATACTGGAGGTATCTGGTGGGCCAGTTGGCCCCTAGGGACCCTCGGGATTGAGGAGGAATTAATTCTCCAACTTAAAAACGCGCCACAGGGCGTGTTTGCAGACATGTCATCTCAGGCCCCATCCCCTTCCTTCACCATTGTGCAAATATTCCTCTAAAATCAGCCGAACTACGAATTCCGATTTACTCACCTGTTATCAGGAGAGACCTCAGTGCTGCATCTTTGAGCCCAGTACTGATCCTGAAAACTAATTTTAACCGTACTTACCAGTAAATTGAAATTCCTTCCATAGGATATCATTGCCTGCTTTTTGCTGAAAAAGTTTCTGTCGATTTTTGAAACATACAAATATTCCTCTAAAATCAGCAGAACTACGAATTCCGATTTACTCACCTGTTATCAGGAGAGACCTCAGTGCTGCATCTTTCAGCCCAGTACAGATCCTGAAAAGTAATTCTAACCGTACTTACCAGTAACTTGTATTTCCTTCCATAGGCTAACATTGACTGGTTTCACTTGAAAATTCTTCTAAGTGTGGAGTTTTAGAACTTTATAATATTCCTCTAAAATCAGCCGAACTACAAATTCTGATTTACTCACCTGTTATCAGGAGAGACCTCAGTGCTGCATCTTTGAGCCCAGTACTGATCCTGAAAAATAATTTTAACCGTACTTACCAGTAACTTGAATTTCCTTCCATAGGCTAACATTGACTGGTTTCACTTGAAAATTCTTCTAAGTGTGGAGTTTTGGAACTTTATAATATTCCTCTAAAATCAGCTGAACTACGAATTCCAATTTACTCACCTGTTATCAGGAGAGACCTCAGTGCTGCATCTTTCAGCCCAGTACAGATCCTGAAAAGTAATTCTAACCGTACTTACCAGTAACTTGAATTTCCTTCCATTGGAATCCATTGTCTGGTTTTCCGCAGAAAAGTTTCAAAGTGTCGTTTTTCACAAACTACAAATATTCTTTAAAAATCACCTGTATGACTTAAACGCATTCTTTCAACTGTTTACAGGAGATGCACCAGTGCTGGATCCAGGATCCACCACTGAGTAAGAAAAAGTAACGATAACACTACTTACCTGCTAAGTGAATTTCCGCACCCTAGGATAACATTGGTGATTCTATGTGAAAAAGTTTCGAAGTGTCAAGTTTTAAAATACAATAATATTCCTTAAAAATCACTACTGTAACCAAAACGATTTTACTCAACTGTTTACAGGAGATGTCCCAGGACTGAATCTAGGATCCAGTCCTGTGGTTAGAAAAGTAATCCATAAAGTAACTAATTGCATTTAACTAGAAATTCACATTGAGCTCAATGTTGCATTGTGTTTGAAATTGTGTTGCCCATTGCAACAACTGTAACTACTGTACTTAAAAGTCTATTGCCTATTTGCAAAGTATTTAAACTAAAGTAATTCATTCTGAGAAAGTATATTTTGTAATGTAATGTATAATGTAATTACAATGTAATTTAAAAAATAAAATATCTAAAAATAAATAGTTTAAAAAATGTAGTAAATCAGTATCAAAAAAATAAATATAACAATTAATACATTTAAAAATTGTCATTTACAAAACCTTTGAAATTCACTGAAAAAAACCATAGGTTTCAGACATGTTATAGTTAGGAATTAGCATTTAAAAAACCTTTGAAATTCACTGAAAAAACCATAGGTTTCAGGCACGTTATAGTTTGAAATTAGCATTTAAAAAACCTTTGAAATTCACTGAAAAAACCATAGGTTTCAGGCACGTTATAGTTTGAAATTAGCATTTAAAAAACCTTTGAAATTCACTGAAAAAACCATAGGTTTCAGACAGGTTATAGTTAGAAATTAGCATTTAAAAAACCTTTGAAATTTCACTGAAAAAACCATAGGTTTTAGGGACAGTTATAGTTAGTTGGACATTGCACTCGTACAAAACCCGTGAAATTCCCCCGTTATAGTTAGTTCAGCTAACTATAACTCGCGCCCCGCAATGCACTGCTGATGACGTCACATATTACATCACTCATGACATGGTCAGTGACATCACTGATGACATCACTGATGACATCTCAAATGACATCACTGATGACATCACTGATGACATCATCCACGTGATAATCTGATGCACCTCCTCACACCCTAATATAACCTTTGATACACCCACTCTAAATTACAGACTGCCATTCGCAAAACCATAGACACTCCAACACCAATAACTACATACCCACTCATTGATTCTTAGGTCTACACACACATCCACTCACTCACCTGTACAGTCACTCATACTTACGGTCACTCAGTACAGGACTATCATATGCACTCATACTCCTATATAGACACTCAAACACCGCCACTCGTCCATAGAGGTACTCACACACCTAGTCAGTCATGCAAATAATTAAACACACTGCCATTTACTCACCTATACAGTTATACACACACCAGCTCACTTACTCATACAAATACTAGCACATTCTTACGCTCTTATACAATCACTGATGCAAGCACACACTCATCCATACAGTCACTCTCACAATCACACACTCTCGCTTATAGCTATTTATATACTCCAACACACATATATACTGCCTTTCACATATGTAGTTACTCACACATGTACCACTGGGACATACATTCACTCACTAATACACTCTTACACACACTTACCCACCCATACAGTCTATCACAGATGCACTCTTGAAACCATCCACCCAGTGAATCACCCACTCACACATCTATGCACAGAGTCGCACCCACCCCACCCACACAAACACTCAGGCACCCATACAGATACTCAGACAACCAATCAATAACTCATATAGACACTCATGTAGCTATTCACAAACCCATGCAGCCACTTACACAGCAACAGACAGACGGATACAGACATTCACCCAGTTTAGTCACTAACCCATGCATTCAGTAAGATACGTTTAATCACTCACTTATAGTTAGTCACGCACCTACTAAATCATCCATACAGACACTTATACACCCACTCATTCTTCAATACGCCTTTCCCTATATATATTAAACATATTTAAACTTTACAGAAACACACAGTCACTGGATAATGTCATCAGTGATGTCATTTCAGATGTCATCAGTGATGTCACTGACCATGTCATGAGTGATGTAATATGTGACGTCATCAGCAGTGCATTGCGGGGGCGCGAGTTATAGTTAGCTGAACTAACTATAACGGGGGAATTTCACGGGTTTTGTACGAGTGCAATGTCCAACTAACTATAACTGTCCCTAAAACCTATGGTTTTTTCAGTGAATATATATATATATATATATATACAACCTGTTGGCGGTCGCCAATAGGTAGTTATAGTTAGGACCATGTTTCCATAGGAGAAGCATTTCTTGACTTGCCTATATCTTTGGTGCCGCTTTCACAAAATTTTCCCAAAAAAGTGCGTTGGTGATTCTTGTTGTGCATGCAGAGTTTTCGAGCGAACCATCAAGCAGTGGCTGAGAAGTCAGCTTCCCATGTTAATTCCCATAGGGATTTTGAACAAGACTACAGCCCGAACCGCTGTACGGAATTACACCGGACTTGGCAGAAAGGTAGCTCTTGGTCCAGAAAGAGTGTTTTTTGTTATTTGGTATAAATCCGTAAATTCGTTTTTGAGTTACTGAAATGAAATCTAAATTGGGATATCAAGGGCAGCGAGCCCTCCCGATCTCGTGCTGAGATCTGATTGACTGCCAACACTTCAACCAGGAAGAGTTGGCAGTCATCTTGGGACTCGGCTTCAGCTGAGTCCCAGAAAAAAACCTTAAAAAAAAGAAAAGGGGCAGGGTAGGAATACTCTGACCCATTAGCGCTGACCCCATAGGGCCATAAAACACTTAAAAAAAATATATTTTACCACGAAAACACGACAGAGCCGCAATTTGTTTTTAAAAAAGCAAGCGTGGGTGGACCAGGTCCTGGGGGCATTTATTTTAAAAAGGAGGGGGGTGCACTGGGCCCCCTTCCTGATGCTTATTGAGCCCCAGGGACCACCACCTCCTGAGGCTTTATTGGTTCAAAATGAGGGGGGTGCACAGGGCCCCCTTCCATGGGCTAATGAAACATTGATGGGGGGTTGTGTGGACCTCCCCCGACCATTACCTCCCTGGGTCAAAAAAAGCCTAATGGGGAGGCCCCCGGACCCCTCCAGGCCCCGGGGACCTCAACCTCCCCAGGACCAAATATTTATAAAAAAGAAATGGAAGAGGGGCCACATAGAGATCTGGGGACCACCACCTCCCTGGACCAGCCCTGAAAAGTAAAGGAGAGGAGCAGCGCTCCCCCCCCTCCTGGAGCCATACATGGCCCTGGGGACCGCCACCCCCCAGGACAGACTCCTGCTATGTCCTGGGTTGCCCAACCCCCAGGACATAGCTGTTTGCTTTAGCTTGGTGGAAGCAGTGACAGCTCCCTTCAAGCCAAATTACACACTCTGGTTCCAGCATGCGGGAGCTGTCAAAGTGCTCCCGTCCGCTGGATTCAGAGGTTTCATCCTTTCCCTTCCTGCCGACATGCGGGCAGGGAAAGAGATTATACAATTGTTCTCGCACCCAGGGAGCTGCATGTGTAGTAGCTCCTGCAGGCAAAAGCAATGCTGGCTCCCGCAGGAGGCGGGGAGTTGGCTGGGACCACAGGAGCCTTGAGACTTACTATAAAGTCCATGTAACCTTTGGTTTTTTCTGTAAAAATATATATATTCACTGTTTGAAAGAAATTCTTTTTCCCCCTCGCGGGGTCCCTCTGGACACCCCAGACCAAGGGTAGGGGCTTAGGGTATTCGTACCCTGCCTCCTTTTCTTTTTTTCTGCATTTTTATTTGGGACTCAGCTGAAGCCGAGTCCTAAGATGGCTGCGAACTTTTCCGGGTTGAAGTGTTGGCAGCCAATCAGAGCTCTGCAGATCTCTGCACGAGCTCGTCATTATTTGCGAAGATTTGTGGCAGTAGATATACAAATTTGGATTTCCTTTAATATCTCGACAACTACTGAATGGATTAATACCAAATAACTGAAAGCGTGATCTGAGGACCAAAAGCTACCTTTCTCCCAGATTTGGTGTAATTCCATCGAGCGGTTCCGGCTACAGGCGTGTCTAAAGACTCTATGGGAATTAACATGGGAAATGCACTTTTTATTACCCCACTTTTTTCTCAGCCCCCGCTTGACGGATTGCCCTGAAACTTTCCATGCTAGAATTACTGGCACACTTTTTTGGGAAAATTTAGTGAAGGTTCGTCTACTGGCACCAAAGATATAGGCAAGTCAAAAAACACTTTTCCGATGGTATCATGGGGGCATATTTACAAGCCCCTAGAGCCGCTGATGCGTCACTTTTCTTTTTTTTTAAATTCTCTTTTTTTATTAAACAATTGTGATAGTACAGTGGGCGGCCACGGGCCACATAGCAAGCATTTCCAATGACAGAAAAGTATAGAACCATGCATCAAATAAACCGCTGCGATATATGGGATTAGGGGGGAAGGAGATCAATGTCCAAATCTGTCCTGCGCAGTTCAATTGATGGAGACACACATATTTCACCACGTGACATATTCCATTTAGCCCACTTGTGATCCCATTTCGAGGGACAACCCCTGTGTTTAAATACGTCTTTCTCTGCGATCATCGCGTTGTCCATATCATTAGCCCACTTCTGGTATTTAGGTAGGTCTCCGTTCCCCCACACCTGGGCGATATTCCTCTTAGCTAAGACAAACCCCAATGAAGCCCTCAGTGTGAGTCAAGTCAGTAGCCTCCCACATGTTCAATAAACAAAGTCGCGGGGAGTGAGTAATAGTTTTCCCGCATACCCTCGTAAGCGTGGTGACAATTTTCACCCAGTATGACTGAAGGAATGGACACGCCCATACCGTGTGGAAAAAGGTACCCTCAGTCGTGCACCCTCTAAGTCACCCCGGATCCGGCCGACGTCCCATCTTAATCAGTGTATGTGCCGCTAAATAGACTCTATGTAGGATCTTAAGTTGAATCAGTCGTAGTCGCATTGGAATTGCAACTTCTTTGGGGGAGGAGAGGGCTTTTTGCCAATCGTCGTCTTCTAGATACCCTAATTCCGATTCCCACAACTGTCGGAGACGCACCAATGGGTCAGGCTTGTTATTTATTAGTTTGCGGTATGTAAGTGATATCGCTTTGCGTGTCAGGGGGTCTGTTAAGAGTTGGTCTTCTAGAGGGGATGCCTCAGGTACAGTCTCACCACTAGCCACAACGGAGGTCAGTGCACGACGGATTTGTAGGTAATGGAACGTCTCTGACCCTGCCAGTTGGTGTTCTGCTTGTAGCTCACAGAATGGGATCATCTCATTGCGGATGCATCACTTTTTTTGATGCACCAGTGGCTTAGTGTCGTTCCCCATATTTACAAGGCCACGTAAAGCCACTCTGCATGGCTTTTCGTGGCCTTGTCAATACACCCCCTTTTCAAGCAGCTCATTGCGTGAAAGGGGCGTGCCATGGGTGTTGCTGTGGATGTTCCCAGGCAACACCCATGGATTCTGCCACATTTCCAGATTTACAACATTTCGTAAACCGGGGAATGCGTCAGAATCCTACGAGGCATAAGGAGGCACAACGAGGAGAAATACTTTTATTTCTCCTTGTTTTTCCTCTTTCTATTCATGCTGCATTCTGCATCACACATAGATAGAGGAAAACACCTCTCGTGATTGTTTTTGTACAGGAAGGTGTCCCTTCCTGCACAAAAACAATCATCCCCACAACGCAGGTACCCTTGCACCGTGGTGCAAGAGTGCCTGCTTTGGTGCATGGCAGCCAATTGTGCAGCAGTGCAGGGGAGAGCTCAGGGATACGTCATATTGTTGTAAATATGACGCATCCTTGTGCTTGGAAAGTAACGCAGCACGGTGCAGCCAAATGGCTTGCGGCATCGCGCTGTGTTACTTTCTTATAAATAAGGCCCATGCTCCTAACTATAACTACCAACTGGCAGTAGGTAATATATATATATATATCTGCCTCGAAGTGCTGGTATCGGCGGATGATACTGATCATACATTAGAAGCGCTGGACACAGCACATTGCACAGGCACCCCTGATGATTTGGAGACAGCAGGCATATGCAGCTCTTATGGAATATATATATTTTTTTACTTAATGCTGATATGTATAAAATAAAATCCATTAAAAAAATGTGAATTCAAAAAAAAAAAATGTGAATTCAAATGTATGCCATTTTCCTATGGGTTAATAATTTACAGCTAACCTGAAGACTAAAAACATTGCCAACAAGTGACCAGATTCACTCGATACGTTATTAGATATTAGAAAATCTCTATTGTATGATTAGTTAAAGTCAATACATTTACAAAAACTATATTGATATTTCATATGATTATGTGGAAAACACATTTAAGTAATTGTAACTTAGCCCCATCGAAAGGAGCATTAGTTTTTTCTCGGTGCACTGTAATGGCTTTGTATGGGTAGATGTCAGTGGTTACTCAAATAGCTCTTCTAAATTAGGACGAAATAAAGTTTCACTGGAACGTGCTACAGTTACTTAAATCCATTCGCTCTTAGATTAATGTTTTTGCATTACAGGCTGCCTGCAAAAGCAAATGATTCCTTGATTGTCTTCTCCGCTTCTTTTTACACACATAATTCGCTTCTTACAGAGACTGCATATTCCTTCTGCCGAGACTTGAAATGCATTGCACTCATTAACACTTTTGAACTAAAGTGAAAGTGTTCCTACAAGCAGAAAGTTCACATGGGAGGAGCTCATTTTATATAAAAGAATACGGAACTATATTCATGTAAACATTTGACACTGGAATACATTTTTCTTTAAAGGATTTGTAAGTGGGTTCATTGTACAGCAAGTCACCTCAAGATTTAATTTCCCACCATGATTACATCACGTAATTTCATCACGTTTGACCAATAAATCATCAAAAAAGGAGAAAAAGATGGTGGGAACGTTTCTGGGATGGTTGGAGTTTGAGGTGTTTGGGCCTAGTCATGTGGGCAACCAGGGTGAGTTCATTTGCAGAATCACTATCTTGTAAGGTTGAGTATGAGCCGAGCCATTACTCTCACATAGACTTAGCCATGTTGGTCAATGGAATTATGTAATAGCTGTTGGTGGTGTTGGAGTCTCTTAAGAGTTAATTTCTGATCTGGGTGATGTCAGTGTAAGACATGATGTACACTATTCTCTGCTGGCAGCGTGTGTTCCAAGTGACACCCTAGTACAATATAAAGGGATGTAATACAGAATAGTGTGCGCAGGCTGAGTGTGCGTGCTAAATGTCAGTATGCTGCTGTTAGCATGATACACTAGAGTGTCACTTGGAACACACGCTGCCAGCACACAAACCTTGACCATGTGAACACTGTTCCACAATTCAACCAATGTGTTGCGTATGTCTTGCACAGGCACATGCATTCTGCACATGATTTTATCACACACAAACTTCCAGGTCAACCTGATGTGGGGAAGTTGTGAGTGAAACACACTGCAGCATGACTTAAGAAGAGTTGACTGATTGAGTAGGCCTCACTGCAGTGACCCAGGGTTGAATGGTCATGTTCACTACTACTGATCACTACACAGTATGCTACAACCACATGTTTGATCTGTTTCACTCCTGGCAAAGGCAGTAGCATACATCAACTATGAGGGTAGGTATTTGGGTGGCTCTCCTGGTCCAACCAGTCTGAAATCCATTACACAGGCCTCTGTCAGGGCACACACACACATATTCTATGTTACCTTATGAGAACCTACCAGCATTAATGACCAGACAATGCAGTTGGGTGCTAAGGCCAGGGGTACACAAATCTTACCATAAGAGGAAAATTCCCTACCGAAAAACACCATTGCACCATAGTTAATGAAAATGTATATGTCCACAGCCATTTTTGGTTGCTTTTTGACCTACACACTTCACACATTACCCATCTCTGTCTCCCTGACATGATGTGATGGTTGGCAAACATCTCCTTTGTCTTACTATTCTGAAAAATGCAACACATTGCTACTTCAGCTATTTATTTTGTTTTGTTACGGGCCTTTGAGTCTACTTGCATTGCTCTGCAAAGCATGGTAAATGTGTATTGTATCAAGTGTGGGGGCTAATTTAATCTTAACATCAATCAGTCCTGGAAAGGTGTTACATGTCTGCTGTTTTGTGGATCCCCACACATGCATGAATGCATTATTTACAAATAACATTTTGATATCTACACATGAGATTAGACCTTTAGCCATGACAACTGTCTCCCATTATCTGTGATGGTATCTGCTTGCAAAGTGCTGCCATTCTGCATGCTATTCCATTTGTGAAACACACTACAATTAGGAGATTGCATCAGAGACTGAGTTTTTGGGAGATTAGTGATCCATCATACACTAAGTGCCACATGAAACACACTTTAATTTAGCTGCTCACAGCAAGATAGCTTAAGAGAAAGAGGACAGGAATGACCCATATCTATCTAGATATGTGGCAATCCAGCCCTGTCCCTTTCATGCACTGCACCGCATCACATTGGTTTGCTACGTTGATTTGTTCTTAGTTGGAAGTATGGTCCCATTTTTATCAACAACTCAGAATTCATGATTCATACATGTTGCGGCCTACATCTAGTTGAGAGGATGTGAGTGACTAGATATGTACATTGATATTCACACAAACACAACACACTGTATAAGTTACAAAATTCATATTTATTGGATGACAACTTGACATATTTTCTGTCAGTATTACCATCATTTGCTATTCATTATGCAAAAAATGGCAACTATTTGGTCCCGTCTCTGCTGACCTGCCATTGCGTGCTCTATGTCTGCATTATTGTCTGCATCCTCTTCAAGTTCCTGTTGAGTTTATGGCTCATAGTCCCACAGCACATTTGTTTTTAACCAGATATTAGTGAAAATTGCACAGGCAAGTATGATTTTGCACACCATAGGAGGCAAGGACAAGACCCTTCTGCCTGACATGTCCAGGCAGCGGAACCGGAACTTTAGGTCCCCAAACATCCTCTCGATTACATTCCTTGTCTTTGTCAAAGCAGAGTTAAATCTTTTTTCAGACTCCGTCTGCAGATTGTTGAATGGAGCCATGTCTGCAACTCATATCCTTGGTCACCTGAAAAGTGGAAAATACCAACAGGCAATGATTTTGTACTTTGTTACTTAGACATAAGTGACCATGTGTGTTATGTTTACCGGCAAACTCATAAAGATTTCTTTCACTTTTAACAGATAGGTGTTAGGTACTGTTAACCATTGCTTTACATATGTATGTTCAACTTCTACGTGTCATTGCACATATTGTCCATGTTGTGAAACATAGAACACATCTACATGCTGACTTTCATGTTTTGACAGTAGATTACTGTGATAAGTACTTTTTAATGTTCTTAAAAGCTCTATGATATTCACACTCAATATGTCTTCAAAGTAACAAACGTATGATAATTTTCTTGCATACATTCAGACCTGTGTAGGTTGTGACAGTGCCAACACGATTGACACTCACACATACATTTGTCCTTTTTTCCCCTATGATGTCCTTGCTTGCCTACATGACATTAGCACAGCCTTTGATTTGTTTACCATGGTAAATTTGCTTAGTACATGTAAGCAATTTCCAACATGTGACATGGATATTTACTTTGTTTTTTCCCAAACATCATCTAATGCTTTTTGTATGCGAAGTTGTCATGCTGAACTTAGTTTGACACATCGGTACAGCAATGTAGGGCTTTTTCATGGGACAACATGATCTAAATATAGGTAACTTTATACTACAGACCTGTAAACAACACTTTCAGTTTTACATGTACGTATGTGACTTGGCCTTGTAGGTGATTATGTACTTATATGCCTTGATTCTGACATCATTGATGTAGCATGCGTGGGTTCAGTTTAGGATCCTGAGTACACTGTGATACCTTACCTTGGTTGCATTTCCTATTACGTTGTTGCCTAGTGTTTGACATATTTCACAGCATATTCGTTGACTGCTCCAGTTTTAAATTGATGGTCGGAGATGCAGAAAATGTAGGTAACTTGAGCCACTAAATTGTCCATCTTGATGAAGTATGCCAATGTGGGTTATTATCTATGTGTATGTTTGGACCTAGAAAGTTTGAATGTCTGAAAAATAGGTGTACTTTATTCTTTTGGTATCACATATGTACCTAGAGTTGACATTTACTCATTATTTATCCTCACTTACAGTGCATGACATAAAAGGAATTTACAACTTCTTCTTCCATTTTTGGTCCTGATACTTTGGTCAGCCCACAGATTTGCTGCCATGTGTGACACATTTACTTAGGAACACATGATTTGATCAACACCAGTTATTTTTTGCAACTTTAACTGATAATCCAAACTTGATAAACCATTGCACATACACACATCTCAAACTTAGCTAGTTTGTATCCTTTCCACTCATATTGAATTAAATTGTGAACCACATGATTTGTGTGTTGATTTGTTCAACATTGCAGAAAATGCAGTTCTATCCACTCACACAGTCTGCGATGACACAATACTTGTCACTATAGAATTTTTCTACTTCCATTGCAGGATTAGTGAGGGAATGACACAATAGGACATCATTATGTACATGTTGGAGTAAGTTATTCCCAGTATGTGCACGACACGAGATCCATACACAAACACACAGATGGCTATTATGTCATACATTACAACTTTTTAGTTAGTATAATGTATATTTCTGTTTTCCTTAACAATAAATAGGCCATTTCCATATGTGCCATTCTGAAACTGTTCATTGATGGTACTGTGGCAGAAGATGTACACGTCATGTGCAGCGGCGGCTCCTCCGCCCTGGCGGAGGAGCATCGCCCCCCCTGCTGAGAGCCAGGCAACTGAGGGAAACAGAAATAATAAAATGATAATAAAACCATTTTCTTATCATTTTATTTTTCTTTCCGCTAAAGGCAGCCAATTCATGGCGGGCCATGACGAGAGATGGGGTAGGAGTAGTGCACATTGTAAGAGCGCATGACGGTTTGGCCGGCTGTCTAAGGCCGGCCAGATTCTCATGCTCACTTTTATCTCTCTCCACCCGAGCTGTGTTGTACAGCCGGGTTGAGTAGAAGCACAGGCTCCTAGGACTTGAGCGAGCGTTAAACAAGCCCACACAGGCCAATCACAGAAATGCTCTCATGCTGTATTACCAGTGTGAGAGCAGCATCTTATTTGGCATCTAGGAGCCTGCGCAGTGGCAGGGACCGGAGCAGAAGAACCCTGAGAAGGCGGCCAGCAGCGGAAGGTAAGTGCTTTTTTTTGTATTATTTACACCCTACCCCAAAAATATGCCCCTAAGTGCCAGGGCTCTCGTCAGGATGCCACTGCAGCTTGCAGCACACATTGCCCATGCCATGCTGCCAATGATAGGAACAGCACAACTACTAACCATCATCCTCCTACATGTGTGACAATTCGGATTATTTCGGGCCTCCAAAGCTACAAGAATGGCTTGGGCGGCGGGTAATAGTAATTTTAAATGTATATTGAATTAATAACTAACTGTTGTTGTGGCCATCTCTAAATTTGCCAGACAGTGGCACCTTGTGGCAGACTGTCACAAGCGCAGTTGTTGACAATTAAGTGCCGGTGGTGAGCACCGGAAACCACTGGCTCAAATTAAGCACCATGTGTATGGCTCACGATTTGTGGCAGAAATACAAAATGCGTTATAAGAAGAGTATGCTGTTCCCCAAGGATGGACAACAAGTAGGAAGGCCAAAGGAGGGAAATCCTCCTTTTCGGAACTAGAGTCCTCACACACCCAGCAAGCTAGGTGTCATGCTTCATCATATGAACTTGCTCCTCGTCGGGTCGGCGCTGCAATACCCGACGGGCACCCATAAAGGGGCTCTTTAGCGGAGATCTTCTGTTCCTTGCCGTATGGTGCCGTGGGTGTGAGGGCCCTAGGTTACCACTAATTTAGGTGTCTGGAGCTGAGAAGACTGCATGGAGCAAGCGCTACCACTCAGATAGGTGAGCTGCAACTTGATGGATATAATTAAACCCATTGTTTCTCTCTTTTTTAATGTTGTTGTTTTTAATCCAGTCACTCTCTCTTTAAAACCCTGTGATTTTAATAAGGGGTGCATTACTCACTTACGATGCACTGACCTGATGGACACTTGTATGAGGCTGTGAGGATGACAGTATTCTTTTGTCAGACTATTATATCTAGTCACTTTGTTTTCCATGTCATCCTTGTTTAGGTTACTACTAGGTTTGGCGGGACCTCGTGCTCGCACCCAAGAATAGTGGTAGGTAGGAACTCTTCCGCCCACCACAATGTGTAGATAGTGTTTTTCACATAGGTCCTGATGAAATGCAGGGTATCATTACTGAACGTATTGCATGAAACATGTTGACCATTTGCTAAGAGTTGAGCATCGCTCCACTGGACCGTTGAGCCAGCGAGCGGCCACTCTTCCATTCTTTTAATAAGGTAGATAACCACCCTAATAAACATAATTTTTGGATTATCTAACCTTTTTTAACATCACTCACTGACGTCACCTCTACACAGTCCCCTAGGGCCCTCACACCCACGGCACCATACGGCAAGGAACAGAAGATCTCCGCTAAAGAGCCCCTTTATGGGTACCCGTCGGGTATTGCAGCGCCGACCCGATGAGGAGCAAGTCCATATGATGAAGCATGACACCTAGCTTGCTGGGTGTGTGAGGACTCTAGTTCCGAAAAGGAGGATTTCCCTCCTTTGGCCTCCCTACTTGTTGTCCATCCTTGGGGAACAGCATACTCTTCTTATAACGCATTACCTGGGCATGTTTGCTGGACCCCGTTTAAAAGCCTTATCTATCCCCCTTTTTGTTTAAGAAATACAAAATGACCAGTTACAAATGGCAAGAGTGAATCTAGGTAAGGGACTTTTTGGGACAAATTGACATTACATGTATGTCTCTTGGAAAAGTAAAGGGAAAACTTTGTTAGATCAAAAAAAGATATTAAAACCAGTCAACACCATTAGAAGCCAATATCAAGTTCCACTTTGTAACTGGAATCACTGGTATTTTGGTCATACTTTTCCAAAATCCCAAATGACTGGATCTAGTGTAAAAAATTAGTAACTAGCCAACTCAAATTGCCCTCAAAGTAGTCAGCAGGTTTGTTTTGTTACTGCTGCGAGCTCTGTCTTGCATGTAGGCTAGGAGTGTGTGAAATTGGTGGAGTTTCACTCCGTGGTAATCCACGGAACTCCATTAAAATTCCATGGATTCCAGGGAATAAACTACACGATTCTGTGTGGCTGCAAGTTTTCTTTCCAGATCACTGCCAGGCCTTCAAATAAGCAGCACGTTGCAGAAGAGCAGAGCGCTGCAGGCTGCTGCCTCACACCATGGGCGGACAGTGCTAGCCCGCAGCTACCGGATTCTGCAGGGGGCACACTTCTGTAAACTGTAAACATACACAAGCAGAGGCAAACACAGGGCAAAATCTGCCCCTATATGCCTCAGCTAGCACCAGTTCTGTTCCCCTGAGCACCACCATCCACCCAAACAATTCAGCAGTAGTAAAAGACCTTCTTCTTGGTGCCCCCCTGACTGTACACTGTGAAACCTGTGTTGCTGGTGCTGCTGCTGTAAGCTGATACTAGCAGCCAAAGGAGGGATAAAAACCCAGCACTGCCACCAGAAAATTAACTGATCAGACGTGTCACTACAAGACCAAAACAGGGCTTTCTCAGCAAAACAACGACAATGGCGTTACCAAAAACAAGGCAACAGACAAGAACTATGCAATAGTAGTTTGAAGGCAAAAAGAAATTACAGAAATACATTTCTCTCCGCTTGCCACAGAAGTTAAATAGATGTGTTAGCCGGTCCTACAGCAAGGATGTTTTTAATGGCATAGCGCGTACCGCTCTGAAGGGTTCTTATTAGTCAGGGACATAGGAGGCATGGGCAGGTAACCGACATAAGTCATTATCAGCAGCTGCTCCATGACACAGGAGTGAATAACATACTGAAGCTTTAAACTCTATGAAGAGTGAGTCTTTCTGGAGCACTTACCTGTCACTCAGTGCCCCGATGCATGATGCAATGAGTCCCACTTTCCTTCACAGCCCCAGTGACTGCATGCTCCCAATCTCCTCTTTTGCAGCTTCTCACAGGATACTGGGTAACTTCGGATGTCAGGAGGCAGTGACAAAGGGGGCAGCAAGAGCTGGTGCACCCTGAGTGGCATCAGTTCTGTAAGGCACCACTGCAGCTGATCTAGGACCAACTCAGTGTCTTGTCACACTTACGACACTTCATCAAAGAGGCTTCAGACTGGCATCAATCCAGTTCACTCCGCTCACTGGGGTACGCTAGCTCCCTCAGTCCACTGTACACACATATCTGAAAGGGACAAGCAAAGGTACCAAGTGAAGGGCCAGTGAGCCTCAAACTGACTGAGCATGGGGATGTGAAGCAGACACATCCTGTACCAAGTGGTTATGCATTCTTCAGCTCACAACAGCAATACAGAACTTACAGGCATCTCCCAGCCAATCTCAGGATTTGCTTAAAGCTGCTCTTTTGCGCCTTCGAGCGGCTGCAGGCTGTGGGCCGGAAGAGGCCCTCTGGGGACGCGCAACTTCTGCAGCTCTGCGGGCTGCAGTTCCCCAAGCACACGTGTCACGAGTGTCAGAGTCATTGTTCATTATTAGTTTAATTAATACTAGACGCTGAAGCCTCCAAACAAACACCCCTGAGCAGGTGAAGGAGATGAAATGTGATGAAGTTTAGGCATGATTGATTAATGAAGCTGTGTGCTGTTTAATTCCGTTGGCAGAGCAGAGTTGCAGAATTTATTAGTAATTCCACATTTGTTAGACCCAGCTTCCTTGGCACCAGGGAACTCAGGAGTTGCTGTGCTCCAATCACATCAACTGGAGTGTTCCCCACTGGTGTCCTGGTGCCTCAATACTAGTGGACCCAAAACTGGATAACCAAGTACTCCTCTCCAGCACTTGACTCTCTCAGTGGAGCGAGATAGAGCAGTCCAAGGCCTACTGAAGGAGGTGAGGAGGATTTAGACATTCAGAATACAGTGTAAATCAATGTCCAGTCAGTCCTTTACTTTTTAAAAAGAAAAGTACTTTAATACACACAAGGGATAATACACTACACATAGAACTAGGATAACCAGTCAAAACCAGATGTCTCTACAACTCTCTGAGCCTGAGTTGTGACCCCAAATCGTATTATAGTGCCTAGATGATAAGCACTACAAAAGCACAATTAGCATGTAGACAAACAATTAGCACTTCATGTCACAGATAGGGGTGGGTGAATAATTCTGCTCTGCCAGCAGAGTTTGCAGAGTTTTGCCCACTCCGCGCGGAGTGCGGAGTTCCGCAAAACTCCACAAAGTGAGTCGAAGCTGAGTTTTTTCTCTTGAGTGAGAAAAATTGCACGCTAGACCTCCTCCCGGTGCGATATCTCAACGGGGGTGGTTGCGGCAGGTCGCGACCGCTCATGTTGACAAATCTGCTGCTCGCTTTGAGGAAGCTGTCACTCAAGCAGAATATCTACTCGACTCATAGTACAGCGCAGGACAAACAGCCAGATCTAAAAATCAGTGTGAGCAGAGTGATTTACCACACTCCGCAGCTCACAGAACTTCGCGGAGCGCGGCGTAATTTTATCACCACTACACGGAGTTCCGCCGAGTAGGACTCCTTGAACTCTGCTCAGGCCTAATTACAGACCATGCTGTATAGAGTTACTCTCATTCGTTAGAGCCATGATACCAATCTTTGTGATAAAATGAAGTCGTTTCAGCATTTGATGTGAAGTCAAATGTTCTTGTACAGCCCTTAACCTGCCACCCAAAGAATCAGAAGTGCCCTCCCGTCCTGAGCAAGGAGACCGCTCTAGTGGCGTCAGGGATCCGAATACAGGTGCCTGATGTCTTGGCACAGTTTACTGGAGTCCCATTAATCCAGTAGCCACTGACTAGCTGTATCAGGGTAGTGGCTGGTCAGAGTGCCAAAACACCCTGATACCCCCAAATGTCACAAAAAGAAATATGGGGGCCTATACAACAGTACACTCTTCACTAACTACAAATTGTAACTCGAAGTACCACACAGGCTCCCACAGCGCAGGGGAGGAGTCTGGGCCAAGTGATCTCACCTTCAAGGAATGGGATCCAGCTTCCCCATCTCCCTCTGTCTCTGTTGATGTGCTACAAGCTTCCTTATCTTGAGCAGCTGTCTGCAATTTCCTTGTGATCCAAGCGGCAGCTCCACAAGTCTCACGAACAGCTGGTTCTCTGACTGATGCCCTTGCTCCATGTCAAACTGGCAAATTCCTTTGCAGCATAATCCATCAGTCGCAGAGAAAACTTCATCAAGTTCAACCATTATCAAGGGTTTTGCAGATGTGGTGAGCAAGCTTCTTATCATGCCTTCATACCACAGGCAGTGGCTGGCTTCCTTGGATGGACCAGGTGTGGGCCGCCTTCATAGAACTGTAGACAAGTCTTGAACAAAAACTGACCGCTAAGGCCAGACTTTTATTACCTCTAATTGATAGGCTGATCCAATCAGAGGGTCTTCTTCTTTTGAATCCTGGGTGCTCCTTCAATCGTGAGGCACAGTTATGACATGTTCACTGCATGTCCAGGGTATGCAAAGGATGACTTACTGTCTTCTCTTGTACCAGCCCGGGCTATTACCAAGAGAGGAATTTTAATTAACTCCAGACCAGGAGGCCCTGACCATCACCCACAGAAAGGGGGGAGGGCCCCTCCTAGCAGAGTTAGTGCAGCTAAACACAGATAAGATTGAGTGTCTACTCCCAGCCCACCAGGCTTCTCCAAGGTATATAGGAAGGGCACTGGGAGCTGGAATGTCCAGTAGAACAGCTCAGTTCACATTACACACAATGGCTCACCTCACCATCCTCAACTAGTACACTCACTGGCACTGAAACACACGACCCAGGTAGACAAAGCAACGGGGCCACAGGTAAGGGAGACTGCACATACTTGATCAGGTGGGTGGCTAGTAGCCCACCCTTTTTCATAATACAGGGATACAAGTATCCCTGACTATAGATTTATTGCTGCCACCACTGTCAGTCTACCAAAGCCTGGGTAGAGAGGGTAGTAGCCACTCTGTAAAATATGGGTGCGCTATGCATGACCCCCTTGACCTCAGAGCCAAGCACTAGGGTCTCAATCCATGCAAGGAGACCCTCGGTGGACATGCATGATTGTCATGCTCACTGAGGTAGGGATCCAGAAAACATACAGTAACTTTTAAGTGACTTGCCTGGAGAGTGGCATAAAGCAGAGGACGCACGCTCTCCAGAGACATGCAGAAGACTTCCCGTACCAACAGCATTACAAGTGTAATACGGAATTACTAAATTCCTCCAATTCCATCGGTGGAATTTAAAATCCTGCCCACCCCTAATGTAGACATTATTCTGTTGATACTTATCGGCCTGGGCAACGCATGTATGTGCTTTCCAAAAATGAATGAAGGCCATATTTTAAAAGGTTTGCTTGGGGGTTCAAATGGCACAAAGCAACCTAAAACAGTGCAAACAGTAGAGACAGATCAATTTTGAAGCAAAAAAGGTATTTTACATGGAAAACTGCCTCTTTGCGCTAACCACCTGTTCATATATGCATGCGAGATGTGTCTGGTGTGGACCAGTACAAAAAACAAATGTTTTGCTGCAAAGCCAATCTATTATACTTAGGGTTATCACCTCTTTTCATGTCACTGCAGACATGCAGTTACTGTTTTCAGTTCTAAGCTTTTCTGTGATAACATAATGAATTCCGGGTGTTGTGGTCTTAATTCACTTGATTGAACTGATTAGACTAACACATCTGAAATCAATGATTTGTAGGTGAAAAATTCAGGACTGCAGACAGCATCTGTTATGACCTAATGTGGGACAATTATCCTAACTAAAGTAGCATGATCTTGCTGTGCCTTAAATCCTAATGCCTAGTGCAACTAGGCACAAGTAAGGGGTTAAGTGATATATCACCTAATGTAACTATGTCTAAAATGAGTGCTTTAAACTACACATAGGGATTTAAAGAGGAGTGTCACTACTAGTAGTTACTTTATGAATCATATGATATTTTTAGTGACTCACCTCCTATTTCAGGGGGTGGGGACATGTAAGTCTACACTTTTGAGTAACTGTTCACCTGTAAATGGGGAAAAGCCAAAAGTAGTAAAGTTACTCAAAAGTGGGAGAGTAAATTTGCTTGAGGTAAGTCAACACATGTAGATTTACTTTTGTGAATAAACCCTAAAAACGTCTTATCCAGCCATAAAGTTTCTAATAGTAATCACTTTTAGCCGTATTTACGTTCTGCACCCTTGGCAGAGACTCACCATTTAGGTCATAAATGGTCCTATGGTAAAGTATTAGGAAAAATGAATATGTTTATTAAACTTGCAAACAAAAATAGAAAAAAATATCTATGTTAAATATTAATGGGAATTTTTCTATGAAACAGGATTTAAAAATGTAATTTACATTAAAAAGGTAGTTATTCAGAATATATTAAATTAAAATACCATTATTTGTATTAAATTAAGAAAAACAATCCAACCTAAAGAAAAAATATATATATATATATATTTTTACTATGTATTAAAGCATATTAAAAGTGGCGTATAGGATTAACTAAAAGTCAATTCTTTGTAATAAAAAATAATGTTACATTAATTTTTAAAATTAAAAAGATTATTAAAATATTTTAAAATAAAATAATACATATGTTTAATGTATGGATTATTAAACATTACATTAAATGCATTTATAATTTTAAATAGTTTAAATAATATAATTTAATTTATTTTAAGATTAGTTCCTTTGAGGTTTCATTTTAAGTCCCTACCTCCATTATTTTATATGGAACGGTTTTGCAGTACCAGTGGTTGGCCATGAGTGGGGCTGGTCTTACTCCAGTTTTGGGCTTTTTTTGGCTGCAGAAACTATGTAAGTGCTGCTTGTGAATAGCAATGGACTTAGTATTCTGTGCAAAGGTACAGTTTCCTCCCTAAGCCCATCCCTATCACTTCATGAACTCCTCCTTCCTATTTCCTTAACCCCTCCCCTTTAGTCATAAATATTCCCTATTTTCCAGCCACTCCCTTCTGTCCACGTACATAAAAGTTAGGAAAGACGGAGGCATAGCTCTTCGCACTTAGGTATGTGAATAGTATTTTGTAATACATTAGTAGTATTACTGTAGTACTACTAAACATACTACGAAATGCAGTAGGTCCGGTGATTGGCAGCAAGAGCAAGGACTAGACAAAATTTTGAAAAATGCCAGATAAGCACCAGTCTACAGAACATTGTGTGCATGGCATTGTGGTATTCAAAGCAATTATAATTCTGATCTCAGATGCTGATGTATATCCTGTAGAGGCTGGAAGGAATTTGGTGATTAAAATGGTCTTTACAACCACAAAGAGGAAGCCAATGGTATTTTGCTGAATATATTCCTGGCATGGTTTTTAGATATGGTATGGCTTGGCTATGTGGACTCAGGACTAGGGGTGTGTGGAATCATAATCTTTTAAACAACATTTGTGAAAATTATGGACAGTTCACAAAATGTAATGAAAATTGAATGCAAGGGTATACCTCACATTCAAAAGTCATACAAAATACCATCAGTAAAGGCTCTTGAGGGGAATGCCTCAGTTCGACATTTTCTGCCCAAGCCAGTCTTTCACAGGCAAAAAATATAGAAAAGGTTGCGTCTGTGAAATTTCTGAAAATTCACATAATGTGAAATTCAAGAATTTTGGGGCAGATTTACTAACGTTTGGCACAATGCAGGCCAGCAACAAAAGGTGCTATGCTGTGTAGCATCAAAGGGAGGGAGAAAAGCTGCGCCATATCTACTAAGGTATAGCAATGTTTTTCTGTCCCTCTGTGCTGGTGAACTTCTGACTGTTTTGTGTCAACGCACACATCCTTGCACTTTAGTGCAAGGACATGTGCCTTCTGTCAAGCATAGATTTTGTACTAAAAGGGAACGTTTCCAGTACAAAAACTATGCTATAATAATTTCCCCACTTTGTATGTGTGCTGTACAGTGCAACACATGCAAATTAGAGAAAATGTGGAGAGTTTTAAATGTTACCTCTCCGTTATGCCTGACTTGAGGGGGCATGCGTTTTTAGCACAAATCCCTGTTGAGCATTGTTCGTAGATAGGGATTTGCATCAAAACCCACGGATGGTTGCATGGGAACACCCACGTATACCTGTAATGGAATGCCCCCTTGATGCAAAGTAGCATAATGAGCGCATAGACCTCATTTGCATCATTTTAGGCAACTTTCCAATTCAAATCAGGATTAACATTGGAAAGTAAATCCCAGCACATTTTTTGCTGGTTTTGAAACGCTTTTGTGATTAAAAAAAAACCTGTGGTACAGTGTTAGTAAATCTGGGCCTTTGTATGTAAAAATGTCATCAACCCTTACCTAAGACGTGGAATTTGTCAAGAGGTACAGCTTCTTAGAAAGCTTCTGAGAAGGCCAACATCTCTATAATGTAGCATCACCATTGAAGTTAGTTCTTTTTTCAGTTCTAGCATAGGCCAGAAGGCCCAATGTAAATAAAAACTGAAAACCAAGAAGCAAAGCTGTGAGAGTGGAAGAGCAGGGAGAGTGGCAGTGATGTGGAACTAGCAATAATGGACTGCAGAATGAGTTATCATCTATTGAGTCCAGTGGAGAAGATATTTAATTTATTTATTTATTTATTTATTTATTAATTTAGTTCTTTATTTAGTTTGTTATTGCAGTATTATAGAACTTGGTCCAAGGGCATTAAAGCACGTTAAATGAGCACTAGATTACATTGCACATTCTTAATGCACAGAGAGGTTAAGTGATTTGTCCAAAATCACAGGCTGTTGAGCGAAGGCCATGATGCGAGCCTGGTTCCCCATTTCCAACATCATCGGCTCTGACCACAACTCCTCTTCCTCCTCCTAGTATTCTTTTCCGTACTCCATCATTTTAGACTCATAACCTTATTGGAGCGATTGGCTCATAGTATTCCAGCCATCGTAGCAAGATCACTAAGAGGATTTTAACACTGCGAGGTCACTCCATGTTCAATGTATTGCACTAGAAGTCTACCCTTCTCTGGGGGTGACTTCAGTCCGACTCGGCCAAACTTCATACAGAAGCAGGAGTTTGAGACCCTCAAAGCAAAGGTGGATTCCATTATCCCCTTCTGGGCCTTGTTCGAGCTCCAGCAGTTCCCTTTTCCCCCATCAGAACACACGTGAGGCTGTTGGGAAGACTTAGCAGGGAAAGTTATATTGTTTGGACTATAGGCCAAACTGGAGCTCTTCAGAGAAGTAAAACATCAGGACTTGGGTAGGGCCAGGGTCGGATTGGAACAGAAAATAGGCCCATGCACCAAAATAGATGTGGACCCCATTAGTGAATCAGATGGCTAAAAAAGTGCCCCACATTGTGCAAATCAGGGCAGGTTTGAATTTGTAAAGATACGCTGTATAAGTGTTTTGCAAGGTATGGGAGACTACATTTATTTGTGCTTGCTTCAGGGAATGTTGATGGTAATATCAGGAAAATTAGCATAAAAACAGTTCCATCAGATCATAAAACAGGCCAACAAATAGCAAGAAAACTAGCTCACACTCTGACCTCTCAAACACGCCTTTCGGCACTGCCTGATTGTCCAATAGGCCAGTCCATACTGGGTAGGGGATATGTGGCGTCTTTTCGTTGGACCTGCTGAAGAATGGCAAGTGGAAATTAGAAGGTTTTGTTCACAAATATTCTGTTGACTCAATGGACACCAACAAATATCTCCTACAAAATGTAGGCCAAAAAATTATTCTATATATATATATATATATATATTTAGACTACTTTTTTATTTCGGGATATGCATGGCAAAATTGTACAATATAAATTTGCATTTCATTGATACAATATTCGATTGCGCATCTCTATTTTCGGCTATACACGTGGCAGCGTTAGGCCATAAACATGCAACACTGACATGATAACAGGGAAGCTAACTGCACATCCTCATTTTTCTTCCTCTTTTGTTCTTTTGTTTTCCCCTTTTCTGAAGAACAACGGTATGCCAACAAGAACACAGTACTGTTGCAAAACAAGAAGAAAAAAACAGAATAAACAAGCATTTGCAATGCAATAGGTCTCGCATTTACGCGAGTTTGCGCTATTCACATTGCAAATAACAATGCCTTTTATTTTTGTTTTCGTTTTTAAAACTTAAATAAAAGGCATTCTCATTTACAATGCCAACAAAAATAAATAAAAGGCATTGTTATTTGCAATGTGAATAGCTCAAACTCGCGTAAATGCGAGAGCTATTGCATTGCAAATGCTTGTTCTAAAGGAGGTTGGGCGGAGGAAAGTTACAGGGGTTCTTTGTACCGTGAACAATACAGTGTGAGCAAATTTTTTTATGCACTTATCCAGGGGAGGCACAAACAAGCCCACACACGCTAACAAATAAGCATTGGTAAATGCATTAGGCTTCGCCTATGGCATTAAAAATAAGCTGATTTGTTGGAAGTTGTAGCTTGCCGAGTAGTTGTACAAAATAAGTTACAGAAAGTCTGAGGAAAGATGGAAACATATACTGAACATAAATGGGCTCATAGAGACCAATACCTGGACCTCATCCAAAGCCTATCAATGCTCGTATTGCTAAACTATAAAGATAGGGACGCAATTCTTAGACTGGCAAGAAAAAAAGGGAATATACAATATGCTGAGTCCCAGATATCATTCCACCCAGAGTTTACATCTGAGGTACGTGTAGCCCACTGCAAATTCATCAATCTAAAGAAAAATTTGCAAAGAATGCAAATCTCGTAAGCCATGCTCTAGTGAGCGAGGCTAAAAGTTACATGGAGCAACAAAGCACATCGGTTTCCAGATGCTTGAGCGGCAGCTGACTCCTTCAAGAAGATTGTTGGGAAGGGAGAGGTGCAGCAGAAAAGGTGCAATGGAGCAGCTTCGGACGTTCCTGTAAAATAGTATGCATTACCCTGCGCACTACCTAACCAGCTACTTTCACTGTAATTAACACAGCCTCCACTGACTAATAACGTTTAACCTAATAATTGGTGCAGGTTAATTTACTAGTTTGTGAAATGCTGAGATCGTGACTTTAACTCACCATACACAATACTACAGCAACAAGGTAAATGATGGCCGGGTGCCCAACACACCACCTGGATAGCACACAAACACTGCAATGCCATGAGGGGCCATGAGCGTGCAGAGAGTAAGGTGCTTGGCAATCCGGACCCTTAGTGGCATTAGCTAAATCTTTACTAAATGTTAATTTCTGTATTGCTAATTTACATTAACATGGTTATTTTGAGGTTACGCGCTGCAAGGACAGGACAGCAAGCAGTTAGCTGTTGGGATCCGCACCAAAAGTACGTGCCGCTTCGTGGGCTTTTTTACATGTGGAATAAAGACTCTTCAATCATCTTGCCTACGCTGAGCATTCATTCATCTTGTTACACAGACACTGTTCTGAGTACCTGCACTGCCTTAATTTGAAAGGGAGAGAACCTAGACTTCTGAGCTATGCTACAATACATTTAAAATAACGGCACTTCCTAAAAGCAGACAAGTACACTGGATAGTGACTAGATGCACTTCAGTATTACTATTACCACTTAAAGCATTGCTCTAAACACACACCCTACATGGTACAGCAGACAATATTGTCAGCACCCGACTTAGAGGTAGATAGACAGCGGTATATAAATAGTAGAATACAATTTGACAGCCGTGGCGCTAGTAACTCAAAGGTCACCCTTCTAATGGAGTTTGTCCAATGGGATCACATCGGAACTGGGTCACCACAAATGTTTTGTAACAATCCCCCGGATCTCGCTATTCCAGTTACAAAGCTCACCTGGTGCCGAGCCTCAAAGCCTGCGACCAGCACCGACCTCCGCTCAGCAGGAAGCTGAAGCAAACGGCACCAGCTGCCGCCATGCCTGTCGCCGCACAGCCTGTCGGGAAACATTGTACGACCTATCAGATAACTGCGTAGACAAACGATTGGATAAAGTGGACCCACAGAGCATAAATATCGCAATTGTATGTTTTCAGCTATTTAAGGAGAAATGCAATCATTTATTTAATATATTTTAAAAATAAACGAATATATACAATTTAGAAACCTAATGTTTACAGTTAAGGTTAACAAAAATACTAACAGAGTGCGGTGTCCCCGAAGTGGACGCTGCGCTGAACAGAAACGCGAAATATAAATAAATGAAGTGAGCGCAGTGTCCCTAGCGGACGCCGCTCAGCCGCAGCGCGCCAAAGCAGAATGAAACAAGCTGGACAAAAAGTGCTTACCGACAAATTTAAAGGAGACTGTATATCGCCGCAAGGAAACGATCCAGTCCGGATGGGCGGGGCCAAAAGGAGACAGGGCGTTAACCAAGAAGCCTCATTTCCAATCGGAAGCCAGCGTTTAACATAAACGATGACGCCAGCCAATCAAAATGATGGGCGTGGCTACAAGTCCACTACAGAAATCTACCCGATTACTATAAGCCTTGCAGAGCGAGGAGCGCATGCGCGCTCCAGCGCTAGGTCTGCGAGACCTAAAAAGAGAACTGGGCAGCATTTAACTAAGCAGCAGTCCTGTGTATCCTCTGGCGTTAAGGACAGATGCGGTGTATGCAGTTCGTTTCGTTTCTCATCTTCCTGACACTGAACATGTGATGTACTAGGTGACAAATATGTTGTGTCGGGCCCCCATCCCCTAAATATTCCCCCCCCAAAAACTTGATGTACATCTGTCTCTGTTTATGTCTCTGGCTGTAGGGGGGGGGGCGGGGGCGCCCGTTCCCTCCCACAACCAGAGTCTGGGATTCTGTCCACAAAGAGTCTCCCCCACCCACCCCACACTCACAGAGTCCAGATACTACTGCACTAAATGGTATTGCCTAGGCTGATAGGGGTACCTTTAAATCCGTATTTGTAAAGCGCGAACTACTCACCCTTACGGGTCTCAAGGCGCTGGGGGCCGTCGTGGAAATTAAGCGAGCTATTGCCCAGAGTCACATGGTGCTGAGCTGAGCTGCCGCCGGAGCCGGGGATCGAACCGTGAACCCTGTGCTCCGAAGACAGCTGCCCTGGCCGCTGCACCACACCTCTCCACCTTTGCCCCTGCTCGGCTGTGTGACTGGAGTTCCAGCCTGTGAATGGGTATCGGATCCCGTCGCCACCTGCCCCGGGGGCTGTAAATTACTCAGCAATAATCCCGACGTCTCTAGCAAAATTTATTTTATTAGATTCCAATGTCCACTATAGTAGTTGTACAATGAGGCATGTCTCTTATCACTGCAATAATTAAAGGACAGAGGCTCAGATTTGTTATGCTTTTGTGAGGGCGCGCAAATAATGCAAAGCGGCGATGTGCAATGGAAGGCAGCACTAACGGAACCCGTTAATCAACATCCTCATACCAAATGACCTTTTTTGCCTAAATGTTCATGCAAGTGCATTGCTAGATGACTTTGCATTGCATATCGCCAAGCCCCTGATAATGAATGCAAATAGGGTGCAATGGGGTGGGAACAGGGCAAACACCCCTAGGAGTTCACACAAATGACAATCTACTAAAGTTACACTGCCTGGCTATGCATGAAATCCTAGTGGCAAATGAAACCAACCTTTAACAATGGGCACGTGCTACATCTCTTGTTAATCCGACGCGTAATGTATAATGTCAGAGAAATTACGGGGTTTATTTACAAGCGCCTTGCGCCACTTTTGCGTCATTTTTAACATGGGAAAAATGACGTACGATTGGCGCAAGAGGCTTGTAAATAAGCCCCTACATATACCTGAGGATGTATGTTAATACTAACACCTAGCAAACCCCCACGGACTCCTCCGGGTGCCATGGCACAATGCTTCAGGTTGTAATCCAACCGCATTTTCGTGCAACGCAGCAGATTTCATTATTGGCGCGTAACTCATTGTAAATATGGTGCTGCAAAATTTGCAACTGTTCTCGAAGTACAGCACTGCAGATTATCAAACTGCACTGCCCGACTTTTGGTAAATCTGCTCCACAGATTTGGGTCACAAGTAGGAACAAGCCGATAAATACCCTGGTAAATTTTTGTAAAGGGGCAAAACAGGGAAACAGCTAAATGTTGAGATTTTTCTTACCAACTGCGGAATTGTTTCTTCAAAAGAGGGTTTCCTGTGTGGTGTGGTGGCACTGAGGATTGGTAATAAAATGTTTCCAAATTTGCTAACGGATTTGTCACCCAATAATTTTTTGCAGGTTGGAAATGGGTGGGAGCACTAGCCTAAAATTTCCAGAGGTTTCCCTTTTTAATTGACCCAAACAAACAATATTCCCAACATAAGGCAAGACATTTTTAAATACATATCTTCTTGTTCTCAGAATGAAAGTAACTTCCTTTGGAACCTGGCAGCTGTGAATAAGCCAAACACGGGGAACTTATCACTAAAAAGAGTCCTTGAAATGGATGGGAGAATGTATTCTTTGCCCAGGGCTGTGGGAATATAAAAAGCTGGAAGAGCTGTTAACTGCAGCCAGGTTTGATAAATTAGTAAAAAAAATACACCTGTAGTTAACTACTGTAAATTATTAACAGCTCTTTTCAATGCCGAAGAAACTTCGATTTTCGAAATAGAAATATTTTTGTGTTTTAGAATTCTATATGGAAGTTTATTTACGACAATACAAGACATCTGGGTGTCACTAAGAAACGACAGACAGATGGATCGGGACAAGAAGGCAATCTTGTTTTCATACGTTTTTTCCATTTATGCTGTAAGTAAAATGTTATTTTTATGCTTAGGGTGGATATTATAAAGGGGCTGCATTGCTATAATTTAACTTGTTATACTTAGGGCCTTATTACGACTTTGGCAGTCCTCTATGGCACCGTCACCGCTCCGTCCGCCAAGGTCGTGGTGCACCTGCCCGCCAGATTCAGAGTTGAATCCAGGGCGGGCAGGAGGTGCTGCAGCATTCTCACGGCAGTGGGCTGTTAGGCTCATAGGAGAGCTTAACCTGCAGCCCGCTGCCGTGACAGCACCTGCAGCACGATCCTGCGCGGTATGGCATGCATGCCACACTGTGCAGGAACGAGGGTGCAATTACAGGGGTGCACAACATGTGCCCCCCCCCCCTGCATGTACCCCCAGGGCCAGATCCGGCTGGGGGCCCTGTTAGGGCCGCCTTAGTTGCCTCTCTGTTACCCTTTTCATGGCGGTGCTCACCGCCATGAAAAGGGCGGTGAACAGGCAACTCGTAATATGCTCGGTAGTGCTGGCAGCGGCACCGCCAGCATATTCAGGCCGGTTGCAGACCGCCAGCCCAGCAGTATCCATGATCCCGGTGGAGCCTGTGGTCTTGTGGCGGTCCAACCTACACACTCAGAATACTGGGGGCAGATCCACAGTCTGGTGGTGGTCAGACCACCACCACGAATAAGCCGGTCCTGAGGACCGCCATACTCGTAACAAGGCCCTTACTGTATGTCCAGTGCTCTTTTTATGTATTACTGTATTGTTTCCATGGTGCACAGTTTTTGATAAAATAATTTATAAGCCAAAAAGGATACAAGACTTCTGGCAACATAAAATAATTATAATATAAAAGGGTACAACCTGCATTTTTTATATGTTGAGCAAGATATCAGGGCCATTTCTAAATATAAACATTCAAACCATATATTAATTTGCATGCCATTGGCCAATAACCTCTAAATATAGTTACAACTACGGAGGCTATATTAAGAAATAACATGAAATCATGAAATCATATGCACTAACGTGAATAATTACTGAACGTGGAACATAGTTACTTGTCTGCATACTTTTTAAAATCTCATATAGGATGGTTGTTATCACCTTCATACTTATATTATAGTGCAATGGGGAGATAATTATACACATGAACTAAAAAACACAAAGTAAAGCAGGGGGTCTGTGAGGGAGGGTGGATATATCTGCAATGTATGGAGATGGCAAGTATCATCAATTGTGTAGCAAGGGTGCCATGGGCCCTAATGCGAGAAAGGAAAATGGCCCCCATATTCCCATGCTCGGCAGCACATAACCGCATAATTGGGGTGCAGAGGGTCCATCACAGCCCTTGTGCTGCTGCACCTGCTGCACCTTTGAAAGGTACGCCCCTGATCATCATGAAAGTACACATCATATATCCTATTTGATAACACAACAATAAAAAGATCCCACATGTTCTCAGTGGTGTGAGACCTGGAATTTACCCAGAGTATCACCTCTGGCTGAATCAGGAAATGTTCAACCCTTCATTGTTGCCGTGCACATTCACTTTTAAGAGCAAACTCCTATTTTCACCTGAATTGGGATTATAACTCGTGCTAATTGTGCACCATGCAAGTGTTGCCCACATGTAAAATATGGTGCAAATTGGGAGGACAAAGAGCCCCAAATCCAAGTTTATGTGCTCTGAAATAGGTAAATATGCACCAGAAGCATGTTAGCATCTAATTTGAGACCCCAATTCCAGAGCAATGAGGAAATCGCACCTTGGTAAATGCAACACCGCTCAATATTGTTTTTGTATGCTGCGCGCAATTTGCACATTAAATTATGGGAAACTCATCCCGATGCACTTTGTGGGCTGTCCTAAACTTCATTTGGCCACCTCCTTACTCTCTCTAATGAGCAACCATGACTTTATTCTTACCCCTAAAAAATATAGGGTGAATGCTGGTGAGGCCTGTTCATTTGCCTAACTATGCTCTTATTATTACTCACTGCTGGATAAGTGTGGATTCGCAGTGTGACTAGGGAAAAATGTGTGAGCTCCAACTTATGAATATGCCTAGACAACTTTTTCGCTGTGCACAGGGGCAGCTAATAATGTCTAGACTTGCCCTTACATTTTTACTGGGTACTGTTCAAACTGGGGTTCAGGTCAGGGACTCTGTAAGAACTTAGGGCCAGATGTGCTATGCAAGAGACTGACAAAAGCAGTCATAAATTGCATACCGACTTTATGCGACCAATATTTTAATTTATGAACCACCCTAAGTACCATAGGTTGGTTAACAAAATATCGGATCACTGGGTGTCATAGAACAGCCTGCCTAATTAATGTTCATTACGCCGGTTGTAGTTTGTGAGCCCCTGTGGTTTGGTTACAATCACAGGGATGGTGCCCTACAAAGGACATTAGAACACCATGCCTGTGATGGCATTCCAAAATTGAAACCTTTTATTTTTTTATTTTTTAAGCAGCCCGATTCATTTATAGGAACCAGGGCGACTTTAAAAAAAAGAAAAAAAGGTTTTCCACTGCGGAAAACTTTAGTGACAGCAGGTACAAAGCTTGATCTTCCTGAAGCTGCCAACCTGTTTCGCTAAGGGGAAGGACTCCAGAGGGGACCGCTTCCCATTTATGAATCAGTTACCTAACTAACTTGAAAGTTAGTTCCTGATTAATGGTTTGCAACTGGAAATATGGCCACAAGCCATCGATACATAGGTTACAGCATCTCAATTTTGAAAGAACACCCATAACATGTCCCTTCCAAATTGCAATTTGGTAATGATTACTAAATCCATTTTGTGATTCTGAAAACCGTTTCTGAATCGCTATATGGGGTCATACATATGTAAAAGTGTTTTTGAGGTCACAAACCCTTTATGTTTCCGCAACTCCAAAAATCTCTTTGTTTAGCTAGCCCTTACTTCTGAAGAACTTGTCACAAAACACTCTGGAGAAGAGAAAAGGGGCCAGAGGAAATGTGCAAAGTGGATCTCCAAATGCTTGTGCATGAAGGGTGCCTTCGAAGTTCAGAAGAGGAAACAAGTTTATTGGTTACTATATGGGCTGTCACATTGCAATATGAACATTGACACGGCTGCTAACAAAATCTCATTGCCTCTGACTTTCCACTGTTTTTCAATGTCTCATCTCATCTTCATCAATACAAACAATATTTGCTGTGTTTCTGTATGATAAAAACACTCTGGGCATCATTTACGTTATGGCAGGCAGTCCATCAGCTCTCACCTGACTGGTATAGGACATATTTTGAGATCCCTGACCTGACGGCCTGGTCGGGATGGTTTAACTTTAAAGCATCTGCCAGTGCATCAAAGGTATGGAATGCACAGCTGATTGCCGAGTAGGCGCCATGTTTTTTAACCTGCTCTGAATTCCGTATTTTAAAGCAACACGTGCAAGGAGAAATGATTTAAAGAAAACCAGGAATTGTGTTATGTATTAACTGGCTGCAGCCAAAAATGGTTGTGTTTGATAGATTTTTTTTTTGCTATTTAGTTCCAGACAAACAAGCTATATTTGAGAACTTCTACCGTGAACCTTGTTGATTAGGGGAGCTTTCCAGGGTACCCAGGCTGCATTGGATAGTTAGCCTAAAGCCAAGACCAATAATATAGGAGGAGTGTGTCAGGACTGAGTCCTGGTTCCCCTCCTCTTCATCCTGTATACGTGATATGGAGAATGAGTTTGCTAGAACAAAGTTGTTCCCCATGAAAATCGGTTCCAAATCAGTAGCAGCCCTTATGATATTCTTATCTGTGACCAGACACCCAAATTTCGCTGGCATCAGGCCAATCATTGTAATCCAGGAATATTGGGAGCAAAATTTCACCAAGGCAATACATGCAATCTGGGACTACCTAAACTGTCAATATCTAAGGAGTGTGGAATCCAGATAATCATTCCTGTTTGTATGCTCGGTCAGTAATAACAACTTGTCCTAATTTTCGGGATCTTTGGTCAGATCTGTATTCATGCCCATCCAAAGTCTGGATCAGCCGCAACCACACTTTCTTTTATCTGGATCTGCACTATTCGCTGCTGTCAGAGGCCCGGATCTATGATTAAAGTTCCCTTTTGTGGCTGTGTTAGATTGCTTAGGCCAGATCTATTTTCCAAATACCTGTAAAACATGTACATTACATGTTCTCTGTTAAAAGGTAGGTACTCCAACTCAGCCCTTTCTCAGGGTCAACACCTCCATTCTTGAAAACACCTACCTCGCTCTTTGGACAAACCTATTAAAACTACTAATTAATGTGACCAGCTTTATAAATTGAGAATTGTGTGAGTGCATTGTATTTATTAAAACGAGAGGTGACAGAAAGAAAAGCTTTCACACTGATATTGTGTTATCACACATACATAGTTAAATTAAGTGTCACATTAAACAGCTAAAATAATATAATAATAAAAATCTGTGTACAAAAATAGTCATTTCATCAGGATTTTCAGCAATATTTTTGATTAACTTAGTTAACCTCATGTGCACTATCAACGATGGCGAATCCTTTTACAAATTGCCGTTAATTTTTTTTCTCAAAACGTTGTTACTTCTGATTAGTTATTTTGCCATTTGAAAAAGTGGAGGTGATAAATCAACACAAAGCGAGCTGCTGCATGGTTTTACAATTACTTAAAGAACTCAATTTGCTGTGCCTGCTGAACAACATTACTAATAGGGCTAAGCATGTCCCAGGGATAATCAATAACGCTGCTGATGCTTTATCTCACCTAAAGTTGCAGGATTTCAGGCGTTACTACCCGGAAGCAGCAGCGCAACCTACACCATTCCTGGAGCATCTTTTGAGGCTTGGTGCTCCATCCTACTAGATCTTGTGGCAGCCAGCTTAGCCTCCAAGTCAAGGAGATCCTATGAGGGGGCATTTCAGAGATATCTGAGTTTTTAAGCAAGGGGGTGGGGCATTTTTTAGTGATCCTCATGGATGGCATTCCTGGCCAAACTAAAAGGAGATGGGTGGTCCGCTGCTTGCGCAGGGAGACGTGGCGGCCATCTCTTTCTTTGTGAAGTTGGGAGGGCACAAGGACTGGTCCTCTTTTTTTCCCATCAAAAAGCCCTAAACAGCTGGCAGAAGTTGGATAGAGGACATAGATACACGAGAAGGCCTATTGATGGTTGGAAACTGGTGGCCATAGTTTGAAAATTGCCTGAGGTCTGCCATACGCAGTCTGAAGCTTAGCTGTTTAAGGCAGCCTTTTGTTTGGCCTTCTATTGGGGCCTTCAGGGTAGGGGAATTGGTGGCACAGACTAAGAAGGGCATTCATGGGAGCATTCAGCTGGAGCAATTCAGTTGGCCGGGTGGGTCATTTACCGTAACTTTGCTGTCCTCCAAAACTGACCAGTTGGGCAAAGGGGAGTACATTGTGCTGCATAGGGCCCCAGGCTTGCATTGTTGCTGGATCCAGTCTCTGTTAGAGTATTAAGAACTGCATCCATGAGGCCCAGCCAAAGCACTATTCCTCCACGCCGATGGCTCCCCTCTTTCCAGATATCAATTCTCTACAGTTTTGAAGATCTCCATATTGGCAACTGGGAGCAACCACTCTCTTTTTAGCTCGCACTCTTTCTGCATAGGGGCAGCAACCCTTGTGGTGGGGTTAGGCATGGACAGTCAACAGGTGCTGAAGATTGGGAAATGTCATCCTGAGTGCTATAGGAGATACATTCAACTGCATATGCTATGACATCTAGTATCGCTTCTCTTCCCTCCTCTGTGTACGCAGGTGCTATGCCCTTCAGAGAGGTGTAGGTCTCCGGCCACTCTTTCATCCGGAGGGCTCAAGAGGCATACTGGGTTGGCAACAGCAGTTTTATGGCACGCGCGGAGGCTGCCGGTTTCACCATGAGATGGTATGGCCAAAGGGGGCTCAGGGTAAGAGGCCTATGGATGGTGATGGCGAAGTTAGTTCCAAGGGGTCTTCCGCCTCCGGTTCTGGTGATTTTGCATCTGGGAGGCAGCGATTTGGCAAAACTGGGGCAGAGAGATTTGTTTGAGGCTATCGTTGTGGAGGTCATGGTGCTCAGCACATGTTTTCCAGAAACTTTCACCGTGTGGTTTCATATAGTTTCAAGTCAGTCATGGCGTGGGGGGCAGCCTGTGAATGAGTCTGCCAAGCACCTTAACAGACAGCTTTCCCGGTTGCTGAGATTGCCTAGGTTGGATTGTATCCCCCACAGTTGCATCGGGGTGAAGTTTTCCTTCTGGATGGGGTGCATCTGTCTCCCGAGGGCAATGCCATGTTTGAGGGGAACGTCACTTTCGTGTGTCAATACGTATCTCGTTGGGGGGCAGATGGTCGGTAAACCATACTGGCCTGTGGCGTTGTGAGTTCATGGTTGGCTATTAATTTTCAGATCACCCTTGCAAGTCACCTAGTAATACATTCATGACAGCTTTGTTTCTGGGACCTCAAAGGGGTGTGCTTGCAGCATTCGGTAGAGAAGCTGCCAGTGGTGGAGTTGGGATGGTCACTTCTGCAGCCCCAGCCTAGCTGCACACATGCGCTGTGGCACTATTGGGACACTGGCTCTTTGGGGGTTTGAGAGTGCAGTCCGAGCCAGGAGACCAAGGCAAGACCGGGTTGCATGGGCTGGCTCTGCGATGGGTGTGGGAGGGTGCCCGAGGTGCAAGCGCTCTAGGGCGAGCGGGCCTTCCGCATTTGACTTAAGATCCAATGGCTCACAAGAGCCTCTTTATGAGGTTTTTGCACATAGCAGGAAGCCCGTACAAGGGGAAGGAGTGATCTGGGGATGAGGCAACCATGAGCTCACAAAACTTATTTGCTGGGGTGGTAGAGGGGTTAGGTGACTCGATGAATAGCTGACTCTGTTAAAAATCATGTGACAAAAATTGTTAACTCCTATCATATTTATTTTGGATTGTGCTGTGATTAGTGTTTTCCTACTGATTGATGTGTATAAATAAATATGCCCAGACATGTTTTCAATCTTTAACCAAACTAAGGGGCTGATTAGGATGGTGGTGAGACTGCCACCGACAGCCCATTGGTGGTTGTCTCACCGCCATCCTAAGCATGTTTCCCGCCCGTCACATTATGATGGCGGGCAGTTTGTTGGCGGTCGGCAAGACCGACTGCCACACATCCGAAGGGCTCCTTGAGCCTGCCGGTGCGGCGGAGAGAATTGTAGTCCCTCCCATGATGGCTGTGCCTGCCAGGCACGGCCATAGGGATTACAGTGTCCCTTTACGCCTCCCTTTTCATGGTGGTTAACCCGCCATGAAAAGGATGGCGGAAAGGGACATTGGGGGCCCGTAGCGGGCCCCCCTTTTCCCCTGGCCCTCCGATGTTGGTAATACATGTCCCTGCACCATGTGGCAGGCACCGCATGGTGCCTGCCATGTAGTGCAGGGATATGTGCAGTGACCCCTTTTTATCTTGCGGCGGGTGCTGCAGCCAGCAGCACCCGCCGCAATACAAATATAGACATTGCGACCGCCGTGGTGGCGGTTGCATTGTAATGCCTATGTCGGGACTGCCAACAGCCTGTCGGGTGGTCCCGATTCCCGATAGGGGGGTGGGCGGACGTAAGTCCACCCGCCATCCTAAGCAGCCCCAGAGTGAGGGCTCAGGCTGGGTTATTTTGGGGGAAGTGCTGGGTGGGGGCACAGCTGGCTGGGGTTCGTGGGGTTGGCAGGAGGGACTCGACATGTCCCCTCACATATAGAGTGGCCTGTGGTTTGTCCATAAAGGCCCACTATACTACAGGAACCTATTTCAAATTTGTATTGACCCCGCTCTCTAATTTCAATATTGCTTCTGTATGCTCATATAGCGAAATATGTGACTCAATTCAACTAAATGTAAATTAATTGATAGAAATTGAAAATAATTAATTAAGAGAACAAAGGTACTGAAATACTATTGTTTGTTATTGCTAAGCAGTTAGTGAATTAAATAATTCAATTAATCAACAGAATTTTATTTTTATTGGTCGCTAACACTTAAAAAAACACTGCACAAAAGTAAAATCAAAACTAAAAACTTTCACATTAATTAATGCTGATATCTTTCATTTTTGCAGACTCACACCATCAAACCCAAAACATAGTGAAACCACAATCACTCTCTTATATTTCTAGTACTCTCTCATATTCCTCGTACAGTGCTTGTGGCATCCTAAACGCAGATGATGGTGATGATAGTGCCATCTTAAACACAGATGATGGTGATGATAGTGCCATCTTAAACACAGATCATGATGATAGTCCTATCGTAAACACTGATGATGATGATGAAAATTGGTTAATTCCATATGCTATACTGTCAGTGCTTTCTTAACTAAAACACTGCCTACATGTATGTTGAAAGACAAGGAAATGTTTTGGATCCTAAGTATATTTAGAAAGATCAGTTTTTCAGTACGTATCAAATTTTCAAATCACATAGAAAAACTATCCGTATTATAGTTGTGCATGTCATAACCAGCACAGTACTTTAGCAGAGATCATATATATGACAAAGCAGGGCCGGCTTTAGCTCTGGTGGCCCCCGGTGCAAAAATATTTTGGGTGCTCCCCATGACCACATTCTTCACGGATTCCCTCAGTACTACCACCACCCTCCACCAGTGCCTCTCATCTCTCTTTAGCCCCTCTCTCTCAAAGATTTTGCTTCTTTTAAAGTGCTGGTTGGGGTTGACTTTAGTAGTAAGAATGTATTTCTACCCGACAGTGGCGGCTGGTGACATTTGAAAGTGGTGAGGCATAAAATTATTGCCGTACTGCACTGCAGCGAGCGAGCGTAGCGAGCGAGCCCGAACAACGTATGGGGGGTTCGGGGGGATTGTCCCCCCACAAAAAATTTGAAAAAAGAGTGGATAAATGGTGCATTTTCAAGCAAATGTGAGGAAGCAGGAAGGTTAATAAAGCAATACGATTGAATTATTTATCATTTAAGAAATTGCCATTTTTTATGAGCTATAGAGGACAATCTTTGCGTATGCTGATGTTATCTTTTGCCCATATTAACTTTTGAACACACTGATACACTTGTAATGGTTTTAACGATACAATAAATACATTCATTGACTGTGCAGTGCTGTACATCAATATGATGACACTATTTCCTTAAATTAATTTTCTGTTTTCATGCAAGAAACGCCATTTAAAAATAAAAGTGCAACAGTGACTTCACTACAACATTCTAAATGAGAGCGCCAAGGGGAGTTGTGTGAGGGAGTGAAACGAAGAGGAGCTGTGTGAGGGAGAGTTTGTGCTATATAAAACTGCAAAAAAAGGAAAGAAAGAAAGGGCCATAAACACTGCGTCCTCTCTCTCTCAGATATGAGCACCTGGGCACAACAGTTACAGGCTTTGGTGCGTGCTTCAGGCTGGGGTACCAACACAAGTGTGAGGGTTCAAAAACAAAGGACCTTGAACAATACCCCTGAAACAGCATGTACATAGCACTTAAAGCCACAGGCAAGCCGATTTTTTTAAAGTGTTTAGAGCGACAGGGATTAATATATTCCAAATTAATTGCTGGAAGCCCTGAACGAGGGGAGGAAGAGTGAATAAATGAATGCACGACTATATACATATGTAGACATACATATATATATACAGGGGCGAGGATGTGGCGTTACTGCCAGAGTGGTCTACTTTGAAACTAGGGAACCAGGTTCGAGTCTCGACGTCAGCTCAATGTCCTGTGATTCTGGTCAAATCACTTCATCTCCTGGTGCCTAAAAAAATGAATGTGTCTTTGTTTAATGTAGCATGCGTGTAAAGCACTCCAGATGTTGGGGCTGGAACGTTGGGGACTCGAGGGAGTGCTGGACTATTATTTACAGGGGCTCTCCATATCATACAAATCCCCCCTTGCCAGGTACTACAGCACCTATGGCTCCACAAACAATACCTACCGGAAATGCCCAGCAAGCAGTTAATAAAGCATTTCCCTCAAGTTCCCCGCTGTGTCCTCTGGCTTCTTTGATAGAGGAGTCTTTGTTGGATATATATATATATATATATATATATATATATATATATATATATATATATATATATATATATATATATATATATATATATATATATATATATATATATATATATATATATATATATATATACCCTGGGCACTGTCGGAGCCTCCACCAGCGACACACGGACAAAATAATAATCAACGCAATCAACTGGTACTATCTTTGCAGTAGACTGCCACATTATTCCAGTGGCTCTGTATTGATGTTACCTGTAAATCAATTGTTTAAAAGCAGCATGGCGTACAGCCTTTCACCGCCTGGAAGAGGACCACTGTATTATGTAAGAGTGGCATCCATTATATGCAGCACTGTGACACTGCACGATTGCGGCAAGCAAGTGCTTTACGAGTAAACAAGTAAAGGTTACTGAAAACAGCATGAATAAAAACATTTAAACCTAAAAAGAATTCGGATTGTGCAAGTCCACCTTTTAAAAGTCATTTCCAGCAGGTGGTCCACTCATACACTTACAGCGAAAACAACAGAGAATTCAATAAGTAAAATGGTGAGGTCCGATGTCTGTATTATGTGTGAAAAATAAGAGGTGCTGGAGGAAACCACTTTACAGGACACTCAACAGAGTTAGCTGCTGCGTGAATTCTAACTCTTCAGAATAGCTGTCTAAAAGCAATTTATAGATAATGTACTCCAAGGCTGTGGTTCCTTGGGAGCTTCCTTTAGTTTATGGTTGCTATGCTTGTCTGTGTTTGGTTTATTGGGCGCGTTCTTTTCTTTCACTTCTACACAAGGGGATTGTTGAAGAGCTTTCTTTTTGTAGTTTTCTCTCTGTGACCGGATGACTCGTAGGAGCTTTTTTTTTGCAGTTTATTTTGTAAAGCGCGAACTCAACCCAAATGTATTGGAGTGCTTTACACAAGCACCAGTTATGTTACACGAGGACACATTCATTTTGGTAGGCGCGGGATGATAATGTGATTATCAGAGTTAGCAGAGCGGGTGCGTTGACTTGGCTGCTGGGGGTAAACTGTGTGTTTGCCTTAACTAAACCCTGTTTTAAATCAATTTTAACCACTTTTAAACATTTGTACTATTTTGTTGTGACCTACCCTGATCCGCACTGCTCCCCGGTCCACCACGGGTCCTTATCCCGGTTGTGTGGAGGGAGTACCGGCTACGACCTCATCTTGATTCCCCCCTTCCGGCTTGGAAACTGGAGGGGGCGGAGCCCCGCACCTGTACTTTAACTCATGCTCTCCCTCCCGCGCAGTGGACGCGCGCAGCGGGCGCGCCGGTGGCGCGCCGAAGGCGCGCCAAAGGCAAGCCCGTCTGCGCCCGTCCAAGCCCGTCCGGGGCCAGGGGCCGCACACCATGCCCGTTTTTGTAGCGTACTCCTCATCAGAACTTAAGCTACTGCAAGGAGCTACGGTCATTAATCCTTACACTAAGGACAAACTAAAATCACTTGGGATTTACTCTCGGGGGAACCCCTCTCCTATAACCCCTCTGAAAGTTATTGACCAAAAAACTCCCTTACAACACAAAGGCTCAATAGCTCCTATTAGCCCTATACATCAGGGGCGGAATGGACTCTTAGTATGCTATTTGAATACGCGCTCTATGGTAAAACACCAGCATGAGATATTTTATCTACTAGATACTGTTGAGCCAGATATTCTCCTTCTCTCGGAAACATGGCTAACTGAGGAATCGGGCCCTGACATTCTTGCAGCACTCCCTGATAATTATCATATTCTCCGGGCAGACCGACCTGCAGGGAAGGCTGGAGGAGGAGTGGCAGCCATTATTAACCAGAAACATAAATTCACCTCCATGGCCTCTTTTGGTATCCCTCTAGTCGACAGTCTGTTATTAAAATTTGAATCTCCCAACCTCTCATTTATTTGCGCTTTACTCTATCGACCTCCTTCTCATATGCCCACTTTTCCCCAGTTGGTGGCTGATAGGATAGCTGAATTAGTGGTTAACAACTCTCGAATTTTAATCGTGGGGGACTTCAACTATTGGCCCAATGATGCACATGAGAGCCCCAGCTCTACCAAATTTACAGAACTTTTAACGGGATTGAATTGTATCCAACATATAAAGACCGCTACTCATGCCAGGGGACACACTTTAGATCAGGTCTGGTCCGCCAATCTGGATATTCTTCCCCCACAAGTGGTCCCTTGTACATAATCGGACCATTATTTGGTCACTTTTTCCATCCCCGTTGTCTCTCCCCATTCTACCCCCCCTTTAAGCAACGTCTTAGCCAGAAATTGGAGCAGAGTGGATATGGAGGACTTCTGTTCCTCACTAATTACCTCGGCTCCTTCTGCTTTGGAGGAATCCCTCCATCTCCAAGCGGCCAACATTAATATCTGGCTGGACAGAGCCAGAGATAACTTCGCACCCCTGAAGAAAGTGAAAATAAAGAGGCCCCACGATGCGCAACGTTGGTTCTCAACAGATTTAAAGGCAAAGAAACTTACCCTGAGGCAAGCGGAACGCAAGTGGCGACGCAATTATTGCCCCAATCTCAAAGCTATTTTCACGTCCCTTTTCAAAGACTATAAAACATCGATTCTTCAGGCTAAGGCTGATTACTTTTCGTTTAAAATATTAAACTCATCCAATAAAGCCAAGGAAATCTTTTCAATAGTGGACAAACTCTCTAAACTTGACCGAGTGACTGTAAAACCTACCCCCTCTCAAACTTTATGTGACTCACTTAATCACTTTTTTATTGAGAAAATTGTCACTATTAAGGCTAGTATACCGAAACTTACTGACCCTCTGCCGTACTTGTGCTGCGACACTAACTCTGCTTCCCTGGACCACTTTCCCCCCATTACCAAGGAAGCTTTCTTTGATTTAGTGAGGAAAGTTGGTTCTGGTTCCCCTCTCGACAGCTGTCCCCCTTATATCCTCCGGGAGGTCTTCCTACGCTGTCCGGATCCTCCTTTATCTCTCATCAACAACTCCCTTGCGTCAGGGATTGTCCCAGACCTGTTTAAGATGGCTGAAGTCGTTCCCATCCTCCAAAAATCTAGTTTAGACCCACAGGTACCCGGCAATTACCGTCCCATCTCTTTATTACCTTATTTGAGCAAAGTCATGGAAGCCCATGTCACCAATACTTTTAGCTCTTTTGTAGAACAGACCCATTATTTGGATCCTCACCAAGCGGGGTTCCGACCTGAACACTCCACCGAATCCGTTGTCCTGGCAGTCCTGGACGAGCTAAGAAAGGGGGCGGACCAGGGCACCACCCAGGCCCTGGTGCTCCTTGACTTGTCAGCTGCTTTTGACACGGTCGACCATCAGCTTTTGGTCGACCGTGCCGGTAGCGCTGGGCTCCGGGGTCAGCCACTGAAATGGATTGCTTCCTTCCTGAGTAACCGTTCCCAAGCTGTCCGCTTGGCTGACTTTAGGGCAGAACAAATGAATTTGACTTGTGGAGTTCCACAGGGCTCTTCCTTGTCACCTTTACTCTTTAATTTGTATATTCTCCCTCTGATCCTAGCCTTGCGCAAGAGCAAGGTCGTTGTGTTTAACTATGCCGACGACCTCCAGCTGATCTTTAACATCGACTCTTCAGCCTCATCTACTACAAACTTTCATTCCATAATGAATTTTATCAGGGATTGGATGAATGCGAATCAACTTAAATTGAATCCAGACAAAACAGAGTTGATTCTCACTGGCGGCTTGGCTAACCCATGGAACTCCAGCTTTTGGCCTCCATCTCTCGGGAGCCCTCCAGCCCCGGTCTCGTCAGTAAAAAGCTTGGGGATTATGATCAGCAATGATCTCACTATAAAAGCCCAGATCAGCTCAGTGGTCTCTGCATGCTTTTTCCACCTTCGTAGAATTCGAAAAATTAGCAGATTCCTCTCCATCGAAGCCCTGACCCAAGTGGTTCTTGCTCTGGTGATCTCGCACATTGACTATGCCAATTCCCTGTACGTTGGTATACCTGCGTACCAAGTCCATCGCTTGCAGCGAGTCCAAAACCAGGCAGCTAGACTTATTCTTGGACAGCCAAAGCATTCCCATGTGAAACCGCTGCTGAGAGGCCTCCATTGGCTCCCTATACCCCAACGCTGCCTGTTCAAACTGGGCTACATTATCTACAAAGCCCTGTTAGGATGTGGTCCCGCTTTTATTGCTTCAAACATTCAGCGATATCTCCCCTCTCGCGATTTACGTTCATCTAACAAGAACTTACTGGTCTCTCATGCGTTCAAACGAAAGAAACATGGCGGCCTTAGATACACGTCTTTGGCCCCTCAATTTTGGAACGCTCTTCCTCTGTATCTGCGCTCTGTGGACTCCTATACCCAATTTAGGAAGTCACTTAAAACCTGGCTTTTCTCCCACGCCTACAACTGACACTTACCTTCTGTCTGGAATTGCTGCCGTCTTGCCCTTAGCGCCAAGAAACCGTTTGGTGAACGTGCGCTTTAGAAATGACTTTTAACATAACATAACATAACATTTGCCCAGAATCACAGGATGTTGAGCGTCTCTGTCGAGACTCGAACCTGGTTCCCCAGTTCCAAGGTCGGCAGTTCTGGCCGTGAGCTTGGCCCTTTTAAACACTTCTTAATCCTGTTTGCTGGAGTATTGTGGGATTGTTCTTCGGTCTTTGTTTTTTGCTGTGATAAGTCTCTTGCTAGCCATCTTTTAGGGGCTGGGCTCGTTGAAACTTTTAATAGTAAAATGCACTTGCGCTACTGCGTGTTACCGTATGGCAAGTGTTAACTATAGCATAGTGAGGTAAAAATCCAGCAAAATGCGTCCAGCATCCGTGCTTAATGTACAGTTATCGCGCAAATTATGCCTCAAATGCAAGGTTTGTTCTCTGGTTACGAAATACTTAGACCATGGTGAACAAATATCCTTCTTTCGTATTCCAGCAAACATCCTATGCAAAATGTACCGATCTCAAAAAGGACAGTGCAATACGGTATTCAGATGACAGTGCGTACGGTAAACATTTCTGCGGCCTCATGTGAACCCAAAGACAAAAGGCAAGTGCAAGCTAGCATAAAAAAAATGCACACCTCAGTACACGCCTGGTAGGATGTCGCAAATAAACAAGATTTGTTCAAAAGAATGCAAGGGTAAAACATCAATTTTAAGATTAGCGAGATCTTACGTGTTCGGTGAAAAGCTCTTCTTCCTCTACTGCCATTTTCTGAGGCCAACAATGAAACTTGATAAGTCAGTTAATGCATCGGTCACAGCATTCCAGCTAAAAATGCGGCTCTATGGGAATATGTGAGACCGTTCGAAGCAGCCAGCTAGAGGCAATGGCGAAGACCCCCTTAACTGTGAAAACAAAGGCTGCGCCTAGTGTAGCCCAATAGCCCTGCAGCCTTTCCTTGCCACACCGTGCGCTTGCCCCATGATTCCGGGCTCACTTACCATACTTGTATGCTCCAATCATTCTCTGTGTGTGTGCCCGGTGATATGTGCAATACCAAAAATAGCAGTGCAATCGGCTGCTGGTGCGGGACAGGCGCTTGGAGCCACTCACGAAACCAGCTTTTGTCATTCTGCTTATCAGTTCTTTCCTCTGTGGAGCAGGGCCCTGTGACTGCCGCGCACCATTTTACAGCACCTGCCTTTCGCGCGCGCCCTGGCAGCCGGGTCTTCGTTTCAGCTAGGCAGCCCACCTCCCCATAGCCAATCACAATGCTGCAATGGCAGCGTTGTGATTGGTGCGGACGGCGCCCAGCCGGGCACCTGTAGGAAGGCCATTTTCTCTATGTAGGCTGCTGCATGCAGCCTACATAGAGAACAAGCATTTGCAATGCAATCGGTCTCGCCTTTGGGACCTATTATGTATTTAGCTATGTAGCACATTAGCCTGGGTGCTGAAACATCTACTGTTCTTTAACATGGAGGGAAAGTAAGCACCAAACTGCGTGACACGCCAGGTATGGGAACACATGGAGAGAAATATTTTCTTTCAGCGGGAAATGGTATAGTCCAAAGCTCTGTTTTAAAATCAGGGCCTTCAGTGGTCATATCACTGATAATACACGATTTAAAAAAAATATTATTGTCTACGGGTGCTCGTGGAAGACAATTTCTATGGACTGGAATCTAGAGAATGCTAAAGTGATTCTGGTATTTTACTGACCTCTGCTGGTCGTTTGCTATCAAGAAAGTTAAATGGAGGCAGTTGCCAGAAAAATTAAAAAAAGAACGTCCCTCAGCAGAAAGCAATTCTGGTATTTTACTGACCTCTACTGGTCGTTTTCTATCAAGACAGTTAAATAGAGGCAGCTGAACAAGCAGGAAGCAAATCTGGTATTTTACTGAACTCTACTGGTCGTTTTCTATCAAAACAGTTAAATAGAGGCAGTTGAATAGAAAAAAAAGTCCCTAAGCGGAAGCATACAAGTCCTAGGGCTGATCTCCAGAGCCCACAAAGTACATACACATATAAGTATATACTAAAGTATATACAAGAGGTCTCGAATGCTCGACCTAAAAAGGGAGAGCGCGCATGACCGGTTTGGTCGGCCCCAGGGTTGACCAAACAGTCAGGGCCCACAAGAGTGGGCAAGCCACTCCTCCCCCTGCCCTCAAGCAGGACCGCCCACCCGCCCGCCCCCCACCAGACACTTCTGCTTTCTCGCAGTGTGAGAAGCAGAAACATAAAATAGTAGTTTTACCATTTTATGTTTCTGCTTCTCGCACTGCGAGAAAGCAGTGGGGCGACGCCCCCATGCCCCAATGGAGGAGCCGCCACTGTTACCCAAATGAAACCTTTTCAGCAACATTAGGAATAGCTAATGAAGGACTGGGGAAAAACATTACGTCCTAACCTATACTATGCAGTTTGTATGTAGCTCTTTAATGACAGTTCATAAGTCACTGTGCTATATTAAGATTGTAACTTACTGAGCCATCTACATAAAATAAAGTTCTGTGATCTGCATATACACGTTCTTTCTCTGCTACTTTATGATGAGTCAAACGGCCACTAGACAAAACTCCGATCTCTCTCCAGCAGGAAAATTAATCACCAGAGTCCCCGTGACATTTATATTATTGCCTGAAATCTGCTGGATACACAGAAAACTCTGCATCAGGTGCTTGTAATCCCATAAGTTATATCTAAACACAGCACCCCCCCAAGGTCAGTGTCAGGTGCTGCTGCACTGGTTGCACTGCCCCAAAGCCGACCCTGCGGCAAAGACGTCCTCACACTTTGAAAACAACCACCCGGGTCAGTAAAGAAAAAAATGGTGGATGCCATGCCCATTTTATTGCTGAAATCACAATTGAAGTTCCTCAGATCTTATGAGGTCCCTGTTACCGAGATAAGCCCAACCTTCCACAAGACACAAGCAAAATTTGGGGAAATATTTTAACACAATCTGTGCATAACATAGCATTTATTTTGCATTTTCTAATGTCAAAGAAGATCAGTGTGGCTAGCGTTCAGAACTAGGGGGCTTATTTAGAGGTGGTACATCCACCAAGAAGTGGTTGACTTTCCGTCTACCTTAGTGCCATTGACATCACCGCCCTTATAATAGGGCAAAAGGGACGTCTGTCACTTTTTAGCTGATGCCCAGCATATGCCTACTCTAAATAAGGGCCTTAGGGGCACTTGCATCAACGAAAATACCGATCGCAAACTGGCAGATTCGCATCAACCCAAATGCAAATTCACAATTTAAGTAATTGCAAAATTTGCGATTACTTAAATTGCAAATGCATTTATGGAATCGCAAATTGTGATTCCCTAAATGCAATGCATGATGCAATTCCAAATTGCGAATTCGCAATTAGGGATCGCAAATTACCATCAATTTGAACTTGATGGTAATTTGCAAAAACTTTGAAAAATGCACTAAAGTGCATTTTTCAAAGTTTCATGTTACACGCACACATGCCCTTGGGGCATGTATGTGCGCAACATGTGGTAACATCTCAATTTCAGGGGTGCAACAGGGTGTCCTTTTGGCACCCTTGCACCCTTGAAGTTGCATGCGCAATTTGCGGGTACCTATTTGGTACTCGCAAATTGCGCATGCAATTCCCATTCATTCCTATGTGCCTCTAGGCCCATAGGAATGAATGGGAAGCAATTCCTTAATTGCGACTCGCAATTTGCCAGTCGCAATTAAGGAATATGTAGGAATCGCAATTTGTTTTGCGATTCCTACATGCATAGGGATTTGCGAGTCCTAAATAGCGATTTCTTAAAAATTCGCTATTTAGGATTCGCAAATCCTGACTTTGATGCATGTGGCCCTTAATATCCAATTCTATTCCTGCTATTTTTATCCAAGCTCGTTATATGGACTTAGAAATGTACCGTAGCCATTTTGTAGGAATTTACAAAAGTGAATCCTGAGTATTCCCTAATCGTTAATACATCAGTTGAGTGGAACAGCTGTACATTCAAAACATAAATGCATAACATTTTGAAGGTTTCATTTAGATACTATCGTATGGAACCCGACCATCACAACTAATTTTCCTTTACACTCCCAGGTGGTACTTCAAGTCCACGTTTTACATGTCACACAGCCCGCTCGTGAAATTCAGAGAAGTCAGGGGGAGTCCAGTTTTGGTGATTTGGACAGTGAACTAATCTGAGATAATTCCGGCCTCACTGTAAGAGGGAAAGCAAAATCAAATCATAAGACAAAGATACTCCATGTAAGTATAACACATTAAAACAGTACTAATCACTGAACACATGATCTCACATTGCCTTTTTAATTGTATGTTGTTTTTTTTAAGCAAATGTGTGGTACATGAAAAATGATTCTGTGTTTTTTGGCAACGTCACAAAAATAACAGTTCGCTGTTGTTATAGCACACCAGTGGAGAATAAAATAATTCTACAGCCGTGCAATATTGGAACAATGTAGACTGCCTTTCAGCTTCGAGATGTCTATGTACCATAGCATTGGCCCCGCGCATGCGTCTACCCTCTCTGGCCGGGTAGTGCAAAGGATTTAGTATAGTTTGGTTTATTTCAGAATATAAAACACATGAAACAGTTATAATATCATTGCAATAAGAAAAAGACAAAAGAATATTTTTTTTAGAATACAAGATACATCAGACCTAGCAGCAGCACGGCATCGAGGTCAGTTCATCAAAATCCCAGGTGTAGCAGAAGAGATATCACATTCCCTTTGATCCCAGTGACATCACTGAAAGTGACATTATACGATCTTTGCAATGTGTCACAGGAAATTATGTCTCATGCATTTTAATTGAAGACATCTCAGGAATTGACATCACCCAGGTTAAGAACTGAGCTGTAAATGCAAGGTTGTGAAAAATGACACAGCAGTTAGGAGAGCAGATAAATGTCTATTTAGTTACCACCAATATTTTAACTAAAGTGTTGTCAAGATATACCGGGGCACAGCTATCACCTACCCAGGTACAGTCATCACATGACAAAGAAGTTCATATGCAATTGCAGTCCTGACTCACCTATTGTATTCTCAGGCATTTAGCAATATTGCTGCACTGCCCGTTTCAGTATTTTAATGCATTCGTGGATTTCATAATAAAAATATCATATCAAAATGAAGTCCAATGTTGATGCTATATTGAATGTGTTGGTTTTGCATTTAACAATACTAAAATCGATTAATGAACAATTCAAATAGAGGTACTTAAATCTGATAAGGCACTACAACACAATGCCATTTCAATAATGTTTCATGACCTGTGACAGCAGTGGCCCAGTGTTGGTGGGAATGTATCTGGCAATGTCATGGACGTCAATTTGGGGTTGCCAATGACATTTTGAGGACCCCTGTTGGAAACAACTTTCAATTTATTTCCCAGTTTCAAGCTCTTATGGTACCCAAGTAATACTGAATTAAAGTTAACGTTTCAGAAATGAGGGCACCAAAAAAAGCCCCAAACTCAGCTGCTTGGCGTCCACCAGTCAAATTGTACCAGAAGATAGCTTGAAAATCATTGAAGAAGCCATTTCATTTTGCGCTTGAATCTAGAAATTTTGGTCTTGCATCAGCAATATTTGCCATACAAATCAGTGTCTATTTAGCCTAGTCTTCTCATTGAAGTAAGGACACAATAAGGGTGACTTGCTGGATGTGTTATGGACTAATGTATAATATTAAAATGAAATATATCCATATAGCACTTGGAGTGCACCTTTAATTGCCAGATATTCTTAAACACAAATTAAGCCCCTTCTGAATGTGAAAATCAGGTTTCTTTGAGTGAAATCTGGAAGTTTTCTGCTTAATTCTCTTCAACTGCCTTGTTCCTCGTATCTTCTTTCTACTGAAACACATCTCAGGCCAGACGGTGGCCTTGGCAGTGGCGGCTCGCCGAGGGAGTGCTGCGGGGCTGCAGGGCGGCGGGGCGGGGGAAGGGCAGGGTGGGGGCTAGTAAACTCCGGTGCAACGGAGTTAAGTAAATAAATAAATACATAAAATAATTTACATTGCGCGCGCTGCAACGCCAACTCAGTGATGCAGCGCGCGAAATGTAAATTGTTTTATTTATTTATTTATTTACTTAACTCCGTTGCGCCGTATGCCGGAGTTTACTACCCCCCGCCCTGCCCCTCCCCCACCCCGCCTCACCGTCTCGCATCACTCCTCGGCGAGCCGCCACTGGGCCTTGGACTCCCAAATGAAAGGGTGCTGAGACAGAAGAAAAACAGAGCGATAATGAGAATGGTTTATAGAGAGAGGTGAAGTAAAGGGAGAAGCGAGGAACGGACAGAGCCGAGATAAAGGGAATGGGTAGGGTACACATAAAGTAAGAGAGAAAGGTGAGGTAGCCAGAAAGATACTGTTCAAATCTGGACGCTGAGTTAACTTTCAGAGTCGTAACTTGGATGGTCCAAGGTACAGGTGACTACTTACTGAAGCCAAGATCTAATCACCCAAGTGGAACATGTGGTAAACAGGTGCGCACGAGAAGCTGTCACAGTCTCAGGAGGAAAAAGCCATGGGCATAAAAGAAACTGCTTGGAGGATGAAGAACTCCAGAAAGCAGAGTAGAGTGCTCTAGGGCACAGTGCAAGAATTTAAGAAGAATCACTTCCTAGCTCCATAAAAATGAGGCAACAGGAGGTGTAGCATAGAACTGCTGAAGGAACACAGCTGCTTTGTGATGCACTCTCTAACCAAACTGGGGCGTCCCTCTATATGAAGCAAAGAGGAACAGGAACAGGAATTGAAGAAACACTCCATGTGACAATCCCCGTAACTGATTGGGAAATTTAATAGAAACTAAAGAAGAAACTGAAATATTGGAAGGGGAAGAAAAGGAAATATAAAACCCAGAACCGGACTATCTTTGGAGTCCCTTCAAAACCCACCTTCAAACTTTTGCATTTTTGGAGTCAACCCAGCAGTAGGAAGGAGTTGGGTAGCTCCAGTAAAAGTAAGTGTTTTCCTTGACTGCAGCTGCAGACTTCAGAAAGCATCACACGGATCTGGATACCATGGAATTGAGGCTCCCAGACACCCCGATGCTGCAGCCCTGGAATTCAGACGAAAAGCCACGTTCACAAGAGATAAAGCGCAGTAGCAAGAGGCAGTGGTAGATAGAGAAAGAGGGATATAGAGCTAAGTATGGTTTTAAAGTGAGGTGGAGAGGGAGAGATAGCTAGAGATAGGGAAAAGGAAATGATAAAAGGATACAGGTAGGATACACTGAGGGATGTAAGGGAAGGTAGAAAGGTAGGTAGGGTAGGAAAAAAGACAATTTACTCAGAAGTAGATGTAGAGGCAGTAAGAGGTAAAGGTAGACAGGTAAAGAGGTGAGGAAGTGACAGCAGTGTTAGGAGATGCATGATAGAGAGAGAGAAAGAGGTGAGCTAGAGATATGGCTAAATGAGAAGAAGTATAGAAAGATAGGTCGGGTAAAGAGAGTAGTGAAGCAAAGAGAAAGCTAGAGAGAGGCTGAATAATAAAAAAAGAGATGAGTTTTATAGGGAAAAGAGGTGAAGTAGAGAGACAGAGTTAAGGTAGAGAAAGAGAGGTGAGATTGATAAAGAGAGAGAGGGTGAGGTAGATAGCTGTGAGTTACAGAGAGAGGTGAAGACAAAGAGGAGAGGTATATAGATATATAAAGGGACAGCTATACAGAAAGGGACGCAGTAGAAAGGTTGAGTTGAAATAGAGGAGGAGGTGCAAAGAGAGAGAGATAAGAGAGAAAGAGTCAGAGAATGTAATGTAAGAGAACCCAATGTAGCAAAAGCAGCAGTATGAAAGGAGTAAGGCAGTGAGAGAGGGGAGGTAAAGGGAGCAGAGGTAGAAAGAGAGGGGGAGATGGAGAGGTGAGGTAGCGAACACATGGTGAAATAAACTGAGAGGTTTGATAGCAAGAGAGAGTGGTGGGTTAGAAACAGATGAGCTAGGGAGAGAGATGTTAGATAGAGATAAATGAGTTAGTCAGGTAGAGAATGGTACGGTTGAGAGAGGACTGAGAGAGGGATGTAGGGAAGTGAAGTATAGAAAGAGGTGAAATAGACAGAGGAGAGATGCAGGAAGTGAGATTGGTGTGGACAGGTGCAGAGGTAAGGATGTTGAAGTAAGAGAGTTGAGGTAGAGGGGATAGAGAGGTAGAGATGTTTCGATAGATACAAAGTGGAGTAGGAAGAAGTAAGGTTGTGTAACAGAGTTGGAGGTGAAATAGATAAAGGTGTATTGGAAGAGAAGCAAGTTAATATTTCACATTAAAATATTTTTTATATTAATTTTCGTGTTATTTTTCCCTATATTTTCCCATGCGGAGAACGCCACCCCGACTGTCACGTTTAAGTAAAAAATAAATACAATAAATATTTTAATGCTAAATATTAATGTACATTTATTTTATATATTTACAGTAAATGTAGAAGAACATAAAAAGTTGCTACAGCACTATTAAATTAATTTTGAATTAAAACTTTAATTAATGGAAATATATTAATTTAAATTAACATTATTTGTCTCAAGTTTAAATTAAAAAATATATTTTCACCTAAAGAATTTTTTTTTTTAAAGTGCACTAAAAATTATTAAAAGTGAAGTACAGAATTAAGGGGCACATTACGATACCCGGCGTAAAAAAATCCGCCAGGCATGGAAGCGGCAAAAATCCGCCCGCACACACCGCCTGAACACCGACCACGCCATTATGAGTACACAAACTGAAAACCGCCATCGGCGGAAAAATCATACAAAATACCGCCCGCCATCGTCCGAGTCGGAGTCAAACCGCCCGCCACGGACGGAAACACGCACGACAACACAAAACCGCCCGCCCTCACGGCCGACACACCGCACGTGAAATTACGATCGCACCGCCATGAGCGCGGAAAAACAACAAAAATACCGCCCGCCAGCGCAAACAACGCCGATGAGAATCGACACGGCAGAAGCCATGGCGCCCACGTACCTGCACAGAAACCATCCGCACACAAAACCAATAGCACACAACATGGCCAACAAGTCCACACAGCAAGGCACGCACAAATACACAAGCACAGTACACATCCCGAAAACACCCCCCGGACAAACAAAAAATACAAAGGCCAGAACCCCAGACACAACACACCTGAAAACAACAGACCATGAGGACACACCCACATAGGTGAGTACAAAAGCAGCACTCCCACAGACCACAACCCCTTGCTACATTGCAAACCAGAGAGGAGAGGAGAGGACACAGTGACACAGCAAGGACAGCAGCACACCACAGAAACGCACACATCACAACCACCACCACCACCACCACCAAACACCGGCACCACAAACCCCCTGCACATTACACAACACACACCGCACCAGCACCACAAACACCATGGCACCACAAAGGATGCCCAAGTTCACGCCCATGGAGCTGACGGTCATGGTCGACGAGATCATCAAGGTGTACCCACAAATCTATGGGAACATGGTCCAGCACACACCACTAGCCACCAGAAACAGAATGTGGACCCGGATCGTAGACCAGGTCAATGCAGTCGGGACCCTGCCCAGGAACAGAACCGAGATAAACAAACGTTGGAATGACGTAAAGAGCCTGGTCAAGAAGAAGGAGGGCAAAAACAGAGAGCTGGCTGCCGTCACTGGCGGAGGGAATCCCGCGCTCTTTAAGACCTTCAAAGCGTGGGAGGAGAAGGTGCGAGTCGTAATCCATCCGGAGATCCTCGCCGGATTAGCAGGGGGAGTGGAGGCTGGTAAGTACAAACTAATGTATACCAGCACACCGCTATGTACACACATGCGCAACCACCATGCCACAGCTCCCAGGGACAAACACCCCCATGTCCAGCACACAATACACAACACATCACACGCACATGCAACAGACACTACCACACACAGGCCAAACCGAACAACTGTAAGATGCGTGGGGACATGTGTACACTAAGCCAGCCACGTAACCACCAACAGGTCCACAAATATGCCAGAAGCGCCACAACGAGCACCCGCCACACCCATGTGTCCGCCACAGCTGCACCAACTGACAAGTAACAGGTAAGTGGCAGGAACACAAAGTGCAGTGGGTCGGAGGGGGGACAGCTGAAGTACAACACCCACCAGGCCCCCACTCCCACAGACCAGCAAGGTGGAGCACTCCCCACACCCATGTGTCAGGCACAGCTGCACCAACTGACAAGTAACAGGTAAGTGGCAGGAACACAAAGTGCAGTGGGTCGGAGGGGGACAGCTGAAGTACAACACCCACCAGGCCCCCACTCCCACAGACCAGCAAGGTGGAGCACTCCCCACACCCATGTGTCAGGCACAGCTGCACCAACTGACAAGTAACAGGTAAGTGGCAGGAACACAAAGTGCAGTGGGTCGGAGGGGGACAGCTGAAGTACAACACCCACCAGGCCCCCACTCCCACAGACCAGCAAGGTGGAGCACTCCCCACACCCATGTGTCAGGCACAGCTGCACCAACTGACAAGTAACAGGTAAGTGGCAGGAACACAAAGTGCAGTGGGTGGGACGGTGGACAGCCCAAGTACAACACACACCAGGCCCCAGTCCCACAGCACAGCAAGGAGGAGCATCCCCCACACCCCACACCCACGTGTCAGCCACCGCAGTGCACAACGACAGCCGAAAGGCAGACATCACGGTCCACAGCAATCGGTGTCAGTGGGTGTACAGCCACCCCACGACCCACTACACCCCCCACCCCCACAGACCTGCAACATGGAGCACCCCCGCTAAGAGCCATGTGGCATCCAGTACAGTGCACGCACGAACAACTTGCAGGTGGGAAACTGGACAGGGCTGGATTACTGGAGGCATGAGGACCATAACACCACCAACACATGGGACATGTCACGTAGCACACGAACACGCAGCACCGCCCACCGTCACGAACAAGTGAACAATGTGCACACGGACATGAACAGCAGACTCACACCCCACATGACCCATCACAGACATAGCAACACCCAAGGAGCCACGTCTGCATGCACAAGCCACACTGAATATAGTCCCACACGGCAGCCACTGTGCAACTCATCACACACAACCGAAACACCATTGAAGTCCTGTCCATGTAGCCCCTACTGCCTGTCAACCACACACCCCACAACTACGCCTATGTAAGACAAACAACACTAGACGCAACAGAGCGGAACAACAGAAATGCACACGAACACCACTGAACCCATCAAACACACAGACACACCATGCACATACAACATACCATCCATCCCATCCGTCAGCCCCAGTCTCATGAAAGGCATGTCATCCGCACAGCTGCCACACATACAGCAGTCACGCTAAGACACATGCCCATGACCAACCATGTGCCAGAAGTCAATTAAGCGCACGACACACTGTGAGCAACAACACACAACATGGGCCACACCCCCCCGAGCACTGCAGTGATGCACATGGCACAGGGCAGCACCCACACCAAGGAGATGGGACAACTGCAATACGTTGGCTGGCACACAACTATCACTCACTCATAACGATGCGTCCAATGCCATGTCCAGTAACCACAACAGACAGCAAATATGCAGGGCATGTCAGGCATGCACACACCTCAGACCATGCACTGTCATGCTGCCACAACACATGTCACGTTCGGCACCCATGGCTCACAGCATGTACCCCAAAAGCATATACCCTCCCAAATGCGAATCTGGGGCATAGCCCCCATGTTGCCATATGCGTTCCTAAGCGTTCCATTTGAACCCCAAAAGCATATTCCATCCCAAATGCGAATCTGGGGCATGGCCCCCATGTTGCCATATGCGTTCCTAAGCGTTCCATTTGAACTCCAAAAGCAAAGTACAAACCAGACCCAGGATGGGCCAGGAGCCCGCATACACCAGAGTCACAATGAGTAGGGGCAAAGCAACACACCCATCGGCATGGCCAATCCGTCCCATGCCACATGTGCACAGCACACAGTCCCATTGCCTAGCACACACACCTACAGATGCCACAGCCACACACTCGCCTCCGGGAAACCCATGTACGAGATTGCACGAACTGCCAATGTCAGACGACTAATACATACTTCGCCAGGTGCAACACAATAACAAATCTCATTCTCTCCACAGGTGACGAACTGCTGGACGCTGGGGATGGAGACAGCAGCCAGCACAGCCAGCCTACAAGCCCCCAACGAGGACACACGGATCTGGAGGATCTGTCCACCTCTTCGGACACGGACCACCAAGCTGGCCCATCTGGCGTGGCAGGGCCCAGCCGCTCCCCAGGACCCCTCCTACCCACCAACCCATCATCCAGGGATGCTGAACAGTCCCAGTCCCCTGCTGCCACTGTCGTTGCGGCCACACCCACGGTCATTGCGGCCACTACCACTGCCGCAACCGCCACCATCGCCGCACCGACCACCACCGCCTCCACCACCACCACGTCTTCGCTGGCACCAGCCCCAGCGCAGGTGGTGGCCCGGCCGACTGGATCCACCCTGGGAGCCACAGCGAGGACCGTGGTGAGCAATGTGGCTAGTGGGCAGGCCGGTGGCAGCAGGACTGGTAGGAGGAGCAGGGTCAGGGAAACGCCAGCCTCCCCTGGGAGCCATGCCCTGCCTCAAATGGACAGAGTCCTTGGGGCCTATGAAGAGGCCCAAGGACAATGGGCCAGGTCTGCTACTGACACGCGGGAGGTGCTGGGGGTGCTGAGGTCCATGGACGCCCATATGGGCCAATTCGTGTCCCGTATGGACCAACTCGTGGACCTCATGGGCCAGCTGGTGGTGGCGGTGGGGTCACAGGCAAGGCCAGCAACACCACCTCCGCCACCACCTGCTAGGGCGCAGGCTCGGGCAGCAGTGTCCACTTCCCCTGCGTCCACAGCCAGTGAGCACACCTCACCCACCACCAGCAGGTCGCCACCACACACCCCCTCCCAAACGTGGAAGGGGCCGTCCGAAGAGGAAACAGATCTCCCGGGAGGACTTCGCACGCTCCAGTCGCAAGTGAGGCAGCCAGCCAGCCTTCCGCCAGCCTTCCTTGACCAGCCACTGCATTGACTTGCTCTACGATCCCACTCCACACAGCCATCTGGATGGCATGTGTGTGTTGGACTATGGACATAGAACCAGTGGGTACACCCTGATCATCACGCAGCCATGACCGACAGCTCATTGTCACTGCACGCACCACTTTTGTCATCACCTTACACACAATCACATGTCACAGTTTGTAATAAATGCACCTTTTTCACTAACTGCTGTTTGTGCCCTGTGTCTTTATTGTACGGAATACAACGGCCACCTTGGGCGGAAAGGCACCTGATGCGTGGCATGGAAATGGAATCCGGAGGGCCTGTAGGGACCTAGGGGTGGGAGACAGAACAGGAGCACATTCAATGAGTGTGTCACACACCCATCACACAGTACATGTCAACAACTACAAGCAATGTACACACATCGCACAGAGCAATAGGGCACAATGCCACAGCCACCAACAGTGGCATACTACCCTGGCCATGGAGCGTTGACACACTGCACGCAGTGAACATACGGCCACCCTGACACAGCACACACACACCTGCATAGATACAGACACATCATCCGTCGTACATGGACACTCACCGTCAAGTGAAGTAGCGGGCGATGAGCTGCTGGCGCACATTCCCAGCTTCCTCCTCTCCGCTGTCCACCTCACTCGAGCTGTCCTGGTCTGCGGGCTGGGGCCCTGGTTGATCTCCGTCATCCACAATGAGGGGGATCTGCTTCCGAATGGCCAGATTGTGCAGCATGCAGCACGCCACCACTATCTGGCACACCTTCTGTGGGAAGTACGCCAGTGCACCCTCGGTGCGGTCCAGGCACCTGAACCTGGACTTGAGGAGGCCAAAGGTACGCTCGACCACACGTCTGGTCCTCCCATGTGCCTCATTGTATCGATCGTCTGCTGGGGTGCGAGGATTCCTCAATGGACTGAGCAGCCATGCCCCATTCGGATACGCAGAGTCACCTGGGTGTGAGGGACACAGAGAACCGTTGCTATTCCAACTGGACAGGGGACAGCATCGCACAACCAGCACGCTACACCACTCCACATACTCACCGACAATACAGCCACGATCCTGTTGCAGATTGGCCATCAGTCGTGGCAAGATGCTGTTGCGCATTATGTGTGCGTCATGGGCCGAGCCTGGAAACTTTGCACACACGTGGGTGATCACCATGTCCGCAAGGCACACCACTTGCACATTCAGGGAGTGCGTGTGCTTCCTGTTGCGGTACAGGTGCTCAGTGGCCTGTGGTGGAACAAGGCCAACATGAGTGCAGTCAATGGCTCCCACGACGTGTGGGATTCTGCCAAGGGCATAGAATGCACCCTTCACTGCCGCCAATTCACGAGCCCTGGGGAATCTGATGTACCTGTTCCGGTACAGCATCATGGCTGCCAGTACATCCCTCAGCACCTTGCTGAACATGGGCTGGGACATCCCTCCTCCACTGCCCACTGTGTGCTGGAATGACCCAGTGGCGAAGAAATGCATGGCGGCCATCACCTTAGCCGTGGGGGTGACAGCAGTCGGATACACCCTGCGGGGACGGAGATGGGGCTCTAACATGGCACACAGTCGATGCAGAGTTGGCCTGTCCAGCCGAAACTTCCTGATTACCTCTGTATCGTCCATGTCCGCCAGCAATTGGTATGGGCGGTCAATGTTCGGTCTCCGCCTGGGTTAAATGGCAGAGGACACATGTCAAAGCAACACGGCACATAGCAATTTCGCATACACATCACTGACATGACTGAGCAAGCACATGAGCCACAGCCCAGCTGTCAAGCTGGGACGGCACGGCCACAATACACTTACACAGGTCTCCCAACAATGGCAATGGCAAGTGAGACATACCACTGCCATGTGCATGCACATGGGGATCTAGGCCCCAATGACTTGCGGGGCGTGCTGATGGGGACTGACTGCATATTCGTCAAGCGGCAACGCCACGGCAACATGAGTGTCTGCTGAGCATGGTACTGCTTCCGAGGCTGGATGAGTATGGCACACGACGACGACGATGTGGGCACGGGCTGAGCGGCCAATACAAGTGGGACCTGTGGCACGAGGGGATATGAGACAGTAGTAGGTGTCAGCACTGCACCCTATGTACAGCACTGTACGGATCACAGCTCCCGAAACATTGACTGGTGTCCACATTGACAGCCCCATGCCAAGACGGCTGTGTGCTTGCAGTCACACGTCACAGGTGAGAGGTTACATTGCACGTGCCAGGTGGCAGTCGTACATAGTGGGAGCTGGCATGTGTGTGCATGTGTCTCCTGTTCAGGATCCACCAGATGGGCGCTGACTCTGTACTGACCATTGGACACAGCATGTTCCGTGGAAGGCTTGTGTGTGTGGGATGGTGGCACTGGATGTGCCTCCGTTGGGGGGGCCATGCACAGGGCGGGTACGTCGATGATTGCGCATTGTTGGTCACGGTGGGTGCACCAGCTAAGATGTGTTGCCCTGTGTTCAATTCCTATGTCCGCATGATGATGGACTGTGGATGTGGGCAGACTACACATTGGTCGATGTGCTGTCTATATGCATGTGCCTTCACACCAGGCACAGCTGCCCCTGCACATGTGACCCCTGCTGGACTCGCTGCTGGGTCTGTGGAGCTGATGCACCTTCTGCGCGTGGGGCGGACAGCTCTCCTCACTTCCCTCATTGCGCATGTCATGTCTTTGCCGCAGGTGACATGGATCATGGAGGGCCCACATGTACGCGTGGGTAGGCTACACATGATTGTTCACTGGTCGCCACCCCCAGTCAGTGTTTCGAATGGGAAGGTTGTCGTGCTGGTGGTATGTTCGATGTGGCGGATGGGCGGGCCTAGGTGCGGGCTTACATTCCGGACATGGGGGGTAGTTGGATTGGCGACTAGTTGCAGTACACACGGGACACGTCTCTTCCTTTCCACATCTGGGTCATCCCTTGTACTAACTGACAGTGATACAGTCATCTTCGCCCCAGCCCTCATGTCCTCCCCTCGCCCCCCAATATGCATGCTCACCTGCGAGGCTAGCGCTTGCACAGGCAGCCCCAAGCTTGCACCAGAGAGGGCAAGGAGTGTATGTGTGGGTCCAGTTGCACGAGTGGGCTGTCTCAGGGTATGATGTGTGGCGGGACGCCGTCCACCTGCGTGGTGCCCCAAATGGAGACCCGGCCTGCATGGACTATGCATCACAGTCTTCGCCTTCCGGATCCGCCACCTGCGACACCCAGTGGCTGTGGCTGCCCTTGCGGCCATGCCGCGTCCGTCTGTGGCTGATGGCCCACACATTCACTCTTTGGCCTCTCTGGGGAGGGCTCGGGGGTGGTGGCGCACGCGCTTGCACTTAGTCGCAATGGCATGTGGCGTGGTTGGTATGATGGGCAATGGATGGGATGGTGCGAGCCACCTCCCGTGACGTCAGTGCTGCTCGTGCTGTGGTGCGTCCCCCTACACTTCCATTTGACTTTTTGCCATGCTGGACGTTGAGGTTCTATTGCCTGCGTGATATGACCAGGAGGAGCGCGAGGAGACCTCTCACACACCATGCTCCACTGCCATCCCGTGCCCTGTATCGCCTGTGCGGATTGACTATGTTGGGGTTACACCTGGTCGACTGGGGCTGTGTGTGCCTTGTCAAGGGGCATGGCGGGCGCACAACAGGATCCAGCTCGTCCACAGAGGGTGGGCTGAGGTGCGCCTGGTACCGCTTTGTACGTGTGCCCGGCTGCTGTGCACACACGTGTTCACTCCCCCCGACAGGTGTCCTCTCACAATGCCCAGGGAAGCGGTGGTGTACTGTTCATGAGCCCTCCCAACACGGCGTGCTCCAACTTGGCATGTGCGCATCTACCCGTCGCACCCACCCACCTGAGCACTGCGTCCATACGACTTCACACGACACATGTGTGTCTTCCACAGTAGTGCTACTCATTTGCGTTGACATCCAATACCAGTGGACTACATGGTCATGTCACGACTGCCGTGTACTTCACATACTCTCATCCTCTCTCATTCGTACTTGTGAAATGAGTCAGCGGAGACAGTTCTGGTTTCAAACATTATATTGAGTCTTCTGTCCTCTGTGATGCAGTATAGTGGACACTACTGGCAGCGGAATACATATTGAGGATATACTGAGCATGATTACAAATGGGATAGGGTGTGGGGTTACATCTGCTTGGCCAAGGCTGTGCTAATGTACATTTACGTATAGCTGCGGAGCTGCGGACTTTGACACAGACGGTATACATGTAGCCTACCAGACCGCTCGGCATCATGGGCACAGTCCATCTCAGTTCCATGTGACAGGTTTGCTGCGGTTGTTCCTCATGCACGCGTGCATGTGAGATGACATCAGGGCATGTGCTTGCGTGCATGCAGCGGCGTGCCACTTGTTGTTGCACTGTGGTGGTTACTGGACATGTCACAGTCACTGGGGTCGTGTTGTTGTTGTATGCACTTGTCGTCCATGCAAAGGTCCTGGTATGGGATTCCCGGGGCGGGGGTGGGAGGGGTGCAGCACCCACAGACTCCAGGCGACCTATTCATGTCCACTGAGCGGTGTGTGTGTCCATGTGCGCTGGATCCATGTCGTGTCCTGGTTGTTCGTGCAGTTCCGTCCATGTGGGTGCGATGCACAGAGCCCATGCCACTGCCTCCCACGATGCATGCGGTGTTCCTGGATGTGATGGGGAACAGTGTGCATGTCCCGGTCATATCCGATGTTATGGCGATGTCGTTGATGGTGTGGTTACAGTTGCCGGTCGTTTGGTATGGCTGTTGTGGTGGTGACTGGCCAGTCCGTGCGGAAGCTGAGCATGGGTGCGGGGTTGGACTTCATAGGTCACTCGGGGAACCTGCGTTGTGGTCCGACGTATTTACAGGTTGTCAGGTATGCGATGCCGTCCAGCAGGGCTTCCATGTCATTGGTGGTGTACATGTTTGCCAGCCAATGAAGCGGATGGTGGCTGTCAAGGTGTTGTTCGTAGGTTGTCCCTTGGAGGACCATGATGGGGCATGCTGGGTGACATTCGATGTAGCTGTTCTCGATGATCCGTCGTGTGGAGGCACAGTGGTTCCATTTCAGTGCGCGTGCGATGTTGGCCACATACGCCATGCCCCCATAGGCAGAGCAGGCCCTGTCGTGTGCGTCCAGAGGGAGGAGTAGTGGTAGCAGGTCCGCCTTCAGACATGCCGGGTTGGAGAGGCATATCTCGACGGGATGCTGGTAGGGACACCTCCGACAGTAGAAGACGGGCATGACGCAGCTGAACAATGTGATGCGGTAAGTCAGTCGGTAACTTACGTTCAGCAGGGACAGGAGATCGCATCCCAATGTATGTATCGTGCTGGTTTGGTACAGCTTGAGCTCTTCGGCGTAGTTGGGTAGGTGTGTTGCGGTTGCCATTTCGCAGCGGTGCGTTGTGGTGGCGTGCTCCGGCTGTGTGTGCAGTCTGCAATGTGCACACTCCGGGGTTGCTGTGAGCTCTGTGTAGTCGTGGGGAGACAGGACTTGTGTTCTGTTGGCTTGTTTGGAGGACACGGGCCCTCTTCCCACATGCTTCTCAGACAGTTCAAGGTCAGTGCTGTGTGACTCCTTCCAATTAACTTGCATGTGGCCGACATGGGGGAGTGTTTTCTTCTTTCTTCCCCGTCCGTTGTGTGCTTCTGTGATATGCGCTATCTGCCGTGTGGTCGGTCTCCTCGGCATGCCTGTGTTGGTCTATTCTTGGACAATGGCTGTATTCACCGGCTTCTGTCGTAGGGCTGTGGTTTCGGTGTTGGAATGGAAGGTCATTCAGTGCTGTCTGCTCTCCCTTGTGTGGGCGGCAGCCTGCCTTTCCGCTCTGCGTTGGGCCTTGTGTGTGGATGTAATTCTTGGGCCACCTGTTGTCGGTCACCGGGCTCTTTGGTGTTCCGTTTCATGTGTCTTGTTCATATGTGCAGGGTGGTATGGGTTTTTCAGTGTGGTACTGGCGTTCCTCTTCCCGAAGGGGCCCTGCTTCTCCTAGTTGGTGTTGCCGCCGCTGTGTGCTTCGCCATGTTTGTTACACTGGGGTGTGTCCTGCTGTTGCGTGACTTCACTGACATGTGTGCGTCGGTTGTGTGGCGTTGGGTGTTGTCCGTGAATTGGGCGTTGGGGACATGTCTGTGGCAGGCCTGTCACGTGTCATGTGCGTTCGGGGTGGGGCTGATGTGTGTGCTGCTTGGTTGTGTCCCTGTGTCTGTGTGCGACGCATGCATGGCGCTGCGGTTGGCCTCTGCGTTGTGCGCATGTGTGGCGGCGTCATCGGCGCTTTGGGGCCGTGACGGGGTGGTTGGTTCCTAGTCCCAGGTGGTGTGTACACATGTGTTCCGCGATGTTAGGATTTGGCCTGTGTGTCATATGTGGATGCAATGGTGGATGTGTAGTGTGCACGCGCTGGTGGGGGGTTGTCCGCTTTTTCCGCCCTTGCACTGTGTGCGCTCTTTGCGTGCACTTGTTGTGTGTGTGCCTACCTGCGTCTCCGCGGTACGTTGCGTCCTTGGTGGTGCATCAGCAGAAGCATGGGAAGGGCCTGCAGTGCTGGATTCATGCCCGGGGTGCCGCTTCTTCGTTGTCCGTGCTCTGCGTCCGTGTTTCCGCCTCTCTTTCACGTGCGGTGTCTCTTTGCCGTGGGAGCCGTTTGTTTGCGGCATCGTAATTTATGCGCCGGGCGGGACGTGTTTCGTCGGACGGTGTGTGTCAGTTGTGCTGCGCCGCTACGTGTGCGGGCGCACTTTGATGGCGGACGGTGTTGCTGGCTTGCCGGCGGTGTTTGGCCTGCTTTTCGCATCGTAATTGGGCGGGCGTGTGGACTGCTGCGTGCCGGCGGTAACTGGTGGTTTTTGCATCCGCCAGCACGGCGGTAGTGCTTCCGCCCGCCATCGTAATGGGCCCCTAAGTAAAATTAAATGAATTATTTTTAAATCAGATTTGTTACATTATTCTTCCAAATTTGAAATAGGTTATGTTATTAAAATATGTTATAATTAAATATGTGCTACTTATATTTTTTAACATTAATTTATATTTAGTTATATTGTAAAATAATTGAATTGAATTTAACTTTCTTTCCTATGGGTTTTTATGTTAAGTCCCTTTCTCAGTTATTTTCTATGGGAGGCTGTTGCAGTACCAATGGTTGGCTATGTGTAGTGCTGGACTTACTACTGTGATTTGTTTTAGTACTAACTTACACTCACAGTTTGAAAATACCAAAAAGTAGAAATACTAATAAATAATATTGGGATTTGTAGAGCGCAGCTAATCACCCATGAGGGCATCCCAGGCGCTGTCCATAGGCACGGGGAGATTAAGTGATTTGCCCAGAATCACAGGATATTGAGCTGATGCCAAGATCCCCAGCTCCAAAGTCTGCAGTTCTGGCCATTACGTAAAGTGTAAGATACCTTTGTGAATCAGGCCTTGTATATTTGCAAGAGGATCTTTCATATAGCAAGAAATCACTGAATATATCATACCGTCTGGGTTACTCTAATAGTGTGATAGTCCAAGCCTTTCTAACGTTTGATGTATGTGATTGAACCAGAATATTCCATATGCTTTTCTTTAAAGTCCAAATCTCTACTACAGCAACTTTGTATGGCCTGCATGCATTGTTGGACCATAATTTATTCCAATGCAATAGTGGTCTAAATTTTGCAATGTGGTCCAAGTTCTTAATTGCCAATTCCACAGAAAAAGAGACAGAACGGGCGCTCATTGACAGCCTTAACAGAGTTTTAAAAAAGCAAATTTTTGTTACTGTTATTTTGTTGAATTTTGTGATACCCCATAGGTTAGACTCATGTAGGGATGTTGATTGAGCTATAAAAACATCCATTGCAGGGAAAATAATACCATAGCTAATTCCTCTGGCAAACATGAGAGTAGCATTCACTCTATGATTTTAGCTATCTTGCCAACCTGGCTTGTTCAAAACCATTTGTTGCTAATTGAATACCTAGATATCAAATTCAAAACCACTTTCTAATTTTGGGGTACACTGAAGGTTTCTGTGAGTATATAACACCATACATTTTGTTTTTGAGGTATAAATTAAAATGCCCCACCTTTTGCAAAAATCAGCAAAAGTGTTCAACTTCTTCTGTACCTACAATGGTGTTTTAAAAATTAAATAGGATATCATTGGCAAATAGAAATTAAAAGAGTCTCATCAGCGAACAGTAGTACAAAGTTCCTTTCTCTGTTATGTCAATCTACCATAACCCCTAAAGTAATGGAGTTGGAGTATTGTTTGGCTTCCTTGTTATCACAGCAGCAAGAATGGGGTTGGGTGTCCAACAAGAACCAGGATTTTTTTTGTTTTTGATAATCTTTTAATTGAGTTTTTCAACAGCATACAATAATAAAGAAGTTACAAAAAGGCACGTAACAATGTCGCCATCTGGTAAGTCTCATATCCCTGCATTCACTGCGTCTTTGTATGAAAAAGTTCTTAATCGATTCCCGACAATCCCCTTCCCTCACAGCCCGGAGTCCCATCCTGTTGGGTGCGTTCTCAATGTCTCTGCCCACCTTGTCCCCTCTTATGTTTCTTCATGGTCTGTGTCGTCCTCTGATACAATGAACGCACTCCCTCAGGGCCTATATTTCTTTTGTTGTCAACATTAAATTTAGCACGGGCTCAACATTCTGTTAAATCATTTCAATAACATTAACATGTTTGATTTCACCATCATTGTTTATTTAATTTCTTTATATATTTCATAACAGTACATATTCTTTCTATTTCATTTTTAAAGCTTTTTTTTGGAGTATATAATACAATAAAATTAGACAATATTTCTTCATGAAATTCAAAAGATATTTACACTATAATATTAAACAAGAAAAACCCCCGGAAAAGATCACATACATGTGTCACAAATACGAAACTCATCCAAACACATACCGACTTATACAACATTCACACAAAGTGCATCTGGGAAAAAGGGGAGACTACAGATAACAAAGTCTCCACGGCCGAGGTTGGTATATATGTTCAAAAGGAACTGAACAAGGGGTCGAGGTCGACGCGCGTTTCAGTGGCTTGCGAAGTGTAGATCAACCACCTTCTTCAGGACCTTTCCAGATACCCAAATCAAACAAAAGCCGGGGGACAAACAATGTAGTTGGCAAAAAAACTGCTGACAGAATGATACAGCTACGTCTTTTGAGAATGATATATGATCACAGATGGCCTAATAGTCTAGTAGCCAATTGATGAGAACGATCTTATCATTGTCCAAACTGCGTTGCAACGTTGATTCAGATGTCTAAAATTGATTTCATATGTAGGTCAAGCGGCGAAAGAGATCTTGTTTTCGCGAAAATAACGTCCTATCACGGCTTCAGATTTCTAATTAGATAACCATAGGGCATATGTATTCATTCTCTTATTTCTGTGAGTACGTGATAGTCAGAGTTTATGCCTTTCAATCAGCTTTCAACTATGTGGCATGTGAGGCGATATCCTCATACCAATGGGTTTGTGATATAAATCTTCTGCATCTGCTCTACATAAATTCACGGGCCATCACTCTTCCGACCAACCAAAGCATGGGCCCAATATGTTTTGGAACCTATGCGGACACCCTCTAGCTCAGTAAACCACCTCCTCTGCTCTCATGCACCAGTTCATTTAGACCCTGTGGGTATCTTTAGCCCTCTCCTTTTCACCATTAAGGCCACATTTCAAAAAAGTAGTGTACACCTGCCCAGTGTCTGCTCCCCCCAGATGCCCACAGTCACCAGTTGTGGAGTGAGGGTTAGGGAGCAGTCCATAATGGTGGAGATCCTGCCTCTCCCCTTCTCCCAGTAACCCTGTATTTTCTGGTACTCCCACAATACTACAAGGTGTGGATCAGGGTTCCCTTTTGTCCACATCACCTGAGACAATGGTCGCTAACTGTCTTCCCCAGCCTGTAGAGGTGGGTTCTCATGTAGTATACCCTGTGGAAAATTGTCAGCTGTACCAGCTGTAATCCCGTCTGGATAGCCACCTCCTGGGTGTACCTGCATGCCTCCCACAGCCATCATCTTCCAGTGTCCCAAAGTCATTCTTCCATTTACTTCATAGGGAGTTCAGGGGTGGCAAGCTTTTCGTGAGCAAAGATGTACAGAATTGCGAGACAGGGTGCTTATGCAGTAGAGCCCCCAGTACATGACACTCTAGAAACATTTCTTCCTCAATGTCACAGAGGAGATCCCTGTACCCCAACAAAGACCAGGATTCATGATTAAGGCTACCATTCCTTCTTCTGATATTATGTATAAGGAGAGGCCTTTTCCCTGTCATCATCATTGCTTTCTATGCCCATACATTGTCTATGGTAAAGGATCTATTGGGATTCTCCACTGGTAAAGAAGGAAAATAGAGGGAGCAAATAAAATATAACTTCAGATTTCCAACATTTCAGAACTGGGGACATTAAACAAAAACTAAAGTTTTCTCTTCTCTATAGCTTTTATACGATCTAAGTTTCGACATACATTGAAAGATGGCCCTTTGTCAAACTGGATGTTGGTCGACGATTACTGGCAGTGGCTCCAGCTGAGACTATGCTATTGGAACCTGGGGCTTTCCCTGACTCTCAGCAGGGCGGGGGAACCACAAGTTTATTGGACGAAGTATCCAATGCTTTTTGGAGGATGCCCTGCATATGCACCTCTTAATAAGCCAATAAGTTTGTAGCACATTTGATCACCATGTCTACCTATCAACCCTATTCTACCATATGCAGTGGTCCATATGCCTGATTTGGGCCAACTCCTTCAGAAAACTCCACACACTTGGTCATTTTTCATATTAATGCCTTATTGTCATTGATAATCATAATTTATTAAATGATCTCATGTTATGCTTCTATGTACTTTCACTGGAGTGAATTCGTTTTACTCCTTTCCCATTATAGTTTGTCTTTGAAGTCAGGCCACTGACTTTTTAATTGGAATAACATTGTATGAAAGTAAGGGTGAAATAAAGTTTTGAAGCCTTTGCCAGTATATTTTGCTGTACATAGTGCACACTTTTACTGAAACGTTGACCATGATGCCTGTGCATCATCACCATCATCAATAATCACATTTTCATAGCGCTATACACCTTTAGGCATGAAGCGCTGAGAAGAAAAAGACCATGAAAAGAAAAAGCAGAAGCGTTTTATTTTCTTTTTTACTTCATGGAGGTTTTATTGAGAATTCATATGGTGATCAGGAATCAAAAATGTTTCCATAAATGGCACAGGACAGCTAGCACGAAGTAAACCTTTTATTGAGGATATGATAGTTAAATGTCCTAAAGGAACCTTTAGCAGTATTATCAGCTTCAAATGTTGCTTGTTGACATATCCGATGGCTGTGAAAAGCATTTCTGCAATTTAGTGTTATTGCTCTGGGTTTTCCTTCGGCCTGTTTATGGGGTCGTGTATTGTGCCCATGTTCTAACACACAGGGAAAAAGATGGTCCCAGGCCATGATTCAAATGGCACATCAAAATGGCAATTACACTATGAAGTTTGACGTAGTGCAGTATGCAAATGAAGGCCAGGCAATTTGGCACAAATAAAATGGCTGACCTTTCAAATGTTCCTTCTGTTTCAAGTGTCAGAAGGAATCAATTTCCAGGTCATTTGTGATTTTACAGCACTCCTGTTAATGCCAAGATTGACACAGCTGCTTCAACCAGTGGCCGAGTGACTCAAACCTCTACTCAGTTCTGCATAACGCCATGGGCTGGCCTTGTCTTATCTGCTAGTATCAAGAGGTCATGACTGGTGTATGTGGGCGCTACTACTGCAGCATTCAGCATAGCTCACTGTCCCTTCCTTGACTTGGAATACGTCAGCAGGGATTCAAGACCATTTTCACAACGTGAAAAGACTTCAGGGACAAAGCTGGTATCTCGCAAAAATGTGCACCTGGTAAGATTTTGCATTTCTTTGGTTTCTATTTAACCATTTTAGTTGATTTTTTGTTATTGTTCAGCAGCTTAGCCAAGGGAAATATTCAGAGATGCTCATTTAAAGTGTGGAGAATCATATTGAAAAAATATTGTGTAGTCAATTTGCGAGTCTGATGTACTCATACACATTGAATTGCTTATACGTGGGCAAATAAAAACAGACTCCAGAGAAAAGGAACTATATTGTTTCTGGGTTTTTTCATTTTATACTATTAATTCTTCACAAGTATCATCAATTCTGGTAACATAGCTTTAGATTTGTATACTGAAATGTCTGAGTGCATTTTTTAAGAATATTCTGTCGGGAATATTTCATGTTTCTTTGTGCTGTTGTAGACTTCAAAGGGGAGCAAGCCTATTTTCTTGCTTTTTACATTGCATTCGCGTTTCACAAAATACTTTTTTTTTTTTTTTGCAAGAATCTGGGAATGCTGTGGGGTTGTGTAACCAGCCCTCAGACAGTCCTAATCATTAATGAATTATACACAAAGACAATCTGATTTTGGCATCAGCAGCAGTGGCTGTGTTAACCACCGCGGCTACTGCTGTGAAGTGAACATCTGCACATTAGTTAAGCAACTGCCACGCTCCCAGCTTTTCGTGTTCCATTGCAAGGCACCAGCGGCTCTCAGGGGGGCCAATTGGCAGGAGCGAGGAGCAGCCAATAACAGCAGGAACAAGGAAGGAACAGGTGCTCCTCCAGTCAGCTCTGCGTGTAAAGATAAGTGCTGTGGATGGGTAGCTTTCTTCCCGAAACACTCAAAAATAGACACGCTTTGGTGCATGCACTCTGTATGCCACAATTGGCTTGCACTGTAAGTCTAAGAATTAACTGTTTGCTTCAAGAGAACGGGATTTAATTGAAAATCTGTGACACCCCTCACCCCCACTACATTTTCAAGTCGAACTATTCAGAAATACAGCTGACAAGATTATGAAAACGCAGAATATTTCAACTTGTTTCGTTTTCCTTGCAGGTACATTGAAGCAGTGGCGGACATTTTAATGATCACTTGTGTCGAGGGTAAGTTTTGGGAGAATTTACATAGTTTGGAATGAGATGCTATCTGTGTTTTTAAATTGATCAGAAAATAGCCAAATTCTGATTTGAAATGAGCACTAAGTTCTGAAATGCAAGGCTAATGGTAAATAAGATAGCTGTCTGAGTGTTACTTGTTCAGAGTCTAGTTGCTCCAAAAACAATGTAATTGAGTTAGTATGAAATTACTCAAGACTACTTATGGTACCCACCCCTTGGTACTATGTGATGGTTACTCAAGCACACTTCAGTGGCTTAGTTAATATGTATCGGTACTTCAGTGGTACTGATGTGGAAGTACATAATGCTGAGAATGTTGTCAACATTTAGGAAACTTTTTCATAGAAAAAATAATTTTCTGGATTAGATTTTTAAGCAAGTCTTATTTTCTCCCTATAATTGCAAATATTTGTGACCTGCCTAATTTTTGGTCTCGAGTAAATATGGTGCACTGAAAACTCACTCATTCAGTACAGGGGGAAATTAATGTGTGAGAGTATGATGTGTTGTTACACAATCCGAGTAGAGTTTTCTAAAACGTCTCACCCGCGTTCTATCTCCATGTCAATGCAGGGTACAATTAGTACCCTAATTGTACAAAGGCCCTGTCTGCTGCTGTCTGAGGGCTGGGGCCAGCAAACAGTTTCATTCAAGGCCTCTTCCAGCAGCTTGCAGTAAAGGTGTGGCGACAAACGCACAGCTCTGGCAGATGGCGTTCTGCTCTTGACTCCAGCTGAGCTCAGCAGGGATGGTGGCTCAGAAGGTTAGGGCTTGTCAAAAAGACTCCTGTCTGCTAAATGAATAACAAAGTGAAAGCTGACAGTTTGCCTCGTAGAGAAACTTGGATTTTTTTTGTTTCCATTTTCAGTTATATGGTCGGCGGCTGCGAACACCCAGCAGTCAGATGTTCCCGCTCAGCAGACGCGCTAAGTAATGACACGGTCGGAAGCAACTGGGAGATGAGAAGAAGCCAGCGCGCCAAACCAACTGGATATTCGGTAAGCCTGCAGCCAGCCTCTGCTATTTTCGAATTTTGTAGTGCACTGTAAGAAAACCTCTTAGTTTGTAATTATGTAAATGACTTTTTTTTGTGTTCAAATATTTTATTGTATTGGATAAAAAGAAGTACAGTTTCAAAAACAGCAGCGATACATAAATATAAGAAATTGATGCATACAAGTAAGAAATCAAAAAGTTAAAAAGAGATACATGACAAACAGTACCTGAACTGGGATGAAAAAGTCAAAAAGTTATCATATAAAAAATGACCATATATATCATGACAATTAGCAGGTATTTGAAGTACATCGAGTAGTAAATGTGATCCCAAAGAAGATGGGTCAGATAAAAGACTACCATATGGTGCAGTAAGGTCATGTGTGACAGAATGTGTATCGCTTGGTAAATATGACTTTTAAAACGTTTTTGCCATGAACAGCGTTCAACAACAAAGAGAACAGTGAGAAAAGATGTCAAAACATTGCATACAAATAGTAAACTTTTCATGCATAAGTATATGTCTAAGCTCTCTTGATGTGGATACAAAACAACTAAATGGGGTTGAACCGAACTGATAAAAGTCAAATACGTACAGCATATGTGTGCAAATGTAAAGGATTCTGAAAAACGAGTCCTTATGGAACTTTCCTATACATCATAGCAAAGTGTTATGCGTTTGCGAAATTGTTTTTTATTTCCATGTGGCACAGGTTTTTTTTGTCTTTTGTTGTATCCCAGTCCACACAGCTCACACAGAGCTTTTTCTATGAGCAGCTGAGACTTACTTCCTTCTTATCCCCAAATTTCCAGGAGTAAGACAAAGTTATGTGGATCAGGCCCAGTAAGAATAGGACATGTGAGCTATATTCTTGCTTGGACCCTGCTGGCTCCAGGTTTGGCATGCTGCTTGAGTGTGCTCTTTCTGCACACATTAAGCACTCCGGGATGTCAGGCAGAGAATTCCTTAGGTTCTTATACAGTTGTCTGTTCAACTGACGAACACCTCTTTTGTGCCCCTATATCTCTTCTATCTATATAACATTTGCAAGGGGGGTGGGTAGTTGAATTTCTCGTGTTTAAAAGATTGCAAAGGTTCTGCAACTGGTACCAATAGGATCACTTGATCAGTTTGCGTGCCTCACTTTTAGTCTAAATGTGCATCACTGTTTTGTCTTACTAGCAGTGCTTAATTTGAGTCCGTGGTTTCCGGTGCTCAGCACCGGCACTTAATTGTCAGCACCAGCTCAAGTGATAGTCCACCACATGGTGGTGCTATCCGGCACTTCATTTTCAGCACCGGCTCTAATGATAGTCCACCACATGGTGGCGCTATCTGCCCAATTTTGAGATGAGCATAACAACATTGTTTAATAAGACAATATCCATAAAAAAAGAATAATACTTGCCGCTCATGCCATTAGTATAGCTGTGGGTGGCCTGAAATAGCCTGAATTGTCACACTTGTAGGAGCGTGAAGATTAGTAGTTGCGTTTGTACTGCCATTGGCAGCACTGGCAGGGGCATTGGGTGGTGCGGGCTACAATGGCCTCCTGAGAATGGCCCTGGCACTTACTTTTTTTTACAAAGTAAGCACTGCCTACCAGGTAGTGTTGCTGTATACATATATAAACCTTTAACTAACAAATATATCTTCGTGTACCAGTGGGCTAACTTACCGGGTTATGCAGAGATTCAGTGTCAGTTTAGAGGACGCAAACTCACAAAGCAGTAGTTTGACCCTGATGCACAGGACGTTTTCTTCCTGTACGTCGACCCATTCTACATTTTCCCTACCCATTTCCTCCATGCCTCTCATGCCAGGCATGGGCAGGGAAAGTTGGTGATTGTTGCCCACCGTAGTGGTAAAGACAACTGCCACTATGACCCTTCGGTCTTTTTGCGGATGGATTGATGGTTCAGGAGTTACTTTTAGTGGAGCCAGCAGAGACTCCGTCAGCATCAGTGTATAATTTGTAAAATAGTAAGTGCCAGGATTCTGACCAGGAGGCCACTGCAGCTTGCACCACCCACTACCCCTGTCATCACTGCCAAAACAACTACTAACCATCTCTCTCACCTGCAAGTGCAACAGTTCAGATTATTCCAGGTACCCCAACCCTAAAGGAATGGCTTGAAAGGCAGGTATTAGTAATTTTTAATGTATATTGTATTCATTAACAACCGTTGTTCCGCTCATCTCTAAATTAGATGGAGCAGCGCCACCATGTGTCAGACTGTCATAAGTACGGACTTGACAATTAAGTGCCAGTGCTGAGCACTGGAAACCAATTATGTGCGGGTGCCGAGCACCGTAAACCACCGGCTCAAATTAAGCACTGGTCGGCAGTAACCTAGAGGTTCAACCAACTCTTACTAAAGGAAGAGAATAGGCAGTTTGGTGGGATAGGGCACCTTTGTAATCTCTAAATGAAACCCTAAGTGTTTCTACACTCAAATAGATGGAAAATTCTTTGGAGCTGCTGACAGTGCAGACCGCACTGTGCAATCAATTTCTAGGGCATAGTCATTCACTTTCCTGGGCTTATAGCTTTAAACATAAACTCAAAATGAATTCACAAAATCCACATAAAAACTTGAAAGATAGTAATCAATGGATTGTAGTTAACAGATTGCTTGAGTTGTTTGACAATTTTAGTTATTTATTATTGCTGATTTTTATTTTGTCTTATGTCAGTCAAATTATGTGCTTAATGGTATTATTTTGTTTTATGTTTTAGGGAATCGCAGTATTGTTGATTGTTTTAATTCTGTGTACTGTTCTATGTTTGTGCAATTATTTAGTTTTACTGTTTTGTATGTAAACTACGTGAAGCATCTGATCTGTTCTGGCATTGCTTGTGCAAGTGCCATGCATATGTCTTTAAAACTGGGTAATAGTAAAACACCTGTTATTTACAGCGCTTAGAAAGAGCTATTGTGCTGCAAGAAGTGCTATATTAAAAAAAGAAGATCCTCTTAATTTCATATGATAGGTGAACTTGGAGGCCGCACAAATTAAGGCACTGTGAAGCAGTATGCGAGGGTTGGTGATGGGGGGCGACCACGTATTGCAATGTCTTTGTCTGATTCTGCAATATTGTTTATTTGTTTCCAGTACGTGAGGTTGTGTATAGCTGTCGTGGCTATCCCATGGTCTATATGACAATTAAATGTATGATGTGTTCCTTAAAGTTTCTCAGCTCAAAGGTGATTCCACTAAACAATACAAAATTGCAAATTGAGCATGAGATACACTTATTACCTTCACCTGTTCAAAAGGATAATGTAGATATGCATGACACAAGTGTATGTACAAGTAACAACAATACTTAGAGATAAAGTAGATGTCATAGAATTCATGGGTACTAGTGCATGACATGATTGGTAAGTTGTAGTACTCAGTGGCTGACAGGTGTAGACATGCACAAAAGGCGGCGACTAACCCTTAAATAGAGAATAGCAAATATATAACACAGCTGGGCGCTGCCGTATTTGCTTACTCTAACCTTATTTCTAGTGACAGCACATAAATGATTTCTAGTCACTGCACATAAATGAAAATGACAAAAATGGCCGCTGTGTGGTGGAGGTGCAAGGATTAACATGGCTAGCAGAGGCGGCTCCTCCATTTGAGTGGAGGAGCGTCGCCCCACAAGCCCCAGACCTGAAAAATAAAATGGTAATAAATCTTATTTATTATCGTTTTATTTTTCAGCAACCCATCCTGAACTAAGAGTCAGGATGGGGCGGGGCCAGAGTTGCCGAGTGGCAGCAGTAGGGAGCTGTGCGCTTTAAAAGGTGCATGTTTCTTTGGCCGGCCGTCTTGTGCCGGCCAGCCAGATTTGCACATTTTAGAGTTCTCTAACTTAGCTGTCCTCGACAGCTGTGTTAGAGAAAGCGCAGGCCTACAGTGCTCTTAGGAGCGCTGGGAGAGCTTGCTCTTACCAATTTTGGTGCTGCTTTCATACTGTAAAAGCAGCACCTGGATTGGGTGGTGCAGTTTCCTGCATCAGGAGCTTCCTGGAAGACACCCGAGGGAGGAGGACGTTGTGCTGCAAGAAGGTAAGTGAATTTATTTATTTATTTTTTTGTGCCCCCCGCCTCACCACCCTCGGTACAAGCCACCTGCCACTGATGGCTAGCATGATATCAACACACAACTTTACTATTCCCATAGTAATTATGGGACGTTTTGTAATTAGGCCACGCATCACGGAGGATGCACATATTGTTCCCTTCTTGTCATGGCACAACTGGGAAAACTAGCATGTGCATTTTAATGTTGGCTTTTGTATTTCGTTCAAATAGAAAAGGCCTGTCCTCAGGCAACTGGATGCACAAGGATGGCTCCGACCTTTGCCATGGTATGACCGTGACTATTTCAGACCAGTGTCGGGGGAACTAACGGGCCAATTTCTGAAAATGTCACTCAGTGCAGGGCAGCAAGACACCATGCTGTGTTGCATAACAACGAAAGGGCGGAAATGCTCCGTATTTAAGTCAATACGGCACATTCCTGCTTTTACTCTGCGCTGGTGCTCTATTGGCAGCCTAGTGCCAATGCAGGCCCCCTTGCACCAAGGTGCAAGGGGGCCTGCATTGCATGCAGGATTGTTTTTGTGCAGGAAGGAACACCTTCCTGCACAAAAACAATCCTGAGAGGCATACTCCTCTATGTGTGCTGCAGAATACAGCATATATAGAAAGAGGAAGTAACAAGGAGAAATAAATATAGTTTTCCTTGTTACGCCTCTTCTGGGAAGGCATATATTTTTGGCGCATTGCCAGGTTTACCAGTTCTGCTCAATCTGGAAATGTTTCCAAAACCATAGGTGTTGTGTGGGAACACCCACACAATGCCCATGGAATGCTTTTCAAGGGCAGAGTAAGGCAATGCAGCAATTTGCGTGGTGCAAGAGCAATGCAACCAGCTTGTAAATAGGCCCATTAGGCTCCAACATAAATCAGCTAGGGTCAAGGTTGCACCGCAGGAGAACTGCACAGTTAGAGAGGTAATTCTTGGATAAACAGCAGAACACATCTGATGCTGCTGTAAATGCACTTGATAGTGTACAGGGAGAAGAGATCGGAGTGCATCCCCCGTATTTGTGCAATTTATCATTTCACAGCAGTGCATGTGCAAATTTTCAACAAATCTGTTCAAGAAAGGAAGGCAAGGTGAGAGACAATGGCAAGGAGCGACTCAGAAGAGAGCAAGAGTGCAAAAAGATGTGAGCGGGAACAGCCATGGGCAAATAAAAATATTCACAGGAAACATACGTGGGTAGGAGTACAGAGGGGGAAGTCAATGAGTCAATATGACACATTAATGCAAGCCCTCAGGTTTGGAGAAAGACAACAGAACCCACCAATGTCCTTGGCTTTCTTTTCATCAGAAGCGCTCAAAGACTGACTGATGACACGCACTTTGGGGTTAGTGGAAGGTAACAAGACCAACACCCCTCCTTGAAGAAACTTACTTCTCAGAAGAAAAGCTATTATCCGTGCTGCAGGTGCAATGGCACAGGGGCTTAGGGAAGTGAGGCGCCCAGTATACACCTATTATCTCCTGACTTACTATCCAACCTGGAGACGGGGAGCATTTCCTTGTCTACACAGGCACCTATGGCACCCTTACTACGGCATAGCTCATTTGGGACAACCCACTAAAACAAAGATTGACTATAGTCAAATAGTTAAGGCAGAAGGTCACAAGACCTGATGCCCTCTGTGTACCCTCCTTTGGGTAATAACACAAAATCCAGACAGATGTCTGCCCACATGAGTACCAACAGTGTCAAGAGGCCAACGAGTTGGTAACTGCTGCACTATACAAAAAAATTACACTCCATGTATTTTGCGACTCACTGGTGATAGGAAAGTGCTGTTTAAATACCAATGCAATACAGTACAGCAACACAAAGCAAAGATAGACCATCAAGTTGCAAACTTTATTTTTATTGTTCAGTGCATATACATTAATGGCATTCCTATTGCTTCATAATAGAACACTATTCACAGAACAAAGTGATCAATAATAACATTTGGCCACGACCTGTTTTATTATAATCATCAGGGTAATGCATACCAATAACAAAATGTGTCTTATGAATATACCATAATTTTGTTCTAAAATAAATGATGTTAAACAGCAGCATCTGCAACAAAGTTTAGCAATCATTGAAGACTGACTGAATATGACATCCAAATATCACTCTGTAGGCCCGTTTCACAAAGATTTTTCTGTGTAGAACTTCCAGTTAGCTAGTGAGCTCCTGGAGTGAGGCAGGAGTAAATCAGGAGTGTTCATCATTTATTTCTGGAGCTAAGTTGCAAGCCAGAAGAATTACAAGAGTAAGGCACGCATACCAATGGCAACAGTTTAGTGAATCAGGCTCTTTATATTTATTCTGTATGCTAAATACCATACCCAGCACCCAATAACAAACCCTTTTGTCCACTTTTAAAATAGAGTACATATGTAAATAAGTCTCGTCATACATGGACTGGATTATTTTTTAGAAATGTTTTGTATAGATTTCTGATCAGATACCAAAATCATGTTAGATCAATTGATTGACAAATGTTTCTAGTACCTTGAGTAGAATATGGATGTTAGAAACACTCATGAAGTTTCAGTGGATCGCCAGGTCATTGGTAGTTTTTTTTAAGACACGGAGACCCCTGCTAGCTTGCTGCGCAACTATTGTGTGGTGTGAGTTATTGACCTTTAGAGATACTTAGGCCCTGATTCCAAGTTTGCTCAAGGAGGCTGAATTCTGAGTTGTGTGGTATTTACTGCATCCAGTATTTACAGGGTGCATTTATAACTGACCCTTCGTCAAAGTTTTGGCAGGTCAAGGTGCCGTGATTTAACAGGGGAGAAAAACACAGCATTTACAGTAACCCAAAACTCTGCATGTAATTCCCCCAAAAACTATGAATAGGTGCTGTTAATATGTCATCCAATAAAGTCCGAACCCTATGACGTCAGAATTTATCAGGTGTGATATATAGCTACTGCTGGTAAATGGCCCTCTCTGAAGGGTCACCCCAAACTTTTAGCCTTCCTGCTCCTCTTTTCCTGATCTTGTTTTTGTTGGCTTTAGGACCCTGAGCACTTTACCACTGATAACCAGTGCTAAAGTGCATGTGCTTCTCCCCTAAATATGGTATTAATGGTGTATACACAATTGGCATATTTAGTTTAATTGTAAGTTAAATACCCAGAGCCCGTAACATAAATGCTACTAGTGGGCCTGGAACACGGCTTGTGCCACCCACACTAGTAACCTTTCAAACCTATCTCAGGCTTGCCATTGCAAGGGTGTGTGTGCAGTCTACTGCCACTTCAACTTGGTATTTAAAACCACTTGCCAATCCTTAAACTCCCCTTTTATTACACATAAGTCACCCCTAAGGTAGGCCCTAGGTAGCCCTAAGGGCAGGGTGCTATGTAAGTAAAAGGCAAGACATGTACTTTTAAGTTTCACATTTTCTGCTAGTGACAAACACCCAAATTCGTTTTTCACTACTGAGAGGCATACTCCTCTCATTGGCTAGCTTTGGGAATTCCTTATTTTACTCTTAAGCTGCAATTCCTAATTAGAAAGGAAAAGCTGTATTATGTTTCATATCTTTGAATTGGTAATGATAAATCCTCTTTACTGGTAAAGTTAGATTTAACATTACTTTTTTAGAAGTTCCACTTTTAGAAAGGGGGCATTTCTCTGCTCTTACTGCTCTGTATGCCTTGCAGCCTGTCTCCAGTACACGTCTGGGGTGGGTGACAGCTACACTTTGTGCATTCCCTCTAGACAGCCACAAACACAGTAAGGGTGGGTGTGACAGAGAGCTCATCTTCATTCATCTGCATTCTGATAGCTCTTCCTGCGCAGGAAGAGATGGGGGGCTGACACAACAGAATAGGCAGTGTCCTGTTTCCCACAAAGGGCTGATTACCCCCTACTAATAGTCTGGAGCCAGGGCTGGGAAAAAAGTGGGACATGTGCACTTCAAGGGCCTGCTTTGAAGTCACCCCCACTTCAAAGGCACAACTGGGTATAAGTACTTGGGCTCTAACTCTACTAAGACAGTACACTACTGGACTTGTGAAGAAATCTGCAAGGAGTAAAGACTACTGTGCTGCAAGGATTGCCACTCTGCTTGGCTGCTTCTCTGGAAGAACTGTTTTTCTGCTTTGCTGTGCTGCCCTGCTGCCTGCTAATCTCTGCCCTGATGAGGGCAAGGACTGGACCCATCTCACTTGAACCTAGAGTGACTCCAAGGGCTTGCTGTCTTGCCCCCTGTTCTGAAGTGTCAGGGCCATTAAAGACTTCCTTCAACCCTGCAACAGCACCTGGAGTCTGCCATCTGTGAGTCCTTCCCTGCCAAGTGGTGCTAATCAAGTCCTGGGCCCTTTAAAGTGAGCTTCTGCTGTGCTGAACCATAAAAATCACTGAATGTTCTGCGTAGGGTGGTGCGAGAGATGCGTAGGATGCCCTCTTGAGGTGTGGCTTGTAGCCTCTGGTCTGGTCTGAATGTACATTCAGGATGGGAGAGACCAGACCAGAGGCTACAAGCTGCACCTCAAGAGGGCAGACTACACATCTCTCCTATGCAGGACATTCAGTGATTTAAAAAGCTGAGAGCAAATGCAATCTCGCTTGCCGGAATGAATACGACCGGCCACATAACCATGTCCAGGGGATAGTGTCCCACCTGACGTGAGTAATATATAAAAACAAGGGGGGATTATCGTTGTCCCCTGAAGTTGGTCCTGACGAAAGCCATCGACCCGGCAAGGGTGCATGTCGGCTGAAACATGTAGACCATTTTTTGACCTTACGTAAGAGATGTGAAGGACACATTACAGGTCCTATTTTTCACATCCACCTTTGTTTTTAACCTTACCCTTATCATTTGTTTTAAATAAATCTAATTTTATGATAAAGAGGTAATTTTAATTCACTTTTTTACAAAGTAGATCCCAACCATTTCCTCAGGATCACCCCCTGGTGGAGGCTAACAAGATCCGATGATGATGCTATCAACCATTACTACGCCAATGGCCAAAGACATACCAAAGGCGGAAAATGGCTGTTGAGGGTCCTACATATTTCTTATCAAGATTCCTCCACTTCTTTTTGATTCTTTGTAACACATTTGGAAGCTGAGTGGGACCCCAGACTGCTTCTACTTCCCTCTCTTGATAGATTGTTACTATTTGTTTAACACCATTTTTATATTCAGAGTAAAGTGGTATTACCGCATTTGGTAATATGATTGCAGAGAAAATCTGTGCCTGTTTGCATTAGGGAAACCACAATCCCTGTCAAAATGAACCACAAAAGTCACTAAATCAACCTGTGCTTAACCCTCTGGTAGCTTGCCACAAAAGTAGTCAGATTTAACTTAGAGGTACTGAGAAAAGTATTTATGCAGCACACAAACAGTAAAAAAGTGAGAACGCACCACAGGAAAAATCCCACACCAATCTGTAAAACTAGAATAAGATTTAAGAAATTATTTGACACCAAAATGCCAAAAATCCAATCAGTAGAACCAGAGTTATGAATTTATAATTTTTTTAGTAAAACTAGTGCCTATAAGATCAAAGCACCAACTGCAGGCATCTAGTCGAGTGAGATGGGGGCAAGTCAAAAGTTATGGCAGTCCGGGATGGAGCGCAGTACAAATACGTGAAGTCGATTTGGCCCGGTCTCAGCTTACCTTTGGACGTACAAGAAATTTTGAAGAAAAATGTCTGAAAGGGTTACATTTAGCAGGGCAAGGCAGCTGGAGGTGACCGTGAAGATGGTGCTGTAGTAGGGGAGCCGCTGGACGAAGTTGCAGTGAAGATTTCTGTGTTCGGACTTGGTCACTTTTTAGGGAATCAAAAATCTCTAGCAGGATTGTTGCAAGCCACTCACCCGAACTCCATGCTGTTCCAATGGAGCAACTTAATTCCCCAAATCCCAGTGGGATCTTACATGATAGCAATGAATAGAGACACTGCATCCTTGTGAGTTCCCAAGGAAAAGAGGGGTTGGGATAAGAGAGAAGAGAAATACTAGCTCTTCAAATGATGCTGATTCGTCACGCCAGGACTTGCTGGGCTCAGGACACCTTGGTGTCTTGACTCTGGGTATGAGGCCACTGAGATCAGGGATCAAGTGTAAGAAGGAAGTTTGTCCTGTAATGAAAGACACTTGTTAGCCCTACTTTGGTGATAGCAACATAACGTAGTTATAAATTGGTCTGTGACATACTCATATACATTGTTTGTTCTGTGACATACTCATGACATTCAAAGTTGTAGCATGAAAGCTCTTTCTTAATTAGATGTTCTCATCAGAAACTGTGCCAAGAGACTTATTGTCTCTGCTGCATTTAGGGCAAACAATGTTCAAAATGCTCAAAACATAATCTTCACCCTGTCTCTCACATCCTGCAGGTTTGGTAAAAGTTTGTGGGATTGACAGTCTCTATTTCCTTGCCTTTCGAAGGTGCAGCTGTTAGAGGAAATACGTCTTTCCCTTGGCAATGTACACCCTGGTTAGCAAGTCATTGTTCTTTGGCAAAGCTTTCTAATAATATAAGAAATATGCCTAACATTGTTCAAGCGCTGCTCAAAAATGAATGCTGATCTTTCAGTCACTGCGTGCAACTACATAGGACTCTTTTACCTCTCTGGTGGGCGTTCTAAATCAAGAGTGCCTTAGAGGAAGGAGCTTGGCTAAGTTCACCTTTTTAGGTCTCGTGCCTAGCGTTGCAGTGCTCAGCACTGCTCGCGCAGCGCGAGACCTCTTGTATGGCTCTTGTATGGGGTTCTGAAAGCTGACCACACGCTCGTGCGTGTGATCAGGCTTTCGCCGGCAGGCATTGGCTTTCGCATGTTTTTTTGTAAAAAAAAAGGCCCGCGATTGGGCAAAGGCGGGCGCATGTCCCGCCTTTGCAACGCCCATTCCCGTCCGTGTCTAGCACGCGCAGCAGTGCACGTTCGCCTCGCTGCCGCGCTCCCTCGCCCCCACTCCTCTGTGGTGCGCGCGCACCACTGGTTTTTTCCAGATAGTATCTGAAATAAGTTTCGCAGCTGCTTTTAAAAGTGTTGAAGTATTGAAGTATTATGCATTGCACTATGTTCACTATGTTCACACAGTATAAAAATGTCTGCCCCATCTCTAGGCCGCTCCTCGGACTTCTGTGAGACAGAACTCCCGTGTTTTCTGCTGACTGTCTTTGGCGTGGATGTACGGAGGAATGTTTGATTACAATGTAACAGGTTTGGTGGCGAACTCCAGATAAATGTACACCACGCACGCAAAATGTTCCTTTGGGCATTCAGTTCAGCTACTTGCAGCGGTGGAGGGCTCTGCTCTTCGATGTACTTCCTGACAGACTGCTAAGTTTGAAGTGCCTGTTGGGCACAGGTTGCTCTTTTGAAACTTTCTTAGATTTTTCACTGAGGAACAGTGCTGATGCCAACAATGAGAATAGCACTGATGATCCCAATGGGACTAGTGCCGATGCCAACAATGAGAATAGCACTGATAACCATCGGACTAGTGCCCATGACAACAATGAGAATAGCGCTGATGATACCAATGGGACTAGTGCCGATGCCAACAATGAGAATAGCACTGATGATACCAATGGGACTAGTGCCGATGCCAACAATGAGAATAGCACTGATGATACCAATGGGACTATTGCTCATGACAGCAATGAGAATAGCACTGATAACCATGGGACTAGTGCCCATGACAACAATGAGAATAGCCCTGATGATAACAACAGGACTAGTGGTGATGATAACAATGAAAATAGCTCTGATGATAACAATGGGACTAGTGCTCATGACAACAATGAGAATAGCACTGATGATAACAATGACTATAGCTCTGATGATAACAGTGGGACTAGTGCTAACGAGAACAGTGAGAATAGCGCTGATGACAACAATGAGACTAGTGCTGATGACAACACTAATGACAACAACGAAAATAGCGCTGATGATAACAATGAGACTAGTGCCGTTGACAACGAGACTAGTGCCGATGACAACGAGACTAGTGCCGATGACAACAATAAGAATAGCGCTGATGATAACAGGACTAGTGCAGATGGCAAAACTGCATGATTAAGAGACTGTTACTCAGGGTCCGCACTGCTCATTCATAGGAGACACTGTCCTGGACTCACATGCCTCTCATCAGTGTGCACACTGGTCTTTAACCATATTCCTCCAACAGATTCTAGCACATTATTACAGGTTAATATGTTCCTTGTGAGGCCTCCTGACTCCTGCCATTGGGATTTAAGTTCTGCCACTATGTTGATTATAATTCCAGTGCTGGAGCATTGTGCTTTTGGTTACACGAAGCCATCTCGCGCTTTACCTGTACTTGTTTGTTTTTGTGAGTAACGTTAAAGGAGCCAGTATGCGCTGTGGAAAGGGCTTTTCGGTAACAACAAGCATTTGCAATGCAATAGGTCTCGCATTTACGCGAGTTTGACCTATTGGCATTGTAAATGACAATGGCTTTTATTTATGTTTCAAAAACCAAAACATACATAAAAGGCAATGTCATTTACAATAAAAATAGCTCAAACTCTCGCAAATGCGAGACCTATTGCATTGCAAATGCTTGTTGTTCTTGTGCTTGGTTTACAGGAAATGCGCTACTGCAGACGGTGCAGCAGAAGCAGGAAAGTGTCGCTGGAAGATGCTGCATGCCAAGATGCTGTTGTTGAAGAGATGACTGCAGGAGAGGAAGACATTGTCGCGAGAGTCAGTCGAAATCAGGTAGGCGCCTGCCGGAGAAGAGAATGCCAGGCAGGAGCCAGCTGGAGACAGGAGAGTGCTTGCCAGGAGTCAAACGAAGCCAATCACTGGTTTCTGTGCAGCGTGGCTTAAATAGTCATGGGGGGGCCAAGTCATTGCATGTGTATAATTGTCAGCAGTTGGCACCTCAGTGTAATTATTCACTTATCTTTCCTGCACGTTGTGCACTTGCTTGACAGTTTGGATGAGGGCCTGAGGAAGCAGTGTTCAACTCGTGTAAAGTACATGCCACATGTGCTGTGCTGAACAGTTGTCATGCTCATTAGCATATGCATGTTATCCGCTCTTTTTACAATGTGAATAAACAACCAATGGTACCTACCACTGCCGCCAGGGTTACAATGAGTGCACAAAGTGAATAATGCTAAGTTCCATGATAGGAATAAACAGCCAATTGTGCCTACCACTGCCACTAGGGTTACCATATTCGTGACACTACTATGACACTGTTTACTACTGCTATCAGAGTTAAGGGGTATGTGGCTGTGAGGTGGCACGCACAGTGTGATGTTGGTGTGATACTCATGACAAGGATAAAACTGCAGGCTGTAGCCAATGAGGGCTCCACGAGGCTTGATACCCCTTCTGTGAGGAGCCGTTGACCAGGATCTGATGCTGCAGAGAAGAACATAGCAGGACCTACCACGAAGTCAGGCTGACCAGTGATGCACCTTGGGCGGACCGTTGAGCAAGTAGATCTTGGTCTCCTGTCAGTTCTCAAAGTATTTTTGGGCTGTGCATTTTCTAAGTCCCAAGTTTTGGCTGTTTGGGCACCTTAAGCACCACTTCCAAGGATCCAGGACTGGGTGGGCACCATTTGGAGGGTAGGATGCTCTTCAGGTAGGGTCCAGGTGCGGGGTTCAAGTTGTTGGAACTTTTTGTGTTCCTGTAGCTCAGAACAGGAGGCCAGACAACTAGCCCTTTGGGTCACTCTGATAGTCCTTGGTTTAAGCAGCAAGGTAGTCCTCTAGCAGCAGGGCAGTCCTCTGAAGTGCATAGCAGTCCTCAATCAGCAGGGCAGGCCTCTGAAGTACAAGGCAGGCCTTCTGAGTATCCTCCGCAGATCCACAAGTCAAACGAAGAGTGATCTGAGGGTCCTATGTTTATATCTGGTGCCAGTTTTGAAGAAACATCTATAATATGCCTCCCACAGATGTTTCTGGAATGTCCTTCCTCACAAGAAAATGGCAACTTTCTAAAAATGAAATTTTCAGAATGGTGACATGAGATCTGAATTTCCCATTAAAGAGGGAGTTAAATTGCAATTCTTTTGAGACCAAACATGACTTTTTGACCCATTCCTAATCAAAAGTTATCTTTTATTAAATGTAATGAGGTAACCCAATCTTATTCTATAGGAGAGGTATGCCTCACAATAGAAAAAAACAAATTTTGGAGATTTTCACTACCAGGACATGTAAAACAAAAAAGTTCATATCAAACTTTGTAATTTACAATGCACCCTGTCCTATGGGCTGTTTAGGGTCTACAGTAAGGGTGATTTATATGTATTAAAAAGGGAGGTTTAGGCCTGGCAGAACATTTATTTTGCTAGGTCCAATTGGCAGTTTAACACAGCACACAGGCTGCAATGTTTTAAGGAGGAGAACAACATCCTGGACCCTTCCCAGTCCGGCTTCCGCAGCAACCACAGCACCGAAACCGCCCTCATCGCCGCCACCGATGACATCAGGACCCTGCTAGTCAACGGAGAAACAGCAGCCCTCATCCTCCTGGACCTATCAGCCGCCTTCGACACGGTCTGCCACCACACACTACGAACACGCCTTCACGACGCCGGGATCCATGAGAAGGCCCTGGACTGGACCACATCCTTCCTTTCCGGCAGAACACAAAGCGTCCGCCTCGCCCCCTTCCGATCCAAGGCCACCAAGATCATCTGCGGCGTACCCCAAGGATCCTCCCTCAGCCCAACGCTGTTCAACATCTACATGGCACCCCTCGCCCACGTCGCCCGACAGCACAACCTCAACATCATCTCCTACGCCGACGACACCCAGCTGATCCTCTCCCTCACCAAAGACCCTCACACCGCCAAAGCCCACCTCCACGAAGGAATGAAGGCCGTCGCCGAATGGATGAGGACCAGCCGCCTGAAGCTGAACTCGGACAAGACGGAGGTCCTCATCCTTGGTTCCAACCCTTCAGCCTGGGACGACTCCTGGTGGCCAACATCACTGGGAACAGCCCCGCCACCCACCGACCACATACGCAACCTAGGGGTCATCCTCGACCCCACCCTCTCCATGACTAAGCAGGTCAACGCCGTTTCCTCATCCTGCTTCAACATCCTCTGAATGCTCCGCAGGATCTTCAAGTGGATCCCCACCGAAACAAGAAAAACAGTCACCCAGGCCCTCGTCACCAGCAGGCTGGACTACGGAAACGCCCTCTACGCAGGAACGATGGCTAAGCTCCTGAGACGGCTGCAACGCATCCAGAACGCCTCTGCACGTCTTATCCTCGACATCCCCCGACGCAGCCACATCACACCCCACCTGAGAGACCTGCACTGGCTCCCTGTCAACAAGAGGATAACCTTCAAGCTCCTCACCCACGCACACAAAGCACTCCACAACTCCGGACCAGCCTACCTCAACAGACGACTCAGCTTCTACACCCCCACCCGCCAGCTCCGCTCGACCAGCCTCGCCCTCGCCACTGTCCCCCGCATCCGGAAAACGACCGCCGGTGGCAGATCCTTCTCCCACCTCGCCGCCAAGACCTGGAACACCCTCCCCACCAACCTCCGACAGACCCAAGACCTACTGGCCTTCAGAAGACTCCTCAAGACCTGACTCTTCGATCAGTAGCAGCACCACCCCCCTCTTCCCCCAGCGCCTTGAGACCCTCGCGGGTATGTAGTGCGCTTTATAAGTGACATGATTGATTGATTGATTGATTGATTGATTGAAAGGTCTGCTCAAGTAGGTGGCAAAAAAGTTCCAATAGTAGCAGTTAATTTACAGGCCCTGGGTACATGTTATACCACTTTACTAGGGACTTATAAGTAAATGAAATATGCCAATTGGGTGAAAACCAATTTTAATCATGTTTAAAGCAGATAGCACAAACATTTTAGCACTGTTTAGCAGTGGTAAAGTGCACAGAATCCTAAGGCTATCAAAACAGAATGTCCGTAAACAAGAGGGAGGTAGTCAAAAAAAGGTTTGGGGGAGGACCACCCTAAGGCTGCCAGATCTAACAAGCATGCAGTAACACTGTTTCCATATGCAATCCCCAATATTAAGGCACATTTGTGGTAATATCATGATTACCGATAGCAGTAATGTAATTATTAGAATCATGTCTTGTTTCTTGAAGAACCAGAAAATCATTAAATGAAGGGCTGGATGAGTAGTGGGCATCATTAAATGAACCTCTGGCAAATGGGTTTGTTCCTTGCATAAAAAAGCAAACATTCTGAATACTATATGTGCTGCATATATTGTTTTAGCAATGGATCATGACACAAGCAATCATTCCTAACTGACCACTGACTGTGGATTTGTGTCAAACCTATACCTTTACCCCAAACATTAAACAAGCATTGGCATAGCCAATAGGTCTCGCCTTTGGGACCTTATAAGTGTTTAGCCATGCAACAGTTGATGTTGTTGCACCAAGGATATTGTGCTGCGTAACTAAATACTTATAAGAACCTGGAACCTGGAACCATTAGCTAACACTCTAAATTCTTTGGACATTCGTTTCCATATGTATGCAGACGACACCCAACTCTATCTGAAAATCTCCTCCCTGATGATATCACTTCACTCAACTCCACACTACTGACGACCCAAAACTGGTTAACTGAGAACCATCTACTGCTAAACACCGCCAAAACAGAATTCCTCCTCATCTCTCCCCGAATCATACTCCTATAATCGACCAATGGATGAGCCAACTCACCGCCTTCAACTGCTCCCCCGCACTATCGACTCAGCTAAATCTCTAGGAATTACCCTGGACAAGCATCTGAATATGAAGACTCACATTAGCAACGTGTGCAAGGGAGCTAACCACCTTCTGAGAACACTCAGGAATCTCAAACCTTTCCTACCTCAAGCAGACTTCAAGCAAGTGGTCCAAGCGCTTGTCCTACCGAGACTTGACTATGGCAGTGCTACGCTATGTGTGTATAGTCAGATTAAAGTAATATTATAGCTCAGAATTTGTGGAAACATGGTGAGTTTCTATCTTTCATGTAATGGCATGTAGCATGAAAAAATATAAACATGTTGTTATAGGTACCTTCTTTCTGCTTATTTTTAAAAAGACAAATCAGAAGAACAAAAGGCCAGTTCTCCTTTTTGTTGGTTAAACTGCAGCTGTAACTGTGCTCTGTAACCAGCCTTTCACAGTAGCTGGTGGTTCTGACATCAGGCATTATGATGTATCAGCTCAATTGAAATATTGTAATAACGTATTAAAGTTGAATTATTACACCATTTTGTTATAACAGGTGACTAGAGACATCACAACTTGAATGTAAAATGAAGTTAGATAAAGGGATTGCAGGCTCCCATAAGTTATAAAATTAGACAGCAAATATATGCATTAAGACATGTTTGAAGTGAGATATAATTCATTTAATCATGGGGTAGCAATGTGGACACACTCCGCCTTACATTTATAAATTAGCAGCAGTTGTTTTGCAGTGCTTTATATTCAACCACCAAATGTTGTGCTACAATATGTAGACTGGGCCACGTGATAGAGGTGCCTTGGTGCAATGTTGCATGCTGTTACTAGGTGTCAATGTGAATACTCTGAAAACTAGTGATATTATGAAGTGAAGCACGCTCATTATAAGTGCTGATGTGCAGTGCCACAGGCCATGATGTCATTGTGGACTCAGGTTCTTTCACTACATGCTACAGGATGCAGCACCTCAGCTCTTTAATAGATGGCATTATGCAGTGAGGCACAAGCGCTCACTTCTAGGGTCAAGTTTGCAATATATAAAACTCTATAAATAAATAAATTCACCATAATGCAGATCCGCGGGCCCTTCTAAAAGTCTCTTTGAAGTCAGATACCACTTCGCAGTGACATAGTCTGTTACTAGATGTCACTGTGACATCAAGAACTAGCACTAGGTGCACGTTGAGGATTATGCCACCAGACTCTGGTAAATACCCCATTCGTCTTGTCGTAGTGCCTTTATATTTAACAGTATTCCAGAGGAAGTCTCCTTTTATAACATTTTATACAGACAGCTTTGTCACACCTTTCAAATGGACACATATAAGAAGATGGCCGTTCAGCCGTATGTCCTGTGTGTCTGATTACCCTGATTTCAAGCACCTTTCAGGATACTGCTCTGTATCTCTGCTTAAACTCCTTGAGAGCCTCCTCTTTTGGATTGTTGGCTGTAGGCCACACTTTTATGACTTCTGTGCAGAGCCTAGCATGGTCTATAATGTGCAATGGGTTGGTGGCCTCACTACCAGCAATAACAGATGTGGTTCTTGGGAGGCGGCATATCAGTCTAGGATTATCAATGTTGCTTTGCTGCTTTGCTGTTATGGTTTGGACTCTTTAATCACTCCCCAAAGCTGTTTTATCTTGTGGTGAGAAACCAAAAGCACTGCTTTGGAAGTCTACTGTACACCACGGCATATGACACACAAAATTGTCCATCAGATCTAATGATTAGGAGTATGAAATATAGACACAGATTATGCGGTGTGTCTAAATTAGTGTGAAGAGTTGAGAACATTTGCCCCCAGATGGCAGGGTACCTAGTCAGTTTTTTAGCGTAAATGTCTGTGGACTCTGGCATGTGGAGGCAAATGTGCTTTTCATGATAATCTGGGTACCTCCTTCACATATGTGTGTTTTTAGTAGTTAACCATTTCTGTATGTCTTAATTCTCTGGCTATGCAGACTGCATTACTTGCTTTTTAGGTACTCCTACTCTCTTTTGGATGCTGGACATTCCAACCTAAACCAAGAAACCATTGCACTTTTTATCACTTTAACTTAAATCCATTGGCATGATGACAAACTTTCAGAGTTATTTTACAAATGGCTGAAACATGTCAACATTTTAATTGGGTTTGGCCTTGCTGCCTGATGCTGCAGGGGCCCAGTGTATGTAATTTGTCCTTCTACCTTCAGGTATTTGTATTTCCATGTGCTACTTATGCTCCTGCCACACACTTTGCCCCCTGTACACTTTGTGATTTAGATGATGGTTACTTATTTTCTTTGGCTATGTCATACATTAATATTATATATTAATATTAGTATGGTTGTTGACTCATGCACAAAGTACTGTGTATTCAGGTTATACATCAGTGTGAATATGAATTACTTAAATGTGTCTAACATAAACCTCTAGTCATGATTAATTCCCTCATTAAATGAATCTACTTAACTGCCAAACTCCTTGGGAATCTAGGGACACATGTTTATTAGGTCTGGCTTTAGCCAAGACCTTTTCATTTTACTAAAATATGTATAATATACTAACGTACAGGGGCTTTCAGTCACCTCTCTTCATCCACTGGTGTGTTGCGTCATTAACATTTTGCTTCCACCCACTACAGCATATAACATGATGTGATTTGATTTGAAATTTCTAAAGTGGGCAAATACGAAGGGTGTCTTGGTGCTAGCATTGTCCTACGTCCAACTTAATACTATAAATGGGGGGACATTAAGAGCTATAGGGAAAGTGAGAGCAGCCAAGATTTTAAGAGCTTACGAAAGCTGAGAAAGTTAGCCTGACTTTTGAGAGGCATGGGCTGTATGTTCCAGAGTTTACAGGTGTAATAGACAAAACTGCACCTGCCCCATGAAGCTTTCTTGATTCTAGGAATGATCACTGAACTTGAGGCGGCAGATCGTAGCAGTGTTTTGGGGGAGTACCACCTGAATTTACTTTTGAGGTACTCAGGTCCAATTCCATGCAAGGCTTTGTGTGCCAAACACAGAGTCTTAAAGGCAATTCTTTTTCTGACTGGGCGCCAATGAAGCTCCACCAGGGCACCCGATACGAGCTTAAATTTGGGTATTTTCTTGAGTAAGCAGCAGGCTGCTTTCTGCAGAATCTAGAGTTGTTTAACAACCTCTGTTTAATGCCCAAATAAAGGGCATTACAATAGTCATTTCTAACTAGAACTAGAGAGATGACAACTGATTTTTGCAGAGCAGAGGGAATAAAAGGGCAACACCCTCCTCAACATTCTCAACATGTAAAAACAAAACAAGGTCAGTTTGCTGATCTGATCCATGAATGTCAAATTGGCATCAAAGATGACCCCTACGTTTCCTACTTTAGAAACTGGTGGGGGGGGGAGAGAGCACAGGGACTGAGGCCACCATGATTCATTCCAGAAAGCAACATCTTTTTCCGAAAAGGAGGACCTCTGTTTTTTCTGAGTTTAGCTTTAAACAGTTGCCACTCATCCAGCTGACAAAGGCATTCATACACCTATTGAACAGGTCTGCAACCTCCTCCACATTGCTTGAGATCAACACAGCAATCTGAGTATCATCAGCATACAGTGCGCTACACATGAGGCAGTGGGGCAGCCTCCTTAAGTCACTGTTTAACTTCACTTTGACACTTTGAGTGACTGCTTTTTGCATTCTCACAATGAGCACATCGGCACACAAGCTAGTTACCTTTAGTGCCAGTGTTTTTGTTTTTATATTAAAAGTGTGGCGTGGCATTTGTGTTTAGAGCCTGATGAGATATCAGGACGCTTCTGATGCACATTCCATCTTTATCAGATCCCATCTCCTGCCAACGCTGTTGTAAATTCCTTTTGGAGTGTTTGCTTTTCTGGCTGCTACTATTTTATACCAGACTGTGTCCATTTGAAACTGTCCTGTAATAAGCTATTCACTTTTTAGTCGTTTTCTTTCTTTCTTTCTTTTTTTCTTTTTTTCTTTCTTTCTTTCTTTCTTTCTTTCTTTCTTTCTTTCTTTCTTTTCTTTCTTTCTTTCTTTCCTTCTCTCCATCTCTTTCTTTCTCTTTCCTTTCCTCTTTTCTTTCTTTCTTTCTTTCTTTCCCAAAGGCAAGAAGCAGGCAGCCAATGCCACACTGATTACATTTTTAGCTCTGTGTTTGCCAAGACCTTTTGATTTTATTAAAATTATGTGTATAACATAGTTACTTATAGGGTTTGAGCCAGAATCCATTCATTAGCCTGTGGTTGGTGTCATTTACATATTTTTCCACCCACCATAGCATGCATTAGGGGCCAATATATCAGCCCACTTCAGTCATTGGCCAACTTCACTTTGAGTTACTGCATGCTGCCTTTTTACAAGGAACACATCCATACACAAAGTAATTCCCTTCAGCGCCATGGAGTTCTATGGTAATGTGTGCTTTTTTTGCACCACAACTTTTTAGATTGATGAGAGCCTGGCATATTTCCAAACAATAACGTTTTGCAAAAACCATAACAAACCAATAATTTCCAGAAGGCTTTGTCAATGCCTGTTTTTCATTAGTGTATTTCTTCTGTCCTTTATGCTGCTAATAATTTGCTTTGCTGGTGAAGGATAGACGGATACACTTGTAACTGGCTTTGGGGATCATATTTATACATTTGTTTGTACATGTGTGCATTTTCGGGTTGGCAATAAGCATTTGTCCACTAGAAATTATTCCCAGGTATTCTTATAGGCGCTGGAAATAGGGGAGGGGGGTGGTGCTGCAGCACTCCTAAAATAACCATGCTGGAGTTCGGAAGCTGAATGAGTGATAAAGATGCCTTTAAAGTTTGTTTTTATCTTGTCCCATTTGCTGTGTATTCAAAGACAGAGGACAAATGTCAAGCTTTGTTTTCTGACATATTGTTGATTATCTTTTAACATAGAAACCGGTGTTTACTTTTGTTTCCCTGATTGCAAAGTGAGAGAAATTTGCAAAGTGAATATTGTGGCAGTCTTGCTGGTGTGAAAGCAAAGGCTGAAGGATGCCTTTTTTTCTAACACACAACAAAACTTAAATAGCTATAAATAAACTGTACAAATATTTCAAAATTTATCAGCACCTAGGCAAGCACAAATTAAGTACTTTTTTCAGTCCTATCCTGTGATGGAAACAAAGATTTATATAGGATCGAACCAATTCAAGACAATTTACTTGGTGATGCCCAAATGACAAATATTCTCTGAAATCAGATTTCCACACATTACTGTCTGTGGCTATATAGTTTTAACAGTAACACTATGTCTGCGCAAAATTAGTGGCCATGCCAATGAAAAGTATGTTATCAGTAAATGACAATGAGCTGCCATGCTTTAGTAATATATTTGTGACAGTGTATTCCAAAATTCGCCCTCACCTACATACTACACCCTTACCTCTCTCTTGCTGAATGGGCGTGCCTCATTTTCTACACTTGTTCTTTGTGCAAAACCTGGACTTTTCACAGTCCCTAGGAGTTCAGGGATGTAATATTGATGGTAGCTCCCCCACTCTGAAAATTGTTTTCAGCACCACTTGATATTCTTGTGTACCAGTGTTTGTGCTGCTTTGGGGTAGCATGCCTGAGTTATCTTGTTCTTTTGCTGTCATGTGATTTGTATTCTAATGTTGTGATAAACGTATAGCTTCATTGCATAGTTTTAAGTGATGTTTTGACTCCATGATTCCAGCTGGTGAACTGGTGACAGGTATTTGCTGGTCCTTAATCTCATAGGTGAAGTTACCTCATAGTCGGCATCGAACAGTCATGACCACAATATGTTTCCGGTCCAGGGAAGACATGGCTTGGCAGTTCGGGCTGGACTGTTCCCTTGAGGCACAGGGTCAGACTGATTTGCATATGGCCATGTCTGAACTGGGGTGGTGGAGTGAGCTAAAGAATGATGATGGATTAAACCCAGATCAGTTGACTGGGGGTGAGTGTTTGATTGGCTCAAACGTTCCGTCCATCATTCCCTTTTGTATCGCTTTGTTCGCCCTAAGTTGGCGGGGGTATGCCCAGACGTGGGTCCCTTGCTCACTTTGCCACTGGATTCAAGCAAGCCTGGCTGATGACGGCTGGAATGCCAGAAACCGGTCCTAGGATGCTTGTTTCCGGTCCAGGGAAGACATGGCTTGGCAGTTCGGGCTGGACTGTTCCCATGAGGCACAGGGTCAGACTGATTTGCATATGGCCATGTCTGAACTGGGGTGGTGGAGTGAGCTAAAGAATGATGATGGATTAAACCCAGATCAGTTGACTGGGGGTGAGTGTTTGATTGGCTCAAACGTTCCGTCCATCATTCCCTTTTGTATCGCTGTGGGACTTAACAGGAAGCCTGAGCTTTCTCTTATGGTGGTGCTACTCTCTCTTTTCATTGATTTCTGTTTAGAAGGCCATTGGCGGTTCTAGGTTTTCAAACTCATATGGTGGAGGACTTCTTGTTAGGTGGACCTGATTCTCATGCTCACCAGTGACAGGAAACATATTCTCTACCCTTTTTTTCCACAGCTGGCCATGCTGCAGATGTCATATTTTCTGATCTGTGGGTTTGACTTGCGGGTGACCAACTTGGAGCTTTCTTAATATGCTGTGATGAGGTGTCATGGTGACATCCTGTTGCTTTTGATGATTCGCAAACGTAATGCAGCATGTTTTTAGGTCATGCCTGAGCCAGTGCGCAAGCGCTGCTCTGGCGATCTGTTGTAGGTAGAGTACGGAGGAGAAGCCCCACCCACATTTTTCATTGGCTTGTGTCTTTGCCCTTCGTAAATGCTAGCGTCTGATTCCTTAATAGGCTTGTTAGTCCCTCCTTAGTACGGCCATGTCGTCATTTGTATCCTCCCATGGCTACTGGTCCCTTTACTTGGTTGTTACACGATACGTGTACTATTTTTTTAGTTTCCTGGTGTGCTTTACTTTGTTCCCGCCAATCTCCGTGTTCTCCATCCTCCTGCCCCCCTCCCGTTGTCCGCGTTCCCTTTGTTCCCACCCCCTCCCATTGTCTGTGTTCTCCATCCTCCCCCTCCCGTTGTCGTGCCTTGTTTACCCCCACCCTCCCTCCCATTGTCCGTGCCTTCTCCCTCCCCATACCCCCCGCCCGTCCGCTGTCCGTGCCTTCTCTCTCCCACCCCCCCTCGCCCGCCCGTTATGCCTTGCATTTGCAATGCAATAGGTCTCGCATTTATGCAAGTTTGAGCTATTGGCATTGTAAATGACAATGCCTTTTATTTATGTTTTAGTTTTTAAAACATAAATAAAACGCATTGCCATTTAAAATGCCAATAGCTTAAACTTGCATAAATGCGAGACCTATCGCATTGCAAATGCTTGTTTTATACTGTGTCTGTTTCTCCTAGTGTAATATTTTTTCCAATTCAGTGTGTGCCATTTTATGAACCTTAGATGAAAGAATTATGAAGCAGATGAGCAAACACAACTAATTATTTTCATAAAATAGTATAACTCCAACAGAGGTGCGAGAAGGGTCTTGAGAAACCTGTGCTTCTTTATATGACATTTTATATTTTATTAATTATTTACTTTATAAATGTTTTCTTAAAGTTGTATATATTTTAAAGACAATTTTTTGGAAGCTAAAAAATGTAAGCGTATGTAAATTTATGGGTGTACATATTTCTTTTTAAATATATTATTTTATAAAAAGCAATTTACCTTGTATTTCAAATTATAGTCTTATAAATGATAAATAAAAATAAATACTTACGACTAAAATGTTGATATTTTTTACCACAATATTTTTGATCATATTTTCGTGCTTTACATTATAAGTATGTGTATTCAATATATTTGTATTTGATGTCTTTACCATGATATTTGTGTGCCATGATATTTTATTGTTTGCGTTTTCCATGACTACTGTGTATCAATTTCAGTGGGTTCCAGATACTGCAACTCTTGGAGGCCAGATGACTCACGCTCTTCTGGAGTACTTTGTATTCCTACAGTTGTTGATCTCAGCAGTCTGGTGCTGTCTGTCCTTGTGACCTGGAGCCATGTGGAGGAAATCTGCCTTTTCTGCATGGCCATACCATTTTTATTTACCTTTTTCTGGATCTTGTTTTTTCTGGTATTAGGACTCTGTACCCTGTCACACTGCTATTCAGTGCCACAGTAATTGTGCACTGGCACTAAAATGGCACTGTTAAAATATGTTTTAGACAATTGGCCTATTAAACTTTCCTGGAAGGCCATTGTAGATGTGGAAGTTAAATGCTATATGTGAGCTGCAGTGTGCATTTACACCACCCACATACATCACAAAAATACATGGCCTCCAGGATCACCACTGTGCTTATGATGGTCTGCAGTTTGAAAGCACTGCAGTATCACGCGAAGAGGAAAGGTGCCTTTGCCATGTAAAAAAAACTATTTGTAAATTAATCAGTCATCCCTAAAATGTGCCTTGTACGTTCACTGGGCAGAGTGCTCCATATATAAAAATAAGTGCCACACTACATATTTGAAAAGTGTGCCTCACAGTGAATGAATGCTTACATTTTGTTTCTCTATGTCTGTACAGCTGCATTCTCCAGGAGCAGGCCTATGTGTGACTAAAACCTTTAAATCACATCTCCACTTAGGGAGCGCCATAAAAATAGCACAGTATTGCTTTCCGCTCAGTTTTCAAAATCTAATTTAATGGAGAAAACAGATTTTTGATAACTTTTGTGTAAAGGTAATTTTATAAAAGCGTACTTTGTGCAGCCTGAGCCAAAACTGGCTTAGGATCAGTTCTGCTCTAATTTCACCTCCACCTGCTGATTGCACATTCCTAGATGGAGGTAACAGACCAGCCCTCGAGATCTCAAAAGCTTGGTGTCTGTACCCAGGAAGGCAAGGGTTTTGTCAACAACTGGCCACATAGCAGGAATTAGCCATCTGGGAGTGGACAGGAACATTTGACAGAAAAAAGGGCAGCCTTAGCACTACCAATTTTGATTTTGGGATGCTAAGTGGGGCCACTCCCATTAATTCTGAGCACCCTCCTCATCAGGTTGTAGAAACAGTTTGAGCCCTGACAGAGGGCCGATACCTCATATAAAAAGAAGATTATCAAGAGAACCAGAGACCCTTCTGGTGGAAGAATATTTCAGCCATCTTAGATTTAGGGCTTCTGATCATTTCTACAGTAAAACGAAGAGGAAGTGCTTCAGAAGCGGGTGTGCATAGGGCAAGAAAGTAGACTAGTTTGGGAGCTAGTGCATAGTCACACATTACCTCTGTATCGTCAGAACATTCCTGCACTTGAGGAAACTACTTCTGAAGAAGAATGCCCAGCTTGAATAAAGAAGATTCCTAACCTGTGACTTCTGCCTGCCATCCAAAGACTGAAAATATGGTCCACGTGTCAGGCGGCTGATCTCTTGTTTTTCTGCTCCAGTGAGAAAATACTGAATAGCTCCTGATTCCAACGCCATGTTTGTGGTAGAGTAACCAATCTCCTAAATTCTAATTCTGACTCTAAGTCTGAAGGTAAAACCTTGGGCCAGGGTGAGGCACCAAATTGTCAGATTTGCACTAACCTGGCAAGCCAAATCCAAAAGGAATGATGCCCCTCTCCCCGCTTCCTCCAACCAACTGATAACCATGCAGAAAATACAATCCTATACAGCAGTGGATTTGGGTAAAGGTAAGTGGTACAATACATAGAAAAACAGACACACAAGCTATCTTCAGAGTGCCTGTTCTTACAGCAGGGCTCAACATGCTCTCTAAAGGTGTATATGTCTAAAAGAGAACAAACTTTTTTATTTTTTCACCTTTTAATTTCCAGTACATTAGCCCTAATATGGTACACTACCCCTAGTATGACAAATGATATACCATGTGCCAATCTCTGTGCTTTCATCTCTCTACAGATTGGTGAAACTCTAGGAACAGCTGAAATACAAATCCAACATCTATATTATGTGTAAGGAAATATCTGAGCTAGATTACTTATTTTTTGGTCAGTAACTACCTTCAGTGATTCATCAGTGAAATATGTGCTCTGAATACTTTGTAATCTAACAAGTACATCAACTGTAAGATAAGGAAACACATGAATTCCTTCTTGGCAACAAGCAATCACTTACCCACAACTGTCAGTAACTTAATACTATATTGGTTACTCAAAAGAATATATAAACAGAGTATGTACAGGTAAGGTTTCTTCTTGTTTCTCTTGATGAGCAAAGAGTGCACCTTAGTTGCTATGAAATCTAGCTCTATCCTTTACAGAGCTTTAGGCACCAAAACCAATGTCTTCAGTGAAAGCTTGTCAACAATGTATCCGACTTGGAGGTTTCCTCGTTGGCTTCAGCTTTCATCCTTACCACACTGAAGGACTTTGGCTTTCATAAAAAGACTAAGGGCCTAATTACGAGTTTGGCGGTCCATTGGACCGCCAAACCCACAGTGGAGGTGCAGTGGCAGTCGGGGACCGCCACACCAACGGTCCGACTGCCGTATTACTACTACAGCGGTTGGACCACCAGAGGACCACCGCAACTGCCAGGGATTTGCCAAGCATATTACAAGTTTCCTCTTCGCCAGCCGTCTCATGGCGGTGCTCACGCCATGGAAATGCTGGCGGAGAGAAAACTAAGGGGGCCCTACAGGGCCCCCTGTTGCCTCAGGGTCTGGGGATAACTGCAGGGGGGAACATGGTATGCTCCCGTGTGTGCATGCACCCCAATTCCTGCACGGCATGGACTGCAAAGTCCATGCCATTCAGGAACTAGCTTTGGCGCTCCTTCGGCACTGTGGTTCAAAGGCTCACATATCAGCCTTTGAACTGCACCGCCGCGCCTCCTGCCCACCAGACCACGAAATGACTCATAATCTGGCAGGCGGGCGGCGGTCAACTTTGGTGGTGTGGGAGCGGGGCGCTGGCATGGTGGCCCACTGTCACACTGCCAAAGTCGTAATCAGGCCCTAAGTCAGAAGGTAAAACTTTGGCCAGAGCGACCTGCCTTGTTTATCCGACCTCTTCTCCATCACAGTCAGCATAAAATTGCACCTATTTCCTCGTCCAATTCTGCTTGTGGATCTCATCTGGCCATGACATCAAGTGCCTGAAGAATTGTCGAGCAACCATTCAAGAATGGATTTCCAAGACCTCTCTCAGTCTGAACTTGGACACAGTGTTATTTGTTTCTCACCTCCGAGGCAAGTAATCTTCATCAAGTTCATAAATAATATGATGAAATAAATCAAAATGACTTTACACCAGATCTCAATGACAGAAACAAATTCTTGGGTTTCTACATTATTACCATCCTTGGCTTCAGATTGCTTGACATCAACTGACTATTCTCTACAAAGTGAGGTCATTACTTCCAGCTATCAAGGCCTTGGAGACATGTCATTCCTATGGTGGCAGGCCTCTAATGGCTGGCATCCGTGAAGACCATCTGTACCGCCTTTTTCTTGCAGTGATCTGCCTCATTCAAATTTCTTAGAAAATGTAAGAGAATAACTCCAACTTTCGGAGAACTACACTGGTTCACTCTGCCCACCCACATCACTTTCAAGACCTGTGGTACCACACAATACATGGAAAACAAAATCAACATGTCCAAAGGCCTCCACGAGACGTGGGGGCAGCAGCATAGCAGGATTAGAATCCAAGAAATACAGGAAAGAAAGAGAAATATATCAGTCCTACTCTGCTTTGCTTTGAGTGTGTGAAACTTCATCCCGGTGGAAATCCAGAAATGCCCACCTCTACCCTCTTCAGAAAAAGAAAAGAGCTCAGATCCTACTATTGAAGCAATACCTTATTTGAGTGCAATCACTCGAAATACAGGTGCAAAATAATAATGGCTACTCCTATCGACCTCACCATGCCGACTCCCTCCAGCCAAAATCCAAATATCCCTTCAGTTTCTCCTCCTTTGCCACTTTAGCTGTTCAACCCCCCAGCCCATCCTTCCCTCCCCCACCAACCCTTGGTGTCTTTTAACCCGCTACAGCGCACCCTTGATCTGTAGCTAGGCTTACACTATATAAATACAGATATTTATGACATAAAGTACCCTCTAATGAATGAATTGCTCTAAAATGGCACATCAGTATTGTAGGATTTTCGACCATGTACTCATCTGGCTCGTGCTTTCTGTGGCCTACCGCCCCTAACATTAAGAAATTAATTGAAACAGGATTATCTTTGGGGATGTCTGGGGTATTTTTAAGGTGTTGCCGATCACAAGCCATTCGGGAAGACAACTGCAGGTTCGTGAAATCGAAATCCAGCATGTGCATTTTGAAATAACTATAACATACATCAAAATTATGCTCATGCACGTGAAATTCATGAAACAAGCCATAAGAGGGAGCCAAGAGCACAGAAAATCTTTGTTTACAGCGAACGCTTTCATATTTAATATTGTTCAACGACCTATTTAGTGCGTACACTTAGCTCTGGCCTCAAAACCATCACTTCTCTAACTTCTTTATGAGAAATTTCGTTTGAAGTAACATTATTGTTTTATGTACAGTAAATACCGCTATCGAATTTAAATCATGCTGTGGAAAATATAAAAATGCTATTGTTTTTTTGGAAATATTAATGGAAGTTACTCTGGCCATTTACCATTTTCATTTTTTCTCCCCCACTAGCCAGCCAATGGACCTTTGACCCGAAGCAGAACCTTCGACCTGCGGTATGGTCTCAAGAGACACACGTTTACCTCCTCGGGCTGCTTTCAAATTGAGCTGTGACAAGGGTCAGAGGTCAGTGGGACAGAAGTGAAAGGAATTGAGCTCATCTAAATTGCAAACATGAACATAAAAAATTATTTTCTGGAACAGTATGAAGTGATTGTCCTTTGCTTAGACAGTTTTTTACCTACGCCTAGCCAAATGGGAAATGACACACAAGATGTTATTACAAATACTAGACACTGTACAAAAATATCACTGGAAGGTCAGGTTAGGTCAAGTCATAGTTTTGCGCCCATGATAATATTAGTTTGTAGAATCATTTGAGTTGACAATTTTCCTGGGCATAATACCTTGTGCCAAAAAAGGCATCGCAAAATTACAACCAGATTAGCAAACACAGGATGACGTGGATTAGTTCTTAAACTCGATGAGTAATGGAAAAGTGTTGGTTTTCTTATCCAAAGAAAGCATAACATTGAAGTACCAACAAAATAAATTAATTTGCATGAATTGTGACACAACTATTTTTTTTCGTTGGACTCTTAATGAAGCATCAGCTGTGTGTGTTTGCACAGAAACGCAGAAATTAGATTCTACATACTGTATTGGTATAAAAATGTAAATATTCATTTCTGAACAGCAGATATTTTGTAGAATAAGTTGTCTTGTGAGTTTTCAAAAAATGCTTCGCTAAAACCTTGACGAAATGGTCGACTTGTCTCAATGCTTTGCAGAAAACAAGCAGAAAAAGAACGGTGCGTGTTCTGTGTGTAAAATCAATGTAAGAATGATGTATGAAAAATTTCCCTTTACATTTTGTTTTATGCAATTTATTGACTCCGTTTTAAAGAATGAAAAACAGTTTTGCCCCTTAATTTGTTGCAACATCTGAAAGTTCATTGGGTCGTGACCCCTCTTTAGGATAGTTTTTCTGGGCACCTGCAAAGTCACTAGGCACGTGGTCTGAAACAAAGAAGCACACGCCGAACTCCAGTTGCCAAGGAAACAGTTCTGGTTCACCAATGAATGGAAGGTTTTTGCCCCCACAATGGATATGGCAGGAGCAGGCAGGCGCGTGCCAGCTGTTACTGAAAGAGCATTGTGTGAGACCAGTAGGCGGAAAACACAACGGACAGGCAAGCTAGCAGCACCGGAATAAGTTCATGTTGTGCAGCCACTAGTCATTCAGTTCCAGGGCTCAGCACTGTTAATGCTGTGCATGGAATATTAAATTGGGTCAATAAAACATGTTATTTGCAACAAGTGCACAAATAAACATAGATTCAGACATTTAAAACAAATTCCAAGTGACCACAACAAAACAGCCTAATTAATGTGCCAAGACACTGCGTACTGCCACACTCACAGATTGCAGAGTACAATAAATTTAAGGAGAACAATTCTACTAAATCCCACAAAGCTTAGTCAATTGAACTTCATCTCACTGCATGGATTTAATGCCTTGTGTCAAGGTTTTGGTTAAATAACTTGTGTTTTTAAAACTACTACAGATGAAATACAGCTTAGAATAGATCTTGCATATAGATGCATAGAAAATAACATTCATTTATTACCATTGCTGAAGAAAGGAAGGGGCATTATAACCCCCATTCAGCACTGGCAATTAATATCATATTACACAATGCAAATAAGAATGTATAGTTTCCCACACACCACATAACATCCTAAAGTTGAGACTTTAAAACAAAAAATCAACGTATGACAAGAAAGTTCACCATACAAATTGTATGTTGCTTTCCAAGAAAACCACATTAGTGTTAAGTTCCTACACGTTGAATATATGTAAATATTTCGAAATGGTTTGTGGTTGCCAGATTGTTGTTATTAAATCACAATATGCAGCAAATAATTCTATGAGCACCCTTCTGCTGGTCTAAAGTAGCATATGACCATATAGGGCCCGAATTAGGAAAACAGGGGTAAACTATAGCACGATAAGCTTTCTTCTTGTCTGGGTGTAAGTAACGTTTTGAATTATTCCTAAAACATTCCTACTTGAACAGGGTGCAAGGATTGTATCTGCTTCTGGCAAAGAGGCATCTTTTGGAGTGCCAGTGGCGTACCGAAACTTGAGGGAGCCCCCCTGCAAAGTACATAGAGGGGGCCCCCGCACATCGTTGCTACAGTTCCAAGTTGCTTATGTGTGACAGTTCAATGGCTGAAGTGTGCGTATGTGTGACATTGCATTGCCTTATGTGGGACACTTGAGTGACACTTTATCGCAAATCAAAGTATCTGTGCCTGTGTAATAATGTTCATTTCAGAATGTCCTGAGCAACCCTGAAAAAGTGGAGTGAAGGTGTATTTAGGTAGGCATGTGCTTGTTTCCTGCAAAAGGGATATAGCATGGTGAGTGTTGCATGCGTCCCAGGCTAACTTATAAAAAATATAATACCTGTTGTATTCTAAACGACTAACGGCATGTAACTGTGAAGCGCTCTGATACCCATGGGTCATGTTCGCGTTATATAAAACTCTATAAATAAAATAAAATAACAATATATCCCAAATAGCAGGCTGGCTACACTGGGATCGTAATACATGTAAGATACAATACTGGGATGTAGGAGTATGGTTCCCGTATGGTGTGTATTATATAAAAGACGGGCGCTTTATCCCCATGGTCTGTTTGTTTGTAAAATATTAAAACATTCGGTAGGCAGCTCATGATAGAATTAGAAGAGTTGCAGGCAACATGGGTATAGTAGTGTGAAAGTTCCCCACTCCAATATGGCACCCACAGAACAGTGTCGATCACGTGACACGGAAACGAGTGTGTTTCCGGTCTGCGAACCGCCTTACTTAAAACAGGACTCCCGTCCACGAGCTACACGGGAACGAGAAAACGCTCGTCCGGCGGTAGACGCGGTAAGGATTCCGGGGCACAGGTATTTGATGTATGGGTTTGAATTGGAGTGGTAATGGGAGAAGTTGTGTGGCGAAACACCATTCACACTTGTAAATGTTTAATGCGAGTGCGGGAATTGATCGGGGTTCAGGCTTGACTTTCTGAGGGCGAGGTAGTCCGTGATTGACATCCCTGAGCGGAATAGTGAATTAACGATTGGTGCTATTTTGAAGGCAATAAATAGTCGCACCCGAGTAATATGCTAATGACAGGACTGGGACATGAGCAGGTCACAGTCATGTGTAGCCTTAATCACAAAGGATGTGTAATTGAGGCTGTACTCGCAGCAGTGACACAGGGATACAGTATTTAAACACACGCAGTCATGAATGTCTGTTTGTCTTTTTTAGAATTGGGACATCACAAGTGTCCTACTAATGAAACAGGACTCACAATAGAATTGAGTTCCTGTGTGACGAGGTGGATATCTGGTACGAGGGGCCGTGGCTACCACCTGGTAAATATGAATCTAAAAAAAAATGTAAGTCCGTTTTTATATAGCGCAGCTACTCACCCTTACAAGTCTCAAGGCGCTGGGGGCCGGAGTGGAAATTAAGTGAGCTATTGCCCAGAGTCACATGGTGCTGAGCTGCCGCCGGAGCCGGGGATTGAACCGTGAACCCTGTGCTGAGAAGTCAGCTGCCCTGGCCGCTGCACCACACCTCTCCACCTATGGTGCAAATGTACAAGATACAAGTGTTTGAAGAAGTGAGATGGATATTTGACTGGTTGGACGTCCTTTTTAACGAACCTTCTTTGTGTTTAACAGTCACTGTGTGTACGGAACAAGGGTCCAGAAAGGTGGATTAAGACCCCATGCCCTGAAGAAATTGCCTCTACGATATACAGGCAATGAAACATGTCGGCCCATCATTAAATGGTCTGCAAGCATGCAGTTTGGTTTTACATAGAATAAGCCCACGAGTTGAGAATAAAGTGGTTGTTTGGTGACTGTGTGGCTTATCTCAATTTTAACTTCACGGGGTCTATTTTTGTTGTTAGTAGACGCACATTTATTTTTCCCTGGTTTTCTGGACACCAATGTATATATATTTATTTTTTTGCGAGATAGCGACCGATGATGAAAAACGTGGGCACAACTGGTGATAATTAACCAGTAAGCTCTTGTGGTGTTGCGCACGTGAGGTGCTATCTCGTTTTTTCACATTTTCTTTTTTTTTTCCACAATTTTTTTCACAAATTTTGTTCACAATTTTGTGTTCTATATATACCTGTTGAAGTGGAGGGTATTTGTGTATAACACAGTGACTGTTAACTTGAAGGTCGGTTTTTTGTAGTAAATGAAAAGATAGGGCCAGTATGAGTAGGGACAATATCTTAGAAACATGAAGGATTGTTGTTGGGGTAGAAAAGGAATTCCCACTCCCACTCAGGAAGTTAAAAGAATTTAGTGCCCGTGTTGATCAGGTCTAATTGCTTTTGTTGGTTGCTTTGAGTGGAGGGCGACCTGATCAATTTTTCCCTCTATAGCTCCCTTGTGTTTATAAGTACGCTGGGATTTTGCCAGGGTACAGCTGTCTGTAGCAAGCACTGGTGTCACCATGTGCTGAGTTCAGCCACACTTAGCTGCAGTAACGAAAACACAGTAAGGCTGAGCATGTAACAGCTAACGGATGGTACGACCAGGACATTAGGCTTTAAACCAGTGCTTCCTTTGTTGTATCCACCTACTAGCATCTCTCATTTACAAACAAACTGGTTGGGTTAATAATGAAGACTTTTTTCAGGCAATGTAGTCAAATATATAAGGCTAGCCCTATAACTGCCTTTCCACATTCTGCCTCCTTTTCCACCAAATACTGGATGTCATCCACCACCATCCACACCTGGGCTCCCCATCCCCTTTCTCCTCCAGGGAGTCTGTATCATCATGCCCAGTGTGTCTGCCGTTCAGACCTGGTGCTTTGGTGTGGGAGTCCGTGCTTTTGTCGCATGAACAAAGTAAATAAACTGTCGAATCTTGCCTCTACAAAGTTGATTGGGGGAGACAGAGCCAGTGGGACAGAAAAAAAGCAGAAGCACTCCACGGGGGACTAGAGATCCTACCTTGTGAGTCATTTCTATGCCTGATCCTTTTTCTATCGTTTCTTGTCGCCTCAATGGACACATTCAACAAAATGGTGATCAAAATCTAGCAATAATTGGGGTACAGTGGTCCCATCACAGGCTTTTGTCCCAGTGCCACAGCACCTGCTGCACTCCCCCTCCACCTCCGGCAAGCTCCCACATTGCCCCAGTCCAGGAAGGACCTCAAGACCTGGCTCTTCGGATGACCCCAGCACTCAACTTAGCTGCCCCCCTCCTCCCCAGTGCCTTAAGACCCTCACAGGTGAGTAGCTGCGCTTTACCAATCCTGATTGATTGATTGATTATCGATACACCCGGTCCCTCCTGCAGAACCCAATGGTACTGGCCCGTGGCCTGGTTGTGTGCGATACAAGTTATATTTGGCAATACCAAGAGAGCCCGCACCCCCTGATCTTGGAAACCTTAACCCCCTCCGGTCCAGATATCACTTAATTCCTGTCCATTTCACAGGCGCTCTCTTGAACTCACCCTCATATGCAATAAATAAATTGAAAGATTCAGCAAAACAGCTAGGAGTTTCCCTCCAAACTACATAGCCCAGAATTGTTTGTTGTGTTTGTGACATGGTTTATTACATGAATGTATTTTGTGGTGTCCCTCTCTGCCACACCCGCAGTACTTTACAGGATGTATCTAACACACGCCACGAATACTGAGCAGTCCTGGTGTTATTGGCCTGATGAGGATGAGTGCAAAAACAACAATTGATGGACAGAATGCAGAACAATGTCATACATTCACCCCAGTACAGAGATCTGGGCCTAAATCCATCGTTTTTTTGCTCACCATGCCATTCCAGTTTGAACCCAGCCATATGCAAATCAGTCTTGACCCTGTGCCTCATGGGAACAGTCCAGCCCGAACTGCCAAGCCATGTCCTCCCTGGACTGGAAACAAGCATCCTAGGACCGGTTTCGGGGTTTCACCCCTCTTCAGCCAGGATAGCTTGATTCCAGTGGCATGGAGAGCACGGTACCCACGTCTGTCCATCATCCCTTTGGTTTTGCTATGTTCGCCCTAAGTTGGCAGGGTATGCCCAGACGTGGGTCCCTTGCTCACTTTGCCACTGGATTCAAGAAAGCCTGGCTGATGAGGGTTATGAACCCGAAACCGGTCCCAGGATGCTTGTTTCCGGTCCAGGGAAGACATGGCTTGGCAGTTCGGGCTGGACTGTTCCCATGTGGCACAGGGTCAGACTGATTTGCATATGGCCATGTCTGAACTGGGGTGGCAGAGTGAGCTAAAGAATGATGATGGATTAAACCCAGATCAGTTGACTGGGGGTGAGTGCTTGCAATGTTCAACACTCCGTCCATCATCCCCTTTGGTTTTGCTATGTTCGCCCTAAGTTGGCAGGGTATGCCCAGACGTGGTCCCTTGCTCACTTTGCCACTGGATTCAAGATAGCCTGGCTGATGAGGGTTATGAACCCGAAACCGGTCCCAGGATGCTTGTTTCCGGTCCAGGGAAGACATGGCTTGGCAGTTCGGGCTGGACTGTTCCCATGTGGCACAGGGTCAGACTGATTTGCATATGGCCATGTCTGAACTGGGGTGGCAGAGTGAGCTAAAGAATGATGATGGATTAAACCCAGATCAGTTGACTGGGGGTGAGTGCTTGCAATGTTCAACACTCCGTCCATCATCCCCTTTGGTTTTGCTGATGAGGATGAGTGGCAGAGACAGCCCTGCTGACATTTGAGCCTGTGTCTTGTGCATTTGATCAAAAATATCCACAGAAGGCACGCGAGGGCCTGCATTCCCACACTCCCGCTACCCCACAAACACCAAATTGAAGTTTACGGATACATTTTGCAGAATCTTTTTGTTTTCTCAAAGTCCCAAGTTCCCAAACTCGATTGGTTGTTCTGCTAGCGCTGGGTGACCTTCGTTCATCTGACAGCCTTTTCCAGATTTTTACGAGTGATAGTCTTTTTTCATGGGCAGATAAAGGACCTTTAACTTTTCACTGAACACAAATTATTGGCCATCCCATGAATATTTGCCAGTTACCTTTTCAGGAATGTTTCACATATGAAAATAAAAAATGTTCAATTATAAAAAGTTGTGCAATATTGCAGGGGGTGCCTGTTTTGGATGGGGGTGAGAAGCTGTGAAGTGCTTCTTTTGCAAATTACTCTTAATTCCTGAGAAAACTATAATTATTACTTTTAGCACCAATTGTATTTGTAGGTCGGTTCTCAAGTTAAAATCAGACATTTTGTCCACCAATTAAGTTGCTTAACGGAAAATGTATCCACATGCAGTTCACCTTCATTTTCAGTTCCAACTACTACTTTCAAAGAAATGATTCCAGTTTGTGGATAAAAATAACACCACTAAACGTTAATGAAAACAAGAACCTTCTAGAAGGGCTTGTAGGCCAATAATCTGAATCTATGTGAGACTTTGCTCATGTAATAAAAAATGTGCTACTCTCTGCTCTGATGTGGCTGATTAAAACATCAGCGAATTCTGTTATCCAATACTCTGTCTGCATACAAGACAATTTAGTTTCTGGAATTGGCATACTTGAAATTTTACAGTGACTGTTCTACTGCCGCTTTTCAGCAGAGCCCATGGTGTACATGCTCCGGGGGCTGCGAGGGCTGGGCTGGCTAGTTCCTGCTGCTGTCTGAGTGTGCAGGTCAGGCTGCCAATGTGTGCCCTCTGCTTAGAGTTCCCCCTACCCTGGAGAAAGGGCTGAGCAGAGCTCTGGGCGCTGGTCTTGGGTGAAGCGCTTACCTTCTCACTTAAAAGCTGGCTCTCAACATGCTGCTGAGAGGGCCGTCTGTGCATCTGGTAAACATGGTGCCCGGGTTTGGCAGTGACCCTGCTGTTACATTCCTGGTCTCTCAAGGCACCACCCATTACATCCCGTAAAGAGAGCGCAATTCAATCACAGCAGTACAGGAGTCCGGGGGTCCGGACGAAATGTAACATGCATGCTAGAAATAAAATTGTAGCAATCCGGGCCCAGAGGCGATTTCCATGGCAACCATAGTCACCTCGTCTCTGGGCCTGGCTTGTACTGCCTGGGACACATTCAAATAAGTAAACAGACGAGCACTGGCTGCGCACTTACCGAATTCACTCTAAAGCGCCTTGACAAATGGAGAGGTGCTCAATATGCGCTATAATCTTTTTTATTGCAGTGATTCGGGGACATGCCTTCAAATGCATTAGGCTAACCCATGATGCTTTGCAGGGCTGAGCCATGCTCCCGACCCAGTCAGGACCTCTCAGGCCCGCCCGTGCACAGAGCCTGAGGGGACCCCCTCGACCTCGGGGCCCCCCGCACAGCGGGGGCTGCGGGGTTTATTGTTAGGCCCTTGTGGAGTGCTCCTCATCACTAGTACAAGGGTTGGGTTCTGGAAGGACTTGTAGGAAAAATACTTGGTCACAAGTCAGAACTTCGTGATATTACCTGCCCTATAATGAGTCCCCCCTTTCCTCTCCCCTTCCTGGGTTCTCCAGGTTTCGAACTGTTCCTTTGCCTTTTCTCTTCAGTCCATTAGAGGTGCATTTTTCGAGCAGGGCAGCATCAATGTATGTGGTGTGTATTGCACCACCCACAGAGTGCCAGGAGCAATGTTCATCTACCTGACTTGGCAACTGGTGCACACTATGTTGCTGGCGCTGCACAGCAGGTGAGTGGAAGAGGTGTCACCACTACTCAATGAGGCTGTGGTGAAGTCACGGTGCTTGTGACTCCTCAGATCTTGCAGCTTAGATTCTTCCTTGGTACCAGATGCAAAATCCACCACCTGAAGAAGTGGTGTGCCCATTCTTCGTTCCGGTGGTGAGTACTTAGCTAGTGATCCAGCGCGGCTAATATAAATTCTTCTCCTCCAGATATGACATCCAGTTGAAATCACTCACATTCACTATACCATATGACGGTGGGGCCCATAACACCGCATATCACACACTATGGGGCCGATTCCGATCTCGGCCGGTAGGGCTCCGAATCGGATTCGGCTTAACCGGATCCGATTCGGAGCCCTATTTCCCGACCGATTCGTGCGCGCGTCCGGGCGAGCGAGTACGATGCGAGTCGCCGACCGACTCGACCGGGCGTCCCGACCGCTCCGACCGACTTCGTTCCCGGGTCGAACCGCACCGACCGACTCGCTCGGACTCGACTCGCAACGCGCAATGGAGACGTTCCCCGGCCAGGTGAGTACGATGCGCGCCGCGAGCAGTCTGACCGAGCCGCGCACTCCGGCTCCAAAGAGCAGTCGGAGATGTACTTTGGGGGTCCGTGTCGGAGCCCCCTGTAAGCGTAGCCGCGCGAGTCGCACACAGGGGGGACACATGGGTCCCCCCTACACGTGCATGTACGGTGCGACCCGCATCGACGCGTACCCGCTGTAGGTGGCGCCCTTGTTCGCCTCGCACCCATTGAGTCAATGGGAGCCCGTGTACGCGTCGTACGACTGGCTCCCATTGACTTCAATGGGAGTCCGACCGAATCGAGTCCGATAGCATACGTGCGCATCGTACTCGTTCGGTCGGACTGCTAGAGTCCGATTCGGTCGGAAATCTCTCCGGGTCCGGCTCGGTCGGAGAGATTTCCGGCCCGAATCGGAATCGGCCCCTAAGTCGTTCCCTGGATCACACCTACCTTCGCAAAGGAGAAGAACGAGTTGCTGGAGGAACGGAATACCTTATTAGATTTGACAGATTATTACCTTAAACATTCTATATATTCAGTTTTAATCCTGTCGGCTCTAAAACATCAAGATACTCCGCTCTTTGGTCGATGGACCAACTAGTAGAATAAGTTGATGGTGATCGAGACCAGCTCAATCATTTAAAACCTTCAGTAAATATCAAATTTTATAAATGAACTAAAGAACCACAGACTCAATTTTAATTAGAAGTAAAATTTTATCTAAGTTCAAAATTCTGCTGAGTGAGATTCTTAGTTTATTAATCACCTTAATACATTCTTTTACATTTATATAGAACATTCTGTAAAGAAAAACGAAATTATGCATTACCTATTTAGATGCAGATAGGAATGGTTCACCAAAGGAAATGAACCGTAAATCACAGAAAGGACTCCCAAACTGTCTGACTGTCCCTCTAGAAGGCCTCCTCGACGGGACCTCCCATACAGATTTCCCGCAACGGTCTTGTTCCTTCCCCAGTCAGGTTCGAAGTCAATGGTAGCATCAGCATTGGCATTGGCAATAATAGCAGTATCGACTAATAACCAGCAGCAGCGGCAGCAGCCCCTCCCATAAGAGCAGTCCTTCTTATACCCTACTTCTGGCTTACTACACAAAAAGTTGCAATGTTTGGGGGCAGGAATCACGCTAATTGGTCCATTTGAGGGGTGGCGAAGATTGTCTCATCGCCTTCCTTGTTCAAACTGGTTTCGGGGATGGTTAAAAGTTCACGGTTTCCCATGCTTATTGGGTAAAAGCAGTCCAAATTGTCTATTCACTTTTGTTGCAGTTTTGATGGTCATATTTTGGACAGTTCTTTGTCTCCCAATACATCCTTCTTTCCTTTCCCACGGATACGTGCGGAGTCTTTCTTGGCACTTGTCTCACAAAAGTTGCTTCGTCCTTGACTTTTCTCACTCCATACACAAGCCGTACCCACGTGGTGCAGCTTCATTATTTCTTTCGCTTAGAGGCCATCTTTGGTTTCAGATATGACCTCATCTATGCCGGCAGCCATTTTCGCAGCCAGGCCTAACAGGCCCAAAACGAACTATCATAAAAACAAACACAATCGTAATTAAAATAAGGAAAATAAGCCTTTCTGTTTACCACCCGTCATTCTAAGAACCCGTGTTAGGTGTTACCTAGCAAAAGGCGACATTTAAAGCCATTTTACTTACCATCCGTTGTTCTTTGCCACAATACAATTCACACTACACAGCACAAATCATGCGATTTTACTCTGATTAGTACGCAAATCACATTCTTAATATTAGAATACTTCACAATGGTAAATAAATTAGAATTTTGCACAAAAAGGGCAGTTACCATTTATGTAAATGTTTATTAAAATGTGTTTTGTTGGTTAATTCATCAAACAATTAGTATCATTAGTTTATTATTCTTATCAAGGGGGTTCCAAAATTTATTTCGTTTACCTTGCTCCATCAACTCCCCCCTTTGGGGATTTTTAATATCACCACAAAACCCTTGTTATACAATTTATTTTTAGATAAATGTTTCTTGTCCATTTGTCTTTTTGTTAGTTCACACAACTGTGTCCTCCTCATCTCGTCTTTTTGATCTTTTATATATGTTCTCTTTTAGTTCTTCTAATTCTATTTCTCCCATTTCTCGTTCTCTTTCTTTATTTTTCTCATTTTCTCTTTTTATTCTATTTTGTGTTTTTCTCCTCTTAATGCACACATATGCTAATTTTGCTGACAACATTACCATTATTACCACTGTTACTGATATTAGTATTTTCCCAATAAGGGAACCACCTATTTCTGTAAACCATTTCTGTATTGAGGAAAAACTCTTACCAAGTTTCTCCCAGGCACCTTCAACCTCCAGTGGAGCAATTTCTTTGTGCAAATCAGTAATATTCTTTATATACTTCTGTATATTTTCACTTTTATCTGGAATGTAAGTGCAACAATGTTGGACTTTCAACATTCCACAGACTCCACCCTCTTTTGCCAAAAGAATGTCAAGGGCAAGTCGATTTTGCATTACCATAGCTCTCATGGCAACCATTTCGGTATTTACCATCAAGAACCCTCCAGCAGTATTCATTGATAAACGATCTACTACTGTGGACAATTTCCGAATCTTAAATGCATTCAAAGATATACCCACTGCTGGTATCAATGCTCCAAAGATGTCACCTACTATTTCTGAAAAACTTTCCCTCCTTCTACGTGTTAATGTTTTACCTATCTCATGTATTCCTTTTTCTCCTCTCTCCACATGAAAAATCTTTGGAAAGACCAGACCTAAATAACATGACCCATACCAGTGGTCCGGCAACCTATAATAAGCTCTGTTTCCACATATGTAATAGATCCCTGGAAATATTGGATCTTTTCCTCCTTTGAATCCCCATCCTCCTAAAATTTTATATGTATCTCGGCATTCACTGGAACCTACCAAATAATTATCATACATAGTCTTATTTCTACTAATACACAACTTTCCCTGTTGGGGCCAATCCAAAGTCATAGCTGCATTTGTCTCTCCTTTATCATGATTTTTCTCTTCAAACGCCCAAAGTGTTGTTTTTGTCTTTTCTTCTACTATCTTTCTTTGAAACTTAACTCTTCTGTTTTCTACCATCTCCAAGAAAACCTTTTCTTCTTTCTTTAATTCACAGGTAAGATTGTGTCTAATTGCATACTCTAATGTTAAATCTTTATTTTCTAAGAAAAATTCACCAAACACTTTTGCTTCTTTCACCTTATTTCAGGAATTATAGGAACTTTCGCAAAAACAGTGTTTATGTCAGTGTAGTAATACTCCAATCTACCTGTTTTATAAAATAAACTAGCTAAAGCACTACATGTTATCCCATATGTCAAAGGAAGGTGATGATAGGTCACACCTTCTGTGACAGACGCAGGTAATCGCATACAGACATAACAATCCCTTACATCCATTGTCTCTACATACTCATACAATAGTTTCGTGAAGACATTCTTGGAGAAGTCAGTTATAGATTTATCCTTATGTAGATCAGTACTATCTATTAATGCTGCAGTGTTTTGTGTTTTAGCTTCTTTATCCTTTTTCGTGTTATTCCCTATTACGGATGTTTCTTCTACAACTAACCTCAATGGAATTGTTATTGCTAAAATAAGCCAAATAAACATTATCAATCCTGTACAACAGAAACACATTCTACACCATCTACGTAAGAAATCACATCTAGATTTTCTATTCTCAGTATCTACCATTTTGTACTATTACCTAGCTATTTATATATTTATACAGAAAATGTGTCACCACACCTCAGAATGACTTCTCAGCCACTCTACCCTTTTCCTGTGTCACGTTTGGGTCTTTCTTCAGCTCCTTTCAGAACTCTTTCTTGTCTCGTTCAGGTTTTGTGTCCAGTCCGGTTTCTTTCTTTATCTTTTCAGGTTTGTTGCACTTCACTTCCACCCATTTGTTTGCAGCTTTCGTCTGGGCTCTCGTGAGTGTTATCCTCTTCTTTAATGTCCGTCAAAGCGATGTATAGCCACTCAGGTGACTTATATTTCAAATTTGGTCTTTTCACTCTTTGTGTTTTCTGTGATTGTTTTCCACTTTGTTTTCCTTGTCCTTTTTGACTTGTAATTTTATTTACTTGTTCCGCCTCATTTCTGTTCAAATTTATTATCTTATATCTCAGTCTTTTAACTTCGTGGGGCCAATTGTCTCCTTTTCTTGGCCTTTTTGATTCACTTTCCTTTTCCTCTCGTTCAGCTCTCCAAGTTCTTTTCCTTGGTCCTAGTCTTTGCTTTCTTTCTTCTTCACTTTCTTCTGATTCCGTTTCAGACCTTACTTCACTTCCTCTAACTTTGAACTTTATGATTTCTGTTTCGTTCTCTGAATCTGAACCTTCTTGTATCTCTTCTGTTGGGACGTATGATTCTACCCCTCCTCGATTGTCTTCCGGATTTATATTAATCTTTCTGTCTGAATCTAAATTTCCCTGTGTTTCTTTTAATTGTTGATCTGTCCCTATTACTCCTCGGGTTTCTTCCGCTTCCTCTATCTCTATCTAAGTCTCCCTCAGTTAGTTCAACTATTTCTGGAGGAATTCTTCCATAACTTGTACTTGGTTGTTCGTTATCACTGTCTCTTGGTTCAGTTTCTTCGCTTATAATGTCTGTTCTTCGCTTTCTCTTTTCTTTCATCAAATTCAGGTTGGTCTGTTTCAGATGCTGAACTGGTATCTGATATTTCCAGATGTCGACTTACAGGTCGAGCTTCAAAATCTGGATCTTCAATTGGTTCAGGTTCTTCTTCAGTTGTAAAACTTGTACCTTGTTCTTCCAGATGTCGACTTTCAGGTCGAGCTTCAAGATCTGGAATTCTGCTTATTTCAGGTTCTGCTTCGGATGCTGAGCTGGTATCAGATATCTCCAGATGTCGACTTACAGGTCGAGCTTCAGGATCTGGAACTCTGATAGTGTGACTGGCATGCACCCAGTTTTTCACTCCTGCACATTTGACAGCAGTTGTTGTCACCAGGATCACTTGACGTGGCTTATCCCAGCGAGGAACCAAACAGTTTCTTCTTCTGTGGACTTTTATGCGGACCCAGTCTCCTGGATTCAAATCATGAGCAGGTTTTCTTTCAAGAGTGGTCGCATCCGGTCCAACCTGATGAAACACAGAATGTACCACATCAGCCAATCCTTTGCAATAGTCCAATACGAGATCATCAGTTATAGTCAGCAGTTTGTTGACAGGTACATGTGCTTGTCTCATTGCTCGTCCCATGATTATTTCATGAGGACTTAGACCTGTTTTTCTGTCAGGTATGCTTCTGATAGTCATTAGCACCAATGGTAGGGCATCAGGCCATTTGAGTCCTGTGGCTTGACACATTTTCCCTAACCTATTCTTTATTGTTCCATTTACCTGTTCTACCACTCCAGAAGCCTCTGGTCTGTAAGCACAGTGCAATTTCTGTTGTATGTCAAGAGCTTCACATATCAGTTGGATCAGTTCATTTTGGAAATGTGTTCCTCTATCTGTTTCAATCGTTACTGGAAAACCATATCTCGGAATGAATTCTCTCAGTAGGAGCTTAGCTACAGTAACTCCATCATTCCTTCTTGTCGGATAGGCTTCCACCCAACGAGAAAACAAACAAACGACCACAAGAACATACTTCAGTCTATTGCTTGGAGGCATTTCAATAAAATCTAGTTGCATTCTAGTAAAAGGACCTCCTTCACGTCCTATTGTTCCTAGACTCACTACTGTTTTCCTTCCTGGATTTATCTGTTGGCATGTAAGACATCTTTGACAGAGACTTTCAGCTATAGCTCTGAATTTTGGGTTGTACCAAGTCTGTCTGAAAAGCCTAATCATGGCATCCCTACCAATATGAGCTTGTCCATGGTACATCCGTGCCATGTTAGAAATCATGCTATCAGGCATAACTGGTCTTTCATCTCTGTAAACCCAAACGTCATCTTCTTCTCTTTTCCTGCAACCTGCTTTTATCCAACCATCTTTCTCCTCTTCGTTTGCTTCTTCCTGTAATTGTCTTACCTCATCCCATGTTTCGACAATGTTAGTAAACAGCAATGGACATGAAACATTTTCTTTTTCTCTCCTTCTGTTTAACGAGACTATATTTCTGGCACAGTATTGGGCTATTTCGTCCGCATACTTATTTCCCATAGCAATATAGTCTGTCCCATTTTTATGTGCAGCACACTTCACCACTGCAATCTGTTTAGGCAGCTGTATCGCCTCAAGCAATTTCTTCACAAACTCACCGTTCCTAATTGGAGTTCCTGCAGACGTCAAGAAACCTCTCTGGGACCAGATCTGTCCAAAATCGTGGACCACTCCAAAGCCATACTGGCTATCCGTGATCACCGTAATTCGGACATTCTTTCCCAGTTTGCACGCTTGAATCAGAGCAATCAGCTCAGCTACTTGGGCTGAACGTATCCCTCTCAAAGAAGATGCTTCCTTTATGGTTGCTACTGTACACACAGCATACGCGGCACTTAATACTCCTTCACTCGTCCTCAGAAATGATCCGTCCACAAACATCACATAATCTGATTCTTTCAAAGGCTCATCCTTAATATCCAGTCGAGGCTTTGTGCAGAATTCAAGCACGTCCAAACATTGGTGATCGACTTCATCCTTAACTCCTACATTTTCTTCGTCTGGCAGTGAAGTTGAAGGATTCACACTTGTGCATCTATCAATGGTTACATTGTCTGCACTCAAAATCACCTTTTCATACCTAGTCAGCCGACTATGTGTCATGAATTGGGTTTTGGTTCTGGTCAGAAGAATTTCAATTGAATGTGGAACATATACTCTTAATGGATATCCCATCACAATGCCTTCACTCTGTTCCAGACTCACACAAGTAGCAGCTACTGCTTTCAGACAACCAGGCAACGCCTTTGCTACTGGGTCTAAAACAGCTGAAAAATAAGCAATGGGTCTTTTCATTTTTCCATGCCTTTGCACTAGAACTGAAAATGCACATCCATCCCTCTCACTACAATACTGCTCAAATTCTTTTTCATAATCATGCATTCCCAATGCCGGTGCTTCACACAGCTTCGTTTTTAGTTCTTTGAAAGCTTTCATTTCTTCCTCATTCAATTCAAACGGATCTTTTACATCTCTTTTTGTCAATCGCTGTAAAGGTTTTGCAATCAATGAAAATCCACTTATCCACTGTCGGCAATACCCAACCATTCCAAGGAACATTCTCACCTCTCTCTGTGTCATTGGAGCTCTCATTCCTCGGATAATCTTTATTCTTTCTGTTGTTACCTTTCGCATCCCTTTTTCAATCTTATGACCTAGGTATTGTACTTCCTGTTGACAAAATTGCAGTTTTGACGGAGACACTTTGTGCCCTCCTTCTGCCAAGTGATTCAATAAAGCAATTGTGTCGGTAACACATGCTTCTTTGGTCTTTGATGCCACTAACAGGTCATCAATATATTGAACCATTACAGATTTTTCAGGCATTTTTAAATTTTTCAATGATTTCTTTAGAATCTGATTAAAGATTGAGCGGCTTTCTGTATACCCTTGAGGAATTCGGCACCATGCCAAAATACGCTCTCCGAACCGGAACGCAAATAATGGCTGGCTATCTGGATGTAATGGAATAGAGAAAAATGCATGGCACAAATCAATAACTGTGTACCATTCTGCATCATGTGGAATCTGATACAGTATCACAGCGGGGTTTGGCACAATTGGACAACAAGGGATAACGATTTTATTTATTTTCCTCAAGTCTTGCACTATCCTATATGTTCCATTCGGCTTTTTCAAACCCATTATAGGTGAATTACATGGGCTACTCATTATTTCTTTCAAAATTCCCTGTTCAATCATTTTGTTAACTACGGGTGTTATTCCTTCAATAATTTCTGGCGTTAATTTGTACTGTGGAGTATTGGGGAAATTTGTTCCTTCTCTTACAGTGATTTTTACAGGGTCTACTCCTCTCATTAACCCAATGTCTTCGCCTGTGAAATCCCATACATCAGATCTGACTGTTTCTTTTAATTCAATTGGGATTTTCTCCACGTCAAACACAGGAAACATATCATTTACTCCTGGTTCTAGTTCTTCCATTGTCATTTTATACAGAACATCTTCATCTGGTGTCTGAAATGCAATACCATCCGGGGTACAATAGATGGTGCAGTTCATTTTACAAAGCAGATCGCGTCCTAGCAAGTTTACAGGACTGCAATCACACACCACAAACCGATGCATTTCACTGAATGGTCCAACTTTCACCTCTACTGGTTTGGTAAGAGGCGCTTTAATCTGCTGGTTTGAAACACCCACAACTTGGATATATTCTCCTGAGAGAGGAAGGTTTGGAATTTCTACTGATCTAACAGTAGAACGGGTAGCTCCAGTGTCCACAAGGAATGTAACATTTATACCATTCACTTCTCCATCCACAAATGGACCTGACTGATCTACCTCTAGAGTTGCGCCAAGCACGCACTCTTCCTCCTCTCTTAGGCACCGTCATAAACTTTCATCCGATTCATTTCCATCCTGCCGTAACCAATACTGCGATATTGCAGCTGCGCGCGGCAATTTTGTTACCTGCTCTCTTCCGTAGAATCCTGTTTCTGCACTGTATCTCTGGGGGTTCACACTCTTGGGAAGAGGTGGTTGTGGCACCTGACTCTGTTGAGTAACTACCTGCGGTTGCTGCAGCTGTTGGTAACTCACCTCATTCTGCACCTGTGGATTCAATGATTGATTTTCCATATTAGCTTTTGGAGGAAATTTACACTCGTTTCTCCAATGCCCTAATTTTCCGCAGTTGTGACAGGGCCATTTCTTTTTGGCCTCTTCTATACTCATTTGACCTTTTCCTTTACCTATATTTGGTTTGGATTTAGTCTGTCCTGCCTCACCAGTCTGATTATTCATTTGAGCTTCTTGTTTTTCTGCAACCTTTACTTGTGCCCACATCGCCTTTTCTTTTAATTTACGTTGTCTACACTCAATGTCATTACTACAGTATTTAGCATACCTTAGTACTTCATCTACAGTGCTATTTTGCCAGCACAACATGTGCTGCTTAATCATTTCACTTATCTCTGGTTTCAAACCATAGACAAATCTATATACAAAATGACTCATGTCCTTTTCACTCAAAGTCTCATAACCACTATACTGTTTGAAAACCAAAAGTAGCCTTTCATAGTAAGCATGTACAGATTCTTTACTCTCCTGTGTTGTTCTATCAATCTTCACCCAATCTGTTTCTTTTGGTGGGATTTTATTTTTCAAAAACGTGATAACCTGGTCATACTTTCTCATCACTTCTGGACCTGGCGCTCCAGTTTTTGCATCTCTAGGATATTCTTCTGTTGGCCAATCAATCGTAATCTTACATTCTGTCCATAAATCTGCTGGTACTACAATATCAAACAATCCATCTAGATCTACCCACAACACCTTCGAAACCTTTACAAATCTTTCCACTTGTCTATACCATTCAACAGGTTTCTCTCTCAATTTTGGAAAATCATTCGTAAATGACAATATATCTTGTCTAGACCATGGGACATGCACATAGCTTCCTCCTGGAGTTTCTCTCATTGGACATTCCATCACTATTGGTTCCTTTTCTTTCACCGTAAAAGCCAAAGATGCTTTATCTGTCATTCCCTCTTTTCTCTTCATCCACCTGCTCCTCCATCTGTCCACATCTCCTCATTTTCTCAATAACACAATCAGTTCTTTTATCTGTGTTAATCGTCCTGATGTGTTCAGATTTTCTATATCCTTTTCACAAAAATCTTCTCTATACGGTTTCTGCAAACTTCTGATTTTTCCAAATTCTACTCCTAGTTCACTCGCTGTCTCTTCTAACTTTTCATGCAAATTTCTAGCTCTCCAAGTAATGCTTTTACACAAAAACATAATCTCTTCGTCCTGATATGATTTCAATTTTTCTGTACCAATAGTCCCTAAAATCAACTCCTCCATGTCTATCTTTAATCTGATTACATCCAACGGTTGTGGTTCTGCATCTTTCTTCTGCAAATTCCTCATCCATTCATTTAATTCTTCTGGAGTCGGACCTACAGGGGTACTATTTATTTCTATCCAATTTGTGCTTCTCTCTGGGGTCTCAGTTGCTGACTCAGTTCCCATAGGAATCCTTCTTATCTCACTCTCATTTACTGTCAAGTTAGTAGGTGGACTCGATCTATATGAGTTAACCAAATCTCTTGTCTCTCTTGTTTCTGTAATTATCCCTTCTCTCATTCTTTGCATATTCGAGTTCATTGGGATGGTCAAGGAATGCTCATCTATTCTTTGGTTTTCAAATACAGGTATTACCGGTCCTATTGTCACTGGCACAGTCACGGCTTCCATGTTCATAGTTAATTCCCTTATTTTCTCAGTCAATTCTCTTGTGGTTCTTGCTAATTCAGCTGTATTACCACTGTCAGTCTTTTCATTCTGTGGAGTCTCTGATTTTTCATTTAACCTATTTATTTCATAACTTCGTTCAGGGCTTTGATTCCTCCCAGTTTCCATTGGCGGTGCATTTGGCGTCACCACCGCAGAATTCTGTTGATATGGAGGTGGTTTTCTGTTTAAAATATCTTCCAGCAATTCATCTTCTGTCTCACTACCTCCATACCCATACCTTTCTGTTGCTACATGCTTCTTTTTCTCTGTACACTTTCTCCCTGTAACGTCCTCAACTGTTAGAGCTGGAAACAAACCATCCGTCATATTAGCATATCTCCATCATCTCATCCTATCTTCATGATTCACTCCCCAAACTCTTCCGTGAACTAAACTATAATTCTTTGCACCTCTGTGTCTATCTCTTTCATACATCTCATCTTCCCATTCACCTAACGCTTCAAACTGCGTCGGCCTAGGCCTTGGCTCCAGTTTCATAATTTTCTCTCTCAAATTCCGAAGTACAGCTGTGCTAAATGAACCGTTTTCTGGAAATGCCAATACTCCATCATTCTGAGTATATTTTGTCCAATTCTCCAACCAAATGCAAGTATGATAACCATATTTCAACATCATGTGAGAAGCTGGCGTTTTCGGCGGAGGAATTACTTGTCCTTCCCTAGTCACTACCTTTTTGTCCTTCTTGAAAAAGTTCTTAATCTTCGCCATCCATGACGGTTTCTCTCTACAGTACTCATAATAAGCCATATTTCACGATTCTTTCTTTTCGACAAATCACAACTCTGATCTGTTTACTGTGTGCTATTCGGACCTATCCCAGCGCGTCTCACACCAACGCACCAATCCGAGAGCTTCTACGTCACTCTCAACTGGCCAATACCAGCGCGTCTTCACACTAATGCACCAATCCGAGAGCTTCTACGTTTTCCACCACTGACCAATACCAGCGCGGTCTTAGTCAACGTCAGTTCTACTCCTGACCCCTCCTTTACAAAATTTATCGGCAGCTTTTTCTGGACTGAATCTTATTAGTTACAACATAAAACACATTTCCATTGTCTGTTTTCGCTAAACAAAAGAGATAGCTTACTCTATCTTGCAAGAATACAGTTTCGTTCGATAAGTGTAGCACTTTCCCTCTACCTTGCCCTTCTTTCAAGCAATGGGTAAACCCGTTTCTCTGGGGATAAAACACATGTGGAGACTACACTGCTCCTGAGAATTATGGCCAGAGTTTCACAAGAAAACCGGTTGCTATTTCACTCACACACGTTTTATACATGAAATGTCCCTATCATAACACAATCCTGTGTTATCACCAATTTGAAAAATCAGACAATGCACAATTCCATGTGACTTCCCTTGCCACACGTGTCCACTTCCTACTTCCCGGAAGCTTCAAAATTTCGACTTACACGTAACATAATACAATTCGACATAAAGTGTTAGACATAAATGATCAATAATCAATAATCACCAAACTTATCTATAGTAACCATCCTCTGCTACCAAAGAAATCTGATCCAGCGCGGCTAATATAAATTCTTCTCCTCCAGATATGACATCCAGTTGAAATCACTCACATTCACTATACCATATGACGGTGGGGCCCATAACACCCCATATCACACACTCAGTCGTTCCCTGGATCACACCTACTTTCGCAAAGGAGAAGAACGACTTGCTGGAGGAACGGAATACCTTATTAGATTTGACAGATTATTACCTTAAACATTCTATATATTCAGTTTTAATCCTGTCGGCTCTAAAACATCAAGATACTCCGCTCTTTGGTCGATGGACCAACTAGTAGAATAAGTTGATGGTGATCGAGACCAGCTCAATCATTTAAAACCTTCAGCAAATATCACATTTTATAAATGAACTAAAGAACCACAGACTCAATTTTAATTAGAAGTAAAATGTTATCTAAGTTCAAAATTCTGCATGAGTGAGATTCTTAGTTTATTAATCACCTTAATACATTCTTTTACATTTATATAGAAAATTCTGTAAAGAAAAACGAAATTATGCATTACCTATTTAGATGCAGATAGGAATGGTTCACCAAAGGAAATGAACCGTAAATCACAGAATGGACTCCCAAACTGTCTGACTGTCCCTCTAGAAGGCCTCCTCGACGGGACCTCCCATACAGATTTCCCGCAACGGTCTCGTTCCTTCCCCAGTCAGGTTCGAAGTCAATGGTAGCATCAGCATTGGCATTGGCAATAATAGCAGTATCGACTAATAACCAGCAGCAGTGGCAGCAGCCCCTCCCATAAGAGCAGTCCTTCTTATACCCTACTTCTGCCTAACTACACAAAAAGTTGCAATGTTTGGGGGCAGGAATCACGCTAATTGGTCCATTTGAGGGGTGGCGAAGATTGTCTCATCGCCTTCCTTGTTCAAACTGGTTTCGGGGATGGTTAAAAGTTCACGGTTTCCCATGCTTATTGGGTAAAAGCAGTCCAAATTGTCTATTCACTTTTGTTGCAGTTTTGATGGTCATATTTTGGACAGTTCTTTGTCTCCCAATACATCCTTCTTTCCTTTCCCACGGATACGTGCAGAGTCTTTCTTGGCACTCGTCTCGCAAAAGTTGCTTCGTCCTTGACTTTTCTCACTCCATACACAAGCCGTACCCACGTGGTGCAGCTTCATTATTTCTTTCGCTTAGAAGCCATCTTTGGTTTCAGATATGACCTCATCTATGCCGGCAGCCATTTTCGCAGCCAGGCCTAACAGGCCCAAAACGAACTATCATAAAAACAAACACAATCGTAATTAAAATAAGGAAAATAAGCCTTTCTGTTTACCACCCGTCATTCTAAGAACCCGTGTTAGGTGTTACCTAGCAAAAAGCGACATTTAAAGCCATTTTACTTACCATCCGTTGTTCTTTGCCACAATACAATTCACACTACACAGCACAAATCATGCGATTTTACTCTGATTAGTACGCAAATCACATTCTTAATATTAGAATACTTCACAATGGTAAATAAATTAGAATTTTGCACAAATAGGGCAGTTACCATTTATGTAAATGTTTATTAAAATGTGTTTTGTTGGTTAATTCATCAAACAATTAGTATCATTAGTTTATTATTCTTATCAAGGGGGTTCCAAAATTTATTTCGTTTACCTTGCTCCATCACTAGTTAGGTCATGTGTTTCTCCTGTAGCACTCTTTCCCTTTCAGAGGGACCATGGACTATGGTTTGATCTCTTAGCACTCGTGACTTCTTGGTACTTGGGATCGCAATGGAACTCGGTGGAACACAAGTTCCTCTGTACATTCCGTCTGGGGGGGTGGGGGGTACAATCTCGATCCAAATGCGGCATCACTGTGGGATCCCTGGGCCTCACCCTCCTAGAGTGGTGCGGACTTCTCTTGTGTAGCAGTGCTTCTCAGATCCTACAAGGGCTCTCTTCTTATGAGCAGTGTTTTCCTCCTGCAGGGTCACTTCCAATGTCCCTAATGATCAGTTGGTCATCTCCCTCCCTTTAGAGAGGGACCAGGCAACAGCCTTTCTGTCAGTCTTTGTTGAAGTTCACAGGTTTCTTGTCCTGGAAAGGGGATTTAGCAGTAAGTGTCCTAACTCTCGAGTACAGAGAGTTTCTTGGTCACCACTGGCATGGAGAGACCAGATTACTGATAGGGAAATCCTGGCTCTGTGGTTTGATGGTTCTGCTCTTTCTGTATAATGCAGTTGCAGACAAGAGTTGTTTATTCCTATAGTCAGCTTGGAGACCATCTGGGTAGTTCTGCTGCTTATTCCCCTCTGACTGAGCCAGCCACGGGCTTTGTCACAAGATGCTAGATGGAAACAGGAATGTAGCTGGAGTCTCCTGTCAGGAGCAATCCCAAACAAGGTACAAAAGAAATGGAGATTGTCCCACTTAACTACCTACAAGCTGTGGAAGGTAGGCCTGCCAGTGAACACTGGCCAGGAAAGGGCAGGGGAAACTCCCTTAGCTTCAAAGGGGTCTTCTGTCTCCTCTTCTAGTCTTCTTCACACCCAAACGTCTCTTCCTCTACAAACAATAAACGATCCCTATAATGTCCTGGAAGGGTAGAACAAGCCACATCTGCTGTTGGACCCTACCCAACTCTCCAGATTAGGTACCACTTGGATGTAGCAAATAAAAAAATTGATGTCAGTGTGGCTGTACTCATCTAAGTCACACACACTCCATACATGCATCCTATTATTCAGAGAAAGATATATGCATGTGACATCCACATTCCACATTTTGCACATGAGTGGGCCATGGACCCAGTTGCAGTGGATTGGCAGACCAATTTAAAATGGTTGAAGTTGCCAGTAGGTGACTCTCCCTGGTATGGACAGTGAAAAAGGACTGCCTTGCCACAATAAACAGTGTTGCTGCCACCACTGTCCATACTCCACAGTCCAGCGACCTGACCGTAGTACTCGGTAAAGAGGATTCACATGGTGTGCCCCTTCAGACCACAGAGCCCCCCTCAGTGTCACAAAAATGCCTCCATTTGTCATGTGTGCTGGAGTGGGGGTAAACAATTCATGGCGTGCTATGATGAACTCGAGGCAGGGGTGCACGCTTTCCAGAGCTTTGTAGGGGATCTTTTTTCTTTCCCCAGAACATCCACCGGAGTCATTAAGAAGTAACTTGGTCATGCTGAAAAGTGTGTGAAATATAAATACATTTGGGAATGCTCACTAAGTTTCCCCTGAGTTAGTATTCATCACATCTATGTGTTATTTCCCTGACCACCACTATGAAACACCCCTGGGAATGCCAGGAGTGTAAATTAGGTTACAAGCTACGTTAACATTGTGAGTTTGTGACTAACCACAAACTCATTTTGTGAGTACTCATAAAGCATTCTGTGATTCTTTCCACCCTGGTAATTATCAAATATTTGCTCCCGGCAATGCTTGCAGTTAATCCCTTATCAGGGGATAGGGAAAGTGTTTCCCATTTGGAAAAATATTTTCCAATTTGAAGAAAAAAATAAAACGTGCAGTTTCACATCTGTACTGGTTTTTCCCAATACGGAATTGCACTTCGTGAACAGTTCTGCATTGGGAAAGTGGCTTCACCTAAAAAATGACATACATTTTCCTGGAGAACACATTGAAAACTATGATTGACACAGCATACCAAGTACACAACTGGGCAGGATTATGCATTTCAGAAAAGTGTAAATGTACATTTAAACAAATCTTCGTGCGTACTTTTACGCTTGTTTGTGAGTTAGTCCCTATATGTGTACTTTATGCACGCATGACTACTTTAGGCACATATATAATTTACAAAGTAGTGCTTGTACCTTTTTGCAATAAACTTTTATAACTTTTAAAACTTTTTAAAGTAGCATCACTGATTTACTCCTGGAAAAATCCTTCATGAATTGGTTCCTGAAGATTTTTCTCTGCACCACCTTACTGATGTAGCGAAGGCGTAGGTAACAATGACACCGGTGCACAATCTTTCATAGTAAATCAAGCTTCAGGACAATAGCATACGTGATCTGTAATTCTCAGGACAAAATGCCAATACAACGAAGTGAGCAGCCTTTCATCCACCAGACCTATTGTAGGTAGAAGTGTTTATTATTTCACTATTCAACACTTGAAACGTGTTTCTTTTTAAAACCAAGGGTCAGCTCACTGCAAGCAAATACATCTACAAGAATTAAATCTCTGACAGGGAAATCTCTGCAGGCAACTGTGATGGCATCAAAGCAATCTCACAATTGCTTGGAGAGTTTCAGCAGTCTGAGATCTTCAAACACAAATTTCTTCCAAACAGCTTTTCGACAAATGTATCTTTATTGATAGCTCCAGTTCACCAGCACTTCTTCTAATGAGACATTTCCGTTATGAAGGATGGTTAATGTTTGTTGATCCGAATCTGAAAGAACCATTGCTCTGCCACTGACAAGGAGTTTACAGGCAAACAGTGCATGAATTAGAATGTTGACAGCGTGAAAGCCAATCACATTGTTTGGAATGCAATCAATCTGCTATTGTTATTTGATGCCATGCAAAAATTTGATTGATAACACTGACAACTGTTTCCTGTTCCTTACTACTTGGTCGTTTTCACCATCTCCCTACTGAAGAAGAACATTGCGCAATCATAAAAGTTGCCCTGTTATTGGAGAGAGAAGGAGCAAGCAGTTCGAGGGATGGAGGGGAACCAGGCTAAGAGTAAGCAAGTTTTCAAATTAATGAATGTTTGTACGTATGTGTGTGATATTTCTATAGCCCAAACCTAGCAAAAAGGCCATGAATTTGTTGATCTTGAAATGGGAAATAAAGTAGGAAGCTATAACTGCCTATCCTTCCACCTTCCTACCCCTCACCTTCCCCAATGTATTCTTCGTTGCAACCCCATTTTAATCCCTTTTCTCCCCCCGCACCCCCCGCCCCAACAGGGTGGTCTCATTTAATTTAACTCTTGCCCTGTCTCCAACTTGAGGTTGAAGATAAGGGCTTTCAGACACCTCAGTAATCCATGTGTTAATTGGCTTACTGACCATGGTACCGATAACGTTTATAGCCTCGAGTGGACAATTTCAGCAAAGGCCCTCACCTCCACCTTCCTGGCATAGGATTGCCCACTGTATTTTTAGTCAATGATCTTTCAAAAGGTTTTGTAACCAAGCCAGATGCATCAAATAGAGAGATATTCTGGACACCTTAGTGTTGGTGGTTGCTGATGAAGTAAGACTGGATATGGAAAAACATTTTTTACTTTTCAGTTGATAGCCTATTTGAAGGTCACACCTCTCTGGCAGACATCATTCTGATGAAAGTGCATCTGCCTTTGTGGTGGATGCATTTTTGTCAAATCTGAATGCTGAGTGGGCCACCATGTTCTTTCAACCCACTTAATACTCTTTTGTTCTGAAGAAATAAACCCCCAAAGCTTAGTAGTAGAGCAGTCTCAGTAGTCTGCTCTTCCAGGGGCCAGCTCAGCTGGCTGTCCCCATATCATATCAGTACTGCAATTCCATGAGTAACAAGTACTACAAATTAGAAGTGAGGAGTTTCCACTAGTACTTCTCCTCATAGGAGGCCACAGCTAAGCTTATCTGCCTACTTGTTCCAAAGACTCGTTGTGAGTCCCCTGCCTCCTTCATCAAATTCAAATAATGGTATGATTCTCAGGACATGGGTGCCCACATTTGTGGGAGTAACGTGGTCGATGCTGATACTTCTGAAGCCTATTAAATTACTTCAGATTCTCAGTTATTGCCCTGTTTTGCTAAAAAAAGACAAGACATCTCTAGAGAGATCTAAATAATTGGACTCTGGTCTCTGGAACGTGAAAGGGAATGCCAGCTCATCCTGACTGCTTTTTAGGAGACCAAAGACCCTGGTACACCCTCACGCCACAAAGTTTCCTTTCAAGGCTGAAGAAAGGCCACATATCATGCTTGCCGCATGAACCCTAGGCTGCTTAAGCAGCCAAGATACACATCATCCCTGTGTCAGAAATGTTTCACATTGATAGAAATCATATTTGCGACATGATTACTATAAATCTACATTCACCAATGAACTACATTTGCCATATGTAGGTACATGTGGCAAGGATGGAGTTTTCAGGGTGTTCCCAAATCATTCTTTTGAAACAAGAACTTATGGTGAAAGCAACCTTTTATAAATAAGAACAGCTACTTCAGGCTGTACAATAAGAAAACACTTTTGATTTCTGTTACTTCGGCCTACATGTGACATCTGACTTTTCTGCCACTAGAGCTGCTTTCTGTGCAGCACTACTGTAGCCTTACCTAAAGGTCCTAGAATCAGCCAATTATCCCCTTATTTAGGAGTGAGTGCACATGCACTGAAAGTTGTTTAGAAGCCTTCCAGAGCTTTGAGTCAAAATAGGTCAGCAATCTAAGACCTTCAATATCAAGATAACATTGACCATGCTCAAAAGTGGAAAGGAGTAAACAATTAAAACAACAAAATTATGGGAATTTCCAAGATAAAAACAAAACAAGTTGAGAACATTTTATGTCGTGATTCAGCTTGGCTTAATCTCCTTGGTTGACAGAACAAATTGGATGGAATAAGGGTGATTTTCTTCAAAAGACGTGCTATTGCTAGGACTACCTAGTCAGATGTTCTTCCATTGTCCGATCGTCTCTCATTGGTTAAAAATGCCTATTGACAATTTTAAGCACCCTCACATTAAACCCTCAGATGATGCTATAAAACTCTGCACTATCTCAACCTTTCCATATGTGCAATTGTGTATTGCTAATTTTCTGTCGGCAGCAAGAAGATAAGAGATGTTAACTTTGCTAACGCACGCTATTACTATTCTTTATAATCTATTCATCTTATGGAATAGGTATTCAATGCATCTTTTGGAATAGGTATTCAATGCTTCATATTATATTATGGCTCGACCTAATTTTGCTCTCTTCAATACTAATAATGCTGTGCTGCTACTATACTCTGTTAAGCAATGGTGAACGCTATGCTACTTTTAATTGTGACCTGTTAGGATATTTTATTGGTTAACTGTCATGTAATTAAATATTTATATGGTGATGGGAAAAGACCGTGGGGCATATTATCAAGGAATAGCGATATTTATCGCTAACCGCGCTTAGCGCGACTTTGGTTAACGCCGCCTATCGCTGGAAAATATCTCTGAGATAACACCCTATTAACAAGGTTTATCTCCATAGCGATAAAATTTCCAGCGATAGCGGCAAAATGTGAGAATATCGCTGGAAAAGCAGCGATATTCTCGCATTATCGCTAAGGTGGATTCAGCATTAGAATCCACCTCCTATGCTTTAAACAGGTAAGTCATCCTCACCTGCAGGTGATAAAATCTAGCGATAAACGCGCTTAGCGCGAATTATTTTATCGCTTCGCCTGCCTTGCTAATAGGGGGTAGTGGTGTTAGCGACTGTTTTCAGTCGCTTTTAGTAGGGAACGCCTTCTTTGCATGTCATTAGCGATAATTATCGCTGACATGCAAGGCGATGTGAATCCCGGCCGCTAACGCCTAAAAGCTGTCGCTAACGCCTGTTAGCGACAGCTTGCTAATAGGGCGATAAAAATATCACCGCTTTAGCGGCAAAAAGTGCCGCTAAAGCGGCGATAAAGCCCTTGATAATATGCCCCCATATTTTAAATCGTTTTGCTGATTAACTAATCTTGTCCCCATGTGTAGAACCAGGTCCAGAAAGGTAAAAATAATTCCACAGAGCCAGACCTCATATGACAACATGGATGTAGAAGAATGACATAATTGAGGATAAGTCATACTTTTGATCAGCTGCACCTGTGCAGGTAAGAGCGGTGGGGCGGTGGGGGGATTTTCGACGGATGATGACGAGGGAAAATTAATTCATTATTTATTTTTCCCTCAACATCGTCCGTCGAAATCCCCCCACCCGGCCCCACCGCTCTTACCTGCACGGGCCGCAGCTGCTTTTGATTCATGGGTTTACGCAACTCTCAAAGTAGCAGTCTCAAATACTACATGCCACTTCTCAGCAGCTTCCTATTCTTCAAGAGTGCTGCGTTGTTCCACAGCTCTACACGTTCTTCTTTAGTAGCAGTAAGTTGGCTCCTATTTGTCAAGGAAAACACTCTAATACCCATCTGCTGTTTATCTGCCTCACTCCCCTAGATTCATTCTACTGCACTCTTTAGCCCAGTACACATCTAAAACATCCTCACCCACATACTTAGCTTCAAACATCCCTCACACCCACCTCACTAGCTCAGCAAATCAGTAATATAAAAAATCCATACTGTTTGGCTGTCCTAAATGGCACTGCATTAATCTATGGCTCATCAGTCTCTAAAACACTTCTTGCCACTGCTAGGTTTTTCCTCTTTATTTCCCGATAGCAGCAAACATCCCAACTCAGGGCCAGCTTTAGGGCAGTGCGACCTGTGCTGCTGCACTGGGCGCTAACCTGTGGAAGGTGATGCTGACCTCTGGGGGGGGGCACTGTGTTTACTAATAACTTATGATTGGAGGGATGAGGAGCACTTTTGCCCGGTGGTAGTGAGAGAATCCGAGGAGGAGGTCATGGGGTGTGGGGGTGCCAAAAATAATTGTCGCTCCGGGCGCCACCAGCGCTAAAGCTGACCCTGTACCAGCCGATACACCATGGAGCTCACTCATAGCCCAGCTTTACAAACTCAGAAAGCAACTGCTGCCATGCTGTAGGTTTCTGTACTTTGGCAGCTATGATGTCTCTATGTGGTGAGGTTGGCATCGCGTTGCTTCTGATGTTTCTTGTGTCAGTATCTTTTCGAACCCTTATACTGCACATTTCCCACTTTGTGAACCATGAGCAAGCCTATTTACCTGCACTCTCCAAACTCTAAAGGTTCTTGGCTTACCTACTGATCTCAATCTGTTCTGTTGGCAGTCACAACATTCTACATGTTAAAGTGGTCCTTCAGTCTTCATATGACCATCAGGTCTGGGCTTTGGAATTGTGATTTTGTTTGTGATGTTATCAGTAATGATGTTTAGAGTGTAGTTAGAGATACTATTGTGATGGTGACATTGGTGTTATTAACTACGTATTTATGTTATCTGTGATATAATGTGTGAGGTCATGGGCAGTACTTTGAAAAGTTAATCTTATGTAGGGAACTGTGCTCCCACCCAACTAAACCATTGTGAAAGAATTTGTTGGATGGAATTTGTAGTGACGTTCCAACACAGTCCAAGTCTATAAATAAGGCTTATTGATAAACGGAAGCAGTCGGAACAGCGTCAACCTCCATCTGTCTTGCTCACCACCTCCAACATCTTTCTCAGTACAAATCAGCACATTCTAAACAACGTATGTGCAATGGAATCACCTTATAAGATAGAACCACACTAGGCACCACCACCAAACATGGTACACGCTACAGCATTAATAATATACTCCAACACTTCTGCTAAGCCTGTAAACAAAATATCCAGTCAGCCAATGCCTTTAAGTGAATTTCTTTAATTTCCTGATGATATGCTATTGCAGTACATACATGTGCCCTTTCCAATGTTCTGCATTTGTGTGAGTGGTCCACCAAATAGTTACAATGGTAACAAAAATCCCGGACATGGATGCAGCAACAAGGCAGCCTCTTGTTTCAGAAGCAGCACGGTTCCCCAGATACCAACAAAAGCTGCAAACTGCACGATTGCAATATAAGAGGTCAATAAAATGTCACAAAACAAGCAGACGCATCCGTATATGCTGAGTCATTGACTCTACAGTCCTTGGAGTGATGGCATAAGGTTAGCCTACCAATCATCTTCATGAAGATTACTGCAGACATGGCCGCAGTACAGACTAACTGCTCTGACTAATCAAAAATTTACTGATCCCCACTGTTCAATCTGTGGGTTTTTGGCTTCCCGAACCATGTTTTAAATCCCACTGTCTCTAAACATTGCAATTATTTAAGGACTTTTCATGAAGTCCATGAACCTTTCAACGAGAAAATGTGCATTTATACAGTTTCTTCCTCTGTTCTCGGTTTAGTGTGATATATCTCTTGATATGGTTGGGGGTGGATTGCTGCTTGTCATTACCAATGAATATTGTCTACCGCACATTTTTACAGTGGATGGTTTTTTCCATTTTTAATCAAAATATATTTTAGAGCGCATGATAATACCTGCGATTCGAGTTTTATCACAGTCGAAGCATCTCAACTGCATCAAGCGGACACCCAAATAAGGGTCATATGTGCATGTCATTGTTCCATCTTTAACAGCTCCTTGCCTGGCAGAATCATATATGAAGGGACACTGTCTACAGGTTATGACATAATGCCATGTCTTTGGCTATCTTCACTCGCCTGAAAATGTAGAAGGTCCAGAGTGAAAATGTGTGTGTTCATTCTTAGGTGAAATATTTAACAAAATGACCGCAATGCGGCTGGTTCTACTATAGATTGTCACTGGGAAAGGGGTGTAACTACAGCAAGTGGCTGTGGAGGTTTAGCATGTGACCTCCCATTGTGATAAGTAGCTGGTGCATAGTTGTACAGTAAGATTAATGCCATTACTTTGCTTTGTGTTTTTGAGCTTCTTCAATAGAAGAGTCAACCTTCTCCAACAGAACTGCAACCTACTTGATCCAAGCCAGGAGCGGAACAAGCCTCCAAATGTCTCCTATAGTTAAGACCCCCCTTAAGATCGACAAAGGTATGTGCAAACATGAG